>OY728162.1:434828647-436078647 GCA_963277665.1 Viscum album
TTCTTATTCTGACATGTCACCACTTGTGAATTTGGATAAAAAAAATTAGAGGAATTATAACATAAAAATTTAGATAAAATGAAAGACATCATAATTCCAATAGTAACGCATGATAACTCTTATTACAAGCCAAAAATGAGGAACTTACCCACTTATGAACATTTTTATAGTGTTAGGACTAAGTTAATACTCATCTCTTATACTGGATATTGTTGTAAAAGGAAGGGGGAGAAGAGAAACACTAAAACAGAAAGAAAAATAATGTGAAAAACTCCTAGTAGCTGTAAGGAAGGATTGAGTCAATAGAGTGGTATCTCCTCCTACACTTTCAAGACAACCCGAAACTCCAAGTACTGCTTATGTATTTAATCAAAAATGGATTAAACAATGTTTACATTAATTTAACTAAAGTTTACTATAGTGTTCCATCTTTTCACCACTTTCTCTACCAGTAGTCGTCCAACTATTCCTCAATTTGAATTCAACATCTTCAGGTTAAGTAAGTGGAAGTAAACGAAGTGTTTCACTAACGTAAATGTCATGTATCTTAATTTTCATTCAACAATTGATTCTGTAATGGACGTACATAGAGGGTTACATTAATTACATAGTGTGTTGGTTTTGGTCCATGACATGGGGTATGTACTCAGTTCAGGTAATATGTGCCTCATTCAAATGTTCATGTTGTGTATATATCACTTACATGATGTGTAATTTAAAAATTTACCTTGAGTAATCCTTTATTTTTTTAATTAGACATAAAACTCTACCAAATTGTCAATAAATACTGAAATGAAAAATTTAACCCATATAAGAACATATATCTAATTAAAAATTTATTTTATACCTAATAAAATACACAAATTAATATGTATATATCTAGAGCATTAGTGAAAGTAGGGTTTGATCCCATGTATATCAATTTAAAGGTAGTGTATTCATAACCTCTTGAGTTTCAATCAATTAATTAGAAACATGAATGGTTGTTAGGGAACTCATGTAGTGAAATAATTTTGGAAAAACATGTGTTTATAATAAGAATAAGAAAAACTAGAAAAAAATTGCGTCAAGTGTAAAATTTGATTATGATTGATTAAAAAATCAATTTCATAGTATCTAATTTTTTTTAAGAAATAATCTAACATAATGACTCAATTATACTACTACATTCTAGTCTGATAACAAATAAACTTATATTTGAGAATTCAATCCCTTTTTGAAGTAATTTATTTTTCAAAAATAATTATATATAAATACACCTCAATAGTGGAAACAAGCCCTTAACACCTTATTTCACCTCTACATTCACTCTTAGTCCGGCACAACCCAACCGATGAATTTGAATTTAAATCATTAAAAAAAATATTTAAAAAATTACAATTCAATAATAGGCATTAGAATTAAAATTAAAATACACCCAAAATATTTTTATAAACCCATCATGAAGAACATATTGTTATATGATCACGGTAACAGTGTGAGGATTATGTATAATCTCAAACCCCTCTAACGATATAAGTGGAGGATGGTCGAAGTGAAGGTTACTCTATAAATGAAATAAAAATAAATTAAAAACACTTAAAGGATTCAGAGGGATCAATTCAATAGATTGATAGTACCTCCCACCTTTCATTCAAACCTCTAACATAGAGGACAATAATTTTATATATATAGAAATGGATTACATAGAATCTAGAGGAATGTACTAGTTATGTACTCTATTTAACCGTCATTTCTCCAATTTCTCAGATGAAATACTTCCAACCGTTACACCCTTGGAATTATATATGTTAGTGGTCAATATGTGGATTTATATGGAATGTTACACCCAATTGCATGGAATATATAATAATTTTTATCAACCAAGTGCTTTTAAAAATGGTATACACTTCCTATTTCATGAAATACATTATATGATAATTCCAGTCCACAACATGGACATGCACTCAGGCTGGTCAATCCTTATATATTGAAAATGTACACATCGTATGTTTATAATATAAATTCCATGTAATATAAATTTTTACAAAAACTCATCCCTATGGAGTGAATTTAGGTAGAAAATCCTTAAATTCATCCAAAAACACTAAAATGATTCACTTAAACAATATAAAAAAATATATCGAAATAAAAACAGATTTTATACTCAGTAAAATTTATTATTTAGTATGAAAATATTGGGAAAATACCATTTCCTAAAACTTTTAGAGAAAATATAATACCTATGGATATATTCTAAATAATTTGTCTGAAAAACAAAAATATATTTTTTTTTCAGATGATATGAGTCATTAGTTTGACAAAATTAAGCAATGGTATGATTTCCTTGGACTTATTTGGTGACATATAATTACCATTAGAATTTACATAAGAGTCATGTTAAGGTTCTTAGGAGTAATTTTACTCGTATAAAAATTCATTTTATGTAAAAATTATTCAATCATTTTTCGGTAAGATTTATCTTCACTATGAAAGAGTCATTTCATATCTTGCGTGTAGAGTTGGGAAATGTGGGAAAATAGTAATCCCTATCTAAAAATCATATGGGACTTTAACTTTTTTTTATTCATTTTACTCTTATATAAATTTAAATTTAATAAGTTACATAAGGGATTCTTACTTAAAAAAATTTGTGAAAAATAAAAATTTCTAAAAGATGTTTCTAAAAGATAAATTTTACAATGCATTACTTGAATAAAAATATCAAAATATCATAGGTTATTAGCCCATACATGATTAAATTATATATTTTTATAAGATTAAATGATTTTATATTGTTATTTTATTCGTATGAATTTCAAATTGTAATTTAGGATGTTCATTATTATGGTCAAATTAAAGAAATATTTAGGTTCCATTGAATATAATGAAATGTATTTCAAAAAATAAAGGATGAATTTCAAAAAAAATTATACAAATAATATTCACCTCATATTTTTAATATAAAAGTATAAAATGTGGAATTTGATAATAATAAAGTATTGATTATTGGCAAGCTAATTCTATATAATTATACCAAATTTCTACATCTAATAGAGAGAAGATATGAGGAAAAAGTGTTTGAATTACCTAATCTTCTATGTTGAGGAAATTCAATCTGATACTGATCATCTTGTGGATTAATTTTAGAATGTATTAGACTGAGGTAGATGTGCATGCTCTCATGCACACATTTATCATTCCAAAATATTAATCGGGATGTCTGATATGAGTGTAACATTATTAAAATTATTCTAATAGTGGAATAACAAGGTTGAAGAAGAATAAATTATTCATATATATAGATAAACACAAAAATGCATTGAAGATATTATTCACATTAATGAGTATAATATATTTTTATAATACTATTGCTCCCAGTATAATCAACAACACTATAGTTTCTATCAATCAATATATATTAAAGGATGTGTTCTACCCTTATATTGTACTACCAGAGAAAACTCATCAAGAGTAATGGAAGTGAACTTCCACACTATTTTAATCACTTGAAATTAAAATTTATAATTTAGATAAAATAACATGACCCAAACCTATCAATGATTATGTACCCACATTGGGACTAAATCTTGTAAAATTCCTTTATTCATTGAATTTTCAAATCTATATTGTGTACTGTTGAGGAAGATATTAAATAAGATAGTTTCATGGACAAAAAATTTGAAATAGGTTAAATTCATATAAAAAAATTATATAAATAGTTCCACCAATTCAACTCCTCGTTATCAATGGTTGTGTGAATAACCTTGTAATGTCAAGTTGTATAAGTGCTAACCAGGTTCCCTTTAAGATCTTGATCTAATAATATTTATGTTTATATAAAATGAATTCATTCAAATATAGAGGTGTTATAATATTTTATAGAAATACAATTTATCAATATAAGAATAGATTGTGTCTTTATCCTCTATCAAAGGGACTTGAAGTGAGTGATGTTGTGAAAATGGGGTTTTCAACCCTTGTAAGAGAGCACCCATAAACGGTATAGACCAAAAATATCTAGAATTAGATAAAACTCTACAAATGAAATTTTAACATCCTTATCTAACATATTATTAAAAAAAGGAGCTCAATAAATTTAAGTGAATTGCATAAAAACATGAGATCATGTATGAATGAAATGTTAAAATAAAAAAAATAAAAAATAAAAAAAATTGGATATCTAAATTATAGGATATCATAGGAAAATATGGTGAGATAGTAGATGATTATTTTACTATATTAAATAAGATATCTACCTACATCATAGGCTTTGGAAATTCTTTTAAAGATTTAATAATAGTCCGGGATTTATTTAGAATTATTTCAAATTGGTTTTACCCATCGATTTATACCTTGGTAGAAAAATAAGTCTCATCTCTAGATGAGTTGACTAATACTATCCTCAACAATGAGATAAATAATAATCATATATTCAATAAGAAATCTAAGTAATAAATTATATTTAAATACATGAACAAAACTAAAATAATGTGGAAGGAATTTAAGTTTTATGATGAATCAAAAGACAGTGGGGGGAATGATGAATAATATAAAAAGCTAATAGATCTTTTCCATATAAGTAACAAAATTGGAATGTGTAAGTACAAAGAAAACATACAGTTAAATTATTTGATTTTTGTTCAATTGGAAACATCTCAAATAATTTTAGAAGAAGAAAATTTTTTGAGTTTGAAAATGGAAAGGATGGTGAAAGGCTCCAAATAAAAAAATGGGGAAGGAGTTATAAGGGTGACAAATCTGTTGAGAATAAATAAAATGACCAAAAAATAAAAAAAGGATAAGTTTTGTAAGAAAGGGATAAGATTATTACTCTACATAAAGTAATTAATATTATAAATACATAAAATAATAGTATAAAAAACATGCCTCTCCTGTTGAAAATTATGATGAAATTTCATGAAATAAGGAAGAAGGATAAATAACCGACATGAAACACATATTTAATCCTGATATTAAAGTGTTTCTTAAAATAAAAACACATCACAAAAATGAAATGAAATACCTAAATAAAGAAGTTTTAAATATAAATAAAAATAAATGATAATTATATAATAAATATAATGATTATTTTGATAAAATAAAGCTGCATACATTGAAAGTGATAGAGAAAGAGTGAATGTTTAATGTCTCTAGGATGAAACATGTTGAAAATGAAGTAAATTTAAAACATGACTTTGTCAACGTGTCTTGAATATAATAAAACCATATTAAAAATGAGATATTTTAGTGATAAATCAATTGAAATAAAGGATGTGTAATCAATGGCCTCAAGATATTATTTTAATTAGGAAACATATGCATTTCTAACAGAATAATTTAAAATATATTTCATCTAATAGTGAAACCTCTAAGAGAAACATTAAGCAATATTGAGTCAGGAAAACTACAATAAAGTTACTCTAACTTAATAGGTAGTTGAGAATAACTTGATATGTATAGCCTCTCAAAATAAAAAAGATAAATGAGAAAGAAAATATACCAATAGAATAAGATCAAATTCACAAATAGACTCAATATTTTCATTGAAAAATCTATATAAAGGATACTTATATTAATGTCTCTCCCTTTTATTAAAATAAACAACTAGTTTTGGGGGAGATAACCAGTTAATAGAATGTGCATGTTTGAGAAGAAGTCACTAATGAATTAAAATTTATCTTACTTACCTCTCTAAAATAAATTTTATTTATTTATTCTAAATATAAAAAATGTGTGACCAAAATGGTCATTGATCTATGTAATATATGACCATTCAACTGGGATGAACACAATATACTATTGGAGGTAAGAATACATAGGATGGAAAATATATTTAGAAATCACTTATTATTAAAGTGGATCATAAATATAGTCAGAGGTGTAAGACATGGATTCTTGTAAGTTTTTATTCATCAAATATGTTTCATGACAAACATAAATTAAAGAATATTAAATAACATAATGGTGTTTTTTCCTCAAAAAAATAAATCTCATTAAATATAAAATAAATCAGAATAGATGAGATTGAATCCAAAAAACTGAATTCAAATGATGTCTTTTTTAATGTGATTAAACATAACCTGTTACATATGAGTTTTAATTTTAATGATGTAAATTATATATTTTTAGAAGAAACAAATTATTCATAATTTTGATAAAATATATAAAATATATCATTATATATGAAATTACCAGTGGTATTATTCTTCATATTGGTGACACAAGAAATTATTCCTATTTGAGCACAAAATATGAAAATAATTTGTGACATAAAAGAGTGGTCCATAATTTTCAAATAATTTTAAAGATGATATAAATGGTCGATGTGGTCAGTGACATTACTCATCTCAATATATAAATATATTAAATATTTGGAGCAATAAAAAAGTTAAAAATGACACATAAATGTCATGAAATAGTGTAAATCTTGAACACCATGTCACATGAGATGATACATTCAAATTTGAGTAGACTAGTGAGGAATAAATCAAATTATAGTGAACTTTACATAATCACCCTAACTAATTATATTATTATAATTACTAATGTGATTTTGATAATATATACATTTTAAGTAGATGGGATGTCTAAAATATTAAAAAGTAGAGTTTAGAAAGAACTAGGGGTATTTATCAAGAATAATTTGTGTAATAATAGGGATGTACATAAGAAAACTATTTTAATATTATCTTGAAAATTATATAATTAATCATATGTAAAATAAACCTTACACAAAATAAATATTGCAATAGAGGGAAAAACATAATCTTATTTGAGATAGGGATTACCATGCTATCAATTTATAACATTAAAATGTTTTCTTGGAGAATTGATATATTCACAGTAATAAGTATTAAATATATGTTTTTTTTAAGTCCAAATTAAATTATAAATTCTTATTGAGATGTAGAAAAAGAATAATATAACTGTGGAAAACTTCAGGGTGTTGGGTAGTCATTTTAGGATGAAGAAAACGAGTAAAAATATAGGAAATATTTATTTGATTGCAAAGGAAGTTATGTTTCTAGGATAATTATCAAAAGTTATATCAGTGATGGAACATGAAGATTCATAAAATAGAAAACTATTATGTGGTAGGAATCATTGAGAATAAAAATGACATTAATGTTTTAGTCGAAGTGTATTTTGATGGCTCAAATGATGATAATGAGATGTTTCTTAATGAAATGAGGATAAAATAAGATGGAAAGGAGACACATATAGCTAATGTGCATTCTAATTAGACTAATGATGAAAAATAGGTGACTGAAAATGAAAAAAAAATACCATATGCTAAATAAGTATGTGGAGATAGAAAATATATTTTGTAATTCAGAGTTAACTAGTTTAAATAAGTATAATATTTATTATTTACAAGAAAAATATCATTTATTACTCAAATTTATCTAAATTTAATTTTTAAGGTAATTAAACATAAATAATTGGATGATTTTATGCATTGAGAACGATAATAAAATTTGGAAAATACCATTTCTTATCATTTACCTATAAAAATGCTAAAATGTATTTGGGACCAAGTAGGTATTCATAAATTATTTAAGATATTAAGTGGGATTATCAAGTAATAACATCATACGTGTATAAAATGGTTTTTTAAATTTGGGGTGAGGTGATTATAAAGAATAAATTTCTCTATTTTTAATATAATATGCCACAAGAGTGATCTTAGTAGTTATATCTTATAGTAAATATGAAACAAATAAAATGGTTGTGAAATATGACTTCAGGAAAAATTATCTATAGTAAGAAGTTGAAATTGAGAAGACTGAAGGAATTATTCTAGATAATGATGGAATAACGGTTTTTAAGTTGGAAACCCCTCTCATTGGGAGAAAATAAGTCATATATCCTAATAATATAAGCTATATATCCCCCAGAGAGAATAATTTTTTACTAAGAGAAAATGGGATAATAAACATTATATAAATGAAATAGAGGAATGTACTCTCATTATAATTATATATTATGATAATATTATTTTTCACTTAATCAATAGAGTACTTGAAAATAATATTCTAAAAAATGAAGATTCATTTTGAGATGTCTATGCAAGGATAAATGGGACCTTTTCTAGGATTTCAAAAGAATAAAAAAGAGTTTATTTTTATTTTATAATAAAATTATGCAAGATAACCACTAAATAAATTTTTAATGGAATAATCCCAGATAGTTTTCACACCCATATATTTTGGTTAAAAATTGGTAAGGATGTTAAATTAGAACGTTTGAATCAAAAATAATTTATAAGGCTTATCAAGATACTACCCAATCTCATTATATAAAGACCTTATACATTATATGTAATGATCATAAGAGAAGGGTTCAAAGTGAATAATAATAATCAAATTTAATGGCTTATAAAATAGTTCTAAAATATATAAAAGGAACATCGATCTTTGGGATGATGTTCAAAATGGGTGAGAACCTATATCCATTCAGATTTAGTGGTTGTGACTAGGTAGGTGATTGTGATAACATAATTTAAAACATTGAATTAATTTTTTAATTAAGAGGATTTTGTGTGAGTTGGAACTACAAAATAATAATTCAGCTACATTAAGAAGCAAAAAGGCATAAATCAATGTTTATTGAAGTCTTGTATAATGATTTTCTAGGACAATTAATGTGAAATGGATTACACTAAAAATCTAGTACAACACACCCAGTCTATATATATATATATATCTGATTTCACTTCATTATGAAAATATTTCAAATGGGGATATAAATATTTATTTCATTCACAACAGATATAAACATGCCTATATCATCACTAAATAAATTCCCAAAGTTACATTTGATAATTTGAGGGTTAACATAAAGATTCTACTCTTCCCTTTCACGTGATTGACTTTGGTCTGACCCCACATATTCAATAGATTATGTTATCAATTGGGGAGAATAATGAAAAAAAATTATACCATTTATTTTTGGCAACTATGTATATTTTTATTTCAAAAATGAGGATAAAATGGTTGAATAAGGGTTCGTATTAAGGTTTAGTTCATCCAAATCACTTGGCTGAAAGTTATTCTAACTGAGGGATGAAATTTTAACAAAAATAAAACTTAATATAGTTTCATTGTACCAAAGTATTTCTCTTTTAGAAAGGAAATTTTTTATGGTTATTAGTGTGATTTTTTGATGTTGGAAATAAATCCAAAGCGTGAGATTGAAGAACCAATTAAAATTGTTAAAGGTTATCCTATTATTTTCAATGATGAGTGGGAAAAATTAATAAACTCTTTGCAATATTTGAATATTAGCTGAGGATAATGAATTTGATATATTTAATTTAGGATTTCTAGGTTATTTTTGAAAATTATAAAATCTATATGTATGGATGTTAAATTGATAATTTGACATGGGAAAAAAACATAAGAAAAATTCGAGTAATCAATGTTATTATCCAGAAAATGGGGGACTATTCATATGACTCTTAGAAATTTCAAAAGACTTTTTCGATTTTCATATGAGCTTTCATAGAACATAAAATTTATAAATTCATAACAATTTAGTATTCATATAATCAATTTCTTAATTCTTTTAGAGAAAATAATATTCAATTTGAGATTTTAGTATGACATTGGATAAAAAGTGTTGGACTTATTTTCATAAGTGTAATAATCATCATTTTATAAATTTTGGTAATATAATTCATTGGAAAGGATTATTTAGAAACATGTATGGGTCATTTTAATTCTTGTAAGTGTCGTTTTCAGCTTTTAAAGAGTCATTTTACTCTTATGATATATCATTTGATTTGAAAATTGGAAAATAATTGTTTATAAGGGTCTTATTCACATTACAAGAGTCATTTTAGCACTAGAGTGTAGAATAGATAAAGTTTCATCAAAAAATAATAAGTGTCATTTTATTTTTCTAATATTTGTGTTAAAAACATAAGATTCATTTTACATTTAAATATAGTCCAATAAAATATGTTTTGTATGGATTAGTTCCATTGAAAAGATTTGTTGGGCAGATGAATTTATAGAATATACTTTCAATGGATAAATATAAATATTATTTTATATAATTTAAATCTCAAAATATTCTAGGAGATTATTCAAGCGCTGATTCAATACAATAATTGTATAATATTTAATTATAAAATCATGGAAATATATTGGTCTGAATAAATAATTAAAATATTTTATGTTCATTATTGCCATCAATTGAGATGAAAATTGGGGACTTGTCAACCACAGTTAATGGTATTGATAAAATTGTGGTGGAATTTTAATGAAAAACTATGAAAATAGTATGCATAAAATATGTAGAATATATAAGTAGAAAATAAATAAGGGGAGTATAATAAAGGATTGATTATTGAGATTATTATACTATGTAAGTTTGTCAAATCATTATATCAAAGAAATATAAGATAATATTGATATGTTTTAGAACTTCTTAATCATCTATGTTTAGGTAAGTGAAGGTACTACTAATCAATCAGTTGATTTTATTGGGAATGTTACTGGGGAGGGTTTTCATTCTCTCTTGCACACTTCAATCAATCTGAACTAATTGGGAGGAAATAAAAATTTCATTTAATTTTATCGACATTATGCAGATAGTTTATGTATAATCCTAGATAAGAATTTATTATTCATAGATGTAGAGACATCCATAAATGAACTAAATATATTCTTCACACTAGGGATAAAAAATATTGTTATAATACTAGAGATTTCTTGTATAAAAAGTTTTTTTTCACTCCATTAAGATTCAAGAACATGTTCATCCAATATCTTGTACAATAGTACATATCTTTTAAATAGAATAAGTACCCACATTTGAAATGAATGTTTTAAATTTCGTGTGTCCTTTTCCTTAATGTATCATTTCTGCATAAATGTAAGGGAGAGTTAAATAAAATAGGACCATTTATAAAAAATACATATATTTTAATTTCACTTAATGAAATTATAAAAACTATACCACTAATTCATCACCCCTGCCTACTTTTCTATGGTACTTTGACTGACCTAGGAAATTCAAATAATAGTGGGATTATAAATAATATTCCTAATGTACAACTCTTTAAAATAGTATTGAAACTACTTAACTTTCCGAAATTTAATATTATTTTGTATAATAACTTATGTTTTCTATAAATAAATATTTATAAGTTCATCATCATCTTGGAACCCTTACAATGAAACTTTTCCTTTTAGATCATTTTTTAAACTAAATGTAACTCCTTACATTAACCATCATTATCTACACATCCTAAATTCTTTTAGAATTTAAAGTGATGTTCACTAAATTTTGGTTACTAAATATAAATATTTATATTTAACTTAACTGAAATACCCTAATCAAATTTTTTATATTAAGTAACATTACCTTAAAAATTTTTACTGGTAAATTTTAATATATTATCCTATGAATTTATCTATGAATGAAAAAACTCCCACTAGACTCTTAGAAACTATATTATACCCAAAATAACATTTTTATATTTAAAAAATATTTTTTATATAATTTAACATGTATTTACAGCAACGATAATATTTAAGAAATAAATTATTGTATATATATCATAATTGGTATTTTATATATTTTCAAAATTCAACCTTAAATAGGATTTTATTATTATAAAAATACCCCTGATTAGTGGGTGTATCACATCCCTTATATTTAAAGAAATACATCAAATAGACACTTTTATCCTATATAAACCTTTTATATCTTTATCTTTCATTAAAACATGTTAAAATGTTTGATGAATCATTAACCATGTGTATGGAACACACCGTTTTTTATTTTTTCTAACTATTTATTAGTAATCAACATATCGTATCATATAAGATAAATAAGATAGAACTAAACATCCTCTAAATATACATAAACTTGAAACATTCTTTTAATTCATTGTTATGGTTTAACAACCCATTAATTCATCATTTGAATAAAAAATTTATGCCCCATTAATTCTTATAATGTTTATGTACTCATGTATATATACTACCATTTTAAAATTGACATTCTATATTATATACCCTTAAATAATGATTAATGGATTTCTATAACATAAATAATTGATAAAGACTATCCCAAGAGTGTCAAAAATTCCATGATGTATATTAGAAAATTCCATCAACCATTGAACCATTTATTCTCCCACCTAACATATGTGATAGTTTTCAATGACCATGTTTGGATATTTAAAGAAATATTATTATAATTTACAACTGACGTTTCTTCTTTCAATTTGAACTTGTTCCCACCTATATTATCAATACATATCTGGAACATGGAAATCATAGTGCATGTTCATATATTCTCAACAGTTTGAGAAAATATGGTAATATTTAATTGTTCTTATTCAAATTGAAATAATATTTCCAAAAAAATATTATATAATTAATTCCATAACTATAAAAATCATTATATACTTAGTTTCATCATGTCATAATGTTTCTTAATCATCCCGAGAACATGAGTGGAGACTCAAGTTTCTTTAGTGATTTTTCATCTAATATAAGGACTCAAGCCTTAAATAATATATAATCTAGTAAATTAATTTATAATTAACTTGTTACATTACCAAATATATTTTCAGTTTGTAGATTTAAAATTTTAATAAATAATTCATATATATCAACCCATAATAATACAAAGTGAGTACCATTAAAAAATATACATTTCTTCCAAAACCTAAAACATTAAAAATATAACATAATTTCTTTGAAAAATATTCATAAAATTTAAATTTACTTCCTTATATCTCTTACACATATTTATAACCCATGAAAACCTTTAGAAACATGGTATGAGAATCAAAATTATGATAAGGGATATAAATATATGGAAAGAAACCATTTGTCCATGAATATTTATAAACTAATGAAATAAGTTTCACAAAGAAATGATTATTACCCATAAAGTAACATATAATAACTATTTTAAACATTATATTTCCATAAAAATCACAAATAAAGCCATAATTTTATATTGGGGAATTACTCACTTAATATTGTAACCCTCGCAGCTACTTTACAATGTATCCCTCACGACTACCTTATGGTGTAACCATCACAATTTCACATGGGGTAACCCTACAGTCAACCTCCAACATACATGTAATCAATGCATTGGAGGGATATATAGGTCCCACAAATCATCATAATCAATTATATAGAACCATTACATAATCATAAAATAAGAATAATTCCACAAAAAAAATTGAATTTTTAAAATAGAAATTTAAAAGAAGGTTTTTAAATGAAAATCCCTTACAAATATCATATAATAAAAGTGAAATTTTATAGAAAAAATGGAATATGTGTGTAAACTATATAACCACATAATAAAAAATTATATAAACATGGAGATTCATTACACAAATAATCATAGAACCATATAATCAGTGAACTAGATGGTTAACCCAAAGAATGGAAATTATTTTAATAATTTCCTTACATTGAGTTTTTTTTACTTCATTCATGTTTAAACATATGGTATAATGTTTAAAAGAGTGTTATTGATATTTAAAATGAATATATTCATATTTATAACACCTTATTTGTTCATTTTAGAACATCATTCCACGCATTTATTAACAATATTTTGTTTTTTCAAGTTGTTTTGAGTACCTTATTTACAAGGCCTCCATGATCTTTGTATAGGGTTTTCTTGATGAATATAAGAGAAACATTATAAATTTAGTGGAATGGTATTAATATGTTACCATAATATTAAATACTACAATAAATTGTTTTTCATATATTATGATTAGTTATTAGATAAAACATTAATGATATATGTTTTGATAATTTTTTGTGGTTCTTTGATAATCACAAACTAGTTTTGTTATATTACATAATATTATGAATATATATTACTTCCAAAACAAAAAGGAGTTTATATAATACATGTTATATTCTTTTTAAATAATTAAAATTCTTTTATAACCTACATTGAAGGAATTAATGTAAATTGAAACCATAGTGTCCACGATGTCTATATTTTGACACATCACGGATGATTTTTTTTATTCTAGAATAAAAGGGGGAGGAGAAGAAGTTTGATGATTGATTATTCCATAAAAATGATTAAAGTATAGTATATATATGATACTATATCATTTATGCCTCTTATATAATGTGGGGTGAAGATAGTATAAGAAAATAAAAATAATATATATGAATTTTTAAGAAATTGAAAGAGGATTTTTACATCTTGATCTATTCTCCTTGAGATACACTTTAAGACCTTTGGTTTTGACCTATTGGTGAGACCAAAATATCTTGAACGTGGGGAATATCCGTGGGAAGAATATTAGGCAATATTTAGAAAATTCTCATAGCTTTTTATGTTTTTAAGGGAGAGTGGGTAAAGGGTGGTATTTATAGTGGATGATAGGGGAAGTTTTCCATTATTTTGATCATTATTTTAATATTTTACAGAATATAAGAAATAGTGTTGGATATTATGAAAAAATATAGTAATAAGTGCATTTTTTTTATTAAATTTCCATTTACATCAACCATGACTAATACATGATGCAGAAATTCATTTATTTAGCATATTTCTTAAATTATCAAATTTCACTATTCACCAGAAATTCAAGTATTTCAGAAAAATCCTAAATATTTATCCCAAAAAACTTTCAAAAATTAAAATTAAAATTAATAACTCCATTTTATCAAAATTAATTGTAAATATGAGAAATTTAATTTTGAAATAAAATAATAATTTATTCTAAAAATAACAATCTTAAAAAAATAGCTGCTTTTATTACACCATGAAGAAATTAACAATGGTCTCATAAAACTTATTATGACAATAATCAAAGAACATAATAATTTATGATTACATTTTATGGAAATAAATTCTCATTTGAACTATTTAATTAATCATAAAATTATAATGAGATTTTTATAACTTACAAAAATACCAACATTTATACTATAATTATATTATCACTTATAAGATGCCTAAATTTTATTTATACTTCCATGGATGAGGTTATTATTCACTTCGAAAAATTAGTATTATTAAGGGTCATATTACTATTCATAAAGGTAAAATTACTATTCATAAGGGTAAGTTACTATTAAACAGAAAATAAGTTGGCCCGATGAGAGTCTAAATAACATAATGATCGCAACCGTGTATGTTCGTTTTTTGAAGTTCAAAACATAGAAGTGAATTTTTTTAGTTTAATGGCTAGATTATAACTATCTCCATAAAAAAGTGTCATTACAAAGATACTTACTATTTCTTGCATTTTATTCTATATTGAAATTTATTTTTAAATCCTTGGGGGTGTTACATTATCCCCAACTTATAAAAATTGTGTCCCCCCAATTTTTATTTACTTATTAAAAAAAACAAGGTACAATTCCCTCATATAATTATCATATTCCCATGTTTCTTCTTCAACCTTGAGGTTTCTTCACCAAACCTTAACCTTTTGGATTACATTATTCCGCAATAATTTCTCTCCTTGATCAAGAATCTGAACATGTTTCTCTTCATAAGAAAGGTTATATTATAGCTGTACTTAATCTGGGCTAAATAATGAGATTAATCTAGCCCATACATTCTCAAAATCGAAACATGAAAAAAAATGTGTACTAAAGATAAAATCAGAGGAAAGGCTACTCGGTAGGTGACTGGTCCAACATTCTATTGGATTTCGTAAGGTCCAATGAACTGTGGACTTAGCTTTCCTTACCAAAATTCAAAACACTTTTCCATGGTGAGATTCAAAGAAAAACATGATAACCTAGCTTGAAAGAAAAATATTTCATCCTGTCATATGCATAAATTTTTGGCCTTTCTGAGCTGGCCTCATGTGTTGTTGGATCTTCTTCACTTTCTTAGCCCATTCCTATACTAATTCGTGTCTTATAAAATTCCTTTCCCAGACTTCATCCCAAAATGATGGAGTTTAATATTACATCCAATATAATTTCTCAAAATGTTCCATCTATACACTATAATAAAAATTATTATTATTATTAGAAAATTACACTAAAGAAAATTGTTGATCCCAAATTTCTTGGTAATCCATTGAAAAAGATCGAAGTGTGTCCTCCAAAGTTTGAATTGTTAGCTCAGTATATATTTCACATTGAGGATGAAAATAAGTGATGAAATTTAAATATTTTCCCAATGAATTCTAAAGTCCTTTCCAAAATATAGAAGTGAACCTAAGATCTTGTTTAGATACAATGTAAAGATGAAATCCATGTAACTTGACCATCTCTTTGAGGTACAATCGATTAATATGATCCAAATACATAATATCTAAAATATGAAGAAAATGTGCATATTTAGTCAGTTGGTCAATAATAACCCAAATCACATTGTTTTCTCAATAAGTATTTTGTAGTCTCACTAAAAATTACATAGATATATTTTCCAATTTCCACTCTTGAACTAGAAAAGGTTGAATAATCTCTTTTGGTAGTTGTTTCTATGTATTAACATATTGACATGTCAAACATTTGATGGTAAAATCTGCAATATATCTCTTCATTCTATCCCACCAGTAAAACTCCTGAAGCTCTCTGTGCATCTTAGTACTACCAGGAAGAACTGAAAATAGAGAAATATGAGAATCACACAATAATTATTTCTTCACCTAAGAATCACAAGGCACACATAATATTTTTCCAGATCTCAAAACACAATCTCTATGAATGTTAAATTCTTAAAACATACCCATTTTATCCAACTCTACCTTTTTTGTAACTCACAGTCTTCTTTCTAAGATTTCTTAATTTTGTTTGATAGAGATGAATATACTAACACCTGAAACACACTAGTAGAAAAACTACTTTTCTCAACATAGTTTTTCATGTATATTATTTATTACTGACGTAAAAATATGTACATATTACTTTATCACATTTTTTCATAAAAATGATGCGATAAATCATTTTTACCACGGTTTTTATGAAAATTAATGTAAAGAAGGGTATATCTGATTCTTTTTAAAATCGTTTTTATAATTTAACCAATGTGAAATTGTGGTTTTTTTACTTTGGTTATAGTATCACTGATGTAAAAAAGCTCGATTATTCATTTTTCACATCTGTTATAATATAACTGACGTAAAAACCTTTTACGACTTTATGTTCTACTCAAGGGTTTTATTACACAATTTTACTGTTTCGTGTTGGACCACACATTTCTCTTTCCCTGAATCCCTAAATATTTGGTTTCTTATATTTGGTAGTCAAAATATCTCATTAAGATCTAAATTGAACCATAAGGTTTCTTCGACCTCAGTTAACCCATATGATGTAATCCTCAAACTACTATGTTTCTCTCTTTTTGGTTATTCATTATCTTTTCATATCTAACCGACTATTTCTCAACAAGGTGTTATTTATTCTCACATACCATCTTCTAACATTGGATTTTTTCATCTTCATCATTTTGCATTTAGTTACAGATCTTCTTGTCTCAAATTTTCCCACCAGAGGGTTTGAATGTATTTTATATTATATTAATTAGTTGTTTCATGATTTTAATTTTAAATCTGATATACATTTTTCTATGTTATTTAGTTTTTTTTTTGTTTTTTTTTTATTTAGAGTATGTTATCTAAAAATAATGAGTTTCATCTATTAGATGATTTATCATATTAGTATATGGTACTATTAAAACCTTCAAATATGGAAGGGATTATTTAATTGGTGGGAAAAACAAATATTGTTGTGGGTAAAAGTTTATAGAAATTAGCTATTTATCATAATATATTAATGTATAATTTCCCTTATATTTTACCACCTATGAAAGCTTTTACCTTGAATTATCTATCATTTTCATATAAATATTAATGCTAATACGTGATTTAGTACTTAAATGAGGTATTAATTAGTGTATCCATTATTTTTTCCAAAAAAATCTTTCCTATTTAATTTTATGATACATAAAATATGATATTGCATTATATAATGTGATGAAATTATAGAAGATCAATGAATTTGGAAATGTGACGGTATATTTGAAATCTATAAGTCACTAGAAATTTTATGAAACCTTATCTTTGAAGAGATAAAACCATATGAATGGTCTAATAGGAGGATGCAATTTCTAATATTTGAAAAATGATTATGATCCAGAAGAGTTCCTAGTATCCCATGTATAAGAGTCACTCTACAAATGAAATATTATTTTTTGGAACATTTACATTCTTAATAAAACCAAACTATCAAGTGGCTTCATCTAAATTTTTTTTTTTATTATGATTCTCTGATTGATCCTTAAATGAATTTAAAAAATATGCATACCTGATCACCTTTAATTGGTTTCACTAAACCATCAATTTGTTCCATATAGACATCTTCCATATTTTTTCCAGTAAGCTATGTTTTCTTGATCACATATGACCAAATATATTGATAATAGAACGTGAAATAACATATAGAATTTGAAATAATTGTCGCATGAAGATTAGTGTAATATAAATTATATTTTAAATTATAATTCCCTTTTTTGTTTTCCCAGCTTATTTATTCAATTTTAAGAAAGTAAAATTATAATGAAGTAACATAATAATAAAATCAAACATGATCTCTATTTTTTATGTTTTTAGCTTTTTGGAACAAGTTAAAGTTGAATTCTTAGTGCATTACTCCCATGATTGAGATTGTATATTATATTTTTTATTTTATAATGTGGCAATTAGTTCCTAATTTTATTTAATGTGAAATTTTTTAAAACTAAGATTCAATTTATGAGTGTATTATATTGTTAATTACAATATAGAATAAATTATTTATTTTTATTAATAATCACATATTAATTAGTTGTTCTTATTCTATATATTTTTTTACAGTATTGTTTTATACATATCGTTGTACATATTTTTTAATAATTTCGTAAAATTATTTCATTTATTTTTTCTTGATTATTTTTTAAAGGAATATATTTTTTAATTATTTTAGAAAGAATGAATTTTCCTATCAAATTTTTCTATTTTCATTCTAATTTTTTCCATTATTTTTTTTATATATTTTTGATGTCATTTCTAATCTCAATATTTTATAAATTATAACTTTTTTTATATTTACTTTTGATATTTGTTATATAAAATGAATCGAATCGGGATTAATGCACCTCGAATAGGGGATGAATATGAAGAATGAGTCAATGATTTTTGTAATTTTCTATATTAAATTTTCCAAACAATGACATGTTTTTTATCCATGTCTGATATGTTTAAATTTGAAGAAGTTGAAAAGAAGAGAGATAAAATATCATTTAATTTTTAATGGTTTTAATTCGAGCTAAAGCCCTAGGATTTGGAATGGTGAAACAAGGAATATTTTCAGATCTATTGATGATAGTGTTTTTCAAGATGAAAAATCTAATAAACATGATGAAATTATTTGTGATATTGAAGTAGATATAATTGAGAGACAATCAACAATTGACCATTTATATGGTGATCCCAAAAAACCATTGTATCTAGGTTGTACGGAATATACAGTTTTATCAATGGTTTTATGATTGATAAACCTAAATGAGAAATATAGATGGAGTGACCAGAGTTTTATAGAGCTACAAAAATTAATGAAAAAAATTCTTCTTAAAGACAATGAAATTGTAGATTCAAATTATAATACCAATAAAGTATTATACCTTATGGGATTGGGGTAAAAGAAAAGACATGCATTCTCGAATGAGTGTGTGGAATATAACAAAGAATAAAAATGTCTTTCAAAATGTCCTAAACTTGGGACATCATTGTATAAGTTGAAATAAAAATCATAGGATGATTTAAATGTTTCAGAGACTCATGCCTGCACATTTTGGTATCAATATATAATTCCTGGTTTTAGATGTTTATTTTATAATTCACGTGATGAAAAAAAGTTAATATGGAATACTGATGAGAAGAAATGTGATGTAAATATATGTCATACAACTGATTATCAATAGTGGGAGAACATTGATCTCCTATTTTCTACCTTCAGAAGTGAATTTTGAAATCTCATATTTAGAGAGTGCAGAGATGGAATAAATCCATATCGAATAATTATTAGCACACATAGTTTGTCGATTATTTTATATTGAATTTACAACTTATCTATGGAATTTTTTATAAAGATAAAATATGTAATCTTGAGTTTAATTATCAGTGGACCAAAATAGCCTAGAATTGGTATTGACAGTATCTTAACACTATTAATTGATGATTTAAAATTGTTAGGGTAGGAAGGTATAAGGGTGTATGATTCTTATAGAATGAAATACTTTCAACTATATGAAATGATTATGTTCACTATAAATGACTTCCTAGCATATGGAAATTTTTCTATATACACAGTTAAGGGGCATAATTCTTGTCCATTTTTTTAACAGCAAACATCATGTTGTCAACTAAATCATGGGAGAAAAAAAATATAAATGGGTCATAAAAATTTTTTTCTCATGGATCACTCTTATAGAATATTGAACAAGGATTTCAATAGCTCACAAGAATTTTATATTTCTTAAAAACCTTTATCCACATATCAATATTTTGAAAGGGTGAAAAACATTGATGTGACATTTGGAAAGACAGAAAAATCTAATAATGATATAAATATTTTGAAGAAATGTTCAATTTTTTTGAGATACCATATTGAAGATATGATGAGGTGAAACTTAACATTGATTTCGTGTATTTGGACAATAATATCTATGAAAGTTTGATTGGAACATTGTTATATATTAAAAGAAAGACTAAAGATGGGTTCAATGGAATAATATATTTACTCTCTATGGGAATAAGATTGGAGTTGGATCCCACTCCTCAGAGAATGACAACATTCTTACCCCTATCTTGTTATACCTTATCTATGTGGGATAAAACTATATTTTTTAATGTATTTATGATATCAATGTTCCACATGGTTATTCTTCAAATGTAAAAAATTTTGTGTCTTTAAAGGAACTCAATTTGATAGTTATGAAATCACATGACTATCACATTATGATGCAATAAGTCCCACCAGTTTCATTGTATGGAATAATTCCCACCTATGTCAGAATGAAAATCCTGAAGGTGTGTTATTTTTTAAATTTAGTTTGTAATAAGGTAATTTAATTTAATTCTTTGTATATTTCGGATAACAAAGTCGTTTCTATAATTTTTCAAATGAATATCTATTTTCCTCCATCTTTTTTTGATATCATGGTTAATTTGTTGGTTAATTTGGTGCGAGAAAAAAAGATTTACGGAACTCTATATCTATATTGGATGAATCCTTTTGAAAGTTATATGAAGTTATTAGAGGGTTATGTTAAGAATCCATATCGAACTAAAGAATCCATTGTTGAGAAGTATATTTTTGAGCAGGTTTCCATGTTTTGTATAAGCTATTTCTCTGATGTTGAGCACATAATTTTGCCTATATCTTGACACTACTGAGTTATTTTCTAGTGGAAGGGGATTCGTGGAATGAAAGTAATATCATTGACATGTGAATTTATAAATAAGATACAGTTATACATCTTGAATAACATAGATTATGCTCAACCATATATAACATTTTTCATGAATGAGTTGAAACAATGTTTTCCAAAGAAAAAAGATATTTGGATTTTGAATTAGCATAAAAAATGTTATTCAATGGTTTAAAGAGACTGTGAAACCAGATGCATTAGAAACATTGAGATGGTTAGTTAGGTGTCCAAGTTAAAATTTTATAATATAGTCCAATATGAAATTTATGGAAATAAGTTTCATATGAATGATCTAAAAAATAGAAGTGCAGTTCAGAATAGTAGTGTATCATTGTTCGCAGAAGCATTTCATTTTAAAAGTTCCAATGAAAAAAAACCCAATATCGAAATAAACCACATATTATATGGTTATTGAACAAATATGGGAGGTTGATTACATTAAATTTCAAGTTTTAGCGTTTATGTGTAAATGGTTTATCATTTACAACAGTGTTCAACAAGATAAATTTGGAATGACACAAGTAAATCTGAATAAATTGGATTGAATGAATGATACTTTTATCATGGAAACACCTGAAAAAGATTATATGTTCTTGATCAATCCAATATACAATGGTAAATTATTTTACAAAGAAAATAATAGAATGTTAGTGATGATAAAATTGATGAAGATGTTGATTTATGTGAGAACCCATCATTCGTGGAACGATTAAAAAAAATATTGATAAACACATCAAACAAATGGTTTGTGCCATATGGAATGATAATGATGAAGGAATTTGGGAAAAATATTTATTATATTCCTAATATTATAGGTAACATATGTTTAATAATGGTTTAATTTTTTAATTTCATAAGCTATTTATTTTAATTTGATTTTATTTATTAAAACATGTATTATAACTTATTAGTTAAATTATTTGTTTTATATTAATTTAGTTTTTTCGAGTTTCCCATGTTTACCCTTAAGTTTATTATCTATTAATTGATTTTGTAAAAATCCAATTGTTTTAAATTTAACATTTTAAATAAAATCAAAATATATAGTATAACCATGTATTATAATAGAATTTATTTTATGTAAAAATGATTTATGATGTTGGTGGGTTTTTACTATATCATTTCATTTGTCATTAATATTTATTATTTTCATTCAATTATGTAATTTCATCTCTCATTAATATTGTTCTCATTTTAGTTAACTATAACAAATATGAATAAAAATGTGATACATTTAGTTTACATTTCTTTTGGTTTGATAATTGTTAGTTCATTATTTACATTTTCATGTAATTTTTGGATTTTTATATTTTTGAACCAATTGATGATGCTTTGACTTCTAGGATGACAGAACAATGCACTGATTCACCACATATTCTTGGAGATGATCATACTCTTATATCTAGGGAGGAACTTACACATGCTTCTATTTATTTTCCAATTCATCCTTCTATAACAAATACATCTACTACCTTGGGGGAAAAAGAGTTCAAAGGTTGGTAAATGTCGCACCACACGTTTACCAAAATTAGTAGTTTCCCATACCTAGGAATATAGGATACCATTGTACATTGGTGATAATGATATTCTAGTAGGTCCAAAGAAAAAAAAAATTGAAGATATTTTATCATTAAAAGATAAAAGAAAAGATGGTATATTGTTCGATGATTGGTGAAGTGTTGAGAAAATGACAATATCACTATTATGGGAGAACATTCTAGTAAGCTTTCTTGTTATAATTTATCTTAACTTGAATTGATATTTATATTAATATATGTTTTTCTCTTCTTATCACGTGACATATGATATACCTAACACTAGATGAGTCAGAAGGAAATATATGTCCTTAGTGGCTAGGAGATGGAGGGATTTCAAATCATCCCTCAAATCATAATTCACTTTTGGGACTATATAACATGAATACAAATGTGAGATATATCCATTTATAGATGAAGATAAATGGAAATAATTTGTTCAAAGTAGATGAGAGATGAGTTTTTGGTAAATGAAATGTTACGTTTTAAAATTTTTATATATATTAATGATCATGTTATTGATTTCATTATTTTTAATTATTCATTTACAGCAAGGAAGGAGATCTCATTAGGACATTCAAGATAAGAATGTATACCCTCATACGTTATCTCCGAGTATATGTTATTTGATGAACACATTCTAGAAAAAAATCATCAAAAGCTAAGAGCTGATTGATCAGGATCTGGAGAGGTCCCCCCTGCTAGACATGAAAAATGGAAGAGGGATCAAATGAGAAAAAAGGACAATATCTTATGGAAGAGTTAATAGTTTTAGTTAATAATATTTTAAGATTCTTATTTATTTATTAAAGTTAAATCAACTCTCAATAAAATGTGATTCATCCTAGATTTTTTCAAATTTTATATACAGGGTTATCTTGAAAAGAATATCACGCTGGGGATCTTTATTTTATGAAGGTAGACATGATATTTTAGCTGTAGCATTATGAAAACCCAAACACTCAGGTCGCATGTGAGGATAGCTGATAGGTGTATCTGTAAGAAAATTGTATCTATATTCAAATGATTCTTCCAAAGAGTATATTTATAAAAAAATATAATATTTAGAATCCAAAGATTGGGATATTGAAGTGATGATGGAGGAAAGGATCAGAGCTTCAGTACAAGAGTTGTTTACAGACGGGAAATTATAGTTTCTGTCTACCAATTAGACTTCTCCTCTTGCACCTGCAGATCCCACTCATTATTTGACACCAACACCCCCTCCTCCACAACTTCCATGTCACTGTGAGTTATTTTGTTATGATCCTCATCATATTGTTTCATATAGGATGATATATTATATCACTAATACCATTCATCATCTCTATATTGAGATAGAGAATCATAGGGTCACTTTTACAGATATTATTGATAGATCAACAAAAATACCATGTCATACAAATGAATTGAGTATATTTGGAAAAATTATATATCTTTTTTTTTGTTTTTCCATATAGACTACATTGACATATTACCATAGAGGTATGCATATATGTTATATTTAATTTCATTTTGTTTTTAATTTTTTTCTCATTTTTATGTTTATATTTTTCTATAATGTTTTAAGAAATACTTTAAAGGTAAATAAATATTGTATTGACCTCAAAAAAACAAAGTGCCAGGACTTTAGATGCAGATCCAACTGTTCATAATTGATTTTCAACATACTCTAATTTCATATTAGAACAATATGAGATTCCAATTGATTCTGATATTCTTGTGTGTGAAAAGATTGTGAACCTTTTGAAAAGTGATATCAAGGAGCTTGTAGCTGGAGAGAAATTGGGCATCAACGTGATGCATGTTTGTTTCTATGTAATTTGATTAATTTTTTTGTTCCTTTGAATTATTGAAAATTTATAATTATGTCTACTTTGTATTAGGTATCAATATAAAATTTGTACAGAGTATGCCAATATAGATGTATATTGATTTCTGGACCCATAGTTTATTTCTCCAATAGCTAAAACAATGATCGATGATCAATGAAAAGTTTATATAGATAAATAATTTCTGCAGAATGTCATCATTCAGTGTTGGATGTTTCCAAATCTTGAAAGGATTAAAAACTTTTATCTCACAAAGTGTTATATTTCAGTTAACATATTAAAAAAAATATTAAATTTTCTTTTATATCAATAGTCATTGGAAGTTGGGTTTTTTTGTCCAAGAGAGAAGACATTGTTTTGGTTATGTTCTATCCATAGTGTTGTGAGAGAAAATACCAAGAATATATTTATCTCATTAGTTTTTTTATTTTAATAATTGTTTAAATTATAAATATTTTTTTTAAATTTTTATATTATTTTCAAATAAGGAATGAGATTTCTTTAAAGAGATGACTAAAAAGAAGAGCAGCAATACTACTAAGATCAAATATTTATAAGATAAAGTGAATTATTAATTAAAATTTCTAAATTTTGGAAATATTAATTAAAATTTTTAATTTGAAAAAGAATATCTATGAAAAAGTTTCATAAACCAGAAGGTGGAACTGAATGTGGATATTATGTTTTAATATTCATGTATGAAATAATTTCAATTGGAACAGTTACAAAGTCTCATAATGTTAGATTTCTTTATTAATATGTACATAATATTTAATATGTTTTATTGAAAATTAATGTCAAATGATTTCTGTATTACATCTGTATATTTTTTATAATGCTCGGTCATATAATGCAGATGAGTTGAGGAATTTAAAAATTGAATGGGAAAATAATTTTACAGGATTGATAGGTTTTTAGTTTATTATAAAGTTCTATGTACTGTGTATTTTGATGGATTTTGGTCTGCCTCTTGAGTTTTTTCGGGATGTTGGTGGTGGTGGATCTGAATCAATGTACATTGGTTTTTAGTTTATTATTAACATTAATGGTATGTGTATTTTGTTTCATTTTTTTATATTCTATTAATTTTTCAATATTATGCAACTTACCAATTTGTTCTCTATATCTATCTACAACTGGTGGAAGAGAAGAATCAATGTACCATTTTAAAAAAATATTTTTTCCACATCGGTTATTGGATAACTGACATGAAAAATAGATTTGAGATGTTTTTTACATCGTTTATTAGATAACCAGCGTCAAAACCCATTTATCATGTCAATTATTTTTAAAAACTGATGTGATAAATTGTATACAATGACCAACATGGAGAACATAATACACATTGTTTTTCACTTCGGTTATGTAAGAACCGAGGGGAAAACCAATTTATCTCATCAGTTATTTTTAATAATTGACAAGATAAGTGGTGTATATTGTATATTTTACATCGTTTAGTGGTAAATCAACATGAAAAATATAGTACACATTATTATTCATGTCATATATTTAATATTTGATGTGAAATTTTTTTTTCCATATCCGTTATTTTTAATAACCGATATGATAAATGGTGCATACTCTGTTTTTCACATCGTTTATTGAATAACTAATGTGAAAAATTAACAGCACTATTTATTTTTATCTTCATTTTTATGTAATCGACATGAAAAACCTTATTTACTATGTCCCTTATAACCAAGTCACCTAAAAAGAGATGTGAAAACCCAAAAAATGATGTGGAAATCCGTTTATGAACTATTGAAAAAAATGATTTTTCTTCACACAAAAAATCCAAGACCAAAGTCATCAAATCATTAATCAAAGGGTCATGTACCAATGTAACATGGTTAATGATACATGATGTTTTCAAGTCATGGAATATTCCACATTGTTTTCATTCCATTATGGTAATTGATAGTGTAATAATGATCCTTTATTAGTTCAAGACATCATCGTTGCCTTATGTAAAATTCCTTCTAAATGAATATTAACTTCAAACATTTATGGTCAGTATATATTTCACATTTGGCTTTGTATAAATGATTTATTCAAATTTTCAATGGAAAAACCATATCTACTAATTCAAAATCATGTGTGGGATTATTTAACTCATGAGATTTATGTTGTCTTGAAGCATAATCTATTACGTGATCATTCTGTATTAGAACAAAACCAAGTCCATTAAATAAAGCATCTCTATATATGACAAGTTTACTATTTCTGGAAGGTAGGGAAAAACCAGAACATTCTTTAATATCTTCTTCAATCCTAGAAAACAAACATCGCCTTCTTCTATCCAGATAAATTTAACCCCTCTTCATGTTAACTTAGTTAGTGGGCTAGATAAACCTGAAATGTTTTGTAAAAACTATTGGTAATAACCTTCTAATCCAAGAAAGCTATGAATCTATATAACATTTTTCAGTATCTTCCATTCATCAACAACTATTATTTTAATAGGATCAACTTTTATTCCATCTTTATTTATAATTTTCCTCATAAAAGAAATATATCTCAACAAAAATCACATCTGTAGAATTTTCCGTATAATATCATTTCATTGAGAGATTTCAAGAAAATCCATAAATGTTTTTCATGATCCTCATAACTTTTGGAAAAGAAAAATTATCATCAATAAAAACAAAAATTATATCCAAATATGAAAGGAATATTCTATTCATAAGTTCTATGAATAAAATAGGGTAATTTTCAAAAAAAAGTTAATAGAAACAAACTCATAATGCCCATATCTAGTACAATAATATTTTTTTTGGGATGCCATCCTCTTTCACCTTCAGCTGATGCTAACCAGTCCTCAATTCGATGTTGGAAAAATAAAAAGATCCCCAGAGATGATGAAACAAGTCATCGATATGAGGAAAATGATACTAATTCATAATGATAAGGTTATTCGAAGCTCTGTAATCAATGTAGAGATTCCTGGAACCATCTTTCTTTTTAACAAACAAAATAGGATCATCCCGTGGTGGATTTATTTGATGAATGAATCCTTTATCAAAAATCTCCTAAAACCGATTTATCATTTCAATAAGTTCCACATAATCCATTTGATAAGGGGGTTTTGAAATTGGATTAGAATCAAGAAACAATTCATTAGTAAATTCAACTTCTCGATGGTATAACATCGGGGAACTCATCAGGAAATCATCATGGTGTTCATTTACTATTAGAACATCATTAATCTGAATAGTTCCCTTGTATTCAACAATATTATTAAGATAACATTAATTTCCCTATTTTAATATTTTCTCATCTTCCCGATATTTTGTCAATTGTATGGGTTATTCTTGCATACAAACTGAAACTCTTTATGAAAAAACAACTTCTTTATCTCTAAAAAAAATCTTAGCATGATAAATAAATATTTAATCCATAACCACAATGAAAACAAACTATACTAAGGGAAAACAACGAAGTTTTTAGGTAAATACTTTCAATAAGTAACAATAATAATATTCTTATAATGACTTCTTGCTATAATATTTCCCCCGTTGTGTTTTATTCATATGTTTTAGTCTCTTTTCATGAGGTGAAATTCCTAATTTACGATAAAATTCCCCAAAAATAAAATTATGTGTAGACACCATTTCGAAACAAACAATAGAAAAATCTGATTAAAAAAGGTACATGATACCACTTCATTTTATGGCCCAAAAACTGATGACATAGTTGAAAAGGATCTCACTCTTCCTTTCTACTTATAATCTGGCATGTCTCCATCATTAATATCTTTCATTGGGAAAGTATTTTCATAATGACCCATCAGACCATATTTGATACACTTTATAGTTTTATTTTCATGATTAAAATTAGGATCATTTTCATTAGAATATCAGGTCATATGTCCAAACATACCACATCAAAAACACTTTCTTTTTTTTGAAAGACATTCCCTATGGTTCTTTTTACTATAATTTTCACAAAATTGATTCTATAAATTCTAACCTTCATATTTTTTTGATTTATTATTACCCATCTCTTTCTATTTATACCTCTAATTCTACTTGTTGACAAAGTACATGTGATCATTAGAAAACTCCATCGTTATCCTATCAACACATCGGACAATTTTCTTATAACTTTTGAATTCTCAAGTGTCCAATTCCCTTCAGTATCATGGGTTCTATTATAATTAACAAATAATGTATTTTTTTATCAATAATCCAAATATTATTTGGATCATAACTTGTGAATTTGGTGAAGTTTTATTCATACATGGCCATATAATATTATTCCTTTTTTACTCAATTAAATGAATTTATTTTCCATCCTAATTCATTCCACCTTAAGAAAATATTTTTCAAGAAAAATATTTTTAATTTCATCCCATTCCAATGCATCAATCTCTTTATTATCCCTGCTGTTATTGACCATTAACATCCACTAATCAGATTCATCTTCAAAATGATAAACATATAAACAAACCTTATGACTGTCTGAATACCACATAACATCGAATATCTTTTCAAGGGATTTAATCCATCCTTCAACTAACACTGGGTCATAAGATCCACTAAAAGAAGGACGGTTTTGCCTCATAAAATGTTCCACTGTCACAGTGTTTCTTTGTGGTAGCTCTATATCTTATCGTGCATGGATTACACCTCCATTTATTTCATGCTTCAACTAATACATTACTATCACAAATAATTAGGTTATAATTCCCTCCATTCGAGGTTGCAGATTCGGGAAGATATCATCCTCTCAGTGCCTTCCTACATTTGCTTCTTTGTTTTTTCTATGGAAAATCATTCCAAACAAACAAATATTAAATGAAGTAACATGGTAATCATTAAATTCTATATCATTCCAATATAAACATAAGGTAAAATTAATTTATGCTATTATATAGGAACTATCCAAACCCCTTAAGTTATCTAAATCATTCTATGATACCAACTATAACAAACCAATCATTAAACATTGAATAATCTAGTTTTTTTCCTTTATAATTAAATTCTCATATTCCAAAATATATTTTTAGTTTAGAGATTTATAATGTTAAGAAATAATTCATACATATCATCCCATAATAATACAAGGTGACTGCCACCAAAATAATTTCTATTTCTTCCAAAACATGGAACTTTAAAAATATAAAAGGATTTCTTTGAAAAATATTCATAATATTTTACTTGACATAATTATTTCTATTAAACATCCATATAAACTAGAAAAACATTTAAGAACATGGGATGAGAATCAAAATCTCTGTAAGGGATATAAAAAAGAATTAATGAAACTATTATTCCTGGAATACTTATAAACTTAAGAAATCATTTTCACATAGACATGCTTGTTTCCCATAAAGTAAAATATACTTAATTTTTGAAACATGAGATTTTCATAAGAAATATAAATAAAACCAAAAAGGTATCATGGTGAATTACTTGCATAATATTTTTACTCTTGTAGATACCTTATTATTTGTAACCCTCGTGGCGACCTTACAATGTAACTCTCATGGATTCCTTATAGTGTAAATATCACAATTACAATTGGAGTTACCATATGGCTAACATCCAACTAAAAAATAATCAATGCATTGGAAAGATATATAGGTCCCCCATTAATAATAAAAATTTCCCATGAACAATAACATAATCATAAAACATGAATAATTCTATAAAAACTTGTCTTATTAATTCTGTAAAATAAAATTTTAATAGAATATTTTTAAAGAAAATTCCCTTAAAAATATCATAAAATTATAGTGAGAATTAATAGAACGATTGGAATATTTGTATACAATATAAATTCACATAATAAAACATAATATAAGATAGAATATTTATTTAAAAAATAATCACTATAATATATAATCAATTAATTACAAGGTTAACCCAAAGAATGAAGATTGGGTTAAGAATTCCCTAACCTTGGGTTTTTCATAAATTAAACATGTTTAAACCTAAACTATAATAGTTAAAAAGTGTCTTTAATATATTAAATAAACATATTAATATTTATAAAAAATTATATAATCATTTTATAAAATCATTCCACACATTTATTAATAATATTTTGTTATTTACATTGTATTGGGTGCATACTTTACATAGTCTCCATGGTCTGTTCGTAAAGGATTTTCTTGATGAATAGATGTGAACCAAAATAAGATGAATTAAAATTTATTAATATCTTCTTAAAATATTAAATGATATCATACATAATTGTTTATATATATGATGATGAATTATTAGATACAACATTAATGATATTCGTTTTGAACATTTTGGATTTACTATGATAATCACAAAGTATTTTTGTTATATAACTTAATATTATGTATATATTTCAATTCAAAATCATGAAAGAGGTTATATAATAAAATTTAAATTTTTTTTCAACAATTAAAATGATTATATAACAACATTTTAAGTAGGTATTGTAAATTAATAATGCATCATCCACGATGTCGATATTTCGACACATCACAGAAGATGTTTTTATTTTTAGAATAAATGAGGGAGGAGAAGAAGTATGATGATTAATTTTTGCTTAAACATGAAAAAATTATATAATATATATGAAACCTGAGATTTAATGTGTCTTTTATAAGGGTAATTGAATATAGTATGAGAAAAGAATAATAATTTAAAAATAATTTAAAATAAAATGAAAGAGGATTTTTACCTCTTGATCTCTTCTCCTTGAGACCCTCCTTAAGGCCTTTATTTTTTTATTTTGATGAGACCAGTATGTCCTATATGTGGGGAAAATACTTGGAAAGAGTATTAGGAAATATTTATACAATTATTCCAGATTGAGAGGTGTGTGAGGAAGATGGGTGAGGGGTGGTATTTATAGTATAGGAGAGGAGGGGTTTTCCATTATTTTAATCATTATTTTATTATTTTAAAAAAGATAAGAAATAGTTTTGGTTCTAGTTACTAAATATAGTAATAATTTCATGTTAGCTCTAATTAGTAGTTGTTTAAGTCATACATTACTCAAGCAGGATGTTGAAATTAATTTATTCAGCATATTTCCTAAATCATCGAATTTCACTATTCACCAGAAATTCATGATATAAGAAAAATCTCAAAAATAAACCCCAACAATTTTTTGACATGAAGAATTAAAAAATGAACACCATTTCATCAAAATATTTTTCAAAATAAGATAAATTTAATGTTTAAATAAAATCACAATTTATTCAAAAACTAACATTTTCAAACTATAACTGATTTTATAACACCTTAAAACAATTAATAAATGTCTCATAAAATTATATTATGACCATAACAAAATAAAAAAATTATGATTAAATTTTATGAAAATAAATTTTATTTTAAATTATTAAATTAATAATAATATTTTAATTAATTATTTATAACTTAAAAAAATACCAACACTTGTACTATGATCACATTTTCATTTATAAGATGCTTAAATTTATTTTCAACATTCTTGGGTTATGTTACTATTAACTTGGCCAATTTACTATTTATAAGGGTAAAACTAGTATTAATAAGAGAAAGTTACTATTCACCAAAAAATAAGTTAGTTCTATCAGACTCTTATTATCTATCTGATCGAAACCATGTCTGCATGTTTTTCAAAATTCCAAACATAGATGTCACGACCCGTCCTCGGGGCCCGTGCCGTGACTACCCCAAGCCCTCCTTCCATAGGTCAGGGGCTGGCAACTAGCACCAAAGGCATAAATCCCGATAACTGGGAAGGCATTGCCTTTATAAAAGTATACAAAACACCATAGAGTACAAGCGGAAGTAAAACACTAAGTCCAAAAGAAAGTGATGAAAAGTAAGTGGGCCATAATACAAACCCAACTAAAAGTACAGCTACACCGGAAAGAAAGTACAATAGAAAAAGACAAACAACTGGAAGAAATGAAGCAGCTCCTGGGTCGTCCTCCTCGGGTCCTACCTGAAGGGTAGGTATAGATGGCGCAGCTCCTGGATCGTCCACCACGGATCCTACCTGAAGCGTAGGTATAGATAGCCTCCACAACGCTCTCGCCCGTCAGCCTATTCTGTGTGATGTCTCGCTGTGAAGTCCACCTCCAGATACTGACTCGTCGTGTAGTCCACCACCAGGTACTGAATCGTCGTGTAGTCCACCTCCTGGTACCGTCCAGTCCTCGAACACTCGGTCTCCGTCAGTACTGCCCGTCGTCTGCAACCAACACAACGAGGCGCGGGCATAGCCCATGCAGGGGTGAGTATAACGATACTCAGTAGGGACTCTGAGACCCTCAAGGTCTCACTAAAACCAACATGGATAACCCCAAAGAAGATCTCAACAAATAACCTCTACTTAGGTATATGCCCATGCATATACCTAAGTTATCAAGTAACCCATCTCAATCATGAGGAAAACACCAAGATCATGAAATCAACGGATAACCACTACCCAGGTATATGCCCATACATATACCCAAATAATCATGTGACCCATCTCAATCATGAGGTAAACACAAAGGTCAAAAGTCTTAGCTCAAACCAGGATTTTCAATATCGAAATCGTAACTGTTGAAGAGCTCCGTCTCTGGAGTGTACAGTGGTCCTGTCATGACTCCGAGGTACTGCTCACTAACCTAAGACTGCTGAGGTACTCCTCCTGTCGAGTACCGCGGGTCAACCACCCAAATAGAGTAGTGCTTCCCGCCAGGGTATGTCACCCAAACACAGTAGTTCACACCACCTAGTAGCCTACTGAGGTACTCTCCGGACGAGTACCGCAGGTCTGCACTGTCACACAGGTAGTGCTCCGTCCGCCATGGGTCTGCACCTCACAAAGTAGTGCTCTGTCCACTGGGCTAGTCGACTCACTCCAAGTCGAGTCGGTCAAGCAGTCGTCAGGTCTCAGTCGGCTACACGGTCTCCGTACTCCTCACGCTCATCTCTGGGAGGGTCCGCTCCATGAGCTACAGGCCGATACTCCAAGTATCTCAAAGTCCCACGAAGAAGTATCTCAAAGGACCGCCTCGTCATAGGGGTCTCAACGCAACAGTCGGCGCGTCAATCGGACGCCCGGTCTGTGAGTTATTGGCCTTTTCGTCCCAGGGGCCCGGTTGGTTTCGTGAGCGAACCAACCCGGCCATATCTCAACTGTACCCTGAACTCTCATAGGGTAAACTCATAGGGACTGTTTCTCAACGTGATCACCAACGCAGCTGACAGTTCTTCAAACGGACGTCCAGTCTGAAAGATATCCGCTTTTCCGTTCCAAGGGCCCGGTTGAATTTTGGGTACAATCCAACCCAGCTACTATCCAATAGCAACCAAAACTCAGGCGAAGTATGCCAAAAGTTCTGTCTCATCAAGAGGAATCCAACGAGACAGACGGCGCATCAATCGGACGCCCGGTTTGTGAGTTATTGGCTTTTCCGTTCGAGGGGCCCGGTTGGTTTCATGAGCGAACCAACCCGACCGTACTCCGACGGCATCCAAACCTCGATCGGAGTAAGCCAAATGATCCGTCTCACTTAGAGGAATCCATCAAAGTCGACGGCACATCAATCGGACGTCCGGAGCTCAAGATATAAGCATTTCCGCTCCGAGGGCCCGGTTGGTTTTGTGTACGAACCAACCCGGCCGAACCCAAAGTATTCCGAAACCTTGAGTGCGATATACCGAAACGACCGTCTCTTTTCAAGGATTGCATCGCAACTGAAGGTTCATCGATCGGAGGTCCGTAGCCCATGTAATGGGAAAAACACCGAATACGGTCTGAAAATGGGGGTTTCGGGCCCGGACCGACCTGGCCTGAGACCCCCCGGTCGTCCCGAACCGGGTTGACCCGCCCCGGGTCCGGGTCGGCCCAACCCGGCACGACCCGGCCTGGGCACAATGCGCCTAGCGCACTGGCCAGCTCGGCCAATGGCTGAGCCATTTTTGGCAAGGGGGTGGCGCCTGCCCCCCTGGTGTAACCGCGACCCCCGAATTAAGGGGGGCCATTTTGTATAGCTGGCCGGGGGAATTAATTCCCCCAGCTCCCCTTTGTCCGGCCGGCCCGCACCAGTTGGCCAGTTCTTCCAATGAGGACCGGCGACGGCCGGTCCTTCTTCCTTCTCCTACACAGGCGGCCAGGAACCGGCCGCCTGTCACCCTTCTCCGCCGCGGCCCCGCTCCGGCCGCGGTGTTTTCGGTTTTCTTCGGCACGGCGTGATGGCGTCGTGTCCTTGTTCATCTTCACGGCACGGCGTGACGACGTCGCGCATTACATGTCGTGCAATACCCACGTGGTGTGACGGCACCACGCCATTCCGTTCCATCCACAAAGAATCAAACATGGATAAAGGAGGGGGTCGGCCGTTTTTGTGTGGTCCAGCCCCCTCTCGTTAATCAGTATCATTTGGTCGTATATCCACGAAGAACGACAAACTAGAAATCACGAACGAAAATAACTAAATAAACCCCTACCTCGAGCGTGGATTGAACGAGGTTTTCGTTGCAGAGGAAAAGACATCGCGTCGCAGGTCAGTGTCGTGGAAAGAGGATTTGTAGACGAAGACAGATATTGTCCGAGGATTCGTCGCGGAAGAAAACGACGTCGGTGTCGCGTACTCGGTTTCCGAGAACTCAGCGTTCTTTGTCGGAGACCGATTCGTTCTTCACGTTCTTCTTCGTTGAAGAAGTTCTTCTTCAAGCCTCCCAAATCCTCCCAATGCGACAAGACTCTAACCAAAAAATAAAATAAGCCCAAGTCTTATTTTATTAACACAAGATAAGAAAAAAAAATAATTTCAAAAGTTTGAATTAATCCTACTTAATTAATTCAAGCCAATTTGTCAACATTAAAGGGGTGAGTTGAGGGAGTTAGGAATTTAATGGGGTGGGGTTCGTGTGGGCCCCACCAACCTCATAAAATCCCTTGGGAAGTTGGGTAGTTACCTAAATTCCACTCCAATCCTTTCAACCACTTAGAGAAAAATAAAAATTGTAGAATAATTATAAATTAATCTTCAACAATTTTTATCATCAACTCTCATGAAAACGCAACTCCAGAACAGGTGTTCCTAAGCAATTATCGGAGCTACGGTTCTATCAGTGGCCTTGGAATTCAATTCCGAGCACCGATTCAAAACATAGAAATTCCAGCTCGTTCGTTCACTGAACGTACCCGAGCTAAACTTCGAAAATTGATTCCGGGCACACCGGGCCTCGGAATCAGGTGCCGTCAGAAATTGTGTTCTTGTAAAATTCCAAAGAAAATTAAGAAAAAAATTTCCTTGAAATTTACGGGTCTTTACATTACTCCGACCTCAGGGCATTATGTCCCCGTAAAGCTATAACACTAACTAGGGAAACAAAAGTGGTATTGAGCATGCATCTGAGCCTTCCGCACTCATGTGCTTACCTAGAGATTTCGTACTGCCAAAGAAAGCACACCCGAGGATTCGACCGTCCTCATAGGATCCGCTCATGTCGATCCTCGATCCCTACTGGAACCTCCGTGGAAGTAACCCCATCGCCATCGTCCTTCTCCTCATGGTCGATGATATGTGAAGGGTTGAGCACGTATCTCCTCAGTTGAGATACCTGGAAGACATCGTGCACCTGGAGAAACTGATGTGGATGGGTCAAGTGGTAAACAACCTCGTCTACCCATCTGAGGGCCTAGAAAGGTTCGTTGAACATCGAAGATAACTTTCCGCCTTGGCCACATCTCCGTAAACCTCATCGAGGTGAGACTCGTATAAGGACATGATCATCATCCTCGAACTCCAGAGGTCTCCAGTTCCTATTAGAACTGGAACTCAAATGACTGCTGCCACGAGGGTAAGGTCGACCGACTCAAGAGTGATTGGTCGCACCCTCCTGTGCAAGAGTTTATCCTGTGCTGCCTGGGGTTTCCTTTTCACCGACCAAGGAAAACCCATCCTGACGTCATAGTAAAACCACAGCCTTTTTTCCTAATACCACCAATTTATGTATGAATTGTGATTGCCCAGTAAATACTCAAACCAACGTCGTAACGCCTCGACGCTGCCACCAAGAGATTCCAACCAAAACTCTCGCCTCGAGGGTCTGGCCACACTGTCAGCGTAAGTGTGATTATTGAGTCTCCTCCCAAGGTATCTCCAGATGTGAGGGTCAAGTCCATGGCTTACCAGAAACTCTAGGTCTGGAACAAGATTTTTGAAAGCAAGGAATGGTTCATATCGACGTCTGTTACTACAGCAGCTAGTAGTGGACACGGACTGTCCCTTGAATCATTTTTTTAGAGCCATTGGGTCACACTCCTTGACCGCATGCAGCCACACTCTTCCTCCGCCCTCCAGCTCCCTAAGCCGGGTGGGGATAACAAAGGTGGGTGTTTGTAGCATGCTAAGATGTACACCACCTCATGCTGCTCTCCTAGCTCTGCCTCCAAGTCCGCCGCTTCGCAGACTCCTCTCTCCTTAAAGGTTCCTCTTCTTGAAACATGTATCACGCTAGAGTCTCTAGGACTGGCATCAGTTTCCTGTTTCTTACTGCACTGTGTAGTCTTCATCCGCTCTTGGATGATCTTCACCTTCATTGCCTACGATCTGGTAGTGCTGCTAAAATTTCTCCTTTGCCAAAAAGAGAAACTCGGTCTAATCCCCCGGATGAACCACGCCCATTGCCTAATACAGTAAATCCTGACATGAATGTTGTATTCATGCCATGGATGACGTCGTAAGGCCTCGACGTAACTACCAAGAGATCCAACTGTCACTCTCTCCTCCAAGGGTCGAGTCACACTATCGGCATCAGTGTGAGGTCACTAGGTTTCCTCCAGTAGAAATCTCGAAATTGAGGATCAAGTCAACAGTTTAACTAGGACCACTCAGTATCAAACAAATTAAAGGACAGTAAATCAAACAAAGATAAGTGTCTTTTTATTATTTAAGCTCATAGTAAAAAAGACAAGAAAACAACAGCAACATGGAACTAGAAGTACAAGGGGCATATCCACTAGTTCCTCTCCTGTCCACCTGCTCCCGGAGCTCTACTGCCTTGTCCACTGCTCAGCTGTTGCTCAAGAACCCGTCGTTGCTTCTGCCTTGGTGGCTCCTCCAAAGCCTGTAGATCAACTGTACGAGGAGTCGAACAGTCACGTGCCAGGTGACCCTTCCTGTCGCATGAGTAACACTGTCTGTTTATGGCACGCATGTCTCTAACCCCACCTCGGGTACCCCGCACCACCATTCATAAATCCCGAGATCGTCCATCTGTTGGTCTGGTCATCCTGGACCTCTGCATCATCTGTCTACTGCCCACAGATGACTCGGCTACTGATCAAAAAACACACAACAAAGGCAGAAGCTCCTGTACACGCTCGGGGTGTAGAGCTACTGGCACAAACTCCACCCTGAAGAAGGTCTCAAAGTCTTCCCATGCGAAGGTCATCCCATCACAAAAATGGAACAAGTGTCTCCACCACCTACCTGCTGCTGCCTAAAGAAGGTTGGCAGCAAAGATCACCATGAAGTCTGCAGGCGTCCCTACTAACCAGAAGACTCTCACCACATCCTCCAGCCAAACCTCAGCTGCCTGCGGGTCCGTCTCTCCCCGGAACCTGGGTGGCCTCTGGTGCTGGAACTCATGCAGCACACTCAAGTGGCGTACATTGCCTACTGCTGGGGCTGGTGGCATCGGTGGCCCAACATATGGTAGTACCGCTGGTGCCTCCACTGGTGCCTCAACTGCAAGAGGGACCTGTACCGAAGCCTCGTCGCTCGGCAGGCTGTCAGTACACACATCCCTCTGGGCTCTAGCTGGTCGTTCGAGAAAAGTCATCCTGAAAGAAACAATGTGACACGGTCAAACGATTATACCTGGTGAGCTGACCTGGTTTGAGATGATATTTAAATAAAACTTTTGGAAACACACACACAATCAGTGTTTTCGTGCACAAAGTCGGAAATCAGTTGTCAGGGTCCTGGTGTATGGATACGTCGGCCGCCCGCACCAACACTGGACTCCCTGAACTGAAAACGACACTCGGTACTCTTAACACTATTGCATCACAGAAAGAAACATCAGAGTTATAAGTTCTGCGGTAGAACCGACTCCTCTGATACCAATTTGTCACGACCCGTCCTCGGGACCCGTGCCGTGACTACCCCAAGCCCGCCATCCATAGGCCAGGAGCTGGCGACTAGCACCAAAGGCGTAAATCCCAATAACTGGGAAGGAATTGCCTTTATAAAAGTAAAAAAACACCACAGAGTACAAGCGGAAGTAAAACACTAAGTACAAAAGAAAGTGCTGAAAAGTAAATGGGTCAGAATACAAACCCAACTGAAAGTACAACTATAACTGAACGAAAGTACAACAGAAAAATACAAACAGCTGGAAAAAAGGAAGCCGCTTATGGGTCGTCCTCCTCAGGTCCTACCTGAAGGGCAGGTACAGATGGCACAGCTCCTGGATCATCCACCACTGATCCTACCTAAAGGGTAGGTACAGATAGCCTCCACAACGCTCTCGCCCGTCAACCTCCTCCGTGTAATGTATTGCTGTGAAGTCCACCTCCAGATACTGACTCGTCGTGTAGTCCACCTCCGGGTACAAACTCGTCGTGTAGTCCACCTCCAGGTACCGTCCAGTCCTCAAACACTCGGCCTCCGTCAGCACTGTCTGTCGTCTGCAACCAACACAACGAGGTGCGGGCATAGCCCATGCAGGGGTGAGTATAACCATACTCAGTAGGGACCCTGAGACCCTCAAGGTCTCACTAAAACCAACATGGATAAAAACAAAGAAGATCTCAACAGATAACCTCTACTTAGGTATATGCCCATGCATATACCTAAGTTATCAAGTAACCCCTCTCAATCATGAGGAAAACACCAAGATCATGAAATCAACGGATAACCACTACCCAGTTATATGCCCATACATATACCCAAGTTATCAAGTGACCCATATCAATCATGAGGTAAACACAAAGGTCAAAAGTCTCAGCTCAAACCAGGATTTTCATTATCGTAACCATAACTACTGAAAAGCTCGGTCTCTAGAGTGTACGGTGGTCCTGTCACGACTCTGAGGTACTGCTCACTAACCTAAGACTGCTGAGGTACTCCTCCTGTCGAGTACCATGGGTCAGCCACCCAAACATAGCAGTGCTTCCCACTGGGGTATGTCACCCAAACACAGTAGTGCACACCCCCTAGTAGCCTGCTGAGGTACTCTCCGGACGAGTACCGCAGGTCTGCACTGTCACACAGGTAGTTCTCCGTCCGCCATGGGTCTGCACCTCACAAAGTAGTGCTCCGTCCACTGGTCTAGTCGACTCACTCCAATTCGATTCGGTCAAGTAGTCGTCAGGTCTCAGTCGGCTACACTGGCTCCGTACTCCGCACGCTCGTCTCCGGGAGGGTCCGCTCCACAAGCTACAGGTCGATACTCCCAGTATCTCAAAGTCCCACGAAGAAGTATCTCAAAGGACCTCCTCGTCATAGGGGTCTCAACGCAACAGTCGTCACTTCAATCGGACGCACTGTCTGTGAGTTGTTAGCCTTTTCGTCATAGGGACCCGGTTGGTTTCATGAGCGCACCAACCCGGTCGTATCTCAACTGTACCCTGAACTCTAGTAGGGTAAACTCATAGGGACCGTTTCTCAATGTGATCACCAACGTCGCTGACGGTTCATCAAAAGGATGTCCAGTCTGAAAGATTTCAGCTTTTCCGTTCCAAGGGCCCGGTTGGATTTCGGGTACAATCCAACCTGGCCACCATCCAACAGCAACCAAAACTCGGGCGAAGTATTCCAAAAGTCCCGTCTCATCAAGAGGAATCCAATGAGACAGACGACGCGTCAATCGGACGCCCGGTCTGTGTGTTATTGGCCTTTTCATTCCAGGGGCCCGGTTGGTTTCGTGAGCGAACCAACCCGACCGTACTCCGACGGCATCCAAACCTCGAGCGGAGTAAGCCAAATGATCTGTCTCACCTAGAGGAATCCATCAAAGTCGACGGCACGTCAATCGAACGTCCGGAGCTCAAGATATAAGCACTTCTGCTTCGAGGGCCCGATTAGTTTCGTATACGAACCAACCCGGCTGAGCCCAAAGTATTCTGAAACCTTGAGTGCGATATACGGAAACGACCTTCGCGTTTCAGGGATCATATCGCAACTGACGGTGCGTCGATCGGAGGTCTGTAGCCCATGTTATGGGAAAAATACCGAAGATGGTCCGAAAATAGGGGTTTAGGGCCCGGACCGACCCGGCCCGAGACCCCCCGGTCGGCCCGGCCCGGCCCGGCGCGCTGGCTAGCTCGGCCAACGGACGAGCCGTTTTTTGCAGGGGGGGGGGGCGCCTACCCCCCTGGTGTAACCGCAGCCCCCCAATTAACAGGGCCATTTTGTATAGCCGGTCGGGGGAATTAATTACCCCGGCTCCCCTTTGTCTGGCCGGCCCGCACCAGCCAGCCGGTTCTGCCAATAAGGACCGGCGATGGCCGGCCTTTCTTCCTTCTCTAACACCGGCGGCCCGGAACCGGCCGCCGGTCACCCTACTCTGCCGCGGCCCAGAACAGGCCACAGCTTGGTTCGTCCGGCGCGGTGCGACGGCACCGCACCCCTCCGTCGCGGCCCAGCTCCAGCCGCGGCGTCTTCAGTTTTCTTCAACGTGGCGCGACGGCGTTGCATCCTTGTTCATATTCATGGCGCGGCACGACGGCGTCGCGTCCTTGTTCATCTTCACGGCGTGGCGCGTCGGCATCACGCATTACATGCCTTGCAATTCCTGCATGGTGCGACGGCACCACGCCATTCCTCTCCATCCACAAAGAATCAAACATGGATAAAGGAGGGGGGGCGGCCGTGTTTGTGTGGTCCAGCCCCCTCTCGTTAATCAGTATCATTTGGTCTTATATCCACGAAGAACGACAAACTAGAAATCACGAACGAAAATAATTAAATAAACCCCAACCTCGAGGGTGGCTTGAATGAGGTTTTCGTCACGGAGGAAAAGGCGTCACGTCGCGGGTCGGTGTTGTGAAAAGAGGATTCTTAGACGAAGACCGAGATTGTCCAAGGATTCGTCGCAGAAGAAAACGACGTCGGCGTCGCGTACTCAGATTCCGAGAACTCGGCGTTCTTCGTCGGAGACCGATTCGTTCTTCACGTTCTTCGTCATTGAAGAAGATGTTCTTCAAGCCTCCCAAATACTCCCAATGCGACAAGATTCTAACCAAAAAATAAAATAAGACCAAGTCTTATTTTATTAACACAAGATAAAAAAAAGAATTTCAAAATTTTGAATTAATCCTACTTAATTAATTCAAGCCAAGTTGTCAACATTAAAGGGGTGAGTTGAGGGAGTTGGGAATTTTAAGGGGTGGGGTTCGTGTGGGCCCCACCAACATGATAACATCCCTTGGGAAGTTGGGTAGTTACCCAACTTCCACTCCAAGCCTTTAAACCACTTAGAGAAAAATAAAAGTCGTAAAATAATTATAAATTAATCTTCCACAATTTTTATCATCAACTCTCGTGAAAACGCAACTCCGGAACAGGTGTTCCTAAGAAATTATCGGCGCTACGGTTCCATCGGTGGCCTCAGAATTCAATTCTGAGAACCGGTTCAAAAGATAGAAATTCCCGCTCATTCGTTCACTGAACGTACCCGAGCTAAACTTCAGAAATTGATTCCGGGCACACCGGGCCTCAGAATCAGGTGCCGTCAGAAATTGTATTCTTGTAAAATTCCAAAGAAAATTAAGAAAAAAATTTCATTGAAATTTCCGGGTCTTTACAATAGAAGTGGAAAATTGTTGTTTAATGGATAGGTTATTACTGTCTCATTAAAAAAATCATTACGTATAGACTCGTTGTTTTTAGATTTCACTCTATATTAAAATTTATTTTTAAATCCTTGGGGTGTTACATATAATTACTTAGAAACCATAATTGTATCCTTATATTCTTTTCATAAGAAGAAATTAGATCAACCTATTAAACTAATTCAACATAATGTTACTAAAAATGGATTACATTTTAAACATATAATTTTATTTCTTTGTTACGAAATATTCATAATTCCCTATATAATATCCGATATTGATTCCAATAATTTTTTTCCTTTCTTAATATCTAATTTATATTTTATGATGATGATGCAATTATTTCCATAATATAATATTTTATAATATGGGTATAATTACTTATATACATTTAATAACACAATTTATTAAATGAATTACCCCAAAAATGATAACCCATTTTCAAATTATGTCATATCTATTAGCAATTTAGGTATAACATTATTCCAATATTATCATATATAAATTTAGGATGGTTGAAAAAATTTTCTCCCATCCAATATTATGGATAAAATCGTTATTATTCCTTTGGTATAATTCATTAGGATTTCCTAGTTAACTATAACCTAAAGAAAACACTAAAAACGAGGTACATGAGTCTTAGGATCTACACCCTAATTTACCATGAAAATACATGGATAGATGATCAAGGATATAAAAAAAGATATTCTATTGGAATTAATTTGATAGATTGTTTTTTAAATAGGATTTAATCTCAAAATTATATCAATATGTTTCAATCATATTGACGTGAAACTCCTTACATTACTTATGAACATGTTAAACTCATCATAGAAGTAAACTAATTCAATTACCATACCCAACATGTCACTCCATAATCTAATGTATTAAAATTTAAAGAAGTATTTTAACACTTAAAAATAAAGCATTAATTTAAAAATAAATTAATCCAGAAATATCTATGAATAATAAAAATTGAATGACATAAAAATTGTATAGTTTATATAATCCAATAGGAGATACAAATTCATGAAGGGTTCATAAATAAATTATGAAAAATTAAGTTTTATCCAAAATATTAGTTTCTTATTATCATTTACATTGTTTTAATATGAAAACATTCATATTTTATAAATATGTGTCATTTAAGAATAAATTTACTATCAAAAATTAAAAATTTCATAAATTACTCAACCTTTCAAAAAAATCCCACATTTATTCAATTAGGGTAATAATATAAACATATTATATTTAAATTTATTGTATATTAATAATTAAAGATAGGTTTTCTTGTTTTCCACTATATTTTAAACATATATGTTTAGTTTAAACCATCAACACATATGCCAAAAAAATTAATATGGTTTAAATCCCCTCTATAGATTGATATTGGTCCAGAGGGATTGTGTTGAAAATTTTATTTGATAATTTTAAGAAAAACCAATTTTATTATAAAATTATCCCCACCATGACTTGGAATATGGATTAGTATTTCTTGCATTGAGAACTCTTTCCATGGGAATCACATTGACCATTTGACAAGTAATTTTTAGAGGAATCCATTTCAGGTCGCATACAATATATTTTTTCATTATGGGGATTATGTAATTTTGGGTAGGACTTTATAAGTATAAAATATCTTCGAATATTCCATGGATAGACCTTATTTTTAAGACCACCATAACTCAATGATATGCAGGAAATGACATAGTGCATCATTATATGAGACTCTATTTTTCAAATTTTTCTTTTGATATCATAACAACTATTTTTGATTCCATATGATTTAGATTTATTACTTTTATAATATTCAAACCATTTAAGCATTGAAATACATCATTATTAAAAAAAATCAAACCCAAAACACCCATTTTTAAGAGGTTGTGTCTTGGTTCTCAGTAAACACTTTTTCCAATTCTCTTCAACCATTCAAAATTCAAACTAAATAATGACCGAATATATTTTCTACAATGGATGGGTGGGATCACATACCCCATGTGAACACATCTGCATGAAATCCATATAAACATATAAAATAACAAAATTTCTCAAAAAAATAGGTATATAAATCTGTTTTCATAAAAAATGATGCTCTCAAGTGAAGATCCATGCTTTTTCATCATCCATGTGTGTTAATTCATAAGAATTAGTTTACTCTTTAACTTTTAATCTAATACAACAATTTTTTTAGAGGGGTGAATAAAATATAAAATCTATAGTAAAAAAAATCCAAAAAACCATTTAGTTCAGAATCTCTTTTTATATTTGGAATAAATAATAAAATAAAGAAAATATATGTTTTTCACCATGATGATCTTTCCTATCATGGATTAAAATAGATATTTTTTCAAGATCATTGAGGAGAAAGAAAAGGTTTCTTCCTCCTATGAAATCGATGCATTGTGGGAATAACTTGATATTATTGTTGGAACTCCCTCTATTCCATGATATACTATAACACTTGATTTAAATGATGAATATAATGATATTTAAGAATAATATTTTTTTCAAGGAATTATTTCAGTAGGATTGAGTCCTTTACAAATATGAATATCCCCAATGATCTAAACAGGTTTATACACACCTCTAATAACAAAAATTAATATCCTAAATTCATGATATGTTTTATAAACATCTATTAACGTTACAACTCTTTATAAGATTAAGGATAATCCTCTATAAATTAATTTAATATTTTAATGAATTTTCTTAATGTTTACACTCCTAAAAATCGACATAAAATGATGTAAAAATGGTTATGATAGTGTTTAGAGATGTATTGGATTGATTTACACAAATTATTATATCATATGATAATACCATGCATGATCCACCACATCTATATCTAAACTATGATGCCATTTTGGTTCCTTGGTTTAATGAATCCAACCTATATTATATGATAACACACACAAAAACATAGTAATCCTTATAATAAAAATACAATAATAAAAACACATATACATACATCATAACATAATTAAATTTAAATTACCTATATTTATACCTGATCACCATTATAATGGCATATACATGTCATAGTATAACAATAATAACAACACAAATATATTTGACACTTAGAATTATATATTTATCTTTTAAGTTTTCTTTTTAGACATATTAACAATATAAAAAGAAAAACAAGATATATTTTTATCATATCACAATTTATAAAAAGTAATAATAATTATTATAAACCATTAATAAAATAATAATAATAAAAGAATATTGTTTGAGCCATACTAATTATCTGTAATCCCACCACCGAGAACCGATTGGTCTCCCTGTACCATCCCCAATCTACAACCATCTCTAGGCACCATCATTTTATATTTTTATTACATGACACAAGCCTTCAGAAATTCACCAAATTCCACATTTAATCCTTCGGTTCATCAACCATATGTAAATATATATTTGACTCCATCCACCAAAGATGGAGTTTATATCAAAAACTCAAAGTGAATAACAACACCCGCTATGGATTAGCATTATTCTGATTTAATCCAGTTCCACAAATCATTCAAGACACGAGTCACTAATAAATTCCCACCATATTATTTCGTATCCAATAGAAGTCCAACCCGGACCATTACCTAAATCTACCAATCTATATCAGCAACCAATTCACAATGATTCTATAAAATCCTAACCTTAGACACTCACAATGCGTCCACTATATAAATCTCGAAATAAGACATACCACTAAGAACTAAAGGCTCCACCATGAAAAATAAATTATAAGATACTAAGGATTTCCTAAATACTTTGGAACATGGGGATTATAGTGTTATAATTATCCCCATCATATGAGACAACTTGTATTTCCCACTATAACCATTTCTTTAATCAATTTCTATTTTACTAAAATATGTCCATTATTTAAAACAATTTTACATGAATTTAATTTAATTTTTTAAATCCCAACACAATTTCACTTCTAATATTTCCATTTTTACCAAACCAAATCACATAATAATTTATATTTTTGAAATTAAGACTTTTTAATTTTTAATTTCTAATTACAAATCGACGCTAAATTGAATGAAATTAAAATATTTGAGTCCATATTAAGAAAATGTAATTTCAATCTTTTTTCACTACATACAAGATGCAATAATGATTTAATAATATTGAAATATAAAAATATAATAAAAATATAGAACACACTACTAGATTTAGATTAAAACATAAATAAAATTTAATCACTTCGATATAAACTGTTTTATCAATTCTTTAAACTAAATAAATGTTTAACTTAAAATTTAATTACTATTACTATAAAACATATTTGGTAGAATAAAACTAAATAGGGAAAAATTATTATTCATAATATGAACATATATGTGAATGACCTAATTATTTAAATATCACCTAATACGGTATTTAAAAAATTTCTAATTACATTATTAGATTATTTTAAATTAATTTAATTCATTCAGATATTAATGTAAAAAAATTATATACTCATATCATAATATGACACTATGTATATGGTATTTGAACTTATGTATAACTCAGATCCCAAAAAAGTTCTATGGAACTTGTAGAGTTCAGTTATATTAAAAATAAGGCACTTAAAAAATAAATCTCTTGAACCTATGATGCCTACCCAATATACAAATGTCCCATGGAAACATGGGATTTTCCTATAAAAAGGTTCGTAGTAAATTAGTATGCTTTAAATCTCAAGTCTCTAAAATATTATATATTTTCAATAAAAACATAGAAAAACCCAACACATTACACTAACACCGCCTCTAATGATCATAACCTTAATAATTAAACAATACATGAACCAAATTTCTTTATAACCTAAGAACAATTCTCAATCCCCAACGGTTGAAAACTGGAACCATGGTTCTTAGTTCATCATTGGAACTTGATATACTCTCTTGACATTTTGAAACAAGTCATGGCCTGATCTTACTAAAAATCATACATGACTCATCCATATGTTAGACATTCCCAAGAAAGAATACAACTAGAAATTTTTTTTAGAATAACTTGTACAGTGACATAACCTAGATTAATAATACTAAAATATGAAAAAATATCAATATAAATGTGTCCAGTATGAAACAAGATACCAGTTATATATATAGAAACAGTCCATAAATGAATAAATTGAACAATCTGGCATGAGACATGTAAAATAAGTATAAATATGTGATATTAAAAATTCATACTGCAACAACATTCCAAATCATTTTACATTATTGTGGAGACTGTATCTACTCCTATGAAATTCATGTGCACTTGATGTGTAAAAGGTCCAGGAATATGAAAAGAAATATTTCAGTGTACCTATTATATAATAAGTTAATTTTATGCCACTAAAGTATGCATGCTATGTGTGATAAAATAGACTTGGTAGGAACTACCAATTATCCCAACTCACTCATGTAAAAAGGGAAGTGAATTCATCAAATTGTTTCAACACATATAAATATATAATAATAAAAACAATTTTCATATAATGTATACAAATCATAATATTAAAGATCAATAAGGTAATTCAATGATCAATAATAACTATAATAATTAATTATATATACTAAGAATATCCAAACTAATAATTACTCACATCGAGCCAAACATGAAACCTAATATGTATCAATATTATCATGTCTGGGTGTAATAACCATCATAAGTTGGAATTTGATGATTTATACTAATTCGAGGACAATTTACATCTTATCCTAGAGAAATAAGAAAATGTATACCATGTTTGAGTCTTTCAATGACCATCCTATAGATGGACAAGTTAAGGTTTTGTTTTCATTTTGTTTGATATTATTCAATCATATTTTCAATATCATATACAAAGACTAAAGACATGGATATTTTTTTTTGAAACGTATAAAAGAGGATATTAATTAATATTTAAAGATGGAATATTCAATGGGGCAGCAATTCAATAATTTTTTTTGAACTTTTCCGAAATAATGGTCATTATTCATTAAATTTTTTAACATGTTTAGTGTGACTCTTTATAGATAATAGTATTTTTCATCTAAAATTTCGCTTATATTGAGTTATTTAATATATATTATTATTATATAGTAACATCTTCTTTCTAGTATGGGTTTATAATTTATGTTCCTACTTTGTGTGATTTATTGTTTAAATATAGGGGACATGTTAATTTGTTATTTTATACCCCTATCATTTTTTTCATTTATGGTTCTTTTGGTTTTTAGAGTAACATTCAATATTATCTTATATTTTTCACCTATAAAAAGGTAGATAGATATTTTAGTTTTTTAATTACTAAATACGGGGAGGATGTTAATTGGATCCCTGCAATGTTGATTTATATCTTTAATAATTACATATCCCCTCTCAATATGTTTATTTTTGATAACTACTATTACACTATCATTATATTTTATTTTATCATTATATACTATTATTACTAAATAAAATTAATTGTTTTTATTAATCCATATTTCTATTTTTTTGTATTGAATAAAGTTTTTTAAGTACATGATATTACATATTCAAAATTAACTTGAATAAAATATTTTTCATGAGAAATTCGGCTTAGTAAAAAAACATATTGTTTTAGTAGAGTTAGGAAAATATCTTATGTAACAATATTCCCACTAATTATTTTATCTTACATATTGACTATTTTATAGTTTTTATATGAATTTGGAATGCTATAAAAGACCATACATTAACATATGCACTCAGAGAGAAATATTTACTCGTTCATGTGGTTTTTTCTCAAAGTAAATACTATTATAAATTAAATTATTACCTTTATGCATGAATACTTATTCAAATATAACTCTTACATATCAATATTTTTAAAAGGAATGTACTCTTACATGTATAAGTACCCTTACAAAAGATATTAGAGTTATAAATTTCAATAAAGAGAAAATATTACATATGAAGTTAAACATATATATTATCATATAACCTTTGGAAAATTATAAATCAATCATTATGATAAAAAATGTTTCCTTATCTAACAATTAATATTTAGAGGATTAAAAGAGATAAATATATTATGAGAAATGGGTATTAATTTTCAGAAAAAACCTAGAGAAATTTCTGAAAATATTTAAAAGAAGATTTAATATTCATCAAATTAAGAAGATTATTAAGTATCCTTTTATGGGAAATAAAATATCTAATTTTTGTTGAGATCATGAGGTATGTTTATCTATCTCTAAAGTAGTTCAATATTCTAAGGAATAATTTTTTTAGAATTTGATAAGGTAATTTATAACGAATATTTTGATAAATAAGTTCTCAAACAGTTAAGATAAATTTAAATTTATGATTACTAAAAGAAAATATTTATAAATATAGATTGATCCAAATCATATAAAAACATTAAATAATTATGATCATAATCAAAACTATTATTATAGTATAATTATTTTGAAGACATCATCATTCTAGGATTCATTTTCAAGTGGGATTAATCTACTACATATGTTCAAGATTAATCAATCTATGTCTTTCCACAAAAAATAATTTTTATTAAATGAAATCCTTCCACAAAAAGTGTTACTATGAAAAGAGATACAAATTTACTAGGGTTTGTAGTGTTGAATCCTGAGTGAATCACCAATAAAAATATTAGTACCCTTACTAAGGAAGGATCCCACGATGGAGAAGTAATTAAATAGATTATCCAGAGGACACATGGAGGATAAATAGTCTGCAACATTTTTCCCCTCACACTAGGTGTGAGATATATTTGTATTAGATTAATACACATTCATAAGTGATCCACGATCGACCAAGGTGTAGAGCCATGACTATGTACAGCATTGTAAAATAGCCTGGAGTCTATTTTCACCATATATCTTGATATTCTCTTTTAGACACAAATCAAGTTTGGCTAGCATTGTGTTGGATTTGACTTGGAGAAAGTTATATTTCCTGAATTAGGCCATGAAGGTGATCACAATTGAGTCATTGGCATCCCACACAAGACTCACATTGTGCATCATCCCTATGGTGCAAGATCCATCGATGTCTAACATCAAGCCTAAATAGTGTGGGAAAAAATGAATCCATCAGCCTGGGAGAGGCACTTGAGAGGATCTGTTGGGAGATCAGGAAGAAACAATAGATCATCACTAATGTAAATAGGATCTATACCAATGGTTTTGGGGAAACTGTTTGTATAGTTCACTAATTTGGACACATACCAACGTTTTGGCCAAAACTGTTAGTATAGGTCACTTATATGGACCTATACCAATGGGTTTCCCAAAACTATTGGTATAGTTCACTAATTTGGAGCTATATCAATGGTTTTGGACAAACTGTTGGTATAGTTCAATAATTTGGACCTATACCAACGGTTTGGCAAAAACTGTTGGTATAGGTCCATTATAGGGACCTTATACCAATGGTTTTGGACAAACCATCGGTATAGGTCTCCCTCTATACCAACAGTTTGTCCAAAACCATTGTTATAGGACCAAAAATCAAAGAACCAATACCAACAGTTCTCAAAACCATTGGTATAGGTTTATACCAACGATTTTGAGAATCGTTGGTATATATACATGTATTTTTAATGGAATATTCTAATATAGGACATTAAATAAATCAAAATTTAAAATAATTATGATAATATATATATATATATATATTAATGAAATTATGTTCACAAAAGTAAGATAGGTTAGTGGTTAGGTCGTTCAATCACAGACGGGAGGTTCTGGGATCAAAACCAACAAGATGATTGTTTTTTGAGTTACATATACCAATGGTTTTATTGAACTGTTGGTATAGATTTTCATATTACTTATACTAATTGTTTTTAAACATGTTGGTATAGTTTTATACCAATAGTTTTTGAAAAATCGTTGGTATTCACCTATCCACACAGCTTACATGGAAACGAATCTCTAAACCGTTGGTATTTCCTATACAAATGGTTTGGAGGCCTATAACAACGGTTCCAAACTGTTGGTATAGATCATATTTGTGATAGTGAATAGATATGTAGAATCCTCCTAGTTAATTCACTAGAGAACCAATTAAATAATCAAGCTTTTATCTTGAAAGGAAATTCCAATTATCAAACTTAGGAGGCCCTCATAACGAGTATTATTCCGTTCAAGCCAAAAAAATCCATCACCCTTCTCCGAAAATGAAACTTTGAGATCTTGATTCAGTATTATTACTCCTTGTTCCTTGAAACCACAACTCAATAAAGTTATACCCCATGTAATCGGAATAATACACTCTATTGAAGGTTTGCAGGTTGAGCCATAAATTCATTTCCCATTTTCCTTTAATGAAGAGATACTGTATGATTTCATTGTTAGGTGTTCTATAGTAGTAGCATCTCGAATCAAGTAGAATTCTAGTTATCTTAATATTATTTTCCATAGTTATGGTTTTATTTCTTAGTCGCCACACCAAAAATTTTACTTTGGAATGGATTTCTGTGCACCAGAGGTTCTCACCCAACTGTCATGATCGTATGATGGATGAACCATCCTACTGAAGTCTTTAATCATGAAGGTGTTGGAGGCTGAGCCAATAAATACAAACCTATTGGGGTCTAAATTGGGATAAATTAAATAAAATACCTTGTGTTTCTAACATTCAAGAATGTAATGAATGAAGGCTGGATAATCACAATATTTTCTGATGGATATATCGAAAGTTGGGAAACCTAAAAAAACAAGTTTGAAATAGCTCTAGTTTCAATTCCAAATTACAATCCAACGCTCTTTGGACTCAAGATCCCAGATTTCAAGTCGTAAAAATATCCATATCTCTAATGGTTTTCCCTTATGAGCCTCTGAATCTATTTAGTATTTCATGGATGTGAATTTACCTTAATGGGTCTGCCCCTTAGTGGTCTCCGATGACAGTTTGGCATATATCCCTTTCATAGTTAGAGAGATGTTCTAGATTCATATGCCACCCTCTTGCATCGATCTATCCAACCTATCTAAAGAGGCACAATTATTTTCCCCCACAATATGACCATCCCAAATAAAAGATCCTATAATGATATTCAGTGTTGAGATAATTGGTTTAAGAGCTTTGATAGCAGAAATCATGTGCATGGGAGTAAATGAAAGACCATTTTTTACCAAGATTATCTAAACCCCGAAGGATAAGAAGTGTCAATTCAATATTTTGAAATGGTTAGAGAGTTTTTCCACTAACTTTAAATGACGGTTCACTGAAATTCAACCAAAATAAATTAGGATGCCGAGAAGTGACACTATTTTATAATTATAATTACTTTTATGTTTTTTATCACAAAATTTGATTATGTCCTGGTTATAGCCCCATAAAATGAATTTGTTTGAAATTGATTATGCCTTTATAGTAAAATTGAGGTAGTGTGTTGGCTTTTCTTCCACTAGAAAAGGTGGGTTGTAAATGGGTTCTGACTCTCCTGGAAAATTTAGGCTGATTTAGTTTATACCATACCTCTCAAAGGGTAGAGGGGTGTGAAAATTAGATATAGGTTCTTTTTGTTCTTAAATACTATAAAATTCAATTTTGATAATATTTGTTATAATTTTTTTAAATCATTATATCACTCAATTCACCCTCTATCATCACCCTCAACCATCTTTTCATCTAGGAAAAAAAGGTTCAAAAACCATTCCAATTAGAATAAACATTTCATAAAGGGTAGACACACTTACTTAAAAATTCTATTAAAATAATGTTTCAATTTCCATATTCTCAACATAAATAATCTATCTTTACACATGAATATTATACTAAATATACCCATTACATACTAAATGTCAATCCAAAATAAAGCTTAAGAGATAACATCTCTTTAATAAAGGATTATTAATTCATGATCCAAATAATGAAAAAATATGAAAATTTTAATATTCAATTCTAATTATAGATAAGAAAAAAAAGGAAAAAGTCATAGCATAAGAAATTCATTATTCATGGAAATCCAAATAATGAATAAAGGAAAACAAATTCAAGGTATTATTCATCAAAATCCAAAGTGGGCATAAAGAATAATATATCCAAGGAATTATTCATAAAAAATTAACTTTGAATAAATAATAACATATCCATTTCATTCTTAATGGAATATTACATGATAACCCAAATATTTCATTAAGAGTACATAATCAAATAAAGATAAATAGGCACCAAAAAAATAAGGTTTTACACCGTATAATTTAAGTATTTCAATTAGGCCAATTCAAATACGGATCTAGGAATAACATAATCTAGGTATACTAGATGTAATTTTAGCATAAAAACATGATTTACACACACAAAAATATTACTATTGAATTTATCCTTTTAGAAAAACATCTTTAAATTAAAAGCTTCAATTTAGGATTAAACACTCATGAAAACCAAATTTAATGAATGTGAGTTCTACATTTTAAATGTTTTCTTCTTATGAATAATTTCCTTAAATTTGTAATTGAAATCTAGCATAATATAATATATAATAAGAAAATGTACAAGCTTTTAGTTTTATAAGAGGACATATTCGACCATTAAATTTAAAAAAAAACTATGTTCATATTATCCACTTTTCAAAGTTGGTATGAATGATTATTATCAAATGAAAGATTATATTTAAACTGACTTTAATGATAAATACATTAAAAGAGCACTTCTAATTATTATATAAGATTTCAAAATTTAGTTTAAGTGTCAAATCTATTTTCATGAAGTTTTCCAAAATTTAATTAATAATTATAAAATAAATACGGGTTTTGAAAAAACCATTATATCTTAATTTGAGTATTCAATTAGTTATACAATAAATATAACATTTAAAATTTATATTCATAACACATAACTATGATAAATAGATCATACATGATAGTTTACCCAAAATATGTCAATTTTACATAAACATATATATGATCTAAACTATTCATAAAAGATTGTCTAATGCTAGTCAATTATTACCACAATTGTAAATTCACATGTGATCAAATTAATAAGAAAATAAAGTGAATGATTATCCCAAAACTATAATAAATTTAGATTTTCTATTCATAGAAAACTATTTAATTTAAATTATAAAAATATTCCGGAAACATCAAATTAAAATTTCCAAAAATAGGTTTTATAGTTTGTTAATTATTTTTTATAATTGGAATAAAAAAAATTCAATCATAAATCACTAAAAAATAAATATGGTTGGGTGAGACTACCTACCTGTTATACCAATATAAAGGTTTCGTATATCATAAAATTGTTCCAAAAATTCCTATTATTTAATAAACCCAAAACAATGAGTAAATCACATTGAAGAACATAATTTATGAAAATGGTTAATCTAAAAAATAACTAAAATATCTTACAAAGACAGCTGATAATTCAATATCACTATGAAACATTAAAATGATAAAAATCAATAAAAAATAACCAATTAAAAATATAAATTATAAACATATCATCAGGGATAAACTGAATCCAAAAACACTTCGTAATCATTTTTAAAACCCTGGACAATTAGGTACGAGATACTCTATATAGTCTACTTTATATCCTAAAAATATAACAAAAAAGTTATGAAATAGAAATAAAATATAATTTTATCTATAAAATATATAAATCCAAAATTTTCAATAAATTAATAGGATTCAATAAGGTAGTTTGAAAAATAGAGAAATTAACAATAATATAATGATTAAGGGGGTGTGATAGGCTCACATGGATATACTTTAGACAGAAATCAATGAAACCACAAGTCTCAAAAATTTTAGTTATTCCATAGATGAAATAAAATTAAAACTTCTTGTTATAATATGAGAGAATAGATAATAGAAATATAGTTGAGACACATTATGATAGAGATCAAATAATATATAGATATCTAGATTTATAGGATAGAGGAAGAACACCCATTATAAGAGGAGAAAAACAGCTTTGCCAACCTCTTCCAGTATATAATGTGCTCGTAGAATATGGATCCATCAATAGGAGATTATTCTACTCCCTTTTTTGAAACCATGATATTATATTTTATATATTCTTTTCAAATAATAATCTATTTTATAGAATACACCACATACAATACGGTTCTTAAATAAACGATTGTATATTATTATTTGAATATGACCATTATGAATTTGTCGTCGGTTTGCCCAATATACATAGAAATAACAATATTATAAAATATGTGTATAAATATATTCTTTAAATAAATTAATAATTGTCATAAAGTTTTTATTAATTGGTTAAAAATGAATATAATATATTTTGATGGGAAAAAATTATTTTTCATAAAACCATTTTTATATGTGCAATGTATTTTAGTCTTGATAAATTAAATTAATTATTTTTGATAAATGATTATAATTAAATAATTATAATATAAATCAAATTTAATTTATTAGGTTTCATTTAATTATGGATTTTTATTTAATTAATGAGAATAAAGTCATTTCATGCTTCAAAAATACATTTTATTCAAAAATGGATTTTATTCCATTTTGTGAAAATATATTACAATTAATATCTACCACACTTATGAATTTCAATTTTATAAAAGTTTATACATTTTTAGAAATCATCAATCCATAATATATAGAGGATTAATTTCTAATATTTTTTTGAAAATATTTTTTTCCTGAACAGTGAAAAATGTTGATATTTGTAAAACTATCATTTATTTTCTATAAATAAATTTATTTAAATGACCAATAATAGTTTTTATTTCAATTTAAAGTAATGTAATAAATATTTTATGAAAAATAATATAATTTTTTCCATATGAATCAAATTTATATTTTATTTTTTTATAAGTTCATTTTATGCATTAAACTAAAATTAAAATAAATTTCATCTAATTATAGGAAGAGAATATTGAAAAATATATTTAATATTTATAATAACTAGGTTAAAATTTAGTTTATAGTTCGATTTATTTCTCATTCATAATGAATAGTATTCATTGTAAAATATTATCACTATGATAGTGGACAAAACATGTTAATTAAGCTTTAAACTACGGGATAATGTCATAAAATTTACCAAAAAAAACATTGATTTACTATTCTGATAATAATTAAACCATAAACATCCTAATTTTTTATATAAAATTTATCTACCACATTCCTTTAATAATGAAAATTTTAATATTTTTTGTTAAGAAAATTTATAAAATGTCACTCTGATACTTTTACTATCTCTAATATGATCTAATAGGGATAAAAAACGAAGATATTATTGGTTATAAAAGATAAATTTAAATATTAATAAAATATTTATGTTATAGTAATTTTTTTTCAAAATTGATAGATAATATAATTTTATTGAATGTTTATGTAACACCGACACAATGCTTGTGAACGAAGTAGAAAACTCAAATAAGTGAATTAAAAATAATTAAAATTAATATATTTTGGATAAATAGGGTAAAAAAATTATTTATTGGACTATTTTAACATATTATTTATTTTAATATAGTTTATATTCTAATTAAATTGTTTTCTTGATTCCATTAAAGTCAATATATATGAATAGTCCCAAAATGACCTTAAATGGTATTTAATGGTTAAAATTTCTTTTTAAAATATTAAAATTATAAAACCCTATATTTACTCAATTTTATAGGATATTTTCTATAATATCATTAATTTGTCTTTTATGTGACTCTTTCCATTTATAAAAGTACCTTTACGACCCATCTAATGTAAAAAATTTGTTAGAAGGTTTAAGGTAAAAAAGTATAACAAGGGGTTAAACCAAAAGAGTTGGTTTAAAATGACACCTAAACATATATAATGTTTATTTGTTTATTATATTTGAAACTTATTCTAATTATATTTGAATTTAATATTGTTTGGATTCATTTTACATCAGTTAGGCACATATTATATATTAATATTTCAAGTATTTATGGGTTTTACACTCTCCTAACTTATAAAAGTGATCCTTCTCTCCATTAGTATTTACAAATGTAAAGCCACTTAAATCGACCAATACCTATGAAATTACCATCATATATTCCTTATAAAATTCATATATCATTTCTTCTTTCCAAAAGACCATTATATTAATGATTAATGTGTAATCAAAAGGTGGATTCTAAACAAGAGGTATAATTCATTACCGATTTATTTCATTGTATTCCTTCTTCTTCCTCATCAGGTATATCCTAACCATGTTGATATAATAACATAAATAACATCCATAAACATAATTTTAATTATTTTTCTTAAAATATCTTTATTTATTTCATTTTTTATCTAATGTAAAATGTATGGGTTGCCCATGCATATGTATAGATTACTTTCTCCACATAATGATGTGGTTTAGTTTCCATGACCAACTGTCATGGATCGATATAATGATGTACCAAATGATTATATGTGATATTTCTGGGAATATTATAATTTTATAAAGGTGAATTATTATTTAACTTTCATTATTTATATTCACCAAAAGGTTGAAACATCATTTGTGCATACTGATGCACTACCGTCCCCATGAAATGATGTAATTCATTTATCATCGGCATCTTATATAGGTGGTTATTAAAATTAATATAATGAATAAATATGATAATTATTAAATTATTAATATTATTTAGATAATGATAGCATGAACAAGGTGTATATATCAAATCCAAAAAATTGAAACATGCATTTGAAATATAACAGTTTTCACCCGAAGGATAATTTTAATGAGTTATTGTTAATTATCGGGTAATTAGATTTTATAACTGAATCATATATGGTGTGATAAGTGTGAATATTATTCCTCTATAGATTTATAATAAATCTAAATTAATTATAATGGATGATAAAAGTACATAATGAAATAAATTTCACATGAGGTAAGATATTTCTATTATTCTATTATTTTATTTCATGATTGTCTATGTTCATATCTCTATTGTAAAAATTATATGATCCTAATAAATATAAACCGAAATATTTTCATCTAATCTTGTTATTTTTTGGGTTTAACTTTTTATTTCTTATTTTCTTATCTTTTTAGATCACTAATCAATAAATAAGTTACATTTAAGTAATTTTTATTTAAAACATACTTATAATGATTAAGAATATTTTCCACCACAACCTTGTTATTAAAATATTTCAAGAATGATAATATTGGTACTCCAAATATTTTTAATGGTAATTTTAAACTACTTTTTACATTCTCATCCAATTTTTAAAAAAATAATCTTATCAATGATTCCATCATGGGTTATTATTGAATTTTTAAAAATGTGAAATAAATAATTGTTTTTAACATGTATTACATGACTATGTTTTCTCACCATCAGAGCCATGATTTATTGACAAACTTGATCTGATATAGTTTTTGGTTCTTCAAGGAAAATATTTTTTTATTTCTTTACTAAAATAAAATGTTATAATTTTTTTGGAGGAATGAAAACAATTATGAAAGTGATTTATAACTTTATTCTTATAAAAATAACAATGAAGTTATTTTTAAAAATTTTCATCAATTTTCATTAAAAATAATTAGTTTTACTATTAAAACTTTCATTTATAAATATTTTTCATATTTTTTATCCTTTTGTAATTTATTTTTTTGTCTTCATTACATTTATTATGATCATATTCCCTTCGATATTATTTTCTCCTCCATGCACATATTTTAAGTGTCATATATCATTTTCCCAACACTAATTTTTTCATAAATGTATTCCATTTCTATATATTATGTCAATTGAAAGAATATTATTAAGAAAGATATTTAATTTAAAGGAGAAATATAGAAGCTCTACATTTTAGATTCAATATAGATAATTGTTTATTTATATGGTATTTTCAGAATTAATTGTATTGATTAATTCAATATATGAAAAATTCATTCGATGTTCAAGTGAAACGTGGGGCCTAGTTATAAATATTACCTGGAATTGTTGACTGATCTGATGAGAAAATACATGTCTGAATTATGTAAAGGGGGAGGTTGTAAATATTTTCATAATTATTAGGTAATTCATTTATACTTACACATTAAATTAATGTGTGTTGGCCAAGGCCTTGATGGTATGATTCCTCAAATCTAAGTAGATTTCTTAGTGATAAAATCATGAAAGTCTATATCATTAAATTTACGATATTGGGAATTCAATATCCATTATCCATATGTTTTTTATGTTTATTTTTTCTATGGATGTATTTTTTACTCAAGTTGTTGATTTAATGGAATATGTTTTTATTATCCACTCTACCATATTAATTATACCTTATCTACTTCTGGCAGTATCCATTGAGCATATCTCTTATGGAGCATCTAAGGTCACCCTTTATTTTTTCCATTACCAATGATATTAAGAAAGAAGATTTGAATGATTTTAAATGGTTAAAGAAAGATATTAATGATATGTTTTTAATTTCCAATGTAATATAGAATTCATGTATGTATCCAGTTTTCAATGTATGCCTAACCTACTGATATTGGGTGGTGTCATCAATTTTATCTTGTAAAAATGGAATAATTAATCAATGACTCAAGGTTACTTGAGCTAATACTACTTCATTTTGTAGAAAAAGTTTATTATGAACCATGAAAATTGATTTTTTAAAAATACATAGAACAAGATCATTATAATACCTTTGAATATTTAACAAAATTTTCCTTCATTGGGGTTTTGATTCAATGGTGTATTATTCATGATTATTTCGATCCAGATAAAGGTACACAGCTATTTAGTGATGACCACTAGAGGAATGAAAAAACACTTGAGTTTAATGTTGGGATTATATTATTTCACATACCAATACATCAGGTATTGGAGTTTAGAATATCATGGACTTATTAGGGAAACAAACTCAGGTTATTATTAACATCATTTCTCATATAAAGATACCAGACATGATAGAATATGGGATGAAAATTTTTATGATTATTCCTAACCAACTATCTCATTTTATGAAAATTTGAACCTAAACAAAATATATAACAATTAGTGATAAATGGAGTTTGTTGAATGTACATGTGATAAAGAAAATTGAAGGAAAAAATTCAACATCCCAAATTTCATTACTGTTAGAAGAATCACTTGGGTAAATTCATTAATAGAATGTGATTATATTGTAGGTGTGGTGAAAAATTATATCATGATAATATTTCAAAGGAAACAATGAATATGTTTTTTATTGAATTCACTATTAAGAGATAGACCACTATAAAAACCAATTCTCCCAGAATCAAGGATTTCCTTGATAATCTTTTTTTGGTATTTATTGATTATATCTTGAGATACTCTAAAGATTATGAAAAGTATGAGAGTCAATTGAGAATAATTATGGAAACTCGTAGAGGAAAAGTAATTATATGATAAATTTACTAAGTGTGAATACTAATTTTTAAAAGTTACTTTTCATGGTAATAGTATCCCCATTAATGCAATATATAATATAATTTTAATGGAAAAAATAAATAAAATAATTAAAGGTCCTCGGAACACCCTGAGAGGCAAGGGCTGAATCAGGGTGTCAACTTTTTATTCTAAAACAACAGATCTTGTTACCAAATTGGTAAGAATTAATTAAACCTTTATGAGGGAACCAATTAGTAATCAATTAATCAAATACAAAGAGGCAACACATCAATTTTACATGGTTCACCGCTAATGTCTAGTCTATGTATCATACACCGATATTGTGTCAGTCATACCAAAGTACACTAATCATCATTAGTTGTGGATTAAAAAAGTACAAACAGAGTCACTCCCTTTTGGGAACACTACCTTTATAAGGTTTTTTGGAAATCTCACTATGCCACTCGAAACCCTACTATTGACTCCCCCTAGATCACTGCCCTAGGTGAAGTATAACTCAGTTTATCGACTTCAACATATCTTTAATACATTTTAATTGAAGTATTATTAGTTTTCCTACACGAAACTCTTATTGCATAGAAGTCCTAAATTTAGTAACTTGAAAGAACATATCAAACAAACCAGATATTCAAAACATGCTAAAATCACACACTAGAACTTGGGCACAACACCTTCTCTTCTACCCAATATTTGGGATTATTGCGTAAGATGACTCTTTGTGCAACCCTTACATTCTGCACAACCTCTATCTTTCGCACACTTACATAAAAAATTTTCCTAGGTCTTTTTAGACTAAAGTAACACCTTACATGCATGATTTTATTTATGTAACTCTTCCGTGTGCAACTCATTCATACGAAAGAGGAACAAGATCTTCATGGTAAAAATTTATGCTTCTAGAGTGGGGGTAGCTACCTATTTATAGGCCTTGATGACCCTATGCATAAGATTATATCTGAGAGTGTAAAAACCATTTTGATGTCTCATTGGGCACGTAAGACTCATCTGTTCAAACTTGTCTTTCACGAATATTTAATTACATCATGAACATTTTTCATTTTCCATATTTTGATGTAATGATCCAAAAACATTCCTTGCGTGTAAGTTTCCACAACATCTTTAATAATATTTTTAGCTTAAATTGTAATATCCCTTTTCTTGAAAACTCTACTATATTTTATGTGAGGATTGACAACAAACACAAAACATACACCATTTATAGTAAATACTATCTTTAGGATATAAAATAATATCCCACGTGGATAAATTTATGATTTAAAGATTTCTATTCAAGTTAATTATGGTTAAAATAGAGAATATATTATTTTGATGTAGTGGTATTTATCAATTCTAGTTTAGTATGATGATTACGAGAAATAATATTTGGATTTTCCAATAATATTCAATTATATGTAATATTTTGAATATTGGTATTTTGGAAATGTATGTTTATCCTTATCAATAACCCTGAAAAGTGAATTTTATGAAAATGTTGTACTTTTTTTATACTTATTGGGGAATTTATAGATATTATTTCAGGTTATTATGTGATATTACAATGTAAAAATAGGTTGTGTTTGCCTCATAAGGTACTATTTTATTTGGAAAATTTTACATTTTGGAATATGTAATTATAGTGTATACATATTTTTGTGAAAATGGTTATTTGGAGATAAAAAATGTGAAGATTTTTGAAGGAAAATTTTTCAAGATTTTATTATTATTCTATTCAAATTTAATCAATCTTCTTTAAGTATTTTTAAATTGATATTTTGTTAATTTTAGGATTTTGAAGATTAATTTTTAAGAAGTTTTATTCATATTGGTTTCTATTTTATCTTATGATAACCATTTAAGTTTTACATGTGATGAATAATTTTCAAAATGTTTTGGATCTTAGAGTCAATTAAAATTTTATTTTAGTACACCAGGATTGGAAAATTCATAATGAACATGATAATGGACATAGATAGATGAAATCTCTATTATATAATAGTAAGAGATCATGAAACTAAATTTTACTATTTTTTTAAATCATAATAGTAACATGATTTCTCAAAATTTAGAAAATCAAACATAAAACTATTAATTATTACGTATAATGTATAAGTAAACTACCAAGGTGTGTTTTTAAAAACTCAATTTTTAGAAAGAGTCTTATAGTGGTTACTGTATAATATTCTTTATGTTCATAACTTAGAAATTAATATTCATGATAAAATAGATATATTATTTTATTACTATGTTATGATATATTTAGTTTTAAAAATTAAAATTAAAATTGTGAAGAATCAATTTCTATAAATTTAATAGAATTTAATACCCTAGGAATTTTTATTATACTTTATCTTGAATGAATATTTTTTTTTATAAACTTCACCACATGCGGCATCGAGCTAAAAGATAATGTGATATTCAATTATTTAAATATGACCATTGTAACTTAATTGTAGGTTTGGTTGGTTTGAAATAAAATAAACATATTATAAAATATCTAAAAAGTATTTTTTTTCTTAATAAAATGAATAAATATTAATATATTTATTATTAATTGGGTGTAAATAAAAATAGAAACATTAAAGGTAAAAACATATTTTTCATAAAATTGTTTTTTGGGTGCAATGTATTTTGATCTTAATAAATTAAGATAATTATTGTTTATTAATTTTTTATAATAAATAATTATTTTATATATCCAAATTCTTTAATTATCATTTATTTTTTTGCAGTTATACGGTATGTAATGGGAATAAATCCATGTTATGATTCAAAAATAAATTTCTTCAAAAATGGTATTTATTTCGTTTTATGCACATATGTTATAATTAATGTTTACCAATTTTATAATTTTTTATTTCAAAAAACTGGGTTTTTTGAAATCGTCATGTAATAATATTCATATGATGAATTTTTTTATTGAATAGTGAAAAATAATGATTCTAGAAAAATTGACATTTATTTTCATTTAATCAAGTAATCTAAAAGTCTCACTCTTTTCTGGATAAGGATTTAAATTAATATGATATAAAATTGATTAAAAATAATATAATTATTTATTTAGTAATCATATTTTCATTTTATTTTGGTATATGTTCATTTTTATGCATGAAAACACATTTTTCTAGAAATGGTTTTTGATGAATATTTTATACATATATTAAAATAAATTTCTTCTACGTATACGAATTATATATTGAAAAATTGTTTTAAATTTTATAATTAGTAGGTTCGAATTAAATAATATTTCAATTTTATTTTTATTCCTAATGAATAATAACCATTTTAAAAGTTTACCCCCATCATAATGGGGAAAACATGTTAATTAAGGATACAAATGTGGGATAAGGTCTCAAAATCAACCCAATCATACCTTTATTTCACTAGATGATAATAATTAAACCAGAAATATTCAATATTATAAAATATGTAATTTTTGTGATATATTATTTTGATTATGACCATTATAATATTTTATGTTAAGAAAAATAAGAAAAATATCACTATCTTTATTTTAATATATTTAATATGTTTTTATGAGGAAGAAAGATTATACGAATTGTTATAAATGGTTGTTTTGAATATAAATAAATTATTTATATAATAGTGATTTATTTTTAATATTTATAGATAGAATATTTATTTTCAATGCTTACACAATGTCAAAACAACTCTTTTGTAAGTAGTATACAAATAAAATAATTGATTTAAAAAAATTACAAGTATAGTATTTTTTAGGAATTATGGTTAACCCTGAATTTATTGGATAATTTTAATGTATATTTTATAATAAAATTTTTATATTCAAATTTTATTGTTTTCTTGGTTCCTTTAAGGTAAATATTTGTGAATAGTCTCAAAAATGACCTTAGATTAATATTCATAAAACAAATAATACGAATTCTAGTGGATGTCAAAATTTTCAATACCATCATTCATGGGAAATTTTTTTCCACTTTTACTTTTTAAGATTACTTTCAATACTCTTAAAGGGTAATAAATTTCTTATAATGGATATTGTTAAAAATGGTTAACAAGGGCTTAAACCAGAAGATAAGGTTTACCATAAAACCTACTAATACCACAAATTCATTTGATGAGCATATTTATGAATTATCCTATATATTTTAAAATATAGTTCATTTTATATTCATTTTAATTTAGTTAAACACATATTAAATTTTAATATTTAATGAATGTATAGGTTTTCAACCCACCTCACATATAAATAGGAACCTCCTCTCAACTATTATACACAAACATTGAGAAAATTAGATCAAACAATCCCTAAAAAATACCTAACTGTATTCCATCAAAAAATCATATATCTTATGTTATTTCCCTAATATTTTCCTAATAATGCGTATGTTTAATGCCAAAGGAGGATTCCAATGAAGAGGTATAACACTTAACCGAGTTCTATCTTTTTTTTTATTCTTCTACACCCATTAATTATATCCTACAAATGATTATATAAAAACATAGTTATATAAAATATAATTAAATTTTATTATGTCCTTATGAAATTATTAATATTCTAGAGATAAATAAAACACGAACAAGATTTAGGGATCAAAACCAACAAACAAAAATATGCATAAGGAATATACCAGTTTTCACCAAACGATAATTTTAATAAATAATTATTGATTAATGAGTAATGAGATGTTATTGGTGAATCATATATTGTATGATAATTATTAATAATATTCATTTATAATTGTTTAATAAATCTATATTTATTATATAGGAGGATAACATCTCTTATGAATCATGTTTGACTTGTGGTAAAGTATTTCTATTACAATTTGATTTTATTTCATAATTTTTTATGTTTGTATTTCCATTGGAAAAATTATATGATAAAAAATATATTAAACCCTATATATTTTCTTCTAATGTAGTTATTTATCGGTTTTACATTCTTATTTAACATTTCTCATCATTTTGGATCAATAATTAACATAAATGTTACATTGAATGGGTTTTTATTTAAAATGTGGTTTTAAATGTTTAAAACACATTTTAATCCAACTACATGTTCGTCAAATTTTAAGAGAATATTATTATTTATTATCAAAATACTATAAAATTAAATTTTCAACTAATTTTTAGTTCCTTTAACAAGGTTTAATAATTAATCTTTTCATCATCTCCTGCATGGGTTATTTTTACCTTTTCCCAAAGTGAAAAAATATTAATTTTTTTAATTTTTTCCAAAATACAAAATTTTACTTCCATCATAACTACTATTTTTTATCATGATTATGTGAAAATTTTCTAAGGTTATTTAAATTAAATATTTAGAAATTAATTTATAATTGGATATCATAAGGTGTTATATTTTTAAGGAATGAAAATAATCATGAATGTTATTTCTAACTTAATAATTACAAAAAATTACAAGGAAATATGTTTTTAAAATTTTCTCTTCTATTTTAGTTTAAAAGATATTATTTTACTAAAAACTCTTCATTTATGAATAATTTATGGTATTACTTTATTCATTAAGGATTTATGGTCTTTTTTTCATTAATTTTCTCATGATAACAATCCCAATGACATTATTTTAGGTATCTTGAATCATTTCAACTACTATGATGTTGTATTAATTATATAGCATTTTTATATATAGTATCAGTTCAAGGAATATTTTTCATAAAGTTATATCATTTACATGAAAAATATTGATGTTATATACTCTTGATTCAATATAAGAAATTTTTTGATTTATATAAGAACTCGGATCGTCAATTCTGGTATGGATCATGATTTTGGGTTGTTTTTTAGGAAAAATAAAGAAAACATAATTTTATATATACAAATTTTGTACTTATGAGTACACACCATGTACCTAGCTTTCCGCATAGTGTTGTGTTTTTACCGTGTAATGACTGAGTACATGGACGTGTGGTGACCTGTCAGACCCGCTTAAGTTGGGGCACGGTTGAGGCTAATACATGGCTTGTAGTGTTAATAAACATGTTCTGTACATTTTTCTTTTTATATATCAGAGTGGGATAGAGTCTCATGTCTGGAAACACTTTCTTCTTCCCTTGTTCTGTACAAGAGTGCTCTAAAATAATAGACAAAGTTCAATCTACAGATTCTTGATACGAGCTACGATCGAGATAGCATTGGGTGCATTGGAATCCCACCGATGAGTTCTCAAACCCTCCTAATCCCTTCACTATAATTAATCCTTTGTTGTGAGTTATTCAAAGTTGGTCAATTTTTACCTTTTTGTAGATCTAGGACGATCTAGGCAGATTTAAGGGCTGATGTTCAAGTATATCAATCATATGATATCATGGTAGGTGGTTTGTGCCTTTTTTTCCTTGTATATGGATCATATATGCTAAAAGGGATGCATGCCCACATTTTTGATATTGCTTGATTTTGGAATTTAACCATGTTATTACCAATTATGGTTGGATTATTTTATAAAGGGTTGTTTCTTATGTTTAATGTAAGATACCTTGTCTAAGTGACACCCCATGGGTGTGTTTTCCCCCATTGGATTGTTTACGGCCATTTGATCTAGGATGCCATTGAGGAGTACCCTGTTTTCCATGCCTTGTTGATTAAGATGAAGTTTGATTATGTGAAATGTTTATGATATGCATTGTGAATTCTTATCCAAGTAGTAGTTATATATTACATGAGTTGCTTTGATATGATATGTGTGTTATTTTCCAATGGATTATGAGAGCATTGGACCAGGAAGACTGAGGGGGATTCTAGATTTTTTTACTTTGATATGATATGTGTGATATATTTTTCTAATGGACCGTGATATCTTTGGACCCGGAAGACTTAAGGGACTTATATATTTCTTACACAAGACCATGAGATCCTTGTTGTAGATGTTTGGACGAAAGGGGTTAGACTGTGAGAGATTTTGGAGAGGTTAATTATTTAATGAATTGATGCTATGATGGAAAAAAGGGGTTATACTATGAGAGATTTCCCATATGGTTTTTATTTAATGAAATGATTCTATGCTGGACCAAAGTGGTTAGACCATGAGATCTTTCACAGAGGGTCATTTGTGAATTGTTGAATGTTTGTGGTGCGTCTTCTAAGGAAATGAAAAAGTTTGGATTCATTCTTACTTGATTGTTTATATAGTCTTATGAGATGTCTGTTTTGGTTACCTTACATGCAGGATATAGAGCTTAGGTTTGATCCTAGGGTTACATAATCCAATGGATGAATAATAGATGTTAAATGAATGTAATTTAAAACTGTAGGATTGTTAACTTTTGAGTACTTCATAGTTTATTTATTCATTATTACATATTATATTCTATATATATTCACTTATATTTAGGCACATATATTTTGGTGGTTGCCTACTGGTATTCATCTCATACCCTGTTTGGGTCATGCTTTTCGAGTGAAACACATTAAATTATTTCTTTTATAGATAATGGAAAGTGACCTTGTTTATTAGGTACTTGATTGTTGTTGGAGTCGGAGAGCATGGGACTAAGCACAAGCCTTTGATGTTGTTGAAGTTTTATTGTTTTTCCTTTATACTATATTGTATTGAGTTTCTGACTTTGGGACCTATTTTGGATACTTTCCTATACACATGGGACGTGAATCATTTATATATATATGCTCCAGTTATTTAATTACTATCATTCATCCTGTTTTTACTTCTGTTCTATATTATTACTACTTCCACTATTTTTTATTCTTAATTCTTCTATGTATATTATTCCAATGATGGAATAGTTTCCTTATTATTAGATTGTGGCCCTCACTACTAGTCGAAAGCCTCTAGAATTTGGGGAAATGTACTTGAGGTCTTGTGACTAACCAGGAACGGGGCACCTTTGGGTGAAACCCAAATCTAGGATGTTACAAAGTGGTATTAGAAGAGTATTTATTTTTTTGTTGTCTAAGTATTCGGTGACATCGGAGAGGGATTGGAAAGAAAATTGAGTTTGGTAATTAGTTGGGTGCAGGAGTAGCTACCCCATGTATAGGGATAATCCAAATTACCTCAAATTGAATTGTAATTTTTGGATTTTGAACTATTACAGTTGATTATATTTGACCATTGGGTGTCACATTTTTTTGTAATGTTATTACTGATATCATTTTTGTTTTATTTTTTTACAACCTGATGAGATGAGGGTATTCCATCTCGTGCATCATATATTCACATGTTGGAAATAGCAATTCATGCATTCCTATCATGCCATGTAAGGTGCATGAATTACTGATTGAATGTTGTTGTGATAGATGTTGTGCTAAATATGTATGCTATTTTGATAGATCTACTGATAGAAATACATAATATTTTAATTGGGTATTTTTATTTGTAATGTTTCATTTGTATCGATGCCAAGCATTGATCCCTGAGGTTATATAGGCCCTCTTGGATTGGAATTTGGTGGATCTGGTTATACCTTTAATTGAATTCTGTTAAGATATGATATGAATAAGGATGTCAAACTTTGATTTGTGGAGAGTATTGGCTCTAACAAATCAAAAAATGGAATTCCTTGACCAAATTTTTTAATTTTGGGGGTTCCAATGATGTTTCGGAGGCATAATGTTCAGAAGACACGGCATGTGATGTTATGAACACAGAACATGTCTGATTCTATTCATGAAGAAATGACTTTTCTTAGGTACACATCATATACCAAATTTACCCTCCATGTAGATGTGGACCACATGACTGAATGTGTGAGTAGAGACATGGGGTCTCATAAAATTTTGGGAGAACACATCGTATACTAGGATTAAATTCCCTATAGTAATCGACTATGTATCCGGCTGTGGGACTAACGACTCTAGTGTATGGAACTTTTGTTTCACATACCATGTTTCAAGTGTGCATGGCATGTAGTGTTATACCAGCAGAACCTGTGTAGTTCTAGATGAGTAGACGTACGTGGGTAGGAATGAATATTCAAGTACACATTGAGTCTCATGAGGAAAATTATATGTGTATGGGTGTAACATGACCATGTTGGTAGAGGTATATGCCATGTTAAGGCTTAAGGGTACATGTCATGTAGTTACTCTACATGTCGTGTATGTTTCCTTTGTAAAACTTCAATGCTTTCCCTCACCTGTTTTGTTCTCCAAATTCTAACTTTTAGTTTTTTGATAACATAAACTGGGGTGTGCGATTGACCTTGCAGAGACATTCCACCAAGAATTCCTCTAATTGTACGTCAGGTACAAGGAAATGATATGACACTGGAAATGGTATATCAAGGACTACCAGAAGATCCTCCCTTCTTTCCTATATTGGCACCAACTATTATATCGGACATAGGTACTGATACACAGTTTCTTGAAGGCTTTATAAAGATGATGAACACCTTTTAGGGTGCACCAAATCCTACCCTGACTAAGGAAGAGTTGAAATGGTTGTTCCAACAGCAACATCCTCCAAATAGTTATTGTAATGGAGGACCACATTCTATATAGTCATGGTTGGAGACCATGCCTTCAATCATCGAGCATCTAGATATGCCTCTTGAGAGGAGGGTTAATATCACGACTTACATGATATGGGATTCTATCAAGATATGGTGGGATGTTATATCATAGGTGAGACTTCATTGGGATATGAAATGGGAATAGTTTCATAGGTTCTTTTATGATTACCTCTCCCCAAAACATTGAGGTCCGACCAAGCCTGAGAGTTCATGCATTTGGATCATGGTTTTATTTTTAGTGATGAATTTCTCTTCTCACTTTATATAGATTCAATACATCACACCTGTTCTTGGTGGGTGATGAGTTATCACTGGCAAGATGATTTGAGGATGGTCTCAGGTATGACATTTGATCACAGGTGAATTTTTTTAGGTTGACTTCAATGACTGATATAGTAAACCAGACACATATTTCAAAGCACAATATGAGGCAGTTTGGAGCCGCCAACTAAGGTGGTTCAACATCCATGTATGGTTCTCCATTGATTGATAGAAGGAAGTGCAGCAAGGAGCCTTTGTGCGGTGATTCTTGTTGTAGGGATGTATCTTCAGATAGGGAAGATAGGTGCTAAAACTACATGAATTGTGGGAATAAGAGACCACAAAGCCCGAGAGACTCACTTGACTGTTGATCTTACGGAAAGATTTTTTATCTTTAGTGTATTTTTAGGATGTTTTCACCATCATCTAGTGGTAGGGGATCTGTTATGACTCCATGTTCAAGAGTAGGACAACTAGTTTCTCTTTAGTCTGGAGGTTGGGGTTTGTTAGGCTCTTCAGACTGAGGAGGTGGTCGTGGATGTGGTATCCAGATGAAATGTTTTCAGTGATAATATGGTCGATCATCCATGGATATTGTAGAGACCAAAAACTTGACGTACATTGACATTACATTAAATTTGCGGAATACTTAGTACATAACAAAAAAACACACACACAAGGATCGTAATAGTTTAGTGTCTTTGGAAACTCGGAATATAATCTTCTAATTGTGGTGAAAGATCTTCAAAATCTACCATAAAGATCTTCCTTTTTTTACCTAAAACCTTTCTTTATATCCTGGGGAAAAGAAAACATAAAAGGGTGAGCTCAAATGCTTAGTAAGGGTAAACAAAAGAAATATCAATCACATCATATACATAAGCACATAACTTTTGAAAATCTTAACCTGCAAAAGAGATCATAATTTCATAACATGGGGTAAATCATGGCTGTGAAATGTAATCACAATAATCATAATCTAAAACATGATACATTGTGGCATTCACACATAATCATAGAGAATCATTTCTTGTTAGTCAAGAATCATTGCCAGGACTATCTTAGTGGACAAAGTCCCTTTCTGAATCGAGTAACCCTCGTTTCAGTCCTATTTCACTGAACCGGTATAACCTACCGTTCCAGCCCTGTCTATCTCATGAGATATAAAATCTTTACCCAATGCATTGGAGGGAGATATAGGTCCCACCCATCTTATAATGAATCCTTTCTTATGTGTGCCACATAATCATAAATTATACATCATCGCATAACCCATGTAATAAAAATGGGATTCTTAAACAACATGACATCATAAAACAATTCATATAAGATAAAGGAATTCATAAAAATGTTTCCATCACAACATAATCAAATCCATGTAATAATAGGGATAAAAACAGAACCCTTTTATTATCTTATGTGCAAAATAATTTTGATAAAATATTTGAACTTTATTCTTGAGGAAAATATCCTTTCTACTTCAAAAACACTTTTCCTTTCTTAACAAGTCATACAATTTTAAACTAAAAGAAGTTGATTAAAAATAAACTTGAATACTTGTAAAGGAAGCTTCTTGGAAATAATTTTTTAGAAATCCATTCATGTCGTATAAGTTAAAAAAAACATTCTTCGTACTTTTGTCGGAAAAGTCAAAAAGAACCTCGTATGAAACACATCAAAAGATTACTTTCGTATTTTTTACTAAAAACTCACCGAAGGGTAAAATTGGATTTAAAAAATTGTAGTTGGATGGAAATAATATTACATATTGAGGAAACATGGATGTGGATGATAAAATACACCCCAGTAATTACCAAAGAAAAAACAATCTCAGATAAAAGTGAGATTGTGATATTTCCCTTACCTTAGGTCCGATTTGCTTCGTATGTGTTCGAACCTCCTATATAATGATTTAAATAATGTCATTGACTTATTACAGAATCATATTCATTGTTATGATATCATATATGGTTCACTTATGACATTATATTACCCGTTCTTTTGTAAATTCCATGTTAAAGAAGTGTTTTGGGTAAAATAGTTTCATTTATCGTAGGTGTTTTGACTTGTTGTTCTTGACATTATTATTACTTATATCATGATTTACTTACTTCAAGAATATAAAATATGATTTATATATCATATATATTCAGTATATATATATAATAGATAGATAAATGAAATGAAAAACACCGTTAATGGAGACGGTAGTCCGTACGTACGCATGAACGCTGTTTTCCTTTCCTTATTGTCTTGAATGGAAGTAAGTAGATGACATACATATATATATATACATAAATCCAGTAGCTTTATAATGTAATATATTTAATTATTATTTCTTATTTATACTTTATAATCATTCTTAAATGGTTAACATGGAGAATGAATCTCATCGCATCGTGGAGACGGTAGTCCGTACGTACGCACAAGCGATGATATCATTTCGATAAATATTGAATTGAATTGGAGTGGATTATAAAATATATCAGAATAAATATGATGTTGTAATAACTATGTTTATTTATTCTTTACACCATTATACCCATCCATGTAAGGTGGTGGTGGAAAATAGATTACACCACGGCGTGGAGACGGTATTCCGTACGTACGCACACGCGGTGATTTCTATTTCCGTAGGATGGATAGATGGTGAAATAGGGTTGTTTCATACATAAAATAACATATCATTATATGAGTGATACTGATGTTATTACTTCATAATGAAACAACCTAAGAAGAAGAAGTGGAAGAAGAAATAAAGATGAAAGAATTGGTAACGGTAATTACCTCTTCTTTGAAGCGCCTCTTTGAGACCTCCTCTTAGGGCACTACAATTGGTCTTTTAGGAAGACCAGAACCTCTGGGATGTTTCTAGGGAAGTGGAGAAGAGATTTTATCAGGGGTTGGCCGAGCTTGAGTGCTCAAATTGGTGTGAGGAGGAGGGGGAGGAGGTGTCCTTTTATAAGGGAGGAGAGGGGCTCCTTAGGAATACCTGAAAATATTATTTTATATTAATGTCAAAATCGGTTTATAATGGTTCCAAAGGGTCTTATTTCGAAGCTAAAGTAGGTATGGGTCGAAATCCTATCAACCAATAAGATTTAGACAAGTTTAGGGTATTATTTTAACCTTATCAATTAGATTTAACTCTAAGTTAAATAATTTAACTTTTACCGTGTCTTTTTGTTTTCTTTCACTATATGGTTAATACACTTACTATAACATGCCAAACGAACCCCAAATTTTTTATTATTAATACATATATCCTTATCTAAGTCATTTGGCCGAACCATAGATTTTTAGGAATAAAATAACAGTTAATAATATAATATTTGATTTAAAAACTATTTTGTGTCAATTTTGACACTATTTGATATATGATTTTTTTGAAAGTCATAACAGAATTATATGTTCAAACCAAGTTGATTAAATCAACACTAATATGTCATAGTAACCTAGAAAATTAGTGTAATTCATAAAAAGTATCAAATTATATTCATTTTAGCATTTATAACATCAATTATGTTAATATTTCCTTAAAAGGGTAATTACTGCATCATCGTTGTGTCATAAATATATTAATTTATTTAAAGTCTAAAAATTAAAAATAAAATATCATTATGTAGGAAATCGTTTTATCTTTCTAATGAATATTTACAATCGAATTTATCTTATGTATAACCCTATATTAAAAATGTTTTAGTAAATAAACATTGATTTTAACTCTTTTAACTGTTCTTTGAATTAAATAATAATAAATGTCCTAATCTAATCCAAGTGGGCCTAAATGATAATATTTTACACTTAAGGTTGTTTTTGGTCGAGATACAATTCTCCAATAGGATTAGGACATGTGTTAGGGTAATAGTAATATAATATTTACCCTTAGTTACCCTATTTACTATTAACCACGGTAAAAAAAGTAAAAAGTTACTATTCACCAAAAAATTATTTTTATCTCATTGAACCACATTTTACTTACTGATATCAACCGTGTCTGTCGGATTTTCGAAATTCCATTCACAGAACTGGTAAAATTATGTTTTATGCAAAATTCAGTTTTTAACCTACCACTTAGTGGTTTCACTATTCATCAAAAATTGAAGTTTTTCAGAAAAATGCCAAAATTTCATCCTAAGATATATTTCATATTCCAAATTCAAAAATGAAGTCTATTTTACCAAATTCATAACATAGAAGTTGCATTAATTAATTTTATAATTAAATCCCACTGTTAAAACAAATAGCGTGTTTTTAAGAAACAATATCTACCAAAAGATTGACACTTGATTATGTCTGGTTTAAATGTGAAATTACATCCAATGACCAACATCGTATTAAATTGTAAAAATATATTCTAAATATACTTTAAAACCACTCAATTTAATGATTTATCACTATTAATTCTTTTGATTAAAAAAATTTGTTTTTAATTATAATTTAGTAATTTTCATTATTCATCAGAATATGAAAGTTATCCGAAAAGTACCAAAATTTCACCCTAAGCTAATTTCGATATTACGAATCCAGAAATTAATTCCATTTTGAAAAATAAAATATACAAAATTTCAAAAAGTGGATATTACTATTCATAACGGCTAGTTTTAATAATATTTTAATAGCATATCGTTGTTTAGTGAAACTCGGTATTGCGTGCTACACACGCTATCGAGGAAGGTCACGATTGCGTGTAATGCAAGGCAAGTCAAGGATGCATGTTGTGCAAGCTCCTTTTGGTGTAGCGTACAACACAAGACATTAGTGAAATTAAAAAGAGTATTTTTCATAAAATCTTGGGCTGTTACATTCTACCCCCCTTAAAATGAATTTCGCCCTCGAAATTCGTCGGGGTTATAAATGGTTTACTATTCGAAAGTTTCTTTAATAGAAACACACATCATAAAAAGGAATACCAAAACAATAAAAACAAAAGTATGAAACTTAACGGTTACCCAAATAAACTAATCACTGGGGTTTCCACATAGGTGAAAATATGGATATGGAAGAAAAATCTAACCATCATGTTCTGACGGAGAGTGGTAGAGAACATGGCTATGAAATAGCCAACAATCACAAAGCCATAGATTTGTGACGATCTAAGGTACCATCTGATTTATCAGATATAAGAGCACTAGGACAACATTTTTGGTTTTCAAGATCGTTTCCCTAAAGTTAAAAAATTTGAATTAGAATAAATACTTAGTTTATTTTGGTAAAATCTCACTGTTGTTCGTGCCTTTAACAATTTTCACTTCATCTCTTAAATAAATGAAGTTGAATTTGTTATTCGTGAAGTGTTAGCAGATCATGTGATAGAATGACGGGTCATTCCATCTGTCTCAAACAAAAAGGTTAGAAAAAGTTATTAAATATACATAAGTCATTCTTTAGTGAGATTAATCATATATGGTTCCTAAAATGGACTTATAATTCATATATCGTACTGCTTAATAAAATAAAACTAGTTTCTACTAAACAGGGACTTCCTGTAGGCCAGTGGTAGGCAATAAAGGCCAGTCGCACTTCGGTTGTGGGTTCGATTCCCACAGCCTTGTCCGAAGCGATGGGCTGTCGCCCATCCTGCAGGTTGTCCTTTTTCTAAAACTATATTACTATAACATCCCATCAATAATATCGAAAAAACTTCTATCCTTAAACAATACTAACTTATGTCCAACATAATCCATTTCAAATCTTTTGGCTTATCCATAATACTGCAGTCCACTCTCATAACATAGTGAAAATTATTACCAGAGATTTAATACCATTGTTTATCCCCCATAAGATATGTCTTGTTGGTCACATTCTAAACATTCAATGTCCTTAATCATGTATTCTCTTGAATACCTTAGTGAAAACATGAATGCAGTTTAAAGTTAACACTTTCCACATACCAAAATCCTCAATATTCTATATACTCAAACCATGATATCACTTAGTCCTTATATCAATCATGAGCTCATGAATATTATTAAACATTTCATTTTCTCGTTTTCCCTTCATTATGCGCATATCATCTTATTTCCAAAAAATATCTCAATCACTTTGAATACCACATAAATATTGCAATACTCAATAATACAACATTATTTTGGAATCCCATTACATAAACACTTAATCATTCCACCACATCGTTGTCATATTCAACATTGCCAATAGTGATCGCATGTGAATTCCCTTTGTCCTTTGCCTTCAGTGGTTGCTCATGTTGATCATCACTAACCCTTGGATTAGGGCATTTATTAGCATAATGCCCCATTTCCTTGCACTTGAAGCATTGAAGTGTTGGTGGTGCGTTCTCTGCAGTGTTTGCTTTATTCACATTATTAGAGACCCTTTTTCCATTACATCGACACTCAGCTGCTTGATGACCTTGTTTTCCACACTTAAAACATTTTCTAGTCCCTTTAAGACAATCTCCACCATGCTTCTTTCCACACTTTGTGCATAAGGAAACATTCATCTTCTTTTCACCATTATTCTGAGATTTCTCCTTGAACTCCATCTTTCGTTTCTTGTCAAAACCATGAGATGGATATGTAACACCAACTTCCATTTCTACCTTGATAGCACAACGCACAATTTCTTCATAGCTACTGAAGTCTCTTATAGCTAATTCCCTTCGAAGACTTGGTTTTAAGCCACTGAAAAATCGATCAACTTTACTTTCAGGTTGGATGATAATGCCAGATGCATACCTTGCAAGTCTTGTAAAATTCGATTCGTATATACCAACAGATTCATCATCCTTTTTCTTTAGTTTAAGAAACTCCTTCTCCAACTTTGTTCGAAGAATACGAGGGAAGTACTTATTGAAAAATAAGTTCTTGAACTCGTCCCATTCCATGGACTCAATTTCATCTCTTTGCCTTGTATTCTTGATAAGATTCCACCATTGATCAGCTTCACCTTCAAAAGGATATACTGCTAAGATGAATTTATCATGTTCAGAACATTGAAGAACTGAAAATATCTTTTCAGTGGTACTGATCCATTGTTCAGCAACAAGTGGATCAGAAGACCCACTGAAATAAGGTGGACGTTGCCTCATGAAGGACTCAATAGAATATTGTTCCCTTCTCTGCTCATTTGGAAGTCCAGAATGATTCATAGCTTGTGTAAGTATAGAAGTAAGATTTTTCACTCCATCTCCCATAACATTTGTTTATTCAGGAGGACAATCATTGCATTGTCCATTGCATTGATCAACACGGTTCCTTCGGGTTCTAGCCATCGTCTAAAACCCAAAAAGAATAGTGTGAGAGGAAAAAATCATGCTAGGGAAAACAACATAATAAAGGGGGAGTACCTTCAATATCTAACATCTTAGGTTTAGTTCTATGATCGTTAGCGTAGTTCTAGTACTATAACCTATACGTATACTTAACCTTAGGGACATCCCTAGACATACCGTAGAAATATATCTAGGGATCTCACTAACGTTTTTGCATCCTAGTTTCCAAAGGTTGACTAAACCTTTCCTTCGATACCAACTATAGAGACCCGAAACTTGACGTACATTGACATTACATTACATTTGCGGAATACTTAGTAAATAACAAAAAAACACACACACAAGGATCGTAATAGTTTAGTGTCTTTGGAAACTCGGAATATAATCTTCTAATCGTGGTGAAAGATCTTCAAAATCTACCATAAAGTTATTCCTTTTTTTACCTAAAACCTTTCTTTATATCTTGGGGAAAAGAAAACATAAAAGGGTGAGCTCAAATTCTTAGTAAGGGTAAACAAAAGAAATATCAATCACATCATATACATAAGCACATAACTTTTGAAAATCTTAACCTGCAAAAGAGATCATAATTTCATAACATGGGGTAAATTATGACAGTGAAATGTAATCAAAATAATCATAACCTAAAACATGAAACTTTGTGGCATTCACACATAATCATAGAGACTCATTTCTTGTTAGTCAAGACTCATTGCCAAGACTATCTTAGTGGACAAAGTCCCTTTCTGAATCGAGTAACCCTCGTTTCAGTCCTGTTTCACTGAACCGGTATAACCTACCGTTCCAGCCCTGTCTATCTCATGAGATATAAAATCATTACCCAATGCATTGGAGGGAGATATAGGTCCCACCCATCTTATAATGAATCCTTTCTTATGTGTTCCACATAATCATAAATCATACATCATCGCATAACCCATGTAATAAAAATGGGATTCTTAAACAACATGACATCATAAAACAATTCATATAAGATAAAGGAATTCATAAAAATGTTTCCATCACAACATAATCAAATCCATGTAATAATAGGGATAAAAACAGAACCCTTTTATTATCTTATATGGAAAATAATTTTGATAAAATACTTGAACTTTATTCTTGAGGAAAATATCCTTTCTACTTCAAAAACACTTTTCATTTCTTAACATGTCATAGAATTTTAAACTAAAAGAAGTTGATTAAAAATAAAATTGAATACTTGTAAAGGAAGCTTCTTGGAAATAATTTTTTAGAAATCCATTCATGCCGTATAAGTTAAAAAAAACATTCTTCGTACTTTTGTCGGAAAAGTCAAAAAGCACCTCGTATGAAAAACGTCAAAAGATTCCTTTCATATTTTTTACTAAAAACTCACAGAAGGGTAAAATTGGATTTAAACAATTGTATTTGGATGGAAATAATATTACATATTGAGGAAACATGGATGTGGATGATAAAATACACCCCAGTAATTACCAAAGTAAAAACAATCTCAGATAAAAGTGAGATTGTGATATTTCCCTTACCTTTGGTCTGATTTTCTTCGTATGTGTCCGAACCTCCTGAATAATGATTTAAATAATGTCATTGACTTATTACAGAATCATAGTCATTGTTATTATATCATATATGGTTCACTTATGACATTATATTACCCGTTCTTTTGTAAATTCCATGTTTAAGAAGCATTTTGGGTAAAATCGTTTCATTTATCGTAGGTGTTTTGACTTGTTGTTCTTGAAATTATTATTACTTATATCATGATTTAATTACTTCCAGAATATAAAATATGATTTATATATCATATATATTCAGTATATATATATATATAATAGATAGATAAATGAAATGAAAAACACCGTTCATGGAGACGGTAGTCCGTACGTACGCATGAACGCTGTTTTCCTTTCCTTATTGTCTTGAATGGAAGTAAGTAGATTACATACATATATATATACATAAATCCAGTAGCTTTATAATGTCATATATTTCATTATTATTTCTTATTTATACTTTATAATCATTCTTAAATGGTTAACATGGAGAATGAATCTCATCGCGTCGTGGAGACGGTAGTCCGTACGTACGCACGAGCGATGATATCATTTCCATAAATATTGAATTGAATTGGAGTGGATTATACAATATATCAGAATAAATATTATGTTTTAATAACTATGTTTAGTTATTCTTTACACCATTATACCCATCCATGTAAGGTGGTGGTGGAAAATAGATTACACCACGGCGTGGAGACGGTATTCCGTACGTACGCACACGCGGTGATTTCTTTTTCCGTAGGATGGATAGATGGTGAAATAGGGTTGTTTAATACTTAAAATAACATATCAGTATATGAGTGATACTGATGTTATTACTTCATAATGAAACAACCTAAGAAGAAGAAGTGCAAGAAGAAATAAAGATGAAAGAATTTGTAAAGGTAATTACCTCTTCTTTGAAGCCCCTCTTTGAGACCTCCTCTTAGGGCACTACAATTGGTCTTTGAGGAATACCAGAACCTCTAGGATGTTGCTAGGGAAGTGTAGAAGAGATTTTGTCAGGGGTTGGCCGAGCTTGAGTGCTCAAATTGGTGTGAGGAGGAGGGGGAGGAGGTGTCCTTTTATAAGGGAGGAGAGGGGCACCTTAGGAATACCTCAAAATATTATTTTATATTAATGTCAAAATCGGTTTATAATGGTTCCAAAGGGTCTTATTTCGAAGCTAAAGTGGGGATGGGTCTAAATCCTATCAACCAATAATATTTAGACAAGTTTAGGGTATTATTTTAACCTTATCAATTAGATTTAAACCTAATTTATATAATTTAACTTTTACCATGTCTTTTTGTTTTCATTCACTATATGGATAATACACTTACTATAACATGCCAAACGAACCCCAAATTGTTTATTATTAATACATATATCCTTATCTAAGTCATTTGGCCGAACCTTAGATTTTTAGGAATAAAATAACAGTTAATAATATAATATTTCATTTAAAAACTATTTTGTGTCAATTTTGACACTATTTGATATATGATTTTTGTGAAAGTCATAACAGAAATATATGTTCGAACCAAGTCGATTACATCGACACTAATATATCATAGTAACCTAGAAAATTAGTGGAATTCATAAAAAGTATCAAATTATATTCATTTGAGCATTTATAACATCAATTATGTTAATATTTCCTTAAAAGGGTAATTACTGCATCATCGTTGTGTCATAAATAAATTAATTTATTTAAAGTCTAAAAATTATAAATAAAATATCATTATGTATGAAATATTTTTATCTTTCTAATGAATATTTAAAATCGAATTTATCTTATGTATAACCCTATATTAAAAATGTTTTAGTAAATAAACATTGATTTTAACTCTTTTAACTCTTCTTTGAATTAAATAATAATAAATGTCCTAATCTAATCCAAGTGGGCCTAAATGATAATATTTTACACTTAAGGTTGTTTTTGGTCGAGATACACTTGTCCAATAGGATTAGGACATGTGTTAGGGTAATAGTAATATCATATTTACCCTTAGTTACCCTCTTTACTATTAACCGCGGTAAAAAAAGTAAAAAGTTACTATTCACCAAAAAATTATTTTTATCTCATTGAACCACATTTTACTTACTGATATCAACCGTGTCTGTCGGATTTTCGAAATTCCATTCACAGAAGCGGTAAAATTAAGTTTTATGCAAAATTCAGTTTTTAACCTACCACTTAGTGGTTTCACTATTCATCAAAAATTGAAGTTTTTCAGAAAAATGCCAAAATGTCATCCTAAGCTATATTTCATATTCCGAATTCAAAAAAGAAGTCTATTTTACCAAATTCATAACATAGAAGTTGCATTAATTAATTTTATAATTAAATCCCGCTGTTAAAACAAATAGCGTGTTTTTAAGAAACAATATCTACCAAAAGATTGACACTTGATTATGTCTGGTTTAAATGTGAAATTACATCCAATGACCAACATCGTATTAAATTTTAAAAATATATTCTAAATATACTTTAAAACCCCTCAATTTAATGATTTATCACTATTAATTATTTCGATTAAAAAATTTGTTTTTAATTATAATTTAGTAATTTTCATTATTCATCAGAATATGAAAGTTATCCGAAAAGTACCAAAATTTCACCATAAGCTAATTTCGATATTACGAATCCATAAATTAATTCCATTTTGAAAAATAAAATATACAAAATTTCAAAAAGTGGTTATTACTATTCATAACGGCTAGTTTTAATAATATTTTAATAGAATATCGTTGTTTAGTGAAACTCGGTATTGCGTGCTACACACGCTATCGAGGAAGGTCGCGATTGCGTGTAATGCAAGGCAAGTCAAGGATGCGTGTTGTACAGGCTCCTTTTGGTGTAGCGTACAACACAAGACATTAGTGAAATTAAAAAAAATATTTTTCATAAAATCTTGGGCTGTTACAGATATCCAGGCAAGGTCACATGAATCTAGTATAGGTCGGGATTTATTTATGGAATAGACCCATCAAGTGCAGGATCCTGGAACCTATATGGGTAGAGGTGTGTTTCTAGTTTCCTCAGTTTTATCTTCTTCACTTTTTGATAAAGGGGCTTCCCATAGTTTTATATCAATTGTAATTGTGGAGATCCTTGGGCTATGTATATTTACTATTGATAATTTTATAATTCTAGACACTCTATTGGGTTTTAGGATGGATTGTGTATGTCAATGTAAGAAGTTCCCTCTTAAGGTTGGTGGGTGTCACTTTTTATGTAACCTCTATCTCTTAGAGATGATAGGATTTAGTTATATTCTTAAAATAGAATTATTGGTCTCATTTAGAGACTTTGTTGACTGCTATTTCCACAAGGCAAATTTCACATCACCATAAGGTGGACCTTTTCTACAAAAGGGTGAATTGGATGTCCATATGAGTAGAACAAGACCCAAGAATCATGGGGTGAAAGGAATAACAGCCCAAATTTCAAGTTTATATCTAGATGACCAGGGGACTTCACAAATGGACTTTCCTCTAGGGGTGGATCACTTCAAAGATGTCTTTCCAAAAAACTTTTTAGAATTACCTCTAGAGTGAGAGGTGGATTTCTCTATTGAGCTTGTGCTAGGTGAGACATCATAGTCCATTCCTCCTTATAGGATGGCTGCACCATAATTACAAGAGCTCAAAAAGATATTAGAGGAGTTCTAGAAAAATAGTTTCATTAGACCCGATATTTCTCCTTAGGGTTCGACTATCCTCTTTGCAAAGAAGTCGGACGATACCCTTAGATATTGTATGGATTATCAAAATTTGAACCAATTCACGGTCAAGAATTAATATCCCTTGCTGAGGATTGATGATTACATTGATCTAATTTGAGGAGCATGGGTGCTATCGATAATTTACATGAGATATGATTATCATTAGTTGCACATTAGACCATAAAATATACCTATTACATCCTTTTGGAGCAGGTATGGTCTATACGAGTATTAGGTTATACTGTTCGGTCTCATGAACATATTGGCAGTTTTCATGGAACAGATGAACTGAGTGTTCCATCATTACTTTGATTCTTTTTTGGTAGTCTTAATGGAAGATATCTTGGTATACACTCACACTCGACATATCCATGCCATACATATTGAGATTGTATTGAGTATACTACGAGAGCATTTGTTATATTCTAAGATCTCCATGTGCCACTTTTGGATGGACCGCATTTACTTCTGGGGTCATGTCATCTCAGAGAAAGGAGTATCCGTAGATATATAAATGGTGAGAACGATAGTTTCTTGGGAGAAGCTATAGAAATTTGTTGTGGTAAAGAGTTTTCTAGGGATTTATGGATACTACAGATGCTTTATTCATTAATTTTCAGGATAACCATCACCACTGATGTTCCAGACTAAGAAGGGTGAAAAGTACTTCTTGATAGATTCCTGTGATTCATCCTTTCTAGAGATAAAAGTGAGATTGACATAATCATTGATCCTCATTTTTCTAGAGTTGGGAAAGTTTTACACTATTTTCTATGACGCATCAGGTATCAGGATGGGATCAGTGCTTATTCAAGAGGAAGGAGTTGTTTTATATGGGTCTCAGTAGTTGTGGCTACATAAGAGGAATTACCCAACACATGATTTCAAGTTAGTTGTAGTTTTTCATTCATTGCACTATTGGATACATTATCTATTGGGAGATCATTTTGTGGATTACACAGAAAAAAATCCTCAAGTATATATTTACTCAGTGAGATCAGAATTTGAGATCATGAAGGTGTGTTGAGTACCTTCAATCTTTTGACATTGATCTTGACTAAACGTCTGGGAATGGCAATGTGGTTGCTAATGCATTGACTTGGTGGACTCAGATACAGGAAGTTCAAGAGGCTAGTAATTATTAGAAGATTATGGTTCTATTCACTGAAATGAATTTGGAGGATCCTAAAAAATAGTGGTAGACGTTTCTTTCTTCTATAGTGATTACCTCTGCTCTACTGGATCAAGAGAGAATGAGGTAGCTATAAGATTCCGAAGGACTAGTCTTGTAGGAGAGTCTGTCATGCGAGGACCCTACCCCTCTGTGGACTGTAGGAGAGAATAAGGTGTTGTGTTTTAATGGGAACATATGTGTATCAGTAGTCAAATGTGAGGAGATTTTGTGAGATTTTCATGCCTCAATATGGGCAGTTCATCCTGCTGTCACAGGGATGTATCGATATCCACATTAACAATATTGGTGTTCAGGCATGAGTAGGGATGTGGCCAGTTTTGTTATGATATGTTTCAGTTATCCTTAGGTGAAGGTAGAGCATCTATGACCATCAACACTTTTACATCAGTTCCTCATTCCCGAGTGGAGGTGGAATGATGTCGTGATGGATTTCGTGATGGGTTTACCAAGACTGCCCTAATGAAAATGATGTTGTATAGATTGTTGTTGATAGACTCATGATGATTTTATATTTCCTATCGATCATGGAACCCTTTAGTGTTGACGAGCATGGAATGTTTTAAATATGAGAGATAGTACATTTTCATGGGGGTTTTCACCCTATCGTTTTAGACAGGGACGCCAGGTTTACTTTTCATGTCAACTAGGGATTACAGAGGGCTTTGGGTACACATGTACTTCTATGTATGGATTAACAACCCCATACAGATGGCCAGTGTAAGTGAATTATTTAGGTTTTAGAGGAAATTCATTGAGCATGTGTCCTAGATTTCATGGGCTCTTGGGAGAGACCCATTACCCTGGTATAGTTTTCCTACAATAATAGTTTTCAGGCAATGATTCATATGGAACCTTATGAGGCTTTGTACAGTTGGACATGTTGATCACCCCTATGTTGGTTGGAGTTAGGAGTGGAAGAAATGTTCGGACCTCATTTTGTCCAGGAGTCCACTGAGTAGGTGGAGCTGATTCTGAAGAAGATGGATACTATAAAACCTCAACATGTTGATCGATGGAGACGGCCTTTTGAGTTAAAGGTCAGAGATCAGGTTTTCCTATGTTTCACATAGAGGTTGGGGAACATGAGGATTAGAATACATGGGAAACATTCACTGAGATATGTCAATTTGTTTGAGATTTTGGATAGATTCTAGCCAATTTCCTATCAGTTGTAGATACCTCAGAAGGTATCATTCTATGCATGATGTCTTTCTTGTTTCTCAGCTACAACATTAATTTTCAGACTTATCTTATGTTTTTCATCCTGAGGAGGTTGAGTTGGAGGTGGTTGAATCTGTCAATGATAAGCCTATTTGGATTGTTGTTTGTATTACTAAGGTTCTTTGTGGTCGATCTATTCCTCTAGTATGGGTGCTATGGAAGCTTGACCGAGTGTAGGATGAGACATGGGAGTGGGAGGCTGATGTGCAATCACAGTGGATGGATTTGTTTTCAATTTCTTCTTCATCACCCTTAGAAATAAATTCGGGGAAGAAATGATTTAAAGGGGGAAGTTTCTTAGAACTCAAATCTTTTTTTTGGGAATGGATCTTTATTTCGAGTTGTTTTATAGGAAAAAAAATATAATAGAATTTTCTAAGTACGCGTCGCATACTTCTGAGTACATGTCATTTTCCTAGCATTCCGCGTACTACCACATTTTGAACATGTAACGATTGAGTACATGGTCATGTAGTGACTTACCAGACCCACTTAACTCAGGGGATGGTTGATGATACTACATGACTTGTAGTGTTAATGATCATATCGTGTACTTTTCATTATTTGATATATCATATACGGGTCCTGTCTAAAGTTCAAAAACACTTTCTTCTTCTCGTGTTTCGTATAGAAGTGCTTCAAAACAACGGACATAGTACAATCTCCTGATTCTTCATATGATCTCTAATCGAGACACCATCTAGTGTAAAGGAATCCCACCAGTGAGTTCTCAAACCCTCTTGATCCCTTCTTCCTGATTCATCTCCTATCATGAGTTATTCAATGTTGTGATTTTTTCACATTTTTTATATATCTATGTTAATCTAGGCTGATTCATGTACTGATGTTCAAGTATATTGATAGTATGACATCAAGGTAGGTGGTTTATGTCTTTTATTGTTTTTATTTGGATTATATATGCTAAAAGTTTTTCATTCCCACATTTTGGTTATTTCTTGATTTTTTTTAATTTAACCATGTTATTAACTACTATGGTTTTATTGTTGGATAAATGGTTTTTTATTATGTGTAAGGATAGATAAATTGTCTTAGGGACATCCCATGGGTGTGTTTTCCCTTGTTGGATTATTATTGGTCCTTTGGTCTAGGTTTCTATTGATGTGTACCTTTTTTTTCAAACCTTGTTGATTAAAATGATGTTTGATTATGTGAAATTCCTATGATATGGATTATGAATTTTTATCCATGTAGTAGTTATAGTTTTCATGAGATTATTTGATATGATATGCATGTTATTTTTTAAATGGTCCATGAGATACTTGGACTAGCAAGACTCAGGGGACTTCCAGATTTCTTTTATTCATATAATATGCATGCTATATTTTTCTAATGGACCATTAGAGCCTTGTACCAAGAAGACTGAGAGGGCCTCAAGATTTATTACACATGACTGTGAGAGCCTTTGTGTTGATGTTTGTACCAAAGGGGTAAGACAATGAGATATTTCCAAAAGGTTGATTATTTAATGAATTCATGTTATATTGGACTAGAGCAGTCAGACCATGAGAAATTTCCTAGATGGTCATTATTTAATGAATTGATTCTATGTTGGAACAAGCAGTTAGACTGTGAGAACTTTCTAAGCGGTCCATTTGTGAATAATTTTTTGTTTGTGACACATCTTACAATCCAAATCACATGCTTGGATTCAGTCTTACATGTTTTTTAGATGGTCTTATGAGACATCTGTTTAGGTTACTTTACATAAGAGATACAGATCCTAGACTAGATCTCATGGTTATTTAATTCAACATATGAGTAAAAAATGTTAAATGAATGTTATTGAAAACTATAGCATTTTTTTACTTTCGATTACTTCCTAGTTTATTTCTTCATTCTTACATTTTCCCTTCTATATATATTCACTGATAGTTAGGCATATATTTTTTATAGGTTGCCTTCTGGGATTTGTCTCACACCCGGTTTGGGTCATGCTTTTGGACCCAAATAGATTACACGATTACCTGTATAGATAAGGGAAAGTGCCCTTCTTTATTAGGTAGTTGATTGCTATTGGAGTTAGAGAGAAAGGGACCAGAATCAGGCTTGTGATGTTGTTGGAGTTTACTTGATTTTTCTTTGTATTGGATTGTATTGTATTTCCAGCTTCAGGACCTATTTTGGCTGCTTTCCTAGACACATGTGACATGCATCATTTATATAACTATTCTTCAGTGGTTTTATAACTATCAAACTTATGTTGTTTACTTTTGTTGTATGGTATTACTGCTTTCTTTATTTCTTTATTCTTAATTCTATTGTGTATACTCTACCAATGAGCGCATAGTTTCTCCATTATCAGACCTTGGCCCGGGCGGATAATTGGAAGCCTCTAGAATTTAGGGAAATGTGCATGAGGTCATGTGACCAACCAGGTATGGGGCACCTTTGGGTGGCACCTGAATCTAGGATTTTACAATTTAAATGTAATTTTATGAATGAATTATATTGATTCATTCAATAGTTCTTGGAATGCATTGGATGTGAAAGTAGAGGGTGGGGGGATTGATTATTGGTAGGGCCTTGATTCTCCAATTGGTATCTTGTTACAAAAAAAATGTTTAAATGGTGTATATGTAGAGGCTATAAGATCATAGCATAATTTTTGGGTTAGGAATAGATGGTATGATTTTGGATATCTTGTCAAATTCCTTGATGGGGAGATAAAAAATTATAGATTTATGCATATAATTTATTGAGAATTCATATTTCATTATCCATATTATTATTTATCAATATTAGCTAAGGATATACTTTCAACTCAAGTTAATGATTGAATGACATGTTTTTTTATGATCCATTATACCATATTTAGTATGCTTTATTTACTCATGATAGCTTCATCTATATGTAACCCTTACTAAACATCTAATCTCATTCTTTATTTTTCTCCCCTTCCCATTGATATGAAGAAGGAATATTTGAATTATTTTCAAGGATGGAAGAATTTTTTTCATTTTATGTTTTAATTTAGAATGTAATATGGAAGTAAAGTATGTATCTAGATTTCCACAAATGCTAAAATACTTTTTCATTGGTGGTTTGATCTCATATATCTTCTGTCAATGTAATAAGTAATCACTTAATCAAAGTTAATGGAGTTGGGGGTAATTCATTTTTTAACATACCCCCACCCCCACTTTTAATCTATAATAATATAAAATATAATTAAAAATAACAACAACAACAAAAATAATAAAAAAAGTAAATGTACTTAAATTTATATTATTGAATAATAATTATAATTGTAAAATAACAATACATATATATATATACAAATATATATAACTTAATATTTATACACAATAATATATTTGTTAAAAGTTAATAATAAATAATTATATATCATAATTTAACATGAATGGACATGGTCCATGTGATCAAAAAGCACAACCCATGAACCCTAAGAAATTAATAAAAAATGCCAGTATATGAGGATAATGGGAAGGTGAGAGAAAAAAAGGCATTCTATCCATGGTCAATACAATAAATTACAATAAATATGGTGACCAATTTTCCATTCCTAATAGCCTTCAACATCAATTATATACTATATTATACATTGGAATCTTGGATATCCAATAGCTCCCATAGTCCCAAAAAAAACCAACACAACTCTTATCATCCAACTCATAAGTAATTCATAAATGAATCCTACAAAACCTAGAATGCAACATCTATCACCACCAAAATAGAAACTATATTTAAAATGATAATAATATCACTAAAATATATAACATAAAAAACTTATAGTAATAAAAATTTCATTTCACACACACACACACATATATATAATTATGATAACATAGTTATCATTGTAACGATACTAACAATAACGCACACATACAACATAACATAACTTTTGAACCAAGGTGATCTAAGGAATATGTTTTTAGCTTTTTTTGAAAATATGTTTTTTGTGTAATCATGAATATTTATTTCTAAGGAGGATGATGTTTTTTGAGAAGAAGGCCAAATTTGACCTCAAATTATGTTGAAGAAGATGGAATTATTTTCTTATCTTGGTGAAATTTTTGGCTTAAAATCATGGTATATAATGATTCTCACAACAACCATGAAGGATTATAGGATTATATAAAATCATAAGGTTCAAACAATCGCCTAATCATAAAGTCACAGGTAATCAAGTTAATATGAATCTAATGTGGATGAATGAATCATGCAACCATATGAGTTTAATCACATAAATAATATTACACTAAAATTGGTAGATGAATTTTTTGGTAGGATATTTTTAATATAGGTCATCTTCAACATAGTCATGTTATTATGTAAATCAAAAGAACATTATTGGTTGGATGTAGTTTGATTTGGTGACGTGTATAGGTATTAATTGATGTAGTCTAAATGATCAACTACATTTTTAGAAGTTAAGATTGAGGGTTACCTATATAAATAATAAATATTCACTCCATTAGAGGAGTTTATCATAATATTAATGGGATTATCTCAAAATTATAGAGGTTTGAATTTATTATCATGTATTAAATGTATGATTCATAGGAATCCTCGGTCAAAATAGTGGATTCGTGTATTTTTTTGTGAGGTATATGACATGATTAAGATACAAAACTAAGTATTCACAACTATAATTCATGTGATAGGTTTCACACTAAAGGCTATGATGATGTTAATGACATCACATAGTTCATACAGAGCCTGTCATATAATCAAGCAATGCACTCAGGGTCACACAAATAGGATCAAATGATCGACATTATATAGTGTAGTAATGTGGTTGGGTATCATTTTTAGGGGTTACATGGCTGTGATTCTCTCATAATGTTATTTGATTGTGGTTATGTGCCGAGGGTTACACTATATGTGTTATACAATGATATTTGTTTCAATGAAAATATATATAGATTATTTTTTGTGTTATTTAAAGATATCAATATTATTTAAGAGCATATTAAATCATAATATTAAATATTTAATGATTTATAACATTCAATGAACTCTTGAGGATGAGAAGGAAACATTGATGCCATTAATCTTAGGAGGACTTCAACAGATACATTAATTGAGGTGGTTCGGTGGACGTGATCTGAGGTAGGAAATATTATGTTCTTTAATCATTGAAAGGGTAATTTTCTTACATGGAGTAACTATAACTGAAATCTATATATCATGGAAACCAGTGAAGCATAGTGAATTTTGGCCCATCGACACACCATCATTGTGTTCTCCTTGTATGTAGCACATTATGGTGAACCAAGTATAATTTGTTATTATATGTGTTTTCTTTATTCTTTTTTATTTACATCTATATGTTTTGATCATACTAGTTTAATGAGTTCACACCAATGTACAGAAAACATATATTCATTTAAAAGAAAATTTTGACACACTGATTCACCCATCCCCTCTTAAGGTGTCCCTAGGTGTTACAATAATAATAATATTACATATTTTTTTTCTATCTCTAATAGTTTGACATATACATGTCATAGTATATTGATAATAAAAATAAAATAATAAGTCAAACATATTTACTATTTATAATTATATATTTATCATTAATTTTCCTTTTTTTACATATTTACAAAAATATATAGAAAAAATGATATTTCATCATGGCCTCTATTTCATAGTACTATTAATAATAATAATAATAATTAAACCTAAATAAAATAATAAGAATATCAAAAATCCAATCATGGATTTATTGAGTACCTGATTCCCCACCATCAGGTACCCTCATGGAAGGGTAATGATTGAATGGGGCATATTCAAGTGATGATACATTACACAATTTTCTAGTGACAGTGCAGAGTGATGTCATAATTGATGGATTTATAGCTAGAGAAGATTGAAGGGGTAGAAGGGAAACTGGGACTTTGGGAGATGAATTATGATCAGAGGGAAAAAATAAAAATGGAAGAATGTTTTTTCTTACCTATCAAAACCTATAAAAACAAGTACTTTCATTAAATCAAAGTCCATGAAGATGGACTATAATGATAATGAATGTTAAGGTGGGATTATAAGGAATAATTGAAAGAAAGTGGTTGTGATGCAGGGAGACTCTATGGTTGTGGATCATGAAAACATTGATTCTTCATCTGGATTGGATGATTCACAATTATATGTAGGTATGGAGGTCGCATCATGAGGTACATCATGGGATCTCAATCACCATTCGAAGGAATAAATTTTGAAGGAGTCCATTCTGATCAAGCCCCCCATAGAGGTTATAAACTGAATGTATGAGATATTGATTATAGTGGAAAGTAATTGGTATGTGAAATTTGGTCAATAAGAAAATTCTTGTTTTGATCTGGTGATTCAATTAAATTAAGATAAATGGGGAGGAGTACATTCAAATGTGGGATAATATAGTGTATTTGTTCTAAGATCTGACCAAGGATGACCCCAATACAAAGGTAACTGGTTTTAATAAGAAATTATTTATGGAGAATGTTTCTAATATGAGAAAAATAGATTTTAATTTTTCATCCATTTCTTTTGGTGAAATATGTTTATGTGGTTATACTATGTTTGGTTTATAACCTTTTCCTTCAAATAGTGTGAAAAAATATAAAAAGGCTATTTGAAGGATGGAGTATCACATAGGTTTTTTGTGGGCTGAAACCTTTTCATGTACTACCTATAAATGATAAACCATGAAATTAATAAGGTAACCATCATAGTCAAATAAATATTTCTTATAATGTGATTCTCACATCAGTGTAAATTATTCCTCTACATCAGCCCATTGTTGAATAATATCATCACATCACAATATGATTTATCTAACATCAATAAAAATTCATTATTTTGTCTCTATATTAGGTGAAATAAACCTCTAAATGAAACTTAAACATGAAATAAATAAATAAATATAGTCTCCATCAAAACACATGAATCGGTCATCATATAAAATAGTTCATAACATGCTCCTAATGTTGATGTTATCTAAACACCATATAAATGGGTATAATTGTTTTTATGAGAGTTCACAACCCTTGATTTAAAGATAAATAATTTATTTCAATGCCTCACTTTATATATTCTCACAAATCCCAAATTTTTGGTTATATTTATGAGGACTCTTCAACTTTATTATCCATTGATGGATCTTTAATCTCTCACTTTTCATTTATTAGTAAAATTTGAAAAACATATTATATGATATCTTCTCCAATATTTATCTACCAATACAACAAGTCCCCAACCAATATAAGGAAAAATAATATTTATTTTATCCCCTTTATTAATCACTAAAAAATAGTGATTCAATCCCACTGTACTAGAATAGATCCCACACTATTATCCCACGTTGTAAAAAATGTAATAAAATAATACAGGTAAAATTAAATAATTAATTCTCATATATTTTGCAATATAATACACTTCTAAAAACACTCTCATCTGTTCGAAGGAATCCTTTTTTTGGGGACCTATCATAATATTTATACTTTCTACTTTTCAAAAATATTATACAATGAAGGCTCTCTATGTTCCACTTTCTACAAAATGAAGTGAAACTTGGTATCAATACGATTCGACCTCAAATGTTGAACCATATATTTGGACAAATTTATTTCAATTTTATTATCACACTCAATCATTAATGGGTAAGGAAAATTAACCCTCATGTATTAAATTTGTGACTCTGTCAACATCATTCAAGTTGTGGTTTTTAACAATTAAATATATTAAACTTCTATTCTAATTACTATAATGGAATATTTATTCTGGAAGTTTTAATTAATTTACATTCCCTTAATAATAATACACCTACAAATGTTGAATTTATATCTATAATGTCGCCAACCCAATCTATAGAATAGTATCCACATATATGTAAATATGTTTGTTTTTCAAACTAAAATCCACAATTATAATTCTCTTTAATATTATATAATATCTTATTCAAACCCTGAATAATTTACTCCTTTTAATTTCTTAATAATTATTCACAAAGTATAATGATAAACATAATTTCTAATTTATTCACTTTAATGTATATTAGGATCTCAATATTTCTTCAAACCTCATTTTGATCAATGATTCTTCATTTTTTTAAGGATGACTTGGTTATAAATGATATATAAATAGATAAATGTCTAAATTATTCCCTTCCAAACATATTCAATAACTCAATATTATAATTATAATGTGAGAGAATGTAAGAACCAATTCTATCAATGAATTTAATCCCAAAAATAATGTCATCTCACTAATCATTAGCATCTCAAATAGGATTCTCATTAGGTATAAAATTCTCCAAAATTTATCTTTTATATTTATGAAAAAATGGTATCTATATATATTATAACAATTAATGAGTTTGTCTTGTTTACATTAACATAAATATTTTTATCTATGATTCAATTACAAAATTCATTCTCATTAATCATTTATCTAGTTTTTTATATCATGCCTGAGTTTCCTTAATAATCCAATATATTGATTTCTCTATCTTCTAATGTTGAGAACCACAACCATAAAGAGAAATACCTTATGGATATTCAATTTAAACCTCTTCTTAAATTACAACATTAAATAAAACTTAATTCATATCCCTTTAGAATACTTTTTAACTTATTTGAACACATATTGAATGAAAATTTTGAATAATATCCATCCTTTCAACCAGGTAACACTATCCTACAAAACTATAACCAAATATTGAGTGTGTATTATATATAAAATATGGTTTTTATTTTTCGATACTTATCCATTTTTACTTATATTATTTAAAAATACATTTCATTCCAATAATATTCTTTTCTTTCGGATATGAAATTATCTATCAACTATTATTCTTCACAATTTGGTTTAGTTGTTCTTCCATTGTTATTATCTCAAGCTCAAATAGTAATGCTTCATGAAGAATCTATATATTTATATGAATAATAATGATATTATAGTTGAAATTTATAAAACATAACCATAGGTATAAGCACCCTTGTTACTATCTAAAAATATGCAATCAATTTAAAAATATTTCATAATTATTGTGAACATAGATACATAGAATTTGAAATTTAAAAATAAACCTGAGAATATTTAAAATATGTCATTGGAACAATATTCATCCTAGGTTATCTAACCCTTTCTCCTTTATTTTCATCAATCTCATCCTTAATAGGTAATGATGGTTTAAATTATTTTTTATTTTTCAATATAATTGCATCAAATATATCAATGAACTTTTTATTATTGTTAATGTAAAACTCAAATCCCCTTCCACCCGATGTATGTCCAAAAAATAGTCCATCATCAACTCTTTATTCAAACATTACAAAATATTTTCATTTTATCCTAATGTAACTTGAGTTTCAAAATACTTCCAAGTGATTCGAAGTGGTTCCCTTCCCAAACCACATCCCGTATGGTGTATTAAATAAATTTGTTTAAAGTAAGATTTGATTCAAGATGTGGAAAATCTATATTATAGATTTTATATTAGGTATTTTTGAAGTTCCATGATCTAATAACATGGTCCTCCCCATGTCCACTAATCTTCAATTCAAACTTTTAGATATTTTGTTTTTTGGTTTTATATGGAGCACTATATTCATTCATTACCCCGTTCTCCTTAAGATATTCTTCACATTCCCCATTTTGAATTTAGATCCATTATTAGATAATAATATTTTAATAGAAAATCCATATATATTTTTAGAACACCTCATAAAAGTGTTTAAACCTTCCAAGATCTTACCATTCACCCAACATAAAAAATAAATCATATGAATAAAACTATCAATAAAAGTATCAAAATACATATATATTTTTGTTAGTTTAAAACTCATAAAACCATGCACATTTGAGTACATAAACTGAAGAGGATTCATCATTCTTATCTCAATGTTTTTGAAACTATTATTAATTATCCTTACATTATGACACACATCACATGGAATGTTCTTTGGTTGTCTATCAGAAACATCTAAAAGATATTCCAATCAAACTATATTCTATAAAAATGGTATCCCAAATCCCTCTACTGCATGACCCAACACATTGAAGGAATTATACCTTTTCTTCGTGGATTTATTATGCCACTGCCTAAATTCAAACTCGTAACCTCATGTATAATAACTAACTATTAAGGATTGCAAGAAGCATAAGGCCAAATAAAAAATGGTACTTGTAATACTTCTTTGATGGAAATTATTCTTGAGTTCATGGATTTGAATTTTTGGGGAGGTTTATTAAATTCATGAATAAAGGTAAAATGCCTTCCATGTATTGGGTCACGCAATGGAGGGATTTGGTCCTCATTTTTACAAAGGAAAAAATATGATTAGCCAATAATACGGATATGGAAAATGCTGAGTCAGAGACTTTAACACAAAAATGATACTTTTTATATGATGATCAATAGTTTTCCAATAGCCATATCTACAAGACCATACAACCATATTATATAATCTATAAAATAGACACCCAATGATCTCCAATACATGGCGCAACACATGTAATATACTCTCCATTTGCTTTATGGATTAATATGTATATACTATAATTCAAACACATAACCTTCATAATAACTAATAGAAGAGAAGCATTATGAACACCACTAAGGCTGCCGACAAGTAGTGAGGGTCTGAGGGTGTAGTGGGGAGACTATACCATATGTAATAATATTCATTCAAAATAATCATAAAATTAAATCTAATAACCAATAATACCATGACAAATGATAATGTATCATAATTTAGTAACAGAAGTCACCCATGTCATGCAACTAAATAAAATAAACAAGTAATGTAAAAGTACAAACAAAAAATTTATATAGTGTAAACTAAAAATTAAAGAAACACCATATAATTGTATTGATTCTATCTCGGTACCACAAAAATCTCCAAGCTCCACTACTCTTCTATCAACCATGGGACCTTTTCCCTTAATTGGATACCTAATCATAAAAATTACATATGCATCAAGACGAACTTGTGGTGTGTGATTATTTAAAACCTATTAGGAAACCACCAATTCATCCTCAACATGAGTGGAAGAGTATAATAGGTGAATGGAATGATAAATGTAAATGGATAATAAATAATTAAGAAACATATATCAAGGGTTCATGTGTTGAACAAACTACCACAATACACAGTCGTACTTGCTTCTTATCCATTCCAGATGGATAGTCATAAAGGATGTTATAAATGATCAAGATCTATCTATAAGGATGGTGAACATGTCTATTGGTAGCCATAAGGAATTAATTCGAATTGCGATAGAATGTCATCATATCCTGCCTCCATAATGCGTTAGGCCTCATGTCTATCAATCCCCTTCACTAATCATAGGTTATGATTCTATTTTATTATATTCAGTCTATGGACGGGGTAATGAAAAAGTCCATCTTACCTGTATTTCCACTTTCATGAGTCTAGTCGTGAGGTCACCATACCCCTACCCTATGATCATGTCCATCATTGAATGCTGTGAGGACTCCCCCTCTATTAAATAAACATGTCACGGTATTCCAACTATTCTGAGTACCAAAAGAAATACCCTAAAAGGAATGGTAATTAAACACAATATGGTGGAGAATATAATTGAAAAACGTAGCAAGGAAAGATGATAATTAGAAGATAAATAATATTAGTAATAATCTACATATGATTATGATTGTATCAAACACTATATGTTGGCCTCATGAGTTACACATATACACCTATGGCCACTATATTTCAAGGTAAAATAATATATGCCAAAAAAGTGTCATATTATGGAATAAAGAGAATACAAGGGCCCCCAAATGTTAATTAGAATCTTAATATAAAATTTTTAATCGAAGCCTCTAAAACCCTTCAAGAAGTAATTCCGAATTCTTACCCAACATATATCTTGATTGATACTTCACACTAATAATACCTATAGCAAAACCAAACTAAAACGCATCATGGTTCATGAATGTGATCTTGGAATAACCTAAGTCAATGGGATTTTAGAAACACCAACATACCTCTCAAGATCATCCAACATCATAAGATCAACTATTGAAAAAATAAAGGCTTCCAACCCTCTAGATATTCCACCATTCTGGAAATGATCCATGAAATCATAATTAGAAGGAATTAAATTCCACATACTAGTCCATGATAGGACATATTCTTGATACATCTAGTATTAATAAGTCTAGATCTATAATAACCCTTATAATATAGGATCATAGATCACATAAATAATTCCCAATAATCAATACACTTGGATCTACTAAAATAATTATTGGATATAGAGGAAAAAATATGGAAGGATTATGGAGTCAAAATTCAAGATGGATTCATATCGATGTAAAATGGGTTAAAATAAAAAATTAATGTCTTTTATGAGGATTTTTGGATCACTGATCCATATGCACGTAGTTCCACTACACAGTTATCAAAACCTTGAGACTATTATGAAAGTATTTCTACTTCTCTTGGGAACCTATACAATTTTGTGACATAGTTTATCAAACTACATAAAAATCATATTTTTTTATGTTAAAACATGTTTCACAGTTTATCTAGAGAGGATTCAATGTGTGAGATATTAGGTGCCTTTACAATGATCCACTATAAGTTCCCCCACCACAAGTCACATTGTTTCTTGGAGAATCAACATGGTTTGAGTAAAACAGGATTCCAGTATTCATCCTTAAAAATTCCTCTAAAACACTTCAAACCAAACAAAAAACACTCATAAATTTTCCCAGATAATTATTGCTTAAAAACTACATGAACAAATGAAGAGATTAAATCTTAACGAATTTTTATTTTTAAATTAAGTTGTGAGTTAATATCTACCTTGGTTAATGTGTTTTTAAACTATGAATTGGTTGGTATATGTTCCAGCGATTCCTAGTTGGTTTTGGATAGTTTTAGAGGTCGTTTTAAGGTCTCATGGTTGAAGCACAGTTTTCCCAAACCATTTTGCTTCTCCCAAAAACCATAATTCTTTTGAAGGACAAACATGGGTTTATCTTGTGTAAGGAACATTATTTATTAATCCATAAATTATCTCCCGAGAAAACATGAAACACATTAAAGTGGACAAAAGAGCATTTGGTATATGGTTTGAAAAATTGAGTTACCAAAATATGAGTTCCCATGAGAGGCAAAAATCCTCACATAGTTGGTACAATTTTTTAAATGTTTGACCAAATTGTGTGTGCATAGATTTATGATCCAAAAATCCTTTTTAACAAACATTAATTACCTATTTGGATCCTTATTCCTCCAAAATATATCCATCTCAAATCTATAGACTTCATACCCCTTCTTTAGTATTTTCCTTTTCTTCCAGTCCTAATTTTGAGAAATATAATTATGTTGATGATCATATTTTTTTTAATTTTATCTATTATCCTATTTTATTCACATTTCTTCTATGAATACACTTAATAGTTTTAGTGAACTCAAAGATTTAACTTTTCATGTCCTGATCTATGAATTTTGATGCCATATAATGATGAATTCTTGGATCGTTTCTCAAATGGTCATGGATCAAGACACCTCACTATGATCAATATGAGATATAGAGATATTGGCGAGTCTCGAGAGATATTTTTTCATTGATCCAAAAACATGGACATAGAGTCTATCTAAATCTCATTCTATAATCTTGATGTATTTGAGTTTTGATCAGTTCTAGGGAATCTTGGTGTGTGTACTCGATCTAGTTAGATCTTGGGTATGACTCCAGGTTTTCTTCTTGGTTTGTTTTAGAGTTTTTTATCTATAATATTTAGGAATGGTGTTCCTTACCATTTTTTGGCCCTTATACACCCTTTTTTCTTTGATTAAATACTTTTGTTTGGCATAGATATTTCTAACATACATTATAATGATGTCATGTGTCTATGTATGTAACTAGTGAAACCCATATATGATTATTTATTTCATGAGCATGCCTATATATATTTTTACCATGATATATGTTGATCATGTGTCCTTATTTATTATTGATAATTATCATGATGCCATTTTATGTTCTACCATTATATGCCCTTCCATATTTTTTGTAATTTCCATTACCTTAGAGGTATTTTTTTGTTAGTATAAATTTGTGGATCTTCATGGCATGGTTATCCCATAAATGTAGAGGGTATAAGAAAATAAGTGATGAGGGAGATATAACTAAACAAAGGGTAAGGGTATGACATCCTTGAGGTCAACCATATTCCAGTAACAACAATGAAAAGATAGATTTGTGGCCTGGATGAAGGCATTGACAAGATACAATGGCCTTGTGACCTAACATATGACTGGTGATGAGGTTCAATGGCCTTGAGGCATGACCCATAATAGAGTTGGGATGTTATGACATTTTTTCCTGATCTAACTTAATGCCTTGTGACTACCAAGAAACATGTTCACTTTCTTTGTGGATAACACTTAATCACTTCAAACATCTTGTATGACTATTATAATGGCATAGAGCTGAAGAATGTATGGTCAATGCTCATGGTACCCAGGTTAGAACATTAATTATCAACATATATTTTTTAATATATATTTAAGTAGTTACATTTATCTTGGTATACACATTTTATACTTGTTCACTCATGTTAAAGAAATATTGGTGGTTTCTTACTTTTATTTATTACTCGCACCTTCCACTGTTATCTCAATGTACATGAAGATTTCTTGATTAAGGATCTAGGTAAGGGTAAGGGGAATAACATTGATATATTCATTTGTATCATGGACATGGTAGAGGTATCAAGGTGTAATTTGGAGTATTATGTAGTGTATATTTATTTTTCATCGTACACTATATATAAACAAGTATGTATTTACATATAGGAAGACTACATTATATATATGTGTAAAATGGTTGATTTTTTTACTAATTTATTTTGCATTTTCTGATGTTAATATATTCTAGGTTTTTATATTTTATTTATGTTAATGATATATAGATATGATTATTGAGGTTATAGTCTCCCCACTAAACTCTTAGAAACACTCAACAAGTCAGCATCTACTTTTATATACGAAGCTGCACATGAGGTCCTTTTGTTCCTCTACATAGAAACTATTATATAAAACCCATGTTTTGGAATTGTGAAGTGGTATTAAAGTTTATATAACTTTGTTTTCTTCATGGATATATTCGGACATAATAAAAAAGAGATCAGTTGTGTGTAAATTGAATAAGGGAGTTCTTCTGTTCCTATCCTACTCACATGTAATGGTCCAATGAGTTACCTGTGAAGATATTTATGTTATAATTTTATGAAAATTTGGTACATTCATGCAAAATTAGTAGGCTCATAAGATCACATGTAATGTGTATATATATATATTCATATTGAGTTATAAATGTAGTTCAGTAATTAAATTCCTTGAATTATTCATTTTTTTTAGAAATATCTATATTATTTTTATTTTGATATACCTCATCTAGAATTAATTATTTAAATTTGAGTTTGATTTAATGTTTTTCATTTATCTTATTGTGAAAAATATGTAATTACAGATTACTTATCTAGAACCTTTGGTAGAACTAAAAGGTTTATACCTCTTTTGGATATCTCCTCGAGTAGGTCTTCTGATAGAAATCCCTTAATTGTATCTATCATAACTCAAGTTTTCTTTATAAATATTTAGTTTTTCTTGCAATTTCATAAAAAATACTACCTCAGATACATTTTAATTGTCCCAATAGGGAGAAATTGGTAGTTGAAACATATTCTATACTTGAGGATCCACCTAAGCATGCACCCACACCTACTTTATTGGTTCAGGCATAGGATCCACTCCAACCAAAATTCTTTCATATTATACATACCACTAGTTGAAGAGTAAATTGGGAAGTGGTTGAATATTACCATAAATATAATATTCAATATCCTATAGTATTATAGGGTACTGGAGTTCCATGGAATATCAAAAACTATAGGGAAATCAATTAGATCATATTTGAATTGTTCACGACATTGGAGAACCAACAGGTCAAGATTGTAGGATATATTATTTTGGGACCCACCATAAGATAGTGAGGTTTCAAGGGAAGAGTTTTCAAATTTATGAGTCTTTATTGAAATAGTTGTAATAACATTAAATTTTGGGAACTATTTCCTGAAATGATAAAGGTAGATCGTGCCTAAAAATTCATAACACTTCAACCAGGATCCATGATGGTATCTATGTACTATACTTGTTTTACTGAACTATATTTTATTCACCAATATTAGAAAAAAAAATATGCATATAAGGATATTAATTTTGATATCAGTAATAGCCCTAGTATCAGATGAATGGTTAGGAGTATTTACAAAAAGAAATACCTTGAGATCTTGTGAAAGGACTTCACTATTGAGAAGGGACTGGAGGAGGATTAAGTAACTAGCCTTCTAGTAATCTTTAGTACTCAGGTTTAGGGACCTTATACTTCTATAGTGAGTGTCTCTTATGGTATCAAAAATAGTAGGATTAAGTTTGTGCAATGGGTTAGTGGTAAATAGTTTAAGCGTTGTATTTCTTCTTTGACCCCCTCAAGAGGATTTTTTAGTGACTTACCTACTGAATGGTAAAATGGTACCACAGGTTAATCCTTACATCTTGGATCAAGTTTTAGAACTATAGAAATATGTAAAATCTAAAATAGTTTTTTTGCCGACATTTGAGGTTATGATTCCATAGGGTTCATGGAATATACAAGTTATGAACTAGGGATATATACATGGTCTTTAGCAGTATCTTTAGACTCCTCATATAAAACATACCTATGAAATTTTTGCACCTCTAGGTTAGGGTTGTGTATTTGAGCCTAGATGGATAATTTCAATTAACTTGGTATAGGATGAATGTGGAGAGGGACCATAAACTATTCAATGTATGCTCCTGGTCACTACTTTTCTTTCAATATCTTTTTTTAATACTGCTTATTCATATTATTTTATATATAATCGTGTTGATATTGGTCTCAACTTACTCATTATATTTTCTTTTGAATTGATTTCCCTTAACACACCCTTGTAGAAGAATGTTGATCGAATATAGAAACTTCTAGATTGCATTGCAGTTTTTGTTAATAATGCACATTTGTGGGATTTCATGATCTGTAAGATGAGTGGATTTGTAGTAATCTATGGAAATGATTGGTTGGAAAATTTATTTCTCATGTTAACCATTATAAAAGGTGGATATCCATTACCTCATCAATGGGGGAGAATTTTTTTATTACCAGTGAGTGGGATATCAAATCCATCTTGTTGGGACTAGAATTGATCCATCAGATCCCGGGTTAAATGCTTAGCTCTCATACTGAAATTGGTTATTAGGTCCTCTTCATTTCCTCTTATTGTAAATATCTACTGGGATGAATTTATATATGAATTATCAGGTTTCCCATTTGATCGTGAAATAATGTTCAATATAGAACTCATATAAGGATTGTGTACTATTAAGAATCCTCCTCATCATACAGAACCATATGAGTATAGAGATCTTAAAATTCAACATGAAAACCTAGATATGAAGGGTTTCATATAAATGAGCACATATCTGTGGTATGATCCTATGTTGTTTTCCAATAATGTAGATGGTAGTATAAAACGTGTTTTGGTAAATAGGAAGTTAAATAAAGTGTTGGTAAAGAACATTTATCATTTTCCCACGATTCGTGATCTATTGGATTAATTATGATGATCCTAATGGTTCTCTTATATTGATCATAATATGGGATACTATTATTTTTAGGCTAAAGGGATTGATGTTACTAATATGGATTTCAAGATTATATATTATTTGAATGAATAATTATTTATAAAATTCCAATTGTTAATGTATCTAGAATTGTTCATGTCTCTAATGAACAAGAAATTCCATCCATATTAAGAATCAATAATTGTAATATTTTTACATGTGATCTATGATTCAAGAATTTCTATGTACCCAGAGAAGGTGGAAGTGATGATATCCTGGGCTCACTAGTATAATTATATTGAGTTTAAAAGTTTCCTTGGGTAAGCTCGATACTATTGATAGTTAATTCAATAATTTTGCTACATAAGAGAACTGATTACATGGTTTACCAGGAAATGGGTGAATTTTGAGTTTAGTTTTCAGTGTTTGATGGTTTTTCTTGAGTTTAGATGATATTGACAATATCTCCACTTATGATTCTTTAAGATCAGGGGTTCAATTTCGCAGTGTACCATGAAACCTCATGTGTTGGGTTGGGAGGTGTGATAATGTAGATGCATAGGGTAGTTTCATATAGGTTATATTAGTTGTGATTCCAAGAGTATAACTACATGATACATGATGTAGATTTGGAAGTTGTGGTTTAAACCCTAAGGTTTTAGTGACATGGATTTTTAGGTGGAAGATTTTTTGTTTTCACATACCACATGGTAGTCTAATATACCTTATCATAGTAGGATCTCAATTTAAGGTAGAGGGGATGGGAGCAGTATCATTATAAATATATCATTGATATGGAATGTTCTCTAGGGAAAGGTAGAATCATTAGAGATTCTCTTTATAGGAAAACATCAAAAATAAATGATATTTGTGACCAAGAATAACTCAAAGAATTTCATCATATGATTTTGATGTTATAATTGATTTTGGATTCATCTGATGATCATGAAGTCATGAAATGTGCTCCTTTTGTTATCACAACATTATTATTAGACTACGTGAATAATGCACAATATTTAGATTCAATGTGTGTTGTGAGCCTAGATGGAATCGAATGCAGTGAACTAGTCCTATGGTGGTTAGTAGATGAAGACTATATGAGTAGTTTTCATGGTAAGATTATAGTGATAGTATCTATGATTGAAAAATAGATGAGATACTCTCATAGTTCCAAACCGATTGTTTACCTAGGTTTAATGAAGATATAAATTGAAATTTTCTTTCAGTTTTAGTATCCATGACTATATGATGTTTTTTGGGTGATATTTGATTAGTTAACAAAAGATACACATTTCTTGTCGATTTTAGAGATCCACCCTATAGTTGAGTTAGAAAATATATATATGTGGTGTATTTTATGACTGCATGGAGTTCCATACTGTATAAAATTAGACAATTATGATAATTTTACAGTATGATTTGGTAAATAATCTTATAAGGATTTAGGGACTGATTTGAAATTTAATATGACATATCATCTACAGACTGATGGAAAATCAGAGAGGAGGATTCATATTCAAGGTGAATTGATTTGGGAATGAGTCTTGTACTTTGGTGGAGTATTGGATGAGAACCTATACCTACTTAAACTCATGTTAAAAAATAGTTTCCATTATTATTTTCATATGGAACCTTTTTAGTCCCTCAATGACAATTTTTTCTATTAACCACTATATTGTAACATGGTGGGTGGGCCGCTATTGAGGGATCAAGTAGAATACAGGAGACCACTGAGACGGAGAATCTGACTAGGAAGTGGTTAACAACCATTCAGATAAGTAATTTATCTTATACCAAATTATGTAAGACAATATTATATTTTATTGCTTGTAATTTATTTTTCTTATGAGAAGTTCGTCATTTAGGAAATCAATAGTTTCATATGGAAAGAAATCTATCACTGAGAGATGTCAGACTATTGGAGATTTCTGATAATATTGGGATTGTGTGTTTATATCTAGATTTTCATAATTTATACTGAGATATGTAAGATTTATTTCATGTGTCTTCAATCTAGAGGTATATTCCTGATCTTATACATTTGATCGACTGCAACAATGATGATCTAGATCCTAAAACACTCTTTATAGAATGACCAATGAAGATAATAGACCAGAGAAACAATCTGTTTTTGGGGAAGATAATGCAACTTTTCTAGATCCTATGGAAGCATGGCTAGATCCATGAGTAATATTGGGAGTGGGATTCTAATATTATGGTTCAATGGCCTGAGATTTTCATAAAATATTCCTAGAGATTATTCTCAAGGGTGATAATTCATTATAAGTGAATATTGTAATGGCATAATATTTTTCATGTCAGTTATGTATTAATATTGGAATTTGTTTGTGTGTTTTTTAAATATAAACTATTTGGGAAAAGTTTTGAGGTGTTTTTTATAGATTTTATTTACTTTTATAGGCCTTTCTAAGGGTTCATGGTTAAATCATGTCTTTACCAATCATTATTGATTATCTAAGAACCCATGTAGAATATAAAAGAGTCACATGGGGAGGATCATTGTTAGAGGACACTATTAATCAAACCATGTAGACACTCCAATGAAATTGTGTTATAAATTTAAAGTTCCAAATTATATTTTTAACACAATTTATAAAATTTAACAACCAAAACATGTGGGTTCCCAAGAGCTGTATAAATTCTTGCAAAATTTGGCATATCGTTTGACCAAATAGTGTATGTGTGGATTGATGATAAAAAATACACATTAATTGAAATTAACTGACTATTTTGACTTGATATTTGTGCTAAATTTATCCATCCCAAATATAAGGAAAATAAAACAAATTTCTCAATTTTTTCTATTCCATATGATCCTAATTTCAGTTGATCTAATTTTTTTGATGATTGGAATTAATGTTAGTGAACAACGAACTCCATTATTACAGTTTCTTCTATATCTAACCTTCTTCCTTTGAAAAAATCATATATATGTAATTTTTCTGGAATAATATATAGATTATTATTACATATAATATTGATTTATTGAATTATTTATAGAATTATTCTAGTTATAGCATGTTTTTTTCTTTCATTGATCTATCCAAGATCTAGTGATGTTTGAAGATCATGAGAGGTATTTTGTTCTTGATCCAATCACTTAACATAAAATATTCATGAATCTAAATTTATAACATTATTTTGTTTGAGTTGATATTAGTTATAGGGATTAATGATGTTTATTATTTATCAATTTATAGTTCATGTGGGACTCTAGTAACACTTCTAAGTGGGTTTTGAAGGATTTTTTAAGCAATATTTGTATAGAATGTTTCATACCATTTTGGGTCCCTTGAATACAATTATTTCCTAAATATGATTCTTTCTTTCCAATATCTATTTTTAATATTCTATATAGTTCTCTCATAAATGTGTGAGTGTAAAACATGAGATGCATATATGATGCTTTATTCCATCACATGCCTTTATTTCTTTTTACGATGTTCTATATTGATCACATGTGATTATTTATTTCTATTTATTATCTGGATAACATTCTATGTTCTAATTTTATATGATATTCCCTATTCTGTTTAACTACCATTCCATTTGAGGTATTCCTTTTAGTACTTATATCAAGTGTATTAGAATGATACATTTATCCCATTAGAGGGGGAGTGGGCATGATATGTGATGATGATGATCATGGACCTAGAGATTGGGTAGGGGTATTAAAACCATGAGGACATACCAATTGTAGTGGAAATGGGGGTAAGACAACCTTCTAGACTAACCCAAGTCATAAATCATATATGATGACTGTGAGGCCAATTTTTTTACTAGTGATGGGATTTGATGGTCTTGAGTCTTACCCCATAGTGAGGGTAGGATGTAAAGACCATGTGGCCAGATCTAACTCGATGAATTTTGAATTTTGAGAGATATTTCCCCAAAACTTGTGTCCAGTTCATGGTCACTTTCCAAATCCTTTATGAATATCCTTTTTACAAAATGTCAATGTTGGTATATTTTTAGCTCATTTCTTCTTAGTTGTAACAAGAACGCCCAACACATGGGTTTAATCACTCATTCATAGCATAAAAATCTCAATGTACATTTAGAACCCATGATTAGTAATTTATGTAAGGGAAAAGGGTCTATGGTAGAAAACTAAATAGTTGAGCATTGATATGGAGTTGTATTGATATGGAATTAGATCTATTTCATGGTGTTTCTTTATTTTTCATCTTAGACGTTATATACACTAGTTTATAAATCCACATTGGGAGCCTCTTTCATTTATACAGGTGATATATGTATCTTTTGGTAAAAATTATGTTATTATATATTTCATCAAGATATTAATGGTTGTTATATTTTTTTTATGTTAACGGAGTATGGATATTATTACTAAGGGTATATTATCCCCATAACACCCTTATACCCTTGCCACTAGTTGGAAGAATCTTGTGTTTGGAGAGGTATGTATAACATTACCTAACATCTCTACTCGGGTGTTATTCAGTCAAACAAATATTGGGGAATTATATCCTAAGTGTTCAGTGCTTCTTGATTCTTATTTTATAGATTTATCCCAAAATCATAGCCCATGTATTTTGTAATGTTAATTTACTTAATTGGTCACATATTTTATTTCTAATCTCATTATCCTCCATTACACTCAATAAGTAATTATTTTTTCCATTCCAACTTTAAAATATGTTATCATTTTTTTCATGTCCCTTCTTAATGTTTATTTCATCCCTCTTCCTCAAATTGAAACATCTATTCTTTAGAATGATCTCCTTATTCTCATTTTCACAAAGTTGATAATACCTTATGATATTATTCCTCAGCCTTCTGGTAAGTATAACATCACTATAGTCAAATATTGTCTCAAAAATTTACTGATTCCAAAACTATTCACATTGAGTTATCGATCATTTTAAAATATAACAACTCATACATTATACCTTATGTTTTATTTCAATAACTGTTATTATTTGTCATGTGTGACAGGAAACCATTATATTATATCTAATGACTTTTTCTTTTTATTTTATTTTTATGATAACTTAATCCCAAATTCCATTTCCTTAACTACTCATCTTATTATTAGATTTTGATTTATAATTTTTCATTGAATCTCTATTATTATCATGAGATAATTTTGAGTATTTTTTATAGTTTATTTCAGTTCCATAATTTCCATAGAGAGAATTGATAGAACTTTTAAAATTCACCTTCTATTTTAGATGTCATCTGGGTTTAATTATTGGAACATTACCCTTTATCACCCTTAATTTATGTCCTCTATTTGATTTATGGAGTGATATATTTCACTAGAACATGTATTTTGTGTTCTTATACACTCTATAATACCAAAATGTTCCTTTAAATTAGAATATCCTTGGTTGGAAATATTTTTCCATAAAATAAACTCATTGATTACTTTTCTGATTTAATACTATTTAGTTCTCAATAAGATCCTCATGATTTGGATCATATTACATTACCTTTCTTTTTATATAAGTCTTATCCAAAACATCTTTATTCTAACACACGTCACTTATTTTCTGTTTTTTAGCACTAAAATTTGATGTAATATGGGTTTTTCTCGTTTACATAGTATATTAATTATCATTGTTCCTTATTTCAATGGATACAATATTTTTTATTACATGATTGAGTGACTGAAATAACATTACATGGTATAATAGGGAAATTAAAATTTTATTTAGTGGGTTAAATAATTTTCTCTACTAATATTTAATATACTCTAATTTTCTTAACAGATTTTTGAAATTCATATTTATATTTTTATAATGAATTTTTTAGGTTTTACCAACTTCAACTTGGTAGATTTCACCTATTAATTATCCACAATAATATTTATTATTATAATCTCATTAAAATTTTTTATCATTGGGATCATTCATCACTCTTGAATATTTTGTTTTTATATTGGTATTATCCTTTTTTTATTCATGAAAATATTTTAATAATTAATAATCCTCATTCATAAATACATTCCTTTAACTTTCATCATCCATGTTTTCTTTAACATGCACCAAAAGTTCAATCCTTAATTTAAACTCGTTTAGTGTACCCTTATCACTTTTTTTCTATTCACTACAACCTTTTTCTTTGTTATAGATATAATTAGTCTATTTTTATTTATCAATAATGTCTTGAGGAACATCATTATGTTGTTCCTATTTCACATTCTTAATCTCCTCCTCATAATGTGACATATCATGCTTAGAAAAAAATCTACCTCATTCATTGTGTTTTTCATTCCCATTACATTAATAAATTTTTACCCATATTAAATTCTTTTGAATATGTTTCTACTAAATGGTCTTTTGTGTTTATCATTATATTCATATTTTATTCCTTCCCATAGAAAAAAGATAAAATATTTATAATAATTCCTTAAATAAAACACTTAAATAATTATTTTTCCTTCATATTTTCAACGGAATATATACATTCCATTTGAGAAAAATGAAATAAACTCACTAAAATCCATATAATCCTCATCAGTATCAATTTCCTCCTCATAACTTCTATTTTGTTAGAATTGTTTATAAATTTTTTATACTTTGAATGAAATGTCCTTCTAAGATGTTATCTTATTCTATAAGGATAGACCCATCCTAATTTTTTTTTCTATCGAGATATTGATGATCTTATAAATGGTAAGGTCCTTCAAATATTTATCAATAAGGAAATAAATTTTTCATCAAAAGTGTTCAGTATAATTCTAATCAATTTCATCAACATTGTAGAATAGTCAATAACTTATATATAACATATAATATATCTAGAAATTGTGTTTACATAAACAATGAACTCATACACCAACTCAACATGTCATATTTAAGAATTCTTAAATTACACAAAAAAAATATTTTATAATCTGGAATCTTTGAATAATTTTTCACCCGGATGGGTATCATAATGTTCTCCCAAGTCCTATTCACTATGTTTCTTCACATAAGTACTGTAAACTTTTTATTTAAGAGGGACTAAAGTAAATCATTATGAACTATTAAAAAATATTAAATATTATTCTTTTCAAGAATATTATAGGTTTCTTAATATTTGGGGATACAAATACAATTCTTAGTGATATCAAGAACATCCAATCCATGTGGTAGAAGATCTAGATCCATAATCTCCATACATATATGAAATCATTCTCCATTGAATATAAGAAATCCATTATTTTCAAATATTTCAATATCTCTATAGAAACTCAAAAAAATTGAGTTAAAATAAATACCTCAAATCCTTAGGAATAAATTTTCATTGATTCTAATTAAACCGTATTTGGACAGGATGGTGAGAGGAACTACGATGGGGTGTATTAGTGTGATATAAATCACAAACATTCCTCTCAATATAACAAAAATTATTATATCTATTATTTCAAGGATACATGAATGAAATAATTCATTGATGATAAGATATTGAGATCAAGATAGAATGCACACAATATAATGGTTTTTACAAATATTAAACATTCTTTTTTAAGATTCAAATCTATGGTGTCCATTGGTTTTGATTCCCCACTAGTGGAAAAACATCACTAATATCAATTATCTTTCCATTAAATATCAGCTAAAAAGAAACATTAATATTGGTGACATCAAAAGTGGTACTCTAAAAATATATTTTTATAAATTGATTTTCAAAATCCATTTAATAGATGAAATATATAATGGTTTCTATGCTTTATTTAATAAAAATGAATTTTTAAATCCTTCATAATAAACTTTCAACATCTAATTTCAGTAAAACTATCATGGAAAGGCCTTTCAATATTTATTTTTTCCTAAAACTGATATTGAATTTGGAAATTTTAAGAAATTTATTTATTTTAAAAAATATAATTCTAGACCTCTAAACCAGGATTGAATCATAAAACAACAGTATAAAAATAGAAAAAATAAGGATAACAACTCATTGAAAATATTCAAAATATATGTTACAAATATACATCTAAATAAAGATAAATATCTAAATTAGTCAAAATTATATCAGTGTTAAAATAAATTATATATTTTTCTATGTTTTTTGATATATATGGTGAAACATCGTCAAAAACCTACAACATATGGTGTTATATATTTAAAAATGTAACATAAATGTTTAAATTAAATGTGTAATATTGAAATGAACCATTTCAAAATTATATGTTATTTTGGTCCTGATTATCTGATAAATTAATCTTAAAACATAATACCCACATTAATCATTTCCCCATTTATGATAATAGTAAATTTTTTAGAGAATATTTTTAAAATTAAAATATTATATATGTAAGAAAAAAACCTTATTCACTAATATAAAAGTAAACTACATGAACTTTCACATATTCAATTTTTCCTGGTCCAACTTTTGAAAAGCTAGCCCCACTAAATTCATTACAAGACCTATTATAATTCAATAATATTAATTATCAAAACTTATATAAAATTAAAATATTTATATATTAGAATTAAAATAATAGAAAAAGACTTGCACCTTTGACTAATTGTTCAATATTATACAAATACCACCTAATAAAGGGAATAAATGATGTGATTTACATTCATTTAAGAAAAATATGTGTAGCATACAATGACCACTAAAATATAAAAAATTCAGTATTAATGATGGTACCATTAATAGTGGTTCATAATTGTATATTTTTTCTTACCAGTCAAGGAAAGGAAAAAACCAACATGTAATCTGTGTGTTTTATAATTGTTTATAAATAAATAAAATTTTTGTATTTTTATTCAATTATTCAAAATCTATTGAAATGTACTCTTGAATGATAAAAGTATAAATATAAGTGAAATAAAATTGGATAAAAATAGTGTGGGGATACATTATTATGAAATTAATTAATTCAGTAAATATAACATATGTTTATATGAATAAATTAATATATTAATTGAAATTTACATAATGGAAAATAACTATAACATGGATATAGTGAGATACTAACAGATTATAACATCCATAATGTCTGTTTTAAATATGTTTTATGTATTTTATCTTCCAAATATATCAAAATTCATGTCAAAAGTATAATATGTATCTAATATAGAAAAAAAGTGTCATATTTTTAACCCATCAACATCCTGAGGAGTATCTCAAGGGGCTAGTTGATGACATTTTTCATCCCTTTATAGTGGTTCCTTAGATTTGAGAACTCCTATTTAAGGAAATTGTAATAAATTATTTCAAGAAATTTTATGTTTAATGATAAATAAAAAATAAAGAAAAACATATACATTATAATTCAGCTGACAAAAAAGATTTAGTTTCCAAAGTAAAAAAGTTTTCAATACTTTTCCAAACTAGGGGAACCTCCTCGGTAGATAGTGAAACAAGAGTCAACAGGTTAATAATTTCAATTATTGTCACTCTTACCTTGACTATACACATAATTAGATGATATAAATAACCCACTACATGATGTACAATTTACTATGATACAATTTGCTCATGGGAATCTCTAGTATGAAACTCCTAGTGGGAGATCGGGTTTGAATGAGGAGGTTGAGGATATGGGTAGATAAGTTATACATGCTACATTTTTCTAATTTCTTATACAATAATTGTCATTGGATATGATTTAATATTTTCATCAATCAACTCATTCATGTTTTATAGATCATCCATCAAGGAATCTATTTCTCCCTTATATTATTCCCCCATCGATGGCACACTTAGGGTGTATCCGAAAATATTTCTATAACTGATATGCATCCACGTTGTTTCATATTTCCTAAATAAGACTTAAGAATATATATCCAACACTCATGGATTTGTATCCCTTTTGTTTTTTCTCCTAAATTGAATCCTGAAATAATATTTTCAAATGTTATATTGGTTATACAAATTTACAAAATAATAATATTGAAGAAAATTGACAAGTAATTACTTGTAGTTTTATAATCTACTTCATTTGTTGATATGGTAATATACATCCCCTTATGGAAAATTCTCTCCATTCTCCATTTTCATATAGGGTGAGGGATATGTAGGGTTATATATAATCTCTTCATATCTACTACTTGACATGGCTCTTAATTCATTAAATTTTTTGGAAATAATTTTCTCATCTAATAAAGGGTACCCTCCATATGAAGATACATACAGGTAAAAAATTTGACAATATATATCATGGTAAGATTTTATAGAGGTATGTTATATGGGAAAAAATTAATAAGTTATCAAATAATTAAAAATTATTAAGCAAATAAATTTTAAAAATAATAAAAATTATCATAGAGGCTTCCTCCCACTAACTGGATACAAATATCGGCCATGTCTCTATAACTATAAACTCATACTTATGGAATTTATATTTAATTATTTATTCCCAAAAATATAAAACAAACAAAACATTGACTTAAAATCTCTCCAAATATTTTTTAAAAAAATATACATTATTTCATTGTTTTTTATCTCTTGAAAGTTAAATGAAATCTTTTATCGAATAGATTGAATATTAGTCACAAAAAATTTATAATATTTAAACCATTGTAAGACTAAAAAAAAAGTTTATAAATTTTACCCTCAAGGACTATTATAATATATCTTTCACAAAATGGTTGATGATCCTCCATTCAAGAACTAAAATTTATATCCAACAATGAATATACATAACTAGGTAAATCCCAAACAGAATGGAATGTGGGCCCGTTGGGTGGTCATTATTGTCAAAGATAATTATCAACCTATCATCTCTATGTGTGATTGAATGTTTTGTTAAATGTATAGTCTTATTATTATGATCATTAAGTACCATAATATCTATTTAGGAAGAATATCATCAGATAATTTTAAGAAATATATGTTTAATTTCATTAAATAATTTAATTACTAAAGATAAATTTATATGAAAAACTATACATACTTGTATTCCACTTCCTTTTTTCTATCATTTAGAAATAATTATACTAATTAAAAAAATACGATTACGTAAATTAGGCTAAAAATAACTAAAAAATTGATTGTTCATAATAGAGGAAAACATTGAATGTTATAATTTTCAACCAAAAAATTTGTCTAAAAACCAGTGAATATAAAAAAGGAGAAATAAAAAATGACATAATGTTTAATCATCTAAAAACATGTAATTTCTGGTACCAATATTTTATTAGAAATAAATAATTTTTATAAGAAAAAATTTAATTGTTCATCATAGGAAAAAAAGTTATAAACAATTTATTGAGTAAAACCTTATACCTAAAAATTATTTTTATAAAACAAATTGTAAAAATCATATGATGAAGGAAATTGTTTCAGCCAAAAATTATATATTTTAATCAAGTAAAAAACTATTAATAAAATGGAATGAATTATGAACATCTATATATTTAAAAATAATTTCTAAAAATAAATTTTTTATCTTTGTTTCTTTCATAAAAAATAAATATTTATTGGATTAATTAGGATAATAATGATGTGTATTCCAATTTTCCTTATACTTGATCATTTTATGTTTCATAGCCTATTTCCACATCACAGTCATTGTTCTTTTTGGGTCATCATGTAAATGATGAATAAATTTTTGATAATTCTTTTTTCATGCTCACCAAATGAGCGTCATATAATTAAAAAAGGAAGAAATAAATGAATATGTGTATTATTTCCCCTATAAATTAATGGAAGAGGAAGGTGTCTCTGATTACACAAATCATGTGAACCTCCACGAGATATGTAATCTTGTGACCTATGAAAGGTTATTCTTATGGTCATGAAAAACACATGGCCTATGGAATATTCTATGACGCCCCTTTGAGAAAGACTTATTGTTCTTATGAGGTCATCTTAGAAAGTCGATGATCTTGTGGTGGAAGTCAGACAAGAATCCCTAGGTTGCATGGATTTTTTGTTTTTGGGTTTCTGAAAAACCATCCAAAAACCCTTGGAAATAAGAGGAAAATATCCAAATGATGTCATCCTCTTGAGGTCATAAATTTTAGTCTATGCATCACTAAAAAGAAGAGTTATTGTCTTCAAAATCACTCATACAACCTCATAACATCCCCAACCTTTGTAAAATAAACAGTGAAATAAAAAAGGTGAAGCTGGGAGAACCATTTAGTCATAAAACTTGTGGGATGCACCCATTTAGCCCATGAGACACCATAGAATCCTTGGTGACATGTCTTTCAGGTCATCTAAGAGCCTGCTGGCATGTCACCCCCATCACGTCAATGTACATGGACATTTACAAGTAGTCACATACTCCCACATTGGCTCTAAAAATAAGAATAAGTTTTTCTCCATAAATTGATCATAAAAAACCATAATAATATTCACTGTTAATGTGATGTATCACTAGTGGGGAGAGTAATTTTCCTTGATTACACTCTATAAAACTAATTAAACCCTAACATTCTTGTAAAATAAACAAGGGAATCAAAGGGAAAAGGTTAGTGCCTCTTGTGATCATAAAACGCATGTGACACACTAGCATGGCCTCAAAAGACCTCTTGAAAATCCATTTTTATCTCTCAAAGGACCCCTAGAATGTCAACCTTGTCTCATGGAATATCTCGGAAAATGCATCAAAGATCACATTAAAGCCTCTCAACCGTCATCCTTGACTCTCAAAAGTAATTATACATGTTATCCTAGAAAACTGAAAGTCCCTCTACAAGTTCACATAACTCAACAAGACCCCTTTAATTGGCCATAATCCTATAAAGGGGTAGTTGAAGGGATGATCTTATATTCACAGAAAAATCATGTGATTCCCTTAGAATGACCTACAATAGAATCTAGAAAAACACATGACATTAAATCCCACCACTAACTCTTTCCTAGATTTTCATGATGTGCACCGCAAAAAGAAAAAATAATAATTAGGGTGGAAAGGCCTATAAATCCCATAACCCTATATGAAAAATGCACAAATTTTTTCCTTCAAAACTCGCACTAGTTTACCAAGGAACTGGAGTAGATTTCTTGTAGTGTCTTATCACATAAACAAAAATGTTTCCAGTCAGGTAAGATCTAGGTAACAACTAAAGAAATCATGAATTATGCATAATAACTTCATGTGATCACTCATAGATCATGAGAAGGACTTCTTGAGGGTTACGTGAATGAAATACCACTTATTTTCTAAAGGACATGAAGCATTTTACAATATTACACTAAAAAAATATATGTTCTATGAAATAAAAATCTGGAAAAAAAGAATAAAACTATGTAAGACTTATGAAAACAACATATATGATGATCCTCATGAACTTCTCATAAACCACCAAGGTCATACGACAGCACCAGGACATGTCACCCTAGTCAAATAAAACTCTTTTGGAATACTATTTGAATTATGAAAAGTAGCATGTGCATGTAAAAAGTGTGTCACATTGCACACCCCAGGGTGCCTCCCAGTACTCATTAAATGCTTTGGGCTCGTTATCTTAAACATATGGTTCCATTAATACATTTTCCCTTAATCATATAGAAACATGTGTACATGTCAGTTGACTCCCATGATATCTCTAGGTCACATCTAATGGATCCATTTATTTCCTCTAGACAATCCATATAGATCTATTGACACCCTATGGGTATATCTATTGGATCTTGCGACATCCCATGAACAAGAAATCCATCTTTATTGGCACCCTCCAGAAATTTCAGTCCGGATCCTCTGTCTCATTCCATAAATATCACATTAAATCTTATGATAACATATAATGATGTCATCCAACTTTCATGATGACACCTAGGAATGTTAGTTAGATAATGTGATTCCCTCTAAGAATATCAGTTGGGATTATGTGATTTCTTCCTGGATCAACTATAGATTCCTTACAATATACTCTAGACAATTCATCCTTGATCACACGCTAAAATTTAGACATTTCATCCATGTTATGTGAAGTCCCTCAGAGAATTCAATTGGATCATGTGATTTTCCATTTCACATGTCAGGTATAAATCCTCTAAAATTTCAAGTAGAAAATCAGTTCACATTAGGCAGATAAGCCGACTAGGTCAATCGAGCATCCCAAGACTTGAAAACCATTTCCAACCACAATTTTAATGCCCCAATTAAAAGGGAAACATCAGTTTGTAAACGATAATTAAGGGAACTATGATGAATCTGATTCCTTCTAAAACAATGATATGTTGGACCCCTTCCCAAGGCTTGAACTCTATATTAAGCATCCAAAGGGAAGTCCCAGCACATATGACCCACACCCACAAGTAATGAGACTGGTTATTTTACATCCCTTGTTTCTCACACCAAGCATAGATCACATGGGATTATGTAGTCACAATGATAATATTGTTCACATCATTAGACTCTATTAATATAAGGGAAACCTCATTATGTAGGCCCCGATCAGGGATATAATATGATATATCCTTCATATAAAAGAAGCCTTAGTATATAATCTCTAACCAATTGAACTTTGATGACTCTAATTCCAAATATAAACAATATATGCAGAAAATCATCCAAAGGGACAATCCCATTTTCCAAAGTGTATACACTTCAGTGTAAGTCCCCTCATTTAATTGACATTTCAACCATTGGACCCACCATTCTTATGGTCTGATTATTCCACCTCATGAAATAGTGGACTGAGAATCCAACTAAACTATTTTAACTCTACTTCCTACTATAACCATGATACATAGGATGGATTATTATGTCATGATCTACATAATAAATATCCCAAGGGTTGTCCCATAACATAAGTCATATATCCAAATTCAATGAGTCTAATTAATTTTCATTCCTTATTTCTCACATAGATCATAACTCATGTGGGCTTAAAGAATTGAAATGGTTTTTTATTTTTCATTATTAATATCCACCATCTAGTGAAAACTCATTATATAATACTCGTTGAATTTCATAATATGGTTACCTCCATAAAAGGTCATCTACCATAGGGTTAGTCCCTAGGGCATGAATGAACTAAGATAACTCTGGTTCCTACCATAATCAAGATATGTAGGACATATCCAGTAGAATCGATCTTGAATATTAGGTGTACAAGTATCCAAATATACGCCATTTATATATGAAATTTTATATCATGTGTTTAATAAACTATGTTAGTTTTGAATACTGTTAATGAACAAAATTTTCATGATTCCTCATAATGGATCAATCACATCCTTGAGATATTAATTGCCTCCCTGTATAACAACAAAATATAGAGTTATTGATTATATGGCTTCAATATATAAGCATCTATCCGCTAAATAGAAATTGATAATACCATTAGATACATATATATATATATATATATATGGATTAACTAATGAGATCCCCTTCTACTGCACGTAAAAGGGGATAGCCTGTGATCATTTTCTATGGGTAATTGGTTTTGTATCGTTGTTAGGAAGACATTAAAGAACAGTTATTAAATCTATAAGAGAGTACCAAAGTAGGCACCCCCCCCCCCCCCCCAATATGGTTTGATGAGCCCAACCTACTATCCTCTCTACTGTTTTGAGTTCCTAAGTATCAATAGGTCTGAAACCCCAATAGACCCATACCTTTGGAAAGCATGTCTCTACCCATTTATGGATGTGGGTTTGTAGTTTCTATTAGGAACAAAAATTGTGAATCAACATTAATGGTGGTTCAAGAACATGAAACCCTCACAATCAACTTTCTGGATAAATAGAATTCACCATAGCAATGATGTTTCCTAGTATTCACTTTTGAAACAAAATAAAAATGTTGAACATGGTGTGAATATCTCAAATAATAGAATGATTGATTAATCATGCATTATTCATCTTTTTCTTTTCTTATTCTACACAACCAAAAAATTAATGATCACAATGTTAAACCATAAAATAGTTTTATGGTTCGTTTTCCATATGATAAGACTGCGACATCCCGAGATTTTTTGAATTAATTATTTTCGAATTCATCTAACCTTTCAGATATTTTTCATTTCACACTAAATATAGTTAATTTTATATTAAAGATCTATGTTCGGAATGTGTTATATGCAACACCAAGTTAATAATGCACTACACAAAACATAAAATTTAGGTTTCACAACATGTAGCATAAACGTTATCTTTCATTATATGAAACAATAATTTTCTTTGATGGATTTTGTTACAGGAAATACCAAGGTTTAGAAAAAAATAATATATTATTAATATATGATTATTTAATATAAAAAAATATAACCTAGATGTTAAATTAGAGGTTTTTAATAGTATTAAATAATTTTATAAAATATATGTTTTATAAAAAATAATATGAATTCATAGGTTTCTAATTAATTTTATATGAATATTAAATATGATGGAATATAAAATAAAATATTTTCATTTTTAGGGTCACAAAGCAGTTTTACAATAAAAATTAAATTAAATAGAACTACTGAATGATATTAATGTAATAAATATGTTATATATTCAATCAAATATTTTTTATATTCATTTAATAAATTTTATAGGAATAAGATAAGAACAAAGTCAATTTTAAACTTAAAAACATATATTTTTATTAATTTAGTTCTACTTCCTTTTAATGGAAAAACCATTTTGAATCCCATTTTTTTAGAACATTTATATACTTAATATTTTAAATTAAACATCATATTATAAATATATACATTAAAATTGGGTATGGATAATTTGTTTTTTATTTTTTCTGTATGGTTTTATTATATAGTGAATATGTAAAAATATGAAATTTTAGTTCAAAAATAATTTTTAATATAATTTATTTATAAGGTTAAATAATATTTAAAATTGATTAAAAAATTTAATTAGGTAATATTTTTATCAATTAATACAATTTAGTTCATTGATATCAATTTCACATTGAAATTGGATATAAAAACAAAGCAACCTTTTGATTGTTTTTACTATAAAAACCCGCATTGCAGACCTGACTGCAGGATTAATTTTAAATTAATATCAGCCACATATGTGATTTTAATTTGAAAAAATGGATTAAATATTTTAAATAATCATAATTTATCATTTATAATTACTTCATCTTAGTTTTTTTCCAAAATTATTAATGAAAGTGGTTAAAATTAATTAAATTGATTAAGGTTAAATTAAGTATAATAAGGAACTAAACCATAATCGTAATTCCAAAAAAACCTATAAACTTGTCAAAAATCAATTTTGTAGTCATATTTAGACCATATACATCATTTTATAGACTATTGAATCATTATTGTATCCACTTGAACCATGAAAATTGTGGGGGGAATTATCACTTCAAATATTTACAAGAGTGCCAATCCTCCTTCCCTGTAAAAGGCCACCACCTCTCCCTCTTATTCACACCTTTCAAAAAAATAGTTTTATAAAATATCTACCAAATAAAATTAATAAAATTAATGTCATTTAATCCTCCCTTTGGGATGATATTCATCAAGTAAAAGTTTTAGAAAAAACCCAGAGGAGTTACCCAATTTAGAGGTAACGCATTCTCTCAAGCTCCTTTCTATTATTTTCCTTCTACACCCCTCCTATATATTTATTTGATGCTTGTATAAAAACACCATAATACTCAATATACTAGGATATTTTTATTTTATGGTTTCAAACTACACTTACACACTCCTATATCAAATGGGTAATAAATATATTGTTTATGTGTACAACGAACTACTGCATCACAAAACGATGATTATTCATTTTTCATTTGACTCCTATAATGGTGGAAATTATGATGTAAACTCTATTTATATCATTTATATATTATATTTATTATATATTTTTGATTCTATATTATTTTTACAACCCATATCTTTCTACTTACCATTTTGTGTAAATATGACAATTTCTTTTGAAGAAGTGTGGACTACCGCCCCCTCAAAGAGATGTGATTCATTAACACACTACATGGAATGTATTAAGGATAATTTTAGTGAAATTATAAGATAAATATAACATTATAATGATATTATAATGATATTATATACATATAAACAAATATTTAATTTTCTTTCTTTCTATATGACAATTAAAATAGAAACAACATTCATACATACATACAGATTGCCATCTCTATGAACGATCTATTCCATTTCATAATTATATATTATATAGATTATTATAATATACATATAATGAATATAAATGATATTTATACAATATTTTACATTTTTTTAATCATAATATATGTATAAGGACCAATTATATAACAAATTAAGATACATGCGAAGAACAAAGACAATATCAACAGAAGTGAAAAATTAACATAGGATTGTTATGAAAAGGGTAATATATGGTCATGATAAATCCATATATGTTATTAAATATAATAATATGTTTATGTAAAATATTTTAAATAAATTTATACTCATTATAAAGGTGTTTTGAATGAGTACGATGAGAGTTAAGATACAAGGTAAAGAGATTTCATCTCACTTTTTTTATTTTTGTGAGGTGCATGTTTTATTTATCACCCATTATTTTTGGGTGGTCTATATACTTCCCATGGATTTATTAAATTATTCTTATATTTAAATTTTGTGTATTTAAATTTCTATTATATGACCATTATTTCCTCGGGTTTATGTTTCCAATGTTACCAAATTGGTAAAATAGTATTTTTTCTAAATAAGCCTTCTTTGAGACTCATGTTTTGTTATGCACTTAAAATAGTTTTGAAGTTTAAATAATTTTTTTTACATGATATATCATTAACATAATTCTTTCCATGATATTATAATATTGATGTAATTTCCCTTTCTTACATGTAGAGTATGATACCATGTTAATAATTGATAAGAGTTTATTAAACCAACCTCACAGCTTTTCAAGATTGTCTATGTTTATGCTTCCTTTGATGAAATATTATAACCCATATATCAAGAAAATTATTGAATTTTATTCTCCTCTAGATTTTCATGTTATATTAATGTATTTTTACCATTTTATACTATTTGGTACATGATATAGTTAAGTAATTGTTGTTAATAAATCCGGAAATTACCCTGTTCTAGGTTGGAAATCAATATTCCTTCAAAACCATGTTTTATAAAAAGGGTTTCTGAGAATTTTATACCATTATCAAATAATATTTAAAGTAAATTTTCATCCTTTTTTCTTTAACCAGTATCATCAAAGTAATCTTCTTTTATCTTTCTGAAAAATTCATTTTCCTAACCTTTTTACCTTGCAAAATGAATGTTCTTTTTTACCTCATACAACATGTCAAGATTTTCCCCCTGGCATATCTTGGGAGTTTCCTTCAATTTTAATAGATTGTTTATTTTATTGAAAATTTTTTAAACATAATTTTCAGGGATAATTATTTCTAAACTTTTTCATGATTCTTTTATAGGTTTTCAACGAAAATTATTTAAAAAATCCTTTCTAGCTATATATATAAGTTTTCAAATTATTTTCAAATATATTGCTTTCAAAACATTTTAAATTATTCTTTATAACTTTTCAATATGTTTTCAAATAAAAAAGATTATACAATTTTTTGAACCTTATTTTATAAGTTTCCAAGGAAACATGTTTTCAAAATTATTTAAAGTCTTCTTTATAATCATCCATGGTATTTTCTATGAAAATGATTTTCAAATGGTCTAATTTATTAAAAATCTTTTATCAAAGAAGGAAGGATATTTTCCTCACGAAATGTTTTTAAAATATATTTAAAAATTATTTTCCATATATGATGACATCCATTAATGTTACTCATTCCTTTCCTGGAAATAATATGAATGTTCCATTAATATTCTGTTAATAAATGGGTTATTCTTATTTTCATGGTCATTATGAAACTCATTTCTCTTTCATGGGCTATATGTTTATGAAATTTGTTTCTCTTCGACTTGTTATATTTTTATGAAATCTATTTCTTATTCATGGGTTATATGTTTATGAATTATGTTTCTCTTCCAAGGTTTATATAATTTTGAAACATGATTCTTATTATAGGTTATGATTCAATGAAATTATTATTAAACCAATCGATTTTCCTTCTGTTATTATATGTTGAAATTTTAATGATACCCATTTCATTTCATGGTTAATGATTCTTTTTTATAAATCCTATCTTTTTTATGGTTCATGATATAATAAATGTTTTATTTTCCTATGGAACAAGTATGTATGATTTCGTTATGTGATGTTTGGGGCCTATATCTCCCTCCAATGCATTGGGTAATAATAAATGTTTTATTAGCTCAAAGGCTTAAAAGAGAGGGAATCCAATGCCCAAAATAAGAGGGTATAACCGAGGAAATCACAATCCCAAAACAAGAGGGCACACAGGAGGACATCACATGCCCGAAAGGAGAGTGTTTATAGGAGGACATCCCATGCCCCAAATAAGAGAGTACACGTGAGGTAATCCCAAGCCCAAAAAGAAGAGGTTACATGGTATGGAATCCAAATCTTGATGCAGGTACACAAGTGATTAACCCAAGCCCAATATGTTACAAAGGACTTGGTTTATCTCCTTGACATCAGGTTATTATATGCTTATATGTTTTTTATAATTCCTTATTTTATTCTTATATTATGATTTGATGGATTATGTTGTATATTTACATATGATTTGTGTATTATCAACTATCAATATTTATTTTGATCTCCAATATGTAGGTTATGATCTTCAAAAATTATGTTCTAGTTTCATTCCCTTTTTTCATGTTATTCTTATGCATTTCCTTTATTTACCCTTACTATTCATTTGAGCCCACCCTTTTCTTATGTTTCCTATCCAATGGTTATAAAAAATGGTTTTAGGTATAAGTACTAAAGGTGGAGATCTTTATGGCTGATGTTGAAGATAATTCATCAAGATAGAAGATTTTTTTCCATGTTTCAAATGACACTAAACTATTAGGGTCTTCGGGCATGTATTTTTTTAATGTACTAAATATTCATCTACAATAATATAATATCCATGTATGTTAATCATGGGTCTCTATAGAAGGTATCAAAGGAATGGTTTAGTCAAACTTTGGAAACTAGGATGATAAAACTTTATTGAGATCCCATGGTATACTTCTAAGGATATGTCTTATGATGTCTCTAAGGATAAGTATAGTGATGAGTTAATGTTTTGGAAAATGCTCTAGAATTTTGGTAGAGGATAGAGTAAGTGGTTTCCTAGTAATACATCCCTATATATATAATTAAAGTGGATGTTTCTTTGGAAAATATGTACCTAGGGGTCTAAACTCTGACAAGATGTCTTGAGCCTCACTTGGGGTAATCGGTTGCATGACAATGGCCCTTACTGAACACCTAGTTTCACACTCTTGGGGAATATCCTTGGGTAATTCACAAACCCTTCACAAACCATCATGAACTATTTAAATATATTTTGGATATAAATAAAATTGGATAAAACTAGTGTTTAATAGTTTAATATATACTTCATAATTTATATACCATATAAGTGATTTTCATTATTATGTGGTTCCTCACTTGGATAAATGTTTCTTACTCTATGATTTTTGTTTTAGTCAGTTGATGAAATCCAAAGGAACCTCATTAATGGTGATTGAAATGGAAAATATAGTGATAGTCCCCATGATCAACCAAATTCAATGAGATATAGAATGAAAAGTCTTATTGCTATACTCACCCAATTTTCCCAAGCTATGAACCATGCTGGATTCCCAAACAGGGAATGGAGAGAACAATATTCTGTTGAGTCCTTCACGAGTAAATATCCAATTTCTTTCAGCGGGTCTCCAGATCCACTTCTTGATGCAAAACAGATTGGTAACATTGAAAATATATTTTCCATTCTCCAATGTTCAGAAAATGAGAAATTCATTCTAGCAGTTTATCAGTTAGAAAGTGAAGGAGATTAGTGGTGGATTCTAATCATGAATACGAGGCAACAATACAAAATTGAAATATTGGATTGGGACAATTTCAAAAACTTATTTTTTTTTAAAGTAATTTCCTTACATTCTTCATATGAATGTGGCAAAGGAATTCAAAGATCTTAAGTTGAATGATAATGAACCAGTTCATGCTTATGATGAAAATTTTACAAGTATTGCAAGCTACTCTTTGGGTATTATCATTCAACCTGAAAACAAAATTAATTGATTCATTGGTCATCTGAAACCTAATTTTTGAAAGTACATGGAAGTAATAAAATTTTTAATATATGAATAAGTGTTTATTTTTACTATAAAGGTGGAAATAGAGGTTTTAGTTTTGTATCAATATCATGGTTTTGGAAAGAAAAGGAATATGAAGTTCAAAGTAAAATCTAACAACCATGGAGAAAAAAAAATCAGCCCTTTGTTAGGTACAAATTGTGGGAAGAAACAAGGAGGTAATTGACTTAGGGGAACTACTAAATTTTGAAAGAGATAAAATGAAGGTCATAGAATTTTCAAGTGTCTAATTGATTATAGGAAGTTAGATAATGATGAAAATAATGAGAAATCCCCACATACGGCACCCCACACTTCAATGATTCAATTGTATAGAGTATGGACATTATGCTAACAATTTCCCCAATCCAAGGACTAATCTGAATGATAAGACAAAAATATATCTAGAGAAAAAGTTAAATGGGAAACATTATATGATCATAATGGATGAAGTGGACCATGATTATTAATAATTCTTTATCCTTATCTCCTTATTTGGGGATTTTATGTTTTATTTTTTATGAATAATCCCTATTAAAGTCTTATTATTCATACTTTGGTTAGATTTTATGTGATTATATTTCCCCTGCATGGATTATAGAATAATAAAATCACATTTTGATATTATATCAGTACAAGGATAGACCCATGTTTCAAATAAAAATGTTTTCGGTTTAAGATAAGAGTGTATTTAAGGAATTAAGGGTGGGATATATTCAAGATGGGTTACGAGGTTAATCATTTATGGATGGTTTAATTTTAAATTCAGATGATGTTAATATGAGTAATGTGTTATATCTCCATATGAAGATTTATGCATATTAGATATCCTATTCAAACTAATTTGTTGTTGATGATAACTGATAGGATGGCATATCATGCATCTCATGATCTGTTAGTAATTCAGGAAAGAAAAATTCACCTTTCTTTTTCCTGAAAGAGGTTATGTGGATAAAAGATGTACCAAGGGGTGATGTTGTTCTCAAATCATAAAAGTATATCTTTATACGAAAATTCATTAACTTTAAGTAAAAGGATCTTCAAGCCAAAAAATTGTCCTTGTACTTTCATTTCTGATGAATCTGAATGTCCTTTAGCTCATCATAGATTTATGGATTTGTGATTGTTAACATTCTTAAGACCATGTTCTCTATCACTCTTCATCAGAACATGGTGGTAAAATTTCCCTTCCATGTACATGTTTTGAATCACAGCCTATGCTCTCTTATATGAAACCCAGATTATATAATACTTTGGGTAACCATTATGGTTCCAACATTACATTTTTAATGGAAGTTGTAGTATCAATTTTTAAGATGTGTGTTTATATGAATGAAACATTTAAATATTAAACATGTGATAACCAAGAAGAATTTTGAGGGATAAATCCATTATAAGGGGGGTAGAATGTAACACCACAAGATTGTTTGAATTGTTTTTTTTTTGAATTAATCTAATATTATTGATATTTTTAATTTCACACTGATGATAGTTTATTTTATATTAAATCCCTATGATTGTATTGTGTTTTACTCAAATCCAAGTTAATCCTAAACTACACACAATATAAACTTTATCATTCTCTACACAAAATTCTAAGGTTAGCTTTCATTATACACAATAATGACATTCCTTTATGTCTTCCATAAGATTCTGGACTGAGATTTACCAAACAATAATATATTTTTAAAATATGATTATTTAATACATGAATATATATCTTTTATGTTAAATTTTAGGTTATTAAAAGTATTAACTAATTTATAAAAATATATTATTTAAACAATATAATATGAATTCATAGCTTACTAGTAAATTATAAATGAATATGAAAGTCGATTGAATATAAAAGAAATATTATTATTTTTAGGGACACAATGATATTTTAACATAATAATTTAAATTAAATAAAATTACTGAGTGAAATTAATGTAATATATTATTTATATATTTAATAAAATATTTTTGATATTAATTCAATATATTTGACAGACATAAGATAAGAACAAACCCAATTGTACGCATAAAAACATATATTTTTATAAATATAGTTTTCCATCTTTTTAATGGAAAACCCATTTTTACTTAAAATTTTTGAAATTTTATATACATAACATGTCAAAATAAACTTCATATTTGAAATAGAAACATAATAATCAGGTAAGGATAATTTTATTGGTATTTTTCTAAAAGTTTTTATCTTTTAACGACTACTAAAAAATATAAAAAAATTCGGTCAAAACTACTTTTTCATCTAACTAAATTATAAGATTAAATTATATTTAAAATTGTTTTAAAAGTTTAATTAGATAATATTTTTACCAATTAATACAATTTAAGAAATGGAGATTAATTTCACATTGAACTTGGATATAAAATCCTAGCAATATTTTGAATGTTTTACTTTTAAAAGCCTCATTATTGAACCAACTATGGGATTGATTTCATCTAAATTTATGATACTTATGTGATTATAATTTAGAAAAATGGATTGCATATTATTAATAAGAGTAATTTATAATGTCTAATAAGGTAAAATTATTTTTTCCAATGAAATTAGTGAAATTTAATAAAATTAATTACATCGATTAAGGTTAAATAAAGCTTAATGAGGGACTAAACCATAACACTAAGGACAAAAACGACCTATAAAAATTTTCCAAAATACTTTTTATGGACATATTTAGACCATATCATCCCTTTTATATAAATTGAATCATTATTATATCCACATGAAACATGAAAAATGTTGGTGGAATTGTCTCTTCAAATATTTACAAGAGTGACACCCCTCCATCCCTATAAAAGGCCACCTCCTCTACCTCTTCTGCAAACCTCCCAAACCATTTATGATTGGCCCTGATATTATCAATACACTTACCAAAATCCATACTTTTCCCCTGATTTATCCCTTTGAGAATAATTTATTCCTAGGAATCCATTGGGAACAAACCAAAAATAGTTACTAATTAAGAGGTAACACCTTCTCTCAAGATCATTTCTTTTATTTTCCTTATCCACTACCTCCAATACCTGTATTCCATGATTTAATAATAAAATCTTTATCCTAAATATACTATTATATTTTAGAATAAGGGTTCAACAAAAACTTATACAGACCTTCATCTATTTGGTAACAAACATACTATTTACGTGTATAACAAACTACTACTTCACTAAACAATTATTGTTCATATTTCCTTTACAACATCTCATGGTGGAAATAATGATAGAAAATATTCTCATATATGTTATATGTTATATTTATTATGTATTTTATCTTATAAATTATTTTGACAACACATATAATTTTTACGTTCCATTTGGTTTAATTTCAATATTTTTGTTTGAGGAAGTGCGTACTACCACCCCCTCAACGTGATGTGACTCATTCACACACTAAATTGAATGTATTAAAGATTATATTAGTAAAAATATATGATATATATTAAATTATAATTATAATTAAATTAAATTATATACATATATAAATATATTTCAATTTATTTCTTTCTTTCAATATGAGAATAAAAATAGAAACAACATTCAAGTGTACGTACACCTTATTGTACCTATGAACAATGTATTCCATTTCATAATTAAAAATTAAATATATTATTACAATACATATATAATATATATGAATTATATTTATATATTTTTTTACATTTTTTAATCATGACATAAGTATTATGACCAGTGATATGACAAATTAAGACACCTGAGAAGAGCAATGTGAATATTACCCGAAGTGAAATCATAACATATAATTGTGAAAAAGAGGGTAATATAAGGTCATTATCAAACCATATATGGTATTAGATATAATAATATGGTTCTTTAAATTATTTATAATATATTTATATTTATTATATTTGTGGATTGAATGAATATTATGAGAGATAATATAGAAGGTATAAGGATTTTATCTCACTTTTTGTTTATGTGAGATACACACTCTATTCACAACCCAATCAATTTGTTTGTCTTATATACTTCCCATGGATGTATTAAGTTATGAATATTGTAAATATTTTGGCTTTTTACATATCTATTATATAAATTTTAATTTAAGGGGTTTAAGTTTCAAAAGTTTCCAAATCTAAAAAATAGTTTTATCTCAATCTACCTTTTTGAGACTCATGTTTTATTATGAACCTAAATTAGGTTTCAGGTTTATATTATTCAATTTTACAAGATATATCAGGAATATACTTATTTTTCAGGATATTATATGTTTTAGGTAATTTCATTTTCTGATATGGAGATTCTGATCCCAAGTTACCAAGTGATGATAGTTTATTGAAACAATCTCATCACTTTTCCAGATGGTTTATGTTTATGATTACTTTGAAGAAATATTATAAACCATATCTCAATAAAATTGATGAATTTTCTTCTAATATCATTTTTCCTTATATATTCATGTATTGGTATGATTTTTATACTATTTGTTACAATAGATTGTTATGAAAGTGTTTTTAAGAAATATTGATTTTACCCTTTCTTCAGTCAAGAATATATGTTCCATCAAAAAAAATTTAAAATGGATTCCAAGAATATTATTCCATTATACGTTAATATTTATAAAAAAAATTATTCTTTTTGGATTTTACCAATCTCTTCAAATGAATCTTCTTATCACTTTTCAAACAAGGAAATTTTTCTAACATGTTTACTATGCAAAAGGAATATTCCTTTTACCTTGGATGAGATGTATGTATTTATCTTCCATAATTTAATTTAAGCTTCATTTTCATTTTTTAAAAGGTTAATTTTTATCATTTTTTTAAAATAATTAATTTTCAAGGAAAATTATTTCAAAACGTTTTAAGGGTTCTTTTATAAATTTTCATGTAAAATTTTCTTCAAAATATTTTCAATCATTATTTATATGTTTTCAAAATATATTCAATGAAATGAGTTTCAAAAAAATTCAAGATTCATTCATATGTTTTTAATAAAAAATATTTTCAAAAAAATTTAATTCTTTATTTATAATTTTTCAATGTGTTTTCAAATAAAAATATTTTTAAAATATTTTGAATCTTATTTTTTCATATTTCAATGGAAAAGGTATTCAAAATGAGTTCAGGTATTTTTTATAAAATTCCATGGTATTTTCTATGAATTTTTTTTCAAATGGTTTAATGTAGTAAAAATAATTTTTCAAATAAAGAATGATATTTTTGTCAAGAATTTGTTTTCAAATATATGTGAAAATTATTTTCCATCTAAGGTGACATCTGTTAATGTTATTCATTTCCTTCTAGGAAATGATCTAAAAGTTTCATTCATTTTATTTCAATGAATGGGTTATGTGTAATTTCATGGTATTTATGAACCCTCTTCTTCTTTCATGGGTTATATATTTATGAAATATGATTCTATTTCATGAATTATATTTTTATAAATCAGTTCCTCTTTCATGGGTTATATGTTTTTGAAATCTATTTCTCTTCTACAGGTTATATGATTTTCAATCTTGCTTATTTTCATGAGTTGTGACATAACAAAATGATGTAGAAACCATTTTATTTTTCATATATTATGGTGTTATGAAATGTTAATGATACCCATTTCATTTCATGGATTATGATTTTTGTTAATGAAACTAATTTATTTTTATGGGTTATTCTATGATTAAATTTTTATTTTCATCTAGTAGATGTATGTATGATTTTGTTATGTGATGAGAGGGACTTGTATCTCTCTCTAATTAATTAGGTAATGTTTAATGTTTTATAAGATCAAAGGGTACATGGTAGGGAATCCCAGTTCCTTACCAGAGGATATATGTGAGGACATCCCATGCCCGAAACAAGAGGGTACACGGGAGGACATCCAAATCCCAAAAGAAGAGGGTATAGTAGAATAAGTCCCAAGCCTGAAACAAGAGGGTACATGGGAGGACATCTCAATCCAAAAATAAGAGGGTATAGAGGAGGTAATCCAAAGCCTGAAGCAAGTACATGGGTGATTAACCCAAGCCTAACAAGTTAAAAAGACCTTGGTTGGACGCCTTGACATAGGGTTATTATATGCTTATGTGTTTTCCAAAATTCCATGTTGTATTCCTATATAATTATTTCATGGATTATGATCACTACTTCTTTATAATCCATGTCTTATGAACTACCATTTTTTATTTGGATCCCTAATATTCTAGGTATGAACATAAATTGATATACTTGGGCTCCATAACCTTTTTTTCATGTTTTTCTTATGAATTTCCTTTATTTACCCTTACTAAGTATCCGAGCTCACCAAATTCTGATGCTTCCTTTTCATGTGTTATGAATAATGGTCTTATGTGGAAGTACTAAAGGTGAAGATATTTATTGGATATACTGAAGATATTTCACCAGGATATAATATTTTGTTTCTAAGCTTCCTGATACACCAAACAATTATGATCCTCAGGAATGTATCTTTGAAATGTACTTAATATTCATCTAAAATGATTTAATATCCTTCTATGTTATGTCTGGGTCACTATATAGACTCTTTGTTGGAATATTTAAAAAATATGATAATATTGACTTAAATCTTATAGATGGGCCTCTATAATAAGGGTTCCCATGAAATATGTTCATCCTTGTTTTAATATGTCCATGTGTGTAGAATGGATGAATCAAGAATAAAAGTACAATTGTGTTAACCATACATATTTGATTGAGTACGCATAATGCCTAAGATAATGTAATAATTAGAGACCTTGATCCTTGTTATCCACATGATAATAAATACTACTCTCACCAACAACGTCTTGATCTAAGATAATTTCTTCATTTAGTGATTGTTCCAAAAAACTGACTATGGTTGTAACCCATCTGGGATAAAAGTGATTTCAACTACATGAAATCTTCAACATCAGATGGTAAAAATAATTCTATGAAAATACTATCGACTTTGTATAATCTTGAATCTTGAATATTCCAGTGAGGGTCTCCGAGTACTGAAACTGATGATTCATCTTTGTCCAAGGAAAGATGAAGTGAAGGAAGTGTCCCTCATTGTTACAACCAACCGCATCGATAGCTCATCCACAAGGAATAAAAATAACCACCTTTAGAATTTAATAAAGGTGCGATAGGGAGTCAAATACAGCTCTCATCCGGTTTAGGAGCTATTAAGGAGGGATACAATCAACCAGTGTTTCCTGCACCATTCTAATGGTACCCATTACTCACCTGATAAGGGTACCACCCAACACACTGCCTCCACTAATACCAATTCATGGTAACAAGTAAGACACATCAGTAGATTAAGTATTTAGATAACTAAGAGTGGGATCATATCCTCACTCCCATTGATAATGTATGATGACATATTCAGGTAGTAACTAGTGATAAATCTCATATCCATAATCCCTCAGAAAAAGTCTATCGGATTTTCCCCCAACATGCATGGGGGAGGAAGATATCCATGCCTCCATGCATGAATACCATAGGAATATTATGGTGGCATAAGGATAACATAAGTGAGCTTATATCCCCACATAAATTAATGATATATTCTAGTATATAGCGGAGACAAAAAATGCACAGGCATGTATCTCTATACACACATTGACAAAATTCCATTGCATCTTAGTAACATATAAAGAACTATACTTTCATAATACAACGTTGGTATAGATACAGGTATATGTGCATATTCCAATCCTTACATTTAGGGTAACTCAACACTCTGATTATTATAAACAAGTGGTTGATTTAGATAAACACACATTCTTTCTCCATTCCAGGAGGATTATCATCATTTTATGGTAAAGGAAAATGAATTAGAACAAGCTCAAATTACTATTCCTACTGGGACTCACTTAGTGAGAGTGGAACATGCCTCAGGAAAAGGGAAAATTCCTATAGAAATAAATTTTTGGCATATTCCAAATGCCCAGGATTAGCCTCATATCAGAGTTATGGTTGGGTATCACAATGTGAGAGGGGAATATGCCTCAGGGTAGGCTCATATTCTTATCAAAGATGAACATCAACATACTGTAAAGGCCTATGATGGGATTCGTATCCCCATTTTAGGTAGTTATAACCAAGTGATAATGGAACATGCCTCAGAATAGGCTCATATTCATATGTGTGAATCTTCCTGGCATATTACAAGAAATCACATAATCTAAGTTCATATTTCTACATCCACCAATATTGTCCTTCACTTTATCATTATGAGGAAATACTAGATTAAGATCATATCCATTATCTAATTCTAGGTGTCCATCAGAATATTCTTGGTGGGAATGTATATTCAGACTAGGTTCAAATTCTTTTTCCAACCAGGGCTCACTTAGAGAGAGTATCACATGCATCAGGGTAGGTTCATATCCCTTATACAAAAAACTAGTCTCATGTTTCCAAGGGATCGGGATTCGGTTCATAATCCCATTATAACCATGTTTCACCATGTGAGAATAGAACATGCCTCGAGATGGGCTCATATAACAATCAATAATGATAAATATTATTAGAATATTACAAAATATTCGCAATAAAAAGCTCATATCCTCACAAAACTAAATGGTTATAAAAAAGTTCCATAAACAATCATATAGATAGCTCATATCTCTACACAATTTTAGAAGGTAGGTCAGTATATTCCATCCATGACATATAATGTGGCTCATATACCTAATAGGTTCAATGATAGTGTCCTTAAGGTGATTCAAAACAATTTTTCCACACCTCAAGGGTCCATCAAGTCTTAAATTAATGAAGATAATGATCATTTCCATGATGGACCTCCTTATGGTAGTGTGGAAATGGATCATTGGGACTCTACAATTGGCATCTTCTATGGTCAACCTCCCTAGGGAGATATCTCCCATAGATAAGAAAATCCTCTCCTTTTCTAAATACCATCACATTGAGAGGTTTTCAAAACTCATATTCCTTCTTATAGATAGTTTCAAGAAACATCAGGGTCAACCAAATATAGTTCCTATTGAACTTCCAGCAGCACTCTGCTCTAGTAAGTGGGTGGCACCAAGACACATCTTTTTTGGTATGACTAGTTGCAGGCATTCAAGACTAATGAATAAAATGATGACATTGATATATAGAGAGATTTAGCTGGAAACAACATCACTTCCATGTTATGTCCCCCTCTCACTTCTGACTATGATGTCCCATATGAGAATGAAATGGGGTGAATGTATTATCTCCACAAAAATATGTGGGATACTAATCAGTAACTGAATGCTAGACATCTCCCTTATACAGGAAATGAGTATCACCTCCATATCATCAATATACTATATTATTAGAAGGATATGGATTAAAATTATGTATCTTGGAACCCAGGAATGAAGGAGAATGAAAAATTCCTACACATTTTTAATATATGCACCAATACAACTCTTAGCCTAAATATTTCCAAAGTATAACCAGATGTTTGTATCCTAATATGGGTGTAATATTGAGAATTTTGCTTCACTATGACCCTAAATCAATAAAACGCATTAGATAAATGGTCCTATAATGTCATAGCCTCTATCGAAATTAAAGGACTGGGTAACACGTGAACAAATTTGTCATTAAAATTGAATTCCCTAGCTTCGCTGATGCCTAGAAATCATGAACCGAGGGATAGGATAGTCGATAGAACTATGAAATGGTCCACTAAATGAAATTGGAATGCATTTCATACATATAAGTAGAATTTTCAACCAACTAGACAACTTCCCGTTAAGAATTATTCCCATGATGGGATTCCATTTCAACTAGATCTTATATAAGAATTTTTATGCAACATCAAACGAGACACAGTAGAAACTACCATAGAAAAAGTATAGGTGTGGACCCATCCCATTGGGTTGGTATAATATCTACCACCTCCTCCATCCCTAGGATCATCAATTCCCAAGGGGAATCAGGGTATATCATTAGCAGCTACAAACAAACCCCCTCCAATTAGGGTGAGGGACTTTATATCTCAATCACCATCATTAGGACCATTATCTCTTGAGAGGATCCTCAAAAAATAATTGTTGATTCTATATCAAACTTATCCCATTGGGATGGGAGGATTCATATATGAATTTTCATCATAGGATTCATCAAATACCCAACTGTAATCATTAAATCCTCAACAACATGATCAATGAATGTCAATTTTTTCCTCAAATAACCACAATCCCTTAAGGCTGGGAGGATTTTAATAATCATCTTAACCAAATATTTAATAAGTCGTCTCCTGGTTGGGAGGTAAATATCAAAAGTTGGAATCCCATTTTTTCTTCCATATGAAAATAAAACCTCTATTATTTTGGCCTCATTTGGAAATCGTGACCATAAACTCCCTCATGGTCATTACTCACATGAAAAGATTAGAGGAGCATCTGGTGAAGGGAATAAGACCCAGCTTGGGTCAAAATCTAAAAATACCCAATATGTACAGGGGTTCATCAAATAACCTTGATGAAGGTTGTACAATATCATCCTATTGCATTGAAAGTAATTGGAAAATCACTATCTCTAGATACACCTCTGTAAATTTCATCATTATCAACTTGATTGATATTTTGGATCAAGATGAAAATAAAGAGGCCCAAAACATGGAAAATATACCCCAAGAGGAGGGTGATCTAGATGCACCAAATAATGTTCCACACACCCAAAACCATTCAAGGATCAAAAACCTGTCACCTCTAAATATTGACTTTCCACCTCTACGGTGGAACACTACCAATGAAAAATGGGAATGTGTGGCCACATCCCAATCACCATATAGTAGAGTCAAATTTTCTTCCATGGAGAAACATTTATTTCAATATGAGACTAAAATAAAAACTCTTAGAGAACTCAATGAGGAGTTACTGAGGGAAAATATTCTAATTGGGTATCTTTTTCAAGCAGAAGAAACTATTACTCCTCCCATATATTTGGAAAGTTTTAGTCCTCTAGAATGATTGGTATCTCAATATCATACTACCTCAGGATCATGGTAATCATTAAACGTAAATGAGGAAATCAAAAATGATCATGAATTCCATTCATTACACAAAAAACTATCCCTATCCATGGAAATCATTCAGTCTTAGACGAATCGAGCCCCAAATGCTACCAGTAGATGGGAGGTGGCTCATATAGCAGTGCCCCTAGAACATCATATAATCATAGAGTCCTAGGATACTCAAATAGAAACCATGGAAGGGTGATAATAACATGTGTAATGTTAGAGGATTCCATATTCAAAGTGGTTGTATGATACTCTTCCCCCTTCCAATTTCATAAATCCTACCTGTTATATCTTTTTCCATTTAGGTGACCTAAAATAGCATCTCACAAATTTTATATCCTAATGTGGTTTGATGATGGTCCCTCAAAATAAACAGAAGGTAACAAATTTGTGTTTTTTTGTATATAATTTGACATGGCCAAATTTTTTTTGGTATAGAATACTTCCATCAGGTTCCTCTATAGTATGGTAAGACCTTCATCATCAATTCCTTTGTCATTTCATATCCATGATGAGTAAAATGATTATTTTTGACTTGGAGACCTGTAAACAACAAAAAATTGATACGTTATTTTACTTCATAACCATATGGAATGTTTTGGATTATTCACCCAGAATCCCTCTCCAAATGGAGAAATTTATATATGACTGTGTTAAAAATATTCTAGATGAGTTTTAAACACCTCTGGTCTAAAAACATTATAGAGGTTGGTTCTGTGAGTTCTCAAAAATAAATCAATATATTGATGAATTCCTTTAGAGAACTTGATCCAAATATTTACTCATGACCTCATCATAAGGGAATATACTAAGCATAGTAGAAGCTACCACTGCCACCCTCAAACAAGATGCAATGCCCATTTATGCACCATGCAAGGTCCTAAACTACCTAATACATCATGTCTAGCAGCAACAACCCAAACATTACCCTCATCCATGATTATAGAGAAATCAGGGTCACTTGGGATATGAACAAAATATGAGTAAATAATAATACTTCCAAAATTAACAAGTCCCCAGCTATTTCTTATAAAACTTTTCCTTGAGAGAGTCATTTCCATTATTAATGGTCAAAGTAATTGGTGGAGGATAAGGGGTGAATCCAAAAATAATGGACTGACTCAACACATTGGTAACCTCTTAAGAGTTTAGTGACATAGCCCCAACCCCATATATTTTATGAAACATGGGATGATATAAGTAATTGCAATCATGGTGGTGTTATAGTATTCATAGCAATGGAAATGATCCCTTATTGGACCAAAAAAACTAGAAAGGGACACTGATCCTATAGGGGATAATTTTATGTTCAATGTGGCCTAGGTGTTTCTAAAAGCATGAAAGGGTTGATACCTACATATTAGGTCATCATCCCTTTGCTGGCTATGCTGCTATCACCAGATTACTAACCTATATTCCGGAACGCGCATCCCTAGTTGGTAAAATTTAACCATTTATAAACATGGAGATGAATCCTTCCAACATAAGGCTTGGAGAGATCTCAGGTTTCACCTAATATCCCCATTAAGTATGATCCTTCTCTTCTGAAATGGACCAATACATGCTGGTACTATCACAGACGTTCTAAAATGGAACCCATGGTGGCATATAATAGTTTTCCAAACTCCACTATAATGGAGGAAAATGTTGATCGAGTTTTTGAAATAGATAGACAAGCACATATTCAACCCCTTTATTATATTTTTTGTTCAAAATGATGATAACGTTCTTCACCAATACTAGATTATTCAAAGGGTCTTCCCAGACATCTACGGTATGAAGTATGTCATTATAAATAGCTCCGAAGGGAGATCCGACCCAGCTAGTAGATCTCCCATAGGAGAATTCACACCTCACCATGGGAAAGATGAAATGAGTTGGTTCTAAGAAACCAATTTAAAACCAGTTCTCAAAGAATAATATTTTGTAAATAAAAAATAAATTTATAAATCCACAATGCTTCATAAAGATGGAAAATACATAACATGTTAGCGAACTCAAAGTAGATTTTCTTGAACCAGAACGATCATTCCCATTCATCATAAAAGATACCATGAAGACAGAGATACCATTTCAAGATCTATCTTTCTCTTGAGTTGTATTGAGAATAGATTAATATTATTGAGTATCTCTATATGATGGGATGGTGAGAAAAATCATAGTCATTCAAACTATTGGGAGAGTTTTCCAACATATAAGACAAACCCTAGGATCAAGGTGTGACTAGTCAACCATCTTCAAAAATTGTCATCTAAATATAGTCAAGAGAAGTTGAATCCCAGAAATATCTCATATTGATTTCCTAAGGATGAATGAAAACATATTCCAACAAGATGAACTATTATAGAGGAAGATGGTGTATTAAATAAAAAAATTTGAAGCTCTAATGCAAGAATCCATTTCAAAATATCATTATCAGAATTCAAGTGATATCAATGGTTATTAATATAGTTTCTAGAAATCGGAGAAATTTTATTAGACATAATATAATATCTTTGATGAGAGCCTGAATCCCTCATAATAATATTATTTGTCATGTGTTATAAAAATTAAATAAAAACTTATCAAAGGAAAGACATAAAATTATAGAAGCTCCATCCACATCGCATGAACTAGCAAGGCATTTGTGGTTGCATAATAGATTCATGAATCTCCTAACTCCTAAAAATATCAGAGACCGCATAAACCTGGAAAGGACTCGCATAACCACATAACCTCTTAAAAGACATGGAATCATTTGGCCATGACATGTTTACATGTTAGCTGCAAAATATACAAATTATCATACGATCAAAAAATAGATCCCATGAAACCCTGAAGATGATCATGAATCCCCATAGACAATGTTCAAATAATTTCTGAAGATAAGATTGTGGATTTATTCAAGCGGTTTATTGGAAAAATTAATTCATAAAAAGTGGTTATCAAAAAATTGGAAAATGGTAATGTCTGACGATATATTCTTGTTGGATGATTTTGAGATGAGATTACATGACAGAAGTTGGGCGTAGGATATCTAGAGAGTCATGTATTCATGGAGGGATTCCCTCTACACTCCCCTATTTTTAGGGCATGCAACAGAATACCAAACATCGCCCGTTATAACAAAAATCACAAAATATACCAATTGGAAACAATGCTAAATCCTTAGGTGGTTATTTACTTTCATTAAAATTGAGCCTGTATCCCTAGGAACACCGCACATAAGGGAATGAATTTGTTTAATCCTTCCAAATGAGTATCAAAAAATTTATAAATAAGAAATTACTTTATATGGGTATTATTTTGACCACAAATAAAAGGATGAGGAAGGCCATCATGATCACATGGATCATGTGATTCTCTAGAATACTCGTGATCACGTGACCCGAATAAGGTTATACAGATGGTAATTAAATAAAAACAGAGTATGGAAGATCCTATGAATCCCCATTGACAAATCCCTTTTATTCTTGAGGCATCATCCCAGAGACTCCCTGATCACGCAGTGACATCCATACAAGAAACCCCAAATCATGAAAATTTCGAGGTGGAAGGTGCCTGATTAACCATCCAAAAAACCCTTCAAAAATAGAATAAAGATACTCAAAATGTGGGAGCCTCTTGTTACTGTAAATTTCATGAAATGAATCACTAAATTGAATAGTTATTCTCTTCGAAAACACTCATACAAAATCATAAGATTCAAAACATTTATAAAATAAACAATGGAAATAAAAAAGGTGAAAGGTGGGAGCCTATTTCAGCTGTAAAAATCATGTGGCATACACATTAAGACCATTAGATGTTGTGGAAGCCTCAGTGACATGTCCTCTTTATCATTCAAGATCCCGATAGCATGTCATGCCCGTCACAAAAAAGGCTTCAGAAACCTCCAAAATGACCCTCACTCCCCATTTGGCTCCAAAAAATAAGTATAAGTGGTTTTTCATGAAGTAATAATGATTCAACACAAAACCTTTTATTTTTCAAATGACACATCACTAGTGGGGAGAGTAATATTCTTCAAAAACCCTCATGCAAACTCATGAAACCAAAAAGTCCTTGTAAACTAAACAAGGAAATAAAAGGGAAAATGTGAGACCCTCTTACAGTCCTAAAACTCACATGATTTTCTAGAATGGCCTCGCAAGACCCCTTGATAAGATGGTTTGATCTCAAAAATACCCCTATGAAATCCATCCATGTCTCATGGAATATCCCAAACAATGAATAAAATATCACACGAGAGCCCCTCAACAAGAATCCTGATCTCATGAAGGTAACTAGACATGTTGGCCTGACAATATGAAAGTCCCTATACATGTATTCATGGATTATAAAATCCACTTTAAGTTTACATTATCTAATAAAGGGGGAATTGATGGGATGTACTCTTGTTCACTGAAAATCACGAGACACCCCCATAATGACCTATTATTGGATCTAGTGAAACACATGACATTAGATCTATTCATAGACTCTATCTTGGATTCATGCAATATGAACCATGAAAAGTAGTGAATAATTTGGTAGGAATGGCCTCTAAATCCCCCAAACAAAATGAAAACTGAACTATCTTTTCCTTGTAACATCGCACTAGCGCACCCAAGAACCAAAGAAGTTTTCTCAGAGTGGCTGATATTCTGATCGAAATAGTTTCCTATCATGTAATATCTGGAATGAAACAGAAGAAATCATGAAGCATGAAAAATGACTTCACATGATAACTCATACATCACATGAAGGAATTTTTCTATAATATGTGATACTTAACACAATATAAAATTAAACAATTCGAAGTCATATTTATTAAAAGGATGAAAAAAGTACTAAACATATGGGAGACATATGTGATAAACATATATGATAATCCTCATGTGCTTCGCATGAACCACCTAGGTCATACGACAACACTATGTCATGTCACCCAGGTCACGTGATACTCTTTTGGTATAATATTTTGATTATGAAAATTACCTTAAACATGTCATAAGTGAGTCACATGGAACCCCTGAGTGTGCCTCCCATATCTCATAAAGCCCTCTAAGCTTCCCATCCAGACCTTGTGGTGCCCCTCAGACATGTTTTTCTAAATCAAATTGAAATATTATTACATGACAGCTGAGTCTCATGATATAAATATGACATGTCTATAGGATCATATGAAATCCTCCAGACTTGAAATCTAGATCTCACGATGCCCTTGGGAAATTTCACCTAGCTCTCATGACGTCCCCTATACATGTCATCCAACTTTCGTTTTTCCCTCCAGACATGATAGCCTAAATCATGAATCTCCCTCCAAACGTGTCACATGGACTCTCACAATTCCCTCCATGTGTGTCATCCCGCATTCATGATGACACCAAGGAAAGCCAACTAGATCATACAATTCCCATAAAGAATTTTAGTGAGGATATGTGATTGATTTATGGATAAATAAGCCAGACCTTGCATTGTCCTCTGAAAAAGTTATCCTTGATCATGCAACAAACATTAGAAATTCCATCTGGGTGCCATGATGTCCCTAAAAGTAATTATACTGGGTCATGAGATTGTCTTTGGACATGTCAGGCATGCATCCTTAAATATTTCAAGTAATAAATTGGGGCATGTTATACAGACAACCACGCCTGGTCAATCGGGTATCCCTGGACTTGAAAATCGTGTTCATACTTAGTATATAAGCCCTATTTAAAATGGAAACATCAATTTGTAATCCCCATTCAAGGTAGCTACGATGACTCAAATTTATTATATAACCAGGATATGTTGGATGCCACTTTAAGGACTGAGCTCTCTATTAAGAAACAAAAGGGAAGTCCCTTCACATACGTCTCACACCAACAAGCAATGAGATTAATTATTTTCCATCCCTTATTTCTCACACCAATCATAGATCACTTTATAATAGGAAGTATCAATAATCATATCATTCATGTTACATGCCTCTATCAGAATATGGGTAACCTCAGTGTGTAATCCTCGATCAGTGACATAATATGATATTTCTCACATATAAGGAAAGACTCAGTGTGTAAACCCAAACTAACTGAAATACATTGACTATAATTCCTACTATAACTAGGATACGGTAGATGCCTTCCTAATCCTCAATCATGTACTCAAATGGGCATACACAACAGTTTAAGTCCCCACTTTTATCTGCAATTTCAACCATCATGACCTAATAAATCTCATGGGAGGGTCATTCTTCCTCATCCATCAGTGGACTGATACACCAATTGAACTATGGAACTCTAATTCCTAATAGAAAAAGGATATTTAGGATTCCTTCATAAGGCTAGAGAATCACAATAAACATCCTAAGTTTTGTCACATTACATAACCCCCACACCCATATACAATGAGGTTGTCTATCCCTTATTTCTCACATTCAGCATAGATCACATGGTATTAGAAAATTTAAATGGTCATATCATTCACATCATGAGGCTCCATCAGCTAGGGAAATGTCTATGTGCCATCCTTGATGAGTGGAATGATATGATTACCTTCATATAAGAGTATCCACATTGGGACCCATCCCAAGGATTTGAACAAAACATGAGAACTATAATTCCAACCATAATTTGGAATCATAAGAAGTCTATTCAAGACATGATATTGAATACCATGTTCCCAAATATATTTCCTTTCATTAGGATGTTAGACTACACATGTTTAATGAACTATGCGGGTTTTGATTCCTATTATATAATAGGATACATAGGACACCTCATAATGGCTCAATCACATCCTCAATTTACTAAAAACCTCTATAGATAACCAAAAACTATGGAGTTACTTGTTTTATAGCATAAATATATAAGTAGAAAACCAACAAAGAGAAATGGATGAGGAACCTAAAATACATACATATGGATTCAGTAATGATATCCCCTTACTCTGCACATAAAAGGGGACAACCTATGATCCTTTTTTAGGGTAACCAATATTTTATAGGAGTTAGTAAGAGATTATCAAACATATCTTAAATCTATAAGAGAGTCCCATAGAAGGGAATATGTAACCCAAATGGTGTGATGAGCCTAGACTCATATCCTCCCAACCATTGTGAGTTCCTATGTGTCATTGGGTCTGAAACCCCAACTGACCAACTTCTTTTTAGATAATAGCTGTGTATTGAGTTATAGATGTGGGAACTATTTTGAGTTTCTATTAAAAACAAAAATGGTGATGCAACATCAATTATTTTGAAATAAATTGATCCCCTCACAATCAACCATATGGACAAAATAAATTCACCTTAGAAATAAAGGTTCTCAGTTGTCTCCTTTCTATGGAATCTTTCTTCAACATTATCAATATTACAATAACCTAAATAAATTGTTTTCCTTTAAAAAAATTGACTAATTATCATTTAATGGGTCAAAAAATATAACATTTGTCTTAAATATGTCTCCATGATAAATTATTTCCCCTTGAAAATAATCTTTTTGAAATCAATAAGTATAAATCCATACTCATTCATGTTTCAAACCACTTTCACTGTCAACATAGTTACACTAAAATATTGATACTGAAAATTTAGTATAATCAATCTCCTATATATCATCAACAACTCAAAAATATTATGTTGATGAATAAATTCAATTTTTATATTTTCCACTTAAAAAATGAATTTATTTAGCAATGGACACTGCTCCTCTATTTTTAATACTACAATTATTGTTCTAGTTTTTTGTGAAAAATTTGTAACTATTAAAATCAAAACCAGAACATGTGATCACACTAATACTTTCTACCCCTACTAACCTTTTCAATGATTATTATGTAGATAAATCAATGTTTGTTTTCTCTTTAAAACATTAAAAATGTGTTTTTATATTCATTAATCAACCACATCTCATTTCTTTTTAAAAATCATACCCACAATCCAATAATATGTCATGATATATATTATTTAACCTCACATTTATTTTTCAACTTGTATAAATGTGCATGTATACCATTAGTGTAAGGAATTAAAATTACCTTTAATACATGGACCTATTTACCTTCACTATCAGCTATTAAATGTCAGGATACAGGGAGACCAACGTTCTCCACTTCAGATAAATATTTTAAAAACAACACAAAAACCTATTATATTATAGATTTTATAATAATATAGTCCTTTTGTCGATGTTGGTTTTTAACATATCCCTTAAAAAATTCATATATAATATAAAATATATTTCCAATATAAATAAATAGTCTCATATATTATTACCTCCCACACCAAATAAACTAATAGATTATCCTGTATATCAAAAAATAATGATCGAAAAAACATTTCTGGTTGAAAATGTGTGAGGAAAACATCAATCTCCAACACATCAAATAAATATGGATCTTTGAAATTTCATGAAATTGATTTGAAAATGAATAAAAACCAAATGATCTACTTTCTAACAAGTATCGGCAATATGCTACTAAAAGATACTAGTATAAACTATTATAACAATACACGAATGTCATGAGATTTATAACCTATTAAGTTTAAATCCTATAATGGAACCAAATTTTTAATATTTAAATAAAACTCACTCAAAACACTAATACCATGTAGGCATTAAAAAAATTGCATCTTCTCACTCTTTCTAACTATTTGAAAAGACGTATTAAAATATGTTTCTTTCCTTTTATTTTTGGGAGATAACTCAAAATTTATTCCCACAGTTACTAAGTCTAGTAATGTATGAATTCTATATTTTTTTATTTTCATTTATTTTAATTTTTTTTAAAATTAGACTATTAGAAATGTTTTTTAACATGAAAAGCATAAAAGTTATTTTCTAAATAAAAAATTATCTAATAATGTGGATTGAATAAAATGGATAATTTCTTCCTCGTATTTCTTTGATGAGTAGAAGTTCCTTCATTTCTAAATAGTCATCAGTTTTTTCACCTTTTAATAATATTCTTTAGCTGAAAATGGTTATGGGGAAAATAATTCTCTTGTAAAATATTAAGTTAGTTTTTTTAATATTTGATAATGATTATTCATTTGAAAAAATCTCTAATTTTTCATATTTATTTTTTTCCTTCAATTATATAGTTGATCATATAACGTCTCCTATTCAGAAATTAAACAATATTTATGCCATTTAATTGTATATCTAGATAATTTTACATATACAAGAAATTAATTTATAGTCAACATTATCATATCATAAAAAATAAATACCCTTTATTTTATGGAAAAAATAATATAACACCTCTCCACTATATAAATTTTAAATCATTAGTCAATGGAGAATGATAAGTATTAATATCATTTCAAAGATATTTTGGTCTATAAATCATCAAGATTGACACCACATATTTCACCTTCATAAATATCTATGGGGAAATGTTATAGAAAACCAAAATAATCTTCCATGAACTTTTTTGGATACTAAGGCTATGATATATATTCATCTCATCTATACATAGACCCATTCTATTATTTCTCACATTATTTTCAAAATTTTAATAAAACAAATTTTCAATTATTTTTTATTAGAATTAATCATCACGGTCACATTAGTTTCTATAAACGATAAACTCATATATATTCCATATCAACCTCTCTGAATCATTTAAATTTTTGAAGAGATGATTAAAATGATGAATTAATGAAGGATTTCATATTACATTAAAAGGATGTTCAGTGCCCGGTCTTGGGAATAAATCTTTATTGTATTTATCGTCGATTTTATATCATGATGTCCCACATTTAGGAAATTGTGATAACAAATTATATTCCTTCGAATATAGAACACAGTATTTAGGGACCTTATGTATATATATATACCCCAATACCATTAGAAATAATATTTTCCATCATAATTAGAATATAGAAGATCATTTCATTCTAGAAGTATCCCATTTAAATTTTCATGTAATTTTGGGAAAATTCTACCACTCCATCTTTATATTGATTTAAAGTCAACTAATCATAGAACGATAACACTATATATTTAGTTACACCAAAGAATTTTGGTAACTCAAAATATATATACATTCATTCAATATTTGTAATTTTATAATTGATTCAACAATTACAACATGAATTAATTTTTCAAGACAATCCTCTTCCTCGTGCTGAATATCTTCTATCATCATTGGATCCTAATTTGTTTTTTAATTCACCATGTTAGATCTACCATGTATAATTATGACTCTAACTATATAAAATCACATAGTCATTGATTTTTGTATACCAAGATTTACTAATTTTTAAACATTGCACACATGGATAAAAATTTATTTATTTTTCTTCAATATTTCATATATAAAATTCTATGAAATTGACCATCCCCTTCTTCGAATTCTTATCTATTTCTTCATTCATTAATCAAAATATGTTCCATTAATTAAAAAAAGTCTCAATATAATAGATTATTAGATTAATATATATATATATATAAACATATATATAAATTAATAAAATTAAAAATATAATCATATAAATATATAAACATGCATAAATTTTTAAAAAAAATTATATCATAAAAATGATTTAAAAATGAAAAAAAATTACATCAATAAATAAAATTATCAAAATTAATTGTAATGAAAATAATTTATAAATAAAATAATAACTAAAAAAATTTCAACCATTACAAATTTATAATGATAAAAAATGATGAATATAGAAAATTATAAATAAGAAAAGCAAAATTTTAAAACAAATTACAATAAAAAACAATTTATCACCACAAAAAAGTATAACCTTAATCAAATTTATTTGATAATATTTTATAATTGAGAATAAAATGTACAAAAATTAATGAATAGAAGAATGTAATTTATAATTAATAGATAAGTAAATAATATTCCAAAAAATTTACAAAATATGGAGGATAATATGGAAAATAGTTACTGAAATGTGATTAATTCACTTGTTGGTTTTAGAAAAGGGTGAATGATTCAAATATAGAGGGAAAAATTTATATAAAAGTGAAGAAGAAAATTGAATGAAAAAAACCATAGAGCATGATAATGAATCAATCAAATTAGGGTTTTTGTGGACCAAATAATGTTGAGGATCATAGAAGAATAATAGAGGATGAAAAATTGACTACAAAAAATACAAAATGAATTTGAAAATTGTATGGCTATATAATATTGAGTGTAGGTTGGGTGCATTCATAAGTTAAGAGGATAAGTGTTTATGAAATGTCACATCGGAAAAATTTGAAATACTCTATGGGTATTAGATTTTTTAAAATCATATAACATCAGATTTCCATAAAATTGATGTCAAAAGATTCCCATCTCACTTTTAACCAATTTTGTGAAATCACAGATGTTAAAAATCTAAAACTAAATAGTTTTTTTTCTAAAAGTACCATTATCTATGTTTTTATATTATTATTAAAGAGAAAAATTAATTTGAGTTGGAAGATCTTAATGAAATCTATGTACAGTAAATACTCTCTATAATGATTTATTTAGTGTTTATGTACCTATCTACATATTAAATCACACATATTTAATAAAAAATACTCTATTTTATAATTACCATTAACTAATTATGAATAATTTTGGTGTATTACAGTGTTGTAAGAACCTGAGAATAAACCATTTACATAATCTTGAGTTATTATTCAAGAATACATTATCATACATTTTAGTATCTTTATGTTTAAATTTTTTTATTAATAAGTTCATTAATATTACATAATAAACTTATAAATTATATTTAAAAAACTTATTCATAGTTTCAATTTTTCTATGATACAATACAATTAAAATAAAATATAGTTTATTCAGTGAAAAATCATTGTGATTATAAATATGACCAATTATTTATTCATATTCATCCATAAACCCTTTCAAAAATGATTAAAAACAAGGGATGAGTAAAAATATCTTAATAAGGGATATAAAAAATCTATTATTCCTATGAAAAACATTAAAATTCATATAATGTTTTCAATTATTAAATATTTTCAGAGTGTATGAAATAAATCATTTTCACATGAAAAGATAAATATTTTTTCTAAAAGTAAATCCTTAAAACAAAGAGAACAAAAATAGGAACCTCATTTTGATTAATTAGATCATCAAATTCAGATCATATTTTAAACCTATGTTAGAAATAACTAAATCTCAGTTAAATCTAAAGGAAAAATAACTCCAGTTAACTCCCTCCGTGCATATGAAGATATGGAACATTTTCCAATATATTTTATCGTTATAATGGGGATAATAAATTATATAAGATATATCATGATCATATATTTATGATATATAATTCCAATGTTTCATATCATGAATAAACCACTTTATTCTTTCATTTTTTCATCATAATACCCTCGAAAAATTAGTTTAAACCCATATTAAAATACTTTTCTGTATCGAAATAATTTTTATTTTTTAAAAAACAGTTTTCAAAACTAATATATCTAGAAAAAACAAGATGATTGATTTTAATTGAAAGAAAAATGATAATATTTTAAATAAATAATGTTATTAAATAATTCTTATAATTGGGTTGAATACAATTGATGGCCTTTATGTTAAAATGGAACAATAGTATTTCCTTTCTTTAAATAAAGTTAATATGTTTTGTTAAAAGATTACTTTAAAAAAATGGTTAATAAAGTGAAAAAATGAAATAAATTGTACTTTATAATTCATTTATTTACATATTAGAAAAAATATTATTTTAATAATATGGTCATGGAAACAAAAGATTTATAAAATAAATCGTTACAACAGTTAACACATGCTTTTTAAGGTAACGTATCCCTTATCTTGAGTCAAAATCGTCACGTGCATTCCTTTTATTCCTGAATAATAAAATTATTTTAAATATTTACAATGTTAATAATGTATTAAAATTTTATTATTCCATTTATATTATTTATTTCCATGTTATATACAATTAGTTAATCAATTAATTTCATATCAGATGTCTTAATGATATTCATCACATAAGTCCAAAATGACACTCATAGTTTGGATATGGCCAGAAAGGTCCCTATTCAATTATATAATGAATAATGATAATGAAATAATTATCATTTTTATGTATCAATATTACTTTTAAAAATAATCATGAATGATGGTTATGAAAAATGAACTATGTTATAATCAAAGAGATAATAGTTTGTACCTATGCATGAGTAACATTCCCATTTTTCAATGATCATGATTGAAAGAATGTAAGTATTATTTTAATTTTTAATAATTATAATTATATCTTTAATTAAAATTTAAATAAAATTTTATATATCATCCATGGGTTGTGGTCATGCAAAACAAAACACATCACTTCGTAGAGATTGTATCCATGTGTTTCAACAAATGATGCTATCATTTATCAATGGATTTAAAAGAAAATTAGTAAACGATGTTTTATACTTTTAAAGTGGTAAATATTTCATGAATTTCATAAACAAACAATAAATAAATCATTATAACAAATCATTAAAATGGTGATGGAAAATGAATTACATCGGTTTGTGAGTCAGTAATCCTTTGTACACATGAACAGTGGTTTCATTTCACCTTTTATGGAAGATAATACAGATATAGGTTGTTAAAATAACATAAAAATATCTATGTAAATTTATGATACTTGCTTTATTATTTGATAATGGTTGAATAATATTTTATGTATTTATAATAAGAAATAAAACAATAATATTTGGTTAAGAACTACACATTTTCTTTAAACAACCTCCCTTTTATTACACCTTAATCTATATAAGTTTGGTATTATTCCCAAAAAAAGACCTATATAATATCGGGATCTATTTTTGGAAGGTATTTGGTTAGGTATTTTCCAATACAAATGGATCTTTAAGTGAGTAGAAGAGAAGAGAGTGAGTGTGAGTGTCGTTTTATAATGAGGGGAGGGGCATTCTTAGAATTTCTTAAACTATTAGGTTAATTTTCTCGCTACAATGGATATAATAAAATATTTCTTATTATAAAATATAATTTATCTCATTTTTTGAAATAAATGAATTATTATAATATAATACGCGTTAAACACATATCAAATTGTTAAACAATGACATGTATTATAATATATGTAAGATATGTTATATATATAATCATCCATTAAAATTATAATAGGTTTCTATATCATTTTAAACATTATCTTTTGGATTAACCCCGTGATTATCCAATTTCAACCTTAACTATGGTAATGAATTTTTCGATCTAAAAACATAATAATTTTACTTACAATGTAAAAAATTGATAACAAAACGAGAATGGGTGAACTTTTAATCCATTTATCAATAAATATTAATTGTAAAATATTATCAGTACTTTTATATAATTTAAACAAATATTATTTAACAAAATATATCATTAATGATATTTTTTAAACAGTTAATTTAATTTGAATTTGAAAACAACATGAATGAAAATAAATTATAATATAATACATTCACATACCAATAAAATTTTATTTTTATCTTAGAAAATATTAATACATTATAATTTATTTGAATTATATTACTTGTAATATTTTTAGAATAAATTATTTTATTTCTATTAATTAATTAAAAATGCTGCCTTCGCTACGCTAACATTTAAGATAATTATTTCATCACTAGAAAACTAAATTAAATTAAAAAGATAAATAAAAATTATTTACCTTTCAAAGGACCCTTTATAATCGAACATAAGTTTTTTAATCCCTAACAAAAAATATTATAGATATAAAAATCATGAAAATAAACATTTTTACTTATTCTTTTAACTAAATATTATATTTGTCAAAATCAAAAAGGTATATCAATAAGTTTCCATATTTTCCAAAATGTGATGGAAATTGTCAAAATACACTAATATAATTGGATAACAATAAGTTTTAGTGTCATTTTTTAGTCCTTATGATATTATTTTTAATCATAATTACCAGATTGACCCTTATGTGGTGAAAATCATTTACTCGTTTTACTATACATAATGATCAAAAATAAAAAGGTCCTATTTAAAAAATTTGGACCACCTTTTTCAATGTATGAAATATAATTTTGATTATTAAATTTCATTAAGTGGAAAAAATTAATTTAATATTAAAACACAAAAATAAAGCTAAAATAGTTTTTAGGAAAATTCATTTTATGTATAAAGATGTTTTTATATAAAATTTTGCCATAAAATAGATTCAAATTAACATAATTACATTATAAAAAATATAATAATACTAAGTTTAATTTGAAACAATTTAAAAAAATGAAAAACTTAAATTCTTTAATTAAAAAAATTATTTCTAATAAAAATAAGTAAATTTCACTATTTATTATAAAATCAATCTTTTCAAAAAAAATCCCAATACATCAATGCCAGATAATTCTGACATGATGATATAAAAAAATTATAACAAATTTATCAAATAAAATTTCTAAAATTTTGATAAATTAATTATAATATTCACTCAAAAAAACAAATAAAACAAATATTTTAAGAAGACCTGTTTTTTAGAATAAAATTTAATTAATAAAAATTGAGTTCTTATTTCATAACCAGTTATCAATAAATTTTTAGTAATTAAGGATTTTATATATTTAAAATTTAGTTTAATCCTTTTAATACCCTCTATTTCAACAGCTAGGTTATAATAGTTCAATTTAAATAAAAAAAATTATGGTTTATTTATGCTTAGTGTTGCATATATTATACACAATAAAACATGGTATTTAATTTAAAATTTTGGGATAGTATATTCTTTCCATTTAATAAATTTAATACCTATAATTCTAACCTGATGTTGGTAATCAATATTTTTAATTTTGAAAATACTTTTGTGGAAATCCCACATTATAAAAATGTTTAATAAAACATACTCTTGAGAATAGTTAAAGGGAAGGAAAAATGTTATTTAAAATAAAAAAGACAATGTTTCCAAATAGAAGAACATTAGTGGGAGGTGAAAATATGGAAAAGATGAAAAATTAATGTTCAAAACAATGATGGATAATTCATATATCTCTAAAATTTAACAATATCACTAAATGTTTGATTTAGATCATTACATAAATGAAAGTCCATAAAATACATAAAAATATTCCTATCTAATATTTGAAACTAGAAGATTAAAATGAGATAATAACATATTCTTCCTAGATGAATTTAAAATATATTTCAAAATAACACTAATCACTCTTAAAGACTCTTACAAATAAAAATAATGAAATATTTATATAATCTCCATGATATAGAAATTATTTCCATAAATGGCTCAAATATTCATAAATTCACATAAAAATAATAATTTTTCTAGAAAATAATTTAAACATTATTCCTCAATTAAAATCTCATATTATTAAAAACATTTATGGTTAACTTATCCATATAGGGTCCAGAAATAGTGAACATTTTCTAAAGTAAATAAATCATTCCATCACCAAATCACTATTAAATCTAATGGTTATCTACATGAGAAAACATATGTACCAAAAATCAACTTATTATTTATAAAATTTGTTTTAAAGAAAAAAACTAACTCATTGTAAATAAGAAATGTTGTAGGATAGTGTTACGATCATCAACCTTATCACCCTTCAGTTGTGGGTTCAAGACATCTGACCTTTACAGATTTGAGGAATTTTTTTTACTAAAAATATATTAACATAATTCATATAAGATTCGGAATATTTGAGAAACATCCTGAAAAATTACCAAAATAACATAAATATTAAATAATGTTTTAACATCATGTTTTTCTCATTCCTTTCACATTATTTTCCAAAAAAACCCGATTACATTCCTCTGAAATAATAATTCATATTAAACATTTCTTTTACATAATACCCATCTAAATAAAATGTCTCCCAAAATATCATTAGTGTCATCAAAACCACATAACTTAAAATATAAATAAAATGGTCTCAAATCCTTTGAAAATATGATTGAACTTAAATATAAAAACCCATGATGGTATCCATAACTTTTAAAACATTATAATATTTCAATTTTTCTTAATAATTCATCTAATACAAACTATGAAAACATACAATTTAAAAATTATATAATATTGGTTTTTAGTAAAGAATTCATTATATTTATTTTAAGGATATTTTTAGTTTATTTTTTTAAAAAAATCATAACTCTTACATAATATACCCATACATTAAAATTTAGAAACTTTATAATATCTTGAGATTGTAAAAGGAAACAATATGCGATTAAATAAATTACTATATACTATGTGACCTTTATAAACTAACCATTAAACATAACTTTGTTGCTTCTATGTTTTGAATTTTTAAAAATGGACACACACAATTATGATCAGTATATTTTTTATAGTCTGATAGTACAAACTTAATTTTATAGTGAATAGTAACCTAACCTTATGAATAGTAACATGCCCTTATGAATAGTAATGTACCCTTATGAATACTAACATGACCCTGATGAATAGTAATGTACCCTTATGAATACTAACTTGAACCTTATGAATGGAAATGTACCCTTATGAATACTAAATTCACCAATGAAATTATAAATAATATTATCCATCTTATAAGTGTCAATATGATATAATTATGTCATAATATAAGTAAATAAAAATTTTAATAAATTATTGAATAAGTTTTGGTATTTTTTTAAGTCATATATATATTTAATTACAACTTTATTATTAATTTAATAATTTAAATAAAAATTTACTTTCCTAAAATTTATTAATAAATAATTATTTTTATGAATTATGATTAAAAGATAATTTTAAGAGATCTTTTGTAATTTTTCAATGTGTTAGAAAAGATGTTTTAATTTTAAAATTTTATTTTTCATGTAAATTATGATTCTATAAAAAATAAATTAATCATTCCTCGAATATTATTTCCAAAAAATGGAGTTCATTTTTGAATTCTATACGTTAAAAAATGGTTTGGGTGATTTTTTTGGATTTTTATAAAATTATGGAATTTTAGATGAATATTCAAATACGATAAATTACGATAAATGCTAAATACTTGATTTACTGCATCAAATGTGATGAAAGGATGATTCAAGAACACTTGGTTTGAACTCACATGCACTAATTACTATTTTTTGTCATGGAGTCATAACTATTTCTTATATCATGAAAAAATAATAAATTAATGATTAAAATAAAATAAAACTCCTTCTCTCCTCCACTATAAATACCACCCACTCCCCCCTCTTCATCCCACACCTCTCAATATTAGGTACATGCCTATGTTATTCCCAATACTCCCCCAAGAAAATACCCCATGTCCAATACCTACTTTTCTCACCAAAATTCCAAAACCAAAGGCCTTAAGGATGATCCCAAGGAGAAGGATCAAGAGGTAAACATTCTCTTTTATTTTCTTTGTTTAATTTTCATTTTCTTTCATATTCTTCTTATTTACTCAACACCTATTATCCAGGAGGAATGAATGACCCATAATCATATATATATTTATTGGGTTTAATCATATTTATGGAATATTCACCATTATAATTCTACTCCACTGCCACTTATTCTAGAAATTAAAACATTGTATATCATGTGTCGATTTACCGACAATATGGATGATGTGGTTTAAATTTCCATTAATTCATTCATGGCTTATCATGAAACCATTTTTATGGTTGAACCAGGTTATAATTTATGTATTATATCTTATATAACTTTTTGTTATAGTTTTTTACACTTGTTATTAATTTATAAAACAAAATGAGTTCATTAATATTGAAGAATCACTAAAATGACCAAAACAAATATCAATATTCTTTTAACTTATGAGTAATCCTCATGTCAGAATTAAAAATGATAAATAGTATAACATATGGTTCTTGTAACTCCCCGACCCCAGCTACCCAGAGTCGGTGCATTACTTCGTAACATTGGCATGATCACAAAAGATCAAGTCTCGAAAGACCGATTAGTTTAGTAGCCTTGGAAACACTAGATACATTCGTAAACATTACATTACATCATAAAGTGAAAAACTACAATAACAAAGTCTCCATAGTCCACACTCATATCCTCTTCTGACAAACCCTACAGGTCATTCATAAAATACTTCTTCACATCCTGGAAAATATTAAAACATTGAAAGGGGTGAGCTCAGATGCTCAGTAAGGATAACAATATTTCGGAAGCTTTCATAAATAATCATAAAAATTTAAGACAATGTATAACTAAAACAAAAGCCTTTTAAACATGAACATCAACATAATATGGCAAAAGTAAAATGAGATAATGTCATTCACTTCTTCACATGGATATTCTACTGGTTGAATAATCACATGAAATATCAATAACCACTTTCATAATGTTGGAATGCATAATGCCAGACTATCATAACCATGTAGCCAAGGCCTCGTGCCAAGACCACAAATAAGATTTTGTCAAGGCCTCAAGCCAAGACACTAGTTTGTCTCTTGAGACCTGCCGATGCATCGAGGAGCTATAGCGGGCTCCACCCGTCACTTATTAAGTCCAATGCATTCCTCATATGAATAGGTTTAAACATATCATAAACCATAACATAATCGTATCACATAAAACATGCATAAAGGAAACATAACATTTCCACATTTTAATCACAAGATATAAATACAATACATTGATATAATAAAAACGCTTTCAAAACCATTTTCAATACCAAAATAAAAGAAAGTTAAAACTTTGTATTTATTTTTCATTAAAAAAAATGATGTCTTGTAGAGGAAGCCGAAACTCAAATAATGGTCACGGCGGTGGAGAAGTCGTTGTCGCCGCATAAGTACGGAAAGAAAAACATTCCCTTTTTGCCATTTAGTAAAATGCTTCGTATAAAAAAGATTCCTTTTGAATAAACGTAAAAGTCAAAGGGGTTTATACACTGTATAAAAGAAAATTGTGTATAAAACGAAATATGCCTCAATGAAATGGGTTTGAGACGAAGTCCTTAAAAAGATAATTTTTAAAATAAAATAGATCTATTATGTGTATTCACTATAGTTACACATGAATAAAGTAAAAATACAAGATAGGACATAATAATATCATGACATAATTTGAAAGTAGGAGATTAACCCAAAGAATGGAAATTGGGTTAAGAAGTTCCCTTACCTTGTGTCCGACTTGACTCAACCGTTCTTTAACCTCCTGAATAATAAACTAGAGTTAATATCTACCTTATTAAGAACAATTTTCAATTTCATTATCCTTTTTATTTCACTTATTATAATGTTATGAACATTATGTAATTATTTAAGTTAATAACGGTCGTTTTGTCGATCTTTGGTACTTGAGTCAACAATAAACTTCTTATAATTACAAGTTGTTCATGTGGTAGAATATCCATTATATCCAGAATTATATTCATGATTTAGATGTCATATATATCATATATATACAGTATATACATTCATTCATAATGTCACGTAACCTTTAGAGGTAAGAAATGAAATGCACCGTTCATGGAGACGGTAAGCCGTACGTACGCATGAATGCTACTTTCATTTCTATTTCGTATTTAATGGAATGAAATAATAATGATATAAATTTTTAATATAATTACAGTATAATATAGTGTATAATACCATTTAATCCATCCTTTATACATCCCACATATGGCATTAACGATTCAAATCACTTTGAGGGGGCGCTAGTCCGCACTTCCTAAAATGAAATTATCGTGTTTTACCCATAATGGAAATCATAAAGTATGACATAAATGAGAAATACAGAAGCATAAGTAAAACATAAACATATTTTATATCATATATAAATATAGTGACATCTTAATGGCCACCTTTGAAGGTGTTATATGAGTGTTGAACAATCATCGTTTCGTGATGCAGAAATTCGCCATCCACAGAAACCGTATGTTGTTTAACCATTAGATGTAGGTGTGTGTAAGTGTAGCTAGAATACTTCTTATACCAACATCCTATTATATTGAGGATACTGTTGTTGTTACAAAATTAATGAATAAAAAGAGTTTAGGGGGTTGGAGAAGAAAAATAAAACAAAACAACATTAGAAAAGACATTACCTCAAAATCGGGTAACTCTTTTTGATTTGAGCCAAAGGCTTCCTTAAGAAGAGTTCTGCTCAAAGTGAGGCTTCTAGGAGTAAGAGGGGGATGTTGGGAGAGTATTTGGGCAGAGGTTGGCCGAGACAAATGGCTTGAAGGTGTGAATGAGGTGGGAGAGGTGGGGGCCTTTTATAAGTGGAGAGGAGGGTCACTTTTGGAAAGATTGAAATGTTACATTATTTCACAATGCTTTTCGGATTCTAAAGGTCCCACACTGATATAATTCGAGGATAAGGTGATAAGGTTTCGAAATATCCTCATACAATAGGCTTTGGACAAGTGTAAGCCTTGTATTTTTCATTATCTTCTCATTTTATTTAAATCGTTAAATAATGAGGTCATCGCTGCATCATAATGATGTCATAAATAATTTAATATATTTAATGTCTAAAAATTATAAAAAAAAATAATATGATGTAGGAAATCTTTTTATATTTCTAATGAATATTTATAGTCAAAATTTGGACTTGTGTAACCCCACTTAAAAACTGTTTTAGTAAAACAACTCATGTTTGTGTCAATTTAATTTTAACATTAAATAAATATATATTAATGTCATTTTCCAACTAAAGTGGCTCCATGGGGTCCCCAAGTTGACCCATGGGTTGTCTTGGTCGGCCATGACTCATCCAATAGGAGTAGGACAAGTGTCATGCTCATCTCATATTATTAAAACATTATTTGTACCTTAAACTACACTAATTACCTCTAATCGCGATTAAGAACTTAAAAGTTACTATTCACCAAAAAATTATTTTAATCTCATTGAACCACATTTTACTTCTTAATGACAACCATGTATGTCGGATTTTTGAAAATAAAATCACAGAAGTGGTAATATTTCATTTAAACGAAAAATTAGTTATTTATCTACCACTTAGTGGTTTCACTATTCATCAAAAATTGAAGTTTTTCAGAACAAGGCCAAAATTTCACCCTAAGTTATAATTGATATTCCGAATTCAAAAATGATGTCTATTTTATGAAATTCCAAACATATAAGTTGCATTAATTAATTTTATAATTAATTCCCACAGTTACGAAAAATAGCGTGTTTTTTAGAAACAATTTATATCAAAAGATTGGCAATTGTTTATGTACAATTTCAATGATAAATTAATTCTAATGACCACCATTGGATAAAATGGTAAAAATATATTCTAATTATAACTTAAAACCACTAAATAGTATAATTTATCACAATAAATTATTTTTATTAAAAATTTGTTTTAAGTATTTTTCACTATTCATAAAAAATTAGAAGTTCACAGAAAAATACCAAAAATTCAACATAGGCTAATTTCGATATTCCGAATCCAAAAATGAAGTCCATTTTGAAATATAAAATTTCTATAATTTTAAAAAGTGGTTATTACTATTCATAACGGCTACTTTGATTAGTCGCGGTGTTTTAGAACTCGAAGTTGCGTACAATGAAAGCTATTGCATTATTGAATGAGAAGCGTATCGTGGATGCTCGGGGTGTTACATTCTCCCCTACTTCAATAAATTGCGTCCTCGCAATTTGAAATTTTTCTTTGAAAATAAAAGGTTGAAAAGAGAAAATACCTTTGAGGAAAACCCACATCGGAAATAAGGTTAATAAAATTTAGCCTCAATAAGAGGGAAAGGGAAATGAAAAAGTCACCACCCAATTATGATCTCGATTAGGAGAACATTGGTGGAAATTAGAGACATATAATTGGAGGGAAAACGTAAATATTCGTAGGGAGTGATTGAGGTCATCATTCACAATCAACTGTCAAATTGAGGGCCTCAAAGCCTTCAATCTATGTTGATTTAATATATCATCAGTTCAACAAGACATAAGGTATTAGGATAACGCATTTTTTTGTTTTAATATCCCTTTAATAAAGTTTAAGAATTAATTTATTCATTGAATAACAGATAGGTATATATATATTTATGCCTGACAATTAGAGTTTCAACCTTCAACTCACCTTTCACTCAAAAAGATAATAGAACCCAAAAATATTATACTTTTCCTAATTGTATAAGGTTCCAAATGTTAACACAAACAATTTAGATTAATAAAACTATTATGTAATAACCAGGGACTTCCTGTAGGCCAGTGGTAGGAAATAAAGGCCTGTCGCACTATGGTTGTGGGTTCGATTCTTGCAGCTTTGTCCGACGCGATGGGTTATGCCCCACCTTGCAGGTTGTCCTTTTCCTAAAACTATAGTATTATAATATTCCAAAAATAATCTTCAGAAATGCTTTAACCTTAAACAATACTATCCAAAGATCAACTTAATCCACTCCAACCTTTATAGTTATCCAAAATACTTCTGTCCAACTCACAGTCCAAATTTTACAAGGAAGGTAAACATAATGAAGATCCTTTTTCCCATGTAATAACATGTGAACACCTTCATCATGTATTCTTTTTAAACATACTGAATTACCATGATCCCTTATTCCTTATAGAATACTAGATATACTCCTTCTATCTGAAAATGTATACAAAACATCAATCAGTTTCAAGGAAGTTAAGTATATCCAATATAATTTATCCAAATCAATCACGTCTTATTCCAAAATCACAATCTCAGTATCAAAACCATATTATGGTCTATCTTTCTCTCAACCATATATTTCCCAAAAATTTAACCTACTATGGAGTCACTTTTCTTGGTTCCACACAATCTCAAGTCCTTGATGAAATAGTACTGCAGTACAATCCTTATATACTCCATAATTATTATAACCAGTACATCATTGATACAACAATCAAATTACAAAATTCTTTAATAACAACATAAGAATTATAATCATTACTCCTCATCTGTGGTAGTATCATAACTTGATTATTATCCAATAACATCATTTGGGGCATACTCTGATGATTTGGACATTGGTTTGCGTAGTGTCCCCAATCCTTGTAGAAGAAGCATTGTACATTTGAAACCATTTTCTTACCCTTGCAGTCACGCACTTTGTGTCCTTTTTCTCTACACTTATAACAAACTCCCATTCCCTTTAGGCAAGTTCCATGATGTTTCTTCCCACAATTACTGCATATTGGAAAATTCTTCTTTCCCCTCATCCCTTTATCCATCATTCTCTCTTCCATCCCTTTCGTCTCTTGCTTCGCTTCAAAGCCATTGGACTCAGAGAATTATTTACTTATCTTATTAACACATGATACTATTTCTTCATATGTTGAGAACACATGGGATACTATTTCCCTTCGAAATGTTGGCTTAATACCGTGAAAGATATTATCCTTCTTACTCTTTGGATCATACGTACTGCTGGAGTTCACATTCCTTCTACTGGGCGCCATTTCTATACAATGGCATAAACTAGGTTAGTTTATGAATCACAATACATAATTCCATACATAACATAAATTGAACTATTTATGGATATAATCCATAATCATAAAAAGGTTTTATTTGAGGAAGTATATACTCATAACCGTTCATTGTGTTATGTAATGAAAATGGGAATTATCCAAAGCATATCCCCCGGGAGTGTCGTAACCAAGAGTGCATCAAGGCCCGTTGTCGTGCACCAGTTCCCGTTCGAGTCTAGCTCAAAGCGGTGTTTTCGGGTTTTACCCCTAGGTACATCTGTGCCAGAGCCGCCTCTACTTGATCGTATCCAGACAGGGATGTATTGCTCGGAAAACTCATAACATCTCTATAATACCAAAATTCTAGGAAGTTCTTCTATACTAATCCTCAAAGTCTATCTTTGGGCTATGTGCTCTAATCAGAGTTTATCTAAATCTAGCTTCCAAGGTTAGTACTAAACTGCCTCTGATACCAACTGTAACGCCCCGACCCCAGCTACCCAGAGTCGGTGCATTACTTCGTAACATTGGCATGATCACAAAAGATCAAGTCTCGAAAGACCGATTAGTTTAGTAGCCTTGGAAACACTAGATACATTCGTAAACATTACATTACATCATAAAGTGAAAAACTACAATAACAAAGTCTCCATAGTCCACACTCATATCCTCTTCTGACAAACCCTGCAGGTCATTCATAAAATACTTCTTCACATCCTGGAAAATATTAAAACATTGAAAGGGGTGAGCTCAGATGCTCAGTAAGGATAACAATATTTCGGAAGCTTTCATAAATAATCATAAAAATTTAAGGCAATGTATAACTAAAACAAAAGCCTTTTAAACTTGAACATCAACATAATATGGCAAAAGTAAAATTAGATAATGCCATTCACTTCTTCACATGGATATTCTATTGGTCGAATAATCACATGAAATATCAATAACCACTTTCATAATGTTGGAATGCATAATGCCAGACTATCATAACCACGTAGCCAAGGCCTCGTGCCAAGACCACAAATAAGATTTTGTCAAGGCCTCGTGCCAAGACACTAGTTTGTCTCATGAGACCTGCCGATGCATCGAGGAGCTATAGCGGGCTCCACCCGTCACTTATTAAGTCCAATACATTCCTCATATGAATAGGTTTAAACATATCATAAACCATAACATAATCGTATCACATAAAACATGCATAAAGGAAATATAGCATTTCCACATTTCAATCACAAGATATAAATACAACACATTGATAAAATAAAAACGCTTTCAAACCCATTTTCAATACCAAAATAAAATAAAGTTAAAACTTTGTATTTATTTTTCATTAAAAAAAATGATGGCTTGTAGAGGAAGCCGAAACTCAAATAATGGTCACGGTGGTGGAGAAGTCGTTGTTGCCGCATAAGTACGGAAAGAAAAACATTCCCTTTTTTTCGTTTAGTAAAATGCTTCGTATAAAAAAGATTCCTTGTGAATAAACGTAAAAGTCAAAGGGGTTTATACACTGTATAAAAGAAAATTGTGTATAAAACCAAATATGCCTCAATGAAAGGGGTTTGAGACGAAGTCCATAAAAAGATCATTTTTAAAATAAAATAGATCTATTATGTGTATTCACTATAGGTACACATGAAGAAAGTAAAAATACAAGATAGGACATAATAATATCATGACATAATTTGAAAGTAAGAGATTAACCCAAAGAATGGAAATTGGGTTAAGAAGTTCCCTTACCTTGTGTCCGACTTGACTCAACCGTTATTTAACCTCCTGAATAATAAACTAGAGTTAATATCTACCTTATTAAGAACCATTTTCAATTTCATTGTCCTTTTTATTTCACTTATTATAATGTTATGAACATTATGTAATTATTTAAGTTAATAACGGTCGTTTTGTCGATCTTTGGTACTTGAGTCAACAATAAAATTCTTATAATTACAAGTTGTTCATGTGGTAGAATATCCATTATATCCAGAATTATATTCATGATTTAGATGTCATATATATCATATATATACAGTATATACATTCATTCATAATGTCACGTAACCTTTAGAGGTAAGAAATGAAATGCACCGTTCATGGAGACGGTAAGCCGTACGTACTCATGAACGCTACTTTCATTTCTATTTCGTATTTAATGGAATGGAATCATAATGATATAAATTTTTAGTATAATTAAAGTATAATATAGTGTATAATACCATTTAATACATCCTTTATACATCCCACATATGGCATTAACGATTCAAATCACTTTGAGGGGGCGCTAGTCCGCACTTCCGAAAATGAAATTATCGCGTTTTACCCATAATGGAAATCATAAAGTATGACATAAATGAGAAATACAGAAGCATAAGTAAGACATAGACATATTTTATATCATATATAAATATAGTGACATCTAAATGGCCACCTTTGAAGGTGTTATATGAGTGTTGAACAATCATCGTTTCGTGAGGCAGAAATTCGCCATCCACAGAAACCGTATGTTCTTTAACCATTAGATGTAGGTTTGTGTAAGTGTAGATCGAATCCTTCTTATAAAAACATCCTAGTATATTGAGGATACTGGTGTTGTTACAAAAGTAATGAATAAAAAGATTTTAGGGGTTTGGAGAAGAAAAATAAAACAAAACAACATTAGAAAAGACATTACCTCAAAATCGGGTAACTCTTTTTGATTTGAGCCAAAGGCTTCCTTGGGAAGAGTTCTGCTCAAAGTGAGGCTTCTAGGAGTAATAGGGGGAAGTTGGGAGAGTATTTGGTCAGAGGTTGGCCGAGCCAAATGGCTTGAAGGTGTGAATGAGGTGGGAGAGGTGGGGGCCTTTTATAAGTGGAGAGGAGGGGCACTTTTGGAAAGATTGAAATGTTACATTATTTCACAATGCTTTTCGGATTCTAAAGGTCCCAAACTTATATAATTCGAGGCTAAGGTGATAAGGTTTCTAAATATCCTCATCCAATAGGCTTTGTACAAGTGTAAGCCTTGTATTTTTCATTATCTTCTCATTTTATTTAAATCGTTAAATAATGAGGTCATCACTGCATCGTAATGATGTCATAAATAATTTAATTTATTTAATGTCTAAAAATTATAAAAAAAAATACTATGATGTAGGAAATATTTTTATATTTATAATGAATATTTATAGTCAAAATTTGGACTTGTGTAACCCCACTTAAAAACTGTTTTAGTAAAACAACTCATGTTTGTGTCAATTTAATTTTAACATTAAATAAATATATATTAATGTCATTTTCCAACTAAAGTGGCTCCATGGGGTCCCCAAGTTGACCCATGGGTTGTCTTGGTCGGCCATGAATCATCCAATAGGAGTAGGACAAGTGTCATGCTCATCTCATATTATTAAAACATTATTTGTACCTTAAACTACACTAATTACCTCTAATCGCGATTAAGAACTTAAAAGTTACTATTCACCAAAAAATTATTTTAATCTCATTGAACCACATTTTACTTCTTAATGACAACCATGTATGTAGGATTTTTGAAAATAAAATCACAGAAGTGGTAATATTTCATTTAGACAAAAAATCAGTTATTTAACTACCACTTAGTGGTTTCAATATTCATCAAAAATTGATGTTTTTCAGAACAAGTCCAAAATTTCACCCTAAGCTATAATTGATATTCCGAATTCAAAAATGATGTCTATTTTACAAAATTCCAAACATATATGTTGCATTAATTAATTTTATAATTAATTCCCACTGTTACGACAAATAGCGTGTTTTTAAGAAACAATTTATATCAAAAGATTGGCAATTGTTTATGTACAATTTCAATGTTAAATTAATTCTAATGACCACCATTGGATAAAATGGTAAAAATATATTCTAATTATACCTTAAAACCACTAAATAGTATAATTTATCACAATAAATTATTTTGATTAAAAAGTTTTTTTAAGTATTTTTCACTATTCATAAAAAATTAGAAGTTCTCAGAAAAATACCAAAAATTCAACATAGGCTAATTTCGATATTCCGAATCCAAAAATGAAGTCCATTTTGAAATATAAAATTTCTATAATTTTAAAAAGTGGTTATTACTATTCATAACGGCTACTTTGATTAGTCGCAGTGTTTTAGAACTCGAAGTTGCGTACAATGCAAGCTATTGCATTATTGAATGAGAAGCGTATCATGGAAGCTCGGGGTGTTACAGTTCTAGAAATAGGTAAATTCAATTCCATTCCAATTCTAGTTTTTTACTTCGAATCAAAAAGAATATCCATTATGAACCAATCATGGAAACCATGTGAATAACGCACCCAAATACAATGGAATTAACAAAATATTATGAATGGGTGGAATGATGTTATAAAAAGATCATTAAAGGTGTGAAAAACTTGAATATTCTTTTTTTAAATATTAATAACACAATTTTATATTTTATACGACAGGTTTAAACAAGTTTGAAGTGAGAGAAACCCAATGTGAAGGATTTTCCTTTTAAATTTCTTTTAAAAGTATCTCTAATGAAATTAAAAAGGAATCTTTTTTATCTGGAATGACTTATTTTTCGTGATTTCATGATGATTTCTTACCATGATATTTTCCTTGGATATATTAATATATGGTTTATCTTTTTATATCTCATTATGTGTTGGGTTGAGCCCATTATTGCCCAAGATATGTGGGGTTGATCCCATCATATCTCAAGATATGATAAGTTAGCCCCATTATACCTCTCCAATACATTGGGAACTCTGCAGATGGAATTTGACTGAAGGGATATTCCATGTGTATGTGTGGTTATAAGATTGATATGGGAAATATGTCCTAAGGGAACTATATGATGTTTTAATACATGCTTAGAAATTTTAAAAAAAGGGTTTTCAAATGGTTTTTATGTTTTCACTAGACTAATGATTTTTCTTTCTTTATATCCCTTATTGCGATTTTTGTTCTCATCACAGGGTTTTAAATTTTTTTTACAGGATTCCTTATACGTTCAAAGTATTGTAAAGGTGTTACTATAGATTAATCCAATTAGTTATATTGAAATTGTTTTTTAACTCTTATTCAATATATGTAAGGTATTGTCTAATTCCCTCGAACCTTGAATAGAAAATGTCCTCATTTGTATAATTAATAGTTTATTTTCCAGATATCTATTATTGAAATAAAATACATATATCATTTTAGAACTAAATCCAGATGTTCGGGTTCAGGGCTTTACAAAATTTTTCTTAGTATCTATTTTTTCTACGATACAAAACTTTTAAAATAAAACATGTTTTCTTCTATGAAAAATCATTTCGACTATCAATATGATTTATTATATATTAATAATCATCCTTCAACCCATTGAAAAATATTTAAAAATGATGAATGAGAAAAAAAACTTAGAAAGTGATATAAAAAAATAAATATGTTATTCTAGTTAAATACAAGAAATACCATAAATTGTTTACTTTTATGAAATATTTTCTGATAATGTGAAATAAATTATATACACATGAAAAAAACCTTTTGCACAATGAAATCCTTTAAAACTCATACCATGAAAAAAAATATTTTAGGTTACCTAAAGAATTATATTCATAAATCATGTTAAACCCATTTCTTAAATAATTGGATCCCAATTAAATCTAGAGGAGAAACCACTTTAGTAAAATACCATCTTTCCTTTGAAGATATAGATCATTACTTAGTGCATTGGAGATCTATAATGGGTCTCACCCACCATATAATTTGTATCAGGATCATGAGTGTCCCATTTATAATACTCAAGTACCATATAATGAATAAAATATTTTATTCTTTAATCTTTTCAACATAAATGCATTGAAAAACTATATTAATCGTGTATAAAAAATGCTTTAATGTATCGAAATACAGTCCATTTTTTGAAAAATAATTTATTTAAAATAAATTAAGAAAATGAATTTAATTATTGTTTTTATTTAAGGAAAACATGAAACCTTTTAAACAAACAAAAAAAATAAAATAATTAGTATTAAAGTAGGGAAGTATTGGGATGTTATTTAAGTTAAAATACAACATTCCTTTAGTATTTTGTAAAGATAGTCAAAATGTTCCAAAAAAATACTCCTTTGGAAAAAATTTAAAATGTGACATAAAATTTCTGCTGTAATTAATTTATGTCCATATAAATATCCCAAAAAAATGAATAATATTGATATGGAATAAAACTATTTATAAAATAAATCAATATAACATATAAAATGAGATTTTTAAAGTGAAGACTCTCTTGTATAAAGCCTGATTTGTCATGTATGTTAAATTTCCTAATGAATAATAAAATTATATTAATTATTTAGTTTCTTAATAATATTTTTTCATTTTAATATTCCCCTTATTTTATTTACTACAAATTTATGTACAATTACATAATAAAATAAGTTCACGTCAGATGTTTTGATGAGATTCGACTCATATATTCAAAATGACATTGGTAGTTGATCAATAGAAAAGTAGGTCATTATTTTATCATATATAAAATAATTATGATAAAATAATTATCATTATTATAAACCAATTATACCTTTAAAAAATCATGAAATATTGTAATGAAAAATGAACTCTATTACAATAATGGAGATGGTAGTTTATCCATACACATTTGTAATGTTTTCATTTTTAAATGATAAAGATGGAAAGAAGAAAGGTATTATTTCCCCATTACATATTTATCATTATATAATAAATAAAATATATTATTTCATTAAATAAAATTATATATATCAACCATGTGATCTGGTGATTGAAAACAAATCACATCACTTTATGGAGGTGGTAGTCCATAAGCACATACAAATGATAATATCATTTTTAAATGAATTTAAAGGTAATAAATTAGATTATATATTATCTCTTAATAGTTATAAATATTTGTCAACGTTGTATATAATCATTAAATCCATAATTATAACCATTCCTGAGAGGTGGTGATTGAAAATGAATTACATCAACTCACGAGACGATAGTACACCATACACAAGAACGACGACTTTGTCTCTCTTTTGATGGAGGAGGAGATAGATATTTAATGTGAAATTAAAAAAATCTAATTATATTTAATATATTGGGGTTATTATTTAAATATTTTTTAATAATATTTGAGGGAGTCAGAGTAAGAAATAAAATGAATACTCTAGGTTAATAATTATACCTATTCATCAAACAATATCCTTTGATTTACAACATAAGCACTCTAATGTCAGTATCAAGACCAAAATAAAACCTATATAATGTAGAAAGTGATTTTATTATAGTTTTTGGGTAGGTATTTGGTGATCCAAATTTCTCTTGAAGTGTGTAGAGAAGAGGATTGGGTTGACCTTTCATAATTAGTGGAGGGGAATTATTGAAATTTATTATTGAAATAATTTACATGTTCACATGGATCCAAATTGATATAATTAGAATATATGATGAGGATGATTCTAAATACTCTAATCCAATAAAAATTGAAAAAAAAATTAAGTAATATTTTCAACCTTAATGTTTTTAACCCTTAGTTGACCCTTTTGATGATTAACATAATAATAATGTTTTTTACCATTTAGGGGTCAACAGTGGTACAATAAATGGAAAATTATCCCATAAATGGACTATGGTTGATATTTGAAACCAAATTTCAATAAATAATAAGAATATATGACTTTTCAAAATTTTAAATCATTTGATAAAATATTGTCTATTGTAAAATAACATTTATATCATTTTTAAAAATACATGAAATATTATAATATAACATGTGTATACCTCTTGTAAAATGGATCAAATGTGATGTGGATTCATACACAAGGAATATATGGCAATAATAAAAATAAGTTTTTTATAGGTATTTATATATTTTTAAACCTTATCATTTTTATTAACCCCTTTATTAACCAATTTTAACTATAATCATGGTAATGCCTTTTTTAATGCTAAATGGTTATAATTTTACATGTAATGTGAAAATTGGATAAAACAATCAAAGGTATGATATTTTTTACAATTTATAATCAAAATAGTGGGTTTCAATGATTTTTATGGCTTTGAAATCATTTAATAAAATTTTATTTATCATAGAATATCATTAACATCATTTTAACACTATTAATTTAATTTTTCATTGCAAAAAACATGAGAGAAAAATAATTATAATATAATAACATCACACATTCCAAAAATGTAAAAAATATCTTAAAAATTTTGGAAAATATAATTAATTAAAATTATATTATTTTTAATATTTTTCAATAGTTTATTTTAATTCAATATTAATTTAATAAATGATGTGTCGGTGTTGTGAAAAAAATTAAGTTAATTATTTCATCACTAAAAATTAAATATAAATTCTAATTGTATGAAAATAATTTTTTAAAAAATAAAAAATTAGAATGTTTCATAAGATTTTTATTACTTTCATAAATTATTATATTTATTAATTATAATACAGTTGTATTTTTTACTTTTTCATTTACAAAAATATTATAACGGTCAAAATAAATGAAAAAAGGGACCTAGATGCCATATTTTATGAACATAACTGAACATGGTCGAACTCCACTCATCCAATAGTATAAATTCATGTATTAGGGTCATTGTGTAGTCCTTTTAATATTATTTGTAACGTTGGTTACTTGATTTACCCTTATCATGGTGATAATTAGTTTCTGTGGTAACTATTATTAATGCACAAAAATAAAAGGGATATATTTACCAACGTTGGACAACCAAATTCAAAATATATAACAAATTTTCAAATATTCAATTTCTATAAGTGGATGAAATTAATTTAAGATTAATATTTAAAAAGAAATGAAAATTTATTTTTAGAAAAACCATTTAAGTATTAATTTTTTTTCACCAAATGTTACCATAAAATTGATTCCAATGAACAATGTTGAATTATTAATAATATAATAGAACTAATTTTACTTTGAAACAATTTTAAAATAAAATTGTACTTTTTTATACTTGAAGTAAAAATATAGTTTTAAATAGAAATATGTATCTTCACTATTTATAAGAAAATTTAATATTTTCTAAAATATCCCAAAAAAATCGTTAATATAATTTTGACATGATGATTTAAAAAAAATTATATATTTTATCAAATAAAATTTCTAAAACATTCATAAATTAATTATAATATTATCTCACAAAAAGAAATAAAAACCATTTTTTAAGAAAATGAATTTTTTAAGAAAAAAATGAAGACTATAAAAATTTATTTCTTATTTCAAAATAATTAATAAATACGTTTGTATTTATTAGGAACATTATACATATATTTAATAATTTGTTTAATCATATAATCATAACCTCTAATTTAATGACATGGTTTTAAACGTCATATTTAAATAATAAAATTTCATGGTTTATTGAAGCATGGTGTTGCATATCTTGTACATTATCAGACATAATATTTCTTTTAAAATCTCAAGATATTACTAATTTAATACATAGTCAACACTAGATTAAAAAATACTTTATTATAACTATCTTTTAATCCTTATTGAAATCCATTAAATCATCACTAACCAATTATCTATTATAGAGTGATGAATCACATCATTGGGTAATATTATTGATCTATATTTATCATTGTGATTTGGAATGAAATTTTATTGAATAACTACAATTATTAAAATATAATAGTCAATTCTAGTTTTTTATAAAATTTTAATTCTTTTGGGTCCTAGTGACATAATACCTATGTGTGATAAACACCATAATTCCTAAATGAATCATTACGGCACAACAAATTGATGGATAAGATTACACCAAATATACACAAGAGGGGGGTGAATTGTGTCTTTTCAAAAATCATTATGACATTGTGTTCTTCCTTTAAACTTTATTTAGATAAAATGTTGCAGCAGAAATTTAAATAGTAGAAACACGAGATGTATAGTGGTTCAGGAAACAGAAGTCCCCTAGTCCACTCCAGCAATGATCTACTCAATGAGCTTGGTGGTTTTCACAATCTGGTCCTTATTTCAATAGACCGGTTCACAACTAAGTATAGGCAGTTTACACCTTTATAATCCAGGGTAAAAACAGAGCATTCTGGTTCAAACACGAACCTACTTAGCTTAGTACGAGAAGCTGGTCACTCAAGAAAAGAAAAGAAATATTTTTGTATTATGAAAATACTTTCCAGATTTTATTCACAATTGCAATAGCTTGCAATTGACAGTAAATGGATCATCACCTTCAAAAATAGTAATCTTCACATAAGAGACGTTCTGAGTCAATCCCGCTGTAGTATATATAGAAATATAATTCACAACATATGTAGTAGAAAATTCACAGTAGATCTTCGTTGTCGAACAAGTGAATCATCTATCGTGTTCCTTCCTCTTTTAACAAACATAGCGTTGATGCTCCTTTTGAACCTGCTGATCGGTGTGTTTTTGTAGTCTCTATTTTTCCTTTTTTTTAGAATAATCAAATGGTCACACAATATCAATAATTAATCGATGAAGTTCCAAAAAACCCATATAAATAAAATAAATATAAGAACTTTTTTTGCAAAATTATATCCACAAAAGTAGCCTTTTTTACTCGTGATATTCAAACATTTGAATTTACAGATTAGTCATAACATTCCTGAAGAATCAGCATAAAAATGATCCTTTTAATTCAGTTATCAAATCACTGATGAAATGGTTTTGAATAAGTCAAAATCGTACTTTAAAATCAGATTTAAATATGGCTTGTAATCCACCTAATAATCAGCCTATTGACCATTGCATAAAAATATCGACTTCAAATTATCTGACGCCAAACATAAGGTTAAGTTGAACTGTATGCGTCCTATGAATGTAAGTTTTATGACGTAGCCTTCAAATGTAAGGATCATAATGTAAGGCTGACAACGTAAGGTTCACTCCAAACATAGGGTTGGTCATCCATACTTTTCTCTACAACTTTCAAACATACGGTAAAAGATCCATACTTTTACTTGATCCATACTTTTCTAAGAACGTATGGTTGTTTACAAAATTAAGGCTAAGGAACCATACTTTTGAGAAACAAATGTAACATTTAGTATTTACGTATGGTTCTCCTTCCACGGTTTTCTGGTATCCCAAACGTAGGGTTCCTTCCTAACGTAGGGTTATTCACCCATAATTTACCGATAACGTATGGTTGTTTAACCATACATTTTTCTTATCTCAGAAAGTATACTAGGATTTCATCCTTATTAATTTTATCCATGTAGGGTATCAACAGTGTTTCTAGAACACGCTCAAAAAGATTCTGAATAAGTAGCGCATGAATAGTGTTTCCAGAACATGCTAAATATGAATACTTTAGTAATAAATTCCCGTAATTTCAAGAGTAAAATAAAATAATAAATTCCTACAAAATGATTAATAGTAGAAATCATTAGAAATTAATTAAGGGTATTTGTGAGCAACAAAATTATCATAATAAGACAGAGTATTAATATAAACTCCCCCTTTAAATAACAATATTATGTATTATTGAAAATAACACTTGCTCAACAATCTCCCCCTTTTGATGATCACAAAACCCATAAGAAATAATTGATGAAATTAACATAACATAAAATTAATTATATAAAGTTTTGAAATCTTGAAAAGATAAATACAATATTAATGTCTCCCTTTAATTTATCTATGTTTTTATTTTTCCAAAATAAAATTAATTACTCCCACAAACTAAAAGATGTTGTATTTATCCAAATTTCTCCAAATTTCACCCTGTAAAAAACTATTGTGTTTATCCAAATTTAACCCACTTTTGTGATATCAAAAATAATGATAGAATATGGAATAGAACATAAATTAATGTAGCACTTAACATAAGTAAATAATATTATTAACTGTTTATCAATAATTAAATCTGAAGTACTGGCATATCAAAATAAAGACAGTAAAACAAATAGAAACAAAGAAACAGATTTTCATTAACAGTCAAAAATAGATACAATGATGATAAACACTGGAATCAAGGTTTTTTTTGCAGTGAACAGGTAGGGTTTATCTCCTCTGGACTGTAGAATTGATTTCTGCTAACTGTTATCTCAACCTTTTCATTAATCCATCACCAAGATGAATAATGTGATCACTGGCCTCTTGAGTCATATGAATATCTTCAATGAGATTGACTCTGAAAAACTCATGAAGCCTTTCTTCATTCTCCATAAACAAAGACAACTTCTCTGTGAATTTTTCTAAGACAAAGCAGATTCATGGCTCATTGGATGTTAACTGATCAACTAAGAATCTCTGATTATCTAAGAGAACAAATTATTGAGCATTTTTTCATTGAAGATCTTGCAACCTGTCATTCATGTTTCTCATTGCAGCTGTGATAGCTTGAAATCTTATGATTAAATCAGATGAAGTACCTGATCCACTAGCAGCACAGTTTCCAACTGATGCGAATTGTGTCTCTAGAAACAAATTAAGATCTGAGAAATATAACTTCATAACCATTTCAGATTTCAATTTGGCCGCAACATTTAGCATATCCTCTTTAAAAATTTTAACATCTTGTCTTGAAAAAGTACTCTCATTAAGCTTTTGAAATTTCAACTGTTCGGATGCTAAGGTGCTTCTCAGAGAATCATTATCACATTGCAGTTGAGATAACATTTTGTAAAAATATTCAAATTCCCTATTCCTTAAATCAAAAGAACCATGTTCATGATTCACATTCTCAGGCTCTGTTTGATGTAGCATTACAAAAAGTAATGATTCTGCAACAGATTTTTCTTTCTCCTTGTCCTGAGTAGGTTGGTCCACAAATTTTTCCTCAGAGTCCTTTCTAGACTCTTCCATTGAAAAAATCCTCTTAAATAACTTCTGTGTGAGCTTCAGAAGCATGCTCATCACAAACATCTTCAATTTGTTCATCTAATGGAATATCTAAAATGATATCCTCTGGAGTTTCCTGAGGTCTGGCCACTTCCTCATCAGGCACTGCCTCCTTTTCTTTTTAAAGTACAGTAAAAACATCATCTACAGCCTGTTGTTCTGATATTTCAACTAAAATCCTTTCATGATCAGGATTTGTAATAGTGACATTCTATTCTTGAGGTTATTCAACAACCTTTTCTCTTAAAAATATGTAAGAGAGTAAATATCTTCTAGTTAAATCAACGAAAGTATGTTTCTCAGTCACATGTATTTTCCTCTGAGTTTGAAGTCCCTCCTGACTTCTTTCTTCCTCAGTTTCTACCACTTCAAATATGATCCTCCTTACCACAGTGCTGACTCTTGATTCAGCTTGTCCCTCCTTGGACATTGCATATTGAGCTTGAGCACTCTCTGATTCATCATCTTCTCCAACTGAAAAAAGTTTTCCTTTGATAGTACTACATAAATAGCCAATCATTCTTAAATTTCCAGCGTTAAACACATTAATGTGATGATAGTGTACTATGTAATCCCCCAGTCTCACCATGTCTTTCTTAAGCAATAGCTTGGAAATGAATTGACCAAAATGATAAAATTTCATGCGGGCATCACTCTGACAAAACTATCTTAGGTATCTAACCATATACATAGGAAAATTGAGTTTGAAATCACTGAGCATAAGATACATTATATACATATCAGGATATAATATCTTTTCCATATCAGACTTCCTCGGTGCAATCCCTATTTGCACAAATTTAACCAAAATTTTCTGATCAGGCTCCAAATCCTTGATAATTTTTTTTACAGTCTTAATACCAAAGAGAAAAGACATTATGTCCTCTGATTTACGCACAGAATCTCCAATATTTTTCAAATCAAAATGAAAAAATCCCTCATGAGGGATGTTGAGAATCTGACAAATTTCTAATGATGAGATTGAGAAATCCTTATCCTCTATCTTAGCCATCATATTATCCTCAGTATCTCCCAAACTAAATTGTACAGATTTGAAGAAGTATCTATGTTCTACCTCATACAGAAATTTAGTATTTTCACTGTTGAACGTCTGTTCAAGTTTATGAAATGACAGTACTTGTTTCAATAGTATATTTGCCTGAAAAAACTAGTCAAGATCGATTACCTTTCCATGTAAGATTTTTCTTCCTTCAGAGAGTTTTCCATTGGAATTGCTTGTCTCGGCTTCATTGGATCTTTTAGTCCTTACCATATCTGCGAGAATCTATGAAGGTTTGAGGTTTAGGGTTTCAGAGGTTTGAAGATTAAGGTTGATGAGAAGAGGTGTAGTTTGTAGGTTCGAAAAGGTTTCGATAGAAATGAAACGGTTTATAAGTCGAAAGGGTTTCTCACAACCTTGATTCCCGGGTTTTTAAAAATCATTACATATATTTAAAAATAAATAAGAAAGATTACACGAGGAAAAGAAACTTATTCTGTTTGAAAAAAAAATAGCTTAATTATTTTAAGCAGAATTAAAATAAAGAATTACTATAGTAAAATAAAATTTTATTTAAGATCAAATATACCTAACTCCCCCTTTATAAAATCAAACCTTGCAGTGGGAAGTGGTTTAGTAAAAATATCATCTAATTGAAATTCAGTACTTACAAATTCCAAAGATATATCCTTTTTAAGAACATGATCTCTCATAAAATGATGTCTGATATAAATATTCTTAGTTCTATAATGATTAATAGTATTTTTTGAAATATTTATAGCACTAGTATTATCACATAAAATAGGCGTATTGTTAAAATTTAGTCCAAATTCCATAAGATTGTTTTTCATCCACAACACATGTGCACAGCAACTGCCAGCAGAAACATACTCTGCCTAAGCTGTTGATAGGGAAACTGAATGTTGTTTCTTACTTGACCATGACACTAATGATTTTCTTAAAAAGTGGCAAGTTCCTGAAGTGCATTTCCTATCTAATCTACAACTCCCAAATTATGGATTTGAATATGAACTCAAATTAAACTAATAAGATTTGGGATAAAGAAGAGATTGAAAAAAAATTCCTTTTAAATATATAAAAATTATTTTAACAGTAGTTAAATGAGATTCTTTAGGATTTTATTGAAATCTTGCACAACGATATACTGAATACATTATATCTGGCCTACTAGCATTAAGATATAATAAACTACCAATCATACTTCTATATAACTTGTTGTCAACTGATTTTCCAGTTTCATCCAAATAATGTTTTATACTAGTACACATAAGAGTTGGATATGTCTTTCTGTTTTCAAGTCCAAATTTCTTCAAAAAAATTGTAATGTATTTTCTTTGATTCAAAATATTTCCAAAATATTTTTGATAAATTTGTTTTCCTAAAAAGAAATTTAGTTCTTCCATCATACTCATTTCAAATTCTTTTTGCATTAACTTTGAAAACTCTTGAAAAAGGTTTTTATTAGTTGATCCAAAAATTACATCATCAACATAAATTTGAACCAATAAAATATTACAATTCACAGTTTTCTTAAACAGTGTTGGATCTTCCATTCAAACAGTAAATTCATTTTTCAAAAGAAAAGAGCTTAATCTTTCATACCAAGCTCTAGGTTCTTGTTTAAACCCATAGAGAGCTATAGTGAGTTTAAAAACAGAATCTAGTTTTTCAGAATTTTCAAAACCAAGAGGTTGATCAACATAACCTACCTCCATTAAATAAACATTTAAAATGGAAGACTTAACATCCATCTGAAATAATTTAAGGTTTATATGATATGCATAGGCTAAGAGGATTCTAATGGCTTCTAGTCTAGCTACAGGTTAAAAGGTCTCACCATAATCTATACCTTATTCTTGATTATATCCTTTGGCTACAAGTCTATCATTATTTCTAGTTATTATTCCATGATCATCTTGCTTATTTCTAAATACCCATTTGGTTCCTATCACTGGATAGTTCTGTGGTATTTCAACTAATTCCCATACTTCGTTTCTTTTGAACTGTTTTAATTATTCTTGTATTTCTATCATCTAGCTTTCATCATCTAAAGCTTCTTCTATAGACTTGGGTTCTAATTGGGATAGAAAGGCTGATAATTCTACAATATTTCCTATATTTATTATAGTTTTTATTCCTGTATCTAAGTCTCCTATTATAGTTTCTAAAGGGTGATTCTTTATGGTTCTAGTCTTTCTAGGAAACACACTTATAGGTTCTTCAGTATCATGTTCTTTTGAACTGGACTGAATTTTATTTATATCTTTTTCAAAATCATTTTTCGAGTTCCCAAGCCTCATGTTATCATTAGAGTCAGATTCATCCATTTGATCTGTCCTTTTCTCAAAGAGATCAGATTCATCAAATTTCAAATGAACTGATTCTTCAACAATCATTGACTTCTTATTATAAATTCTATAAGATTTGGAGGTACCTGAATATCCAAAGAAAATTCCTTCATCGGTTTTTGGTTCAAACTTACCAAGATTATCCTTGGTGTTTAAGATGTAAACCTTGCATCCAAAGACCTTAATATAGTTAACTTTAGGTTTTCTGTTATTCAAAAGTTCATAGGGTGTCTGTTTCAAAAGAGGTCTAATTAAAACACTATTCATTATATAGCTAGTTGTGCTTACAGCTTCTCCCCAAAAGTAGGTAGGAAGGTTGTATTAATTTTTCATAGTCCTAGCCATTTCCTGAATTGTACTATTTATTCTTTCAATAATTCCATTTTGTTGAGGTGTTCTAGGTGCAGAGAAGGTGTGTTTAATGCCCATATTTGAGCCGAATGAATTAAATTCATGATTCTCATATTCTCCACCATGATCACTTCTAAATGAAATTATTTTAAATCCTTTCTCATTTTGAACAGCATTACAAAAATATTCAAATAAAGTAAAAGCTTCATTTTTTAATTTCAAAAATAAAATCCATGTAAACCTAGAATATTCATCAACTAAACAATATACATATAATTTACCAGCCAATCTTTCTATTCTTGAAGGTCCAAACAAATCCATATGAATAAGTTCTAGAGGTCTAGATGTAGCAATTTTGTTAACAATTTTGAAGGATGATTTGTGTTGCATTCCAAGTTGACATGAATCACAGAATATGTCACTTTCAAATTTGAGACTAGGAAAATCAGATACTAAATGTTTCAAGATAACTTATTTAAAACATATACATTACAATGTCCAAGTATTCTACACCAAATCCAGGATTCATTTAATTTAGCAGTTAAGAAATTTACTTGTTGTTTACACAAGGAATTTAAATCCAATGTATACACATTATCAATTTTTGGTGCTTTAAATTTGAGCAATTTATTTTTGAAAACAGAACAGTAATTATAAGAAAAATCAAAATCATAACCATCATCACATAGCTGATAGATACTTATCATATTGTGTTGCAATCCTTGGACATAAAGTACTTTATTAATTGAGACAGCTTCTAGATCTCCAACTGTTCCAATACCAATGATTTTTCCTTTGGCATTGTCACTAAAAGTGACAAGTCCACCATATTTTTGAGTGAGTGTAGATAAATTCAATGAGTTTCCACTCATATGTCTTGAGAATCAACTGTCCATATACCATATGTCTTTTTTTATCTTGTGACCTGTTCCCTACAAATACATTTACATAGATTGCTTTGGTACCCATATTTTGTTGGGTCTAGTAGTGTTTTCTAGCAAGGATCTGGGAATCCAGACTTGCTTTGTTTTCCTAATTTCACATGAGTCAAATAGGTTATTTGATACAAAAGATTTCTTAATGCAACTTATTTGGGGTTGTCTTAAGAAACAATCCTTAGAAATGTGTCCCCTTATTCCACAGTAATTACAAATTAGTTTTTTTGTACTTGGAATAAAACAGTTTTTGTAAAGCTTGGGTTTTTCACCTTTACTTCTAATTCAAAATATCTCCTTTTTAATGACATTTTTCAGAAGTATTTTATTTAAATTATTTTCTCCTTTAGTAAAAACAAGGGCTACAGTTTTATAAGTTTCTACATTAGTTTGTAGTGATTTTATCTTTGATTCATAATTTTTTTTCTTATAATTAATTGAATCAGATTTTTCAATTAACTCATTATATTGTGCCAGCATTGTGTCTCTTTCATCAGAAATAGACTTATGAATATTATTTAAAGACTTATGATTCTTAAATAGAGAGTCATATTTTTCTTCAAACATATTGCAGTAGGCTGCATGTTTTTTTAGAGTAATTAGATTTAGAAATAGAATAAGAAGAATAGTAAGATTGTACATCATATGTTTCTTCCATAAAACACATGTGGGATTTCAGATTTTCTTCCTCCTTCTCTGAGTCAGATTGAAAATTACTACTGGATTCTTCAGATACACTCCATGTAGATTTCATAACATTCTTTTCCTTATGCTCAAAGTCATTTATTTTGAAAATTTTCTTTCTTTTGTCTTCTTTTAGCTAAGGACAGTCAGGTCTGATATGCCCCCATTTCCTTGCATTTATAGCATCTGATTTACTTGTCATCATTTTTAAAGGATTTTCTAAATACCTTCTTATTTATATAGAATTTTTTTAATCTTCGATCTAGCTGAGCCAATTCCATATCAAAATTAGTTAAATCAGAACTCTCTGACTCTCTTTTACATTTTCCTTCATCTTTTTATTTTTTCTCTGTGATTATGCTTTCAAGATAGTATCATCTCTTTTTATAAGCACTTTATGTTCATTAGATTCATCTTCCATCTCAGCTTCATACATCATAAATGTTCTAATAAGTTCTATCATGGTTAAATGTTTGAAATGTGTCAACTATTTGATTGCTGCAACGATTCCATTCCATTTTGTAGGCAGTACTCTCAATACATTTAAATCTTGATCAGCTTGCTGAATGGGTTCTCCCAAGGCAGTTATGTTATTGACAATCTCTGTCAATCTTCCATTCATTTGAGTAATACTCTCACCTTCAACCATTATGAATGTATCAAATTTAAGCTTAGTAGTTGCATATCTCATTTCCCTGATATTGTTAGTTCTTTAGTAAGAAACAGCAATAGTTTGTCACATTTCATATGCTCTGTTAAACTCATCGGGTCCTAGAACACATATAATTGCATTCATTGCCTTCGAGTTCATGTCATAACCTACTTTAGTAACTGCACTCCATGTTTCAGGTTTTTCTGATATTTCGTATGGTGTCAGAATCTTAGAATAGACTCTGTATCCAAGATTTTTCATATAGATAATAATTCATGACTTCCAGCATCCATAGTTCTCTCCATTGAAGTACGGTGCTCTAAACATAGACATTCCCTCTCTTTAATCAGTCATATTTCTCTGTGTATAATAACATTCAGCTCATTAAAGCTTTATCAGAAAGCTTAACCTCTGATACCAATTGTTGGATTTAATTACACCAAATATACACAAGAGGGGGGTGAATTGTGTATTTTCAAAAATCATTACGAGATTGTGCTTTTACTTTTAACTTTAATCAGGTAAAATGATGCAGCGGAAATTTAAATAGTAGAAACAGAAGATGTATAGTGGTTTGGGGAACAGAATCCCCCTAGTCGACTCCACCAACGCTCTACTCCACAAGCTTGGTGATTTTCACTATCTGGTCCTCGTTTCAACAAACCGGTTCACAACTGAGTACAGGCAGTTGAAACCTTTACAATATATGGAAAAAACATAGCCTTTCGGTTCAAACACAAACCTACTCAGCTTAGTACGAGAAGTTGGTCACTCAAGAATAGAAATGAAATATTTTCATATTCTAAAAATACTTTCAAGATGTTCTTCACAATTTCAACAGCATGCAATTGACAGTAGATGGATCGTCGCCTTCTGAAATAATAATCTTCACATAAGAGATGTTCTGATTCGATCCCATTGCAGTAGATATAGAAATATAATTCATAACATCAGTAGTATAAAATTCACAGTAGATCTTCATTGTAGAACAAGTGAATCTTCTATCATGTTCCTTACTCTTTTAACAAATAGAGCTTTGATGCTCATTTTGAACCAGCAGATCGGTGTGTTTCAATAGTCTCTATTTTCTCTTTCTTCATAATAATCAAAAGATCACACATGATCAATAATTAATCGATGCAATTTCAAAAATCCCATATAAATAAAATAATTATAAGAACATTTCCAGCAAAATTAGATCCACAAAATTTGCCTTTTTACTCGCGATATTTAAACATTTGAATTTACAGAGTTGTCGTAACTTCCCTAAAGTCTCAGCATAAAAATATCCTTTTAATTAGATTATCAAACATTAATGAAACGGTTTTGAATCAGTCAAAATCGTACTTTAAAATCAGATTTAAATCCGGCATAAAATCCACCTAATAATCAGCTTATTGACCGTTGCATAAAAATATCAACTTTAAATTCCCTGACGCCAAACGTAAGGTTAAGTTGAACTATATGCATCCTCTAAAAGTAAGTTTGATGACGTAACCTTCAAATGTAAGGTTCCCAACGTACATTTGACAATGTAAGGTTCATTCCAAACATAGGGTTAGTCATCCATAATTTTCTCTTCAACTTTAAAATATACGGTAAAAGATCCATACTTTTACTTGATCCATAGTTTTCCAAGAACGTATTGTTGATTAAAAGAGTAAGTTTGATGAACCATACTTTTGAGAAACAAACGTAACATTTAATATTTACGTATGGTTCTCCTTCTATAATTTTCTGATATCCCAAACGTAGGGTTCCTTCCTAACATAGGGTTCTTCTTCCATACTTTACCAATAACGTATGGTTGTTTAGCCATACATTTTCCATATCTCCAAAAGTATACATAGTTTTTATCCTTATGCTACGTTTATCCATGTAGGGTATGAACAGTGTTTCCAGAACATGCTCAAGCAGATTCCAAATAAGTAGCGCATGAACAGTGTTTCAAAAACATGCTAAATACGAATACCTTAGTAATAAATTCCTGTAACTTCAAAAATAAAATAATATATTCCTGCAAAATGCATAATAAATAAACTAATTAGAAAATTATTAAGGGTATTTGTGAGCATCAAAATTATCATAAAGATATAGAGTATTTAAATAAACACCCCCTTTAAATAACAATATTATGTATTGTTGAAAACAACACTTGCTCAACACAAATTTATATACAGATCAAATTTGTATATCAGATTATATAGTTTTATCTTCCAAAACATTACTCACAATTTCATCCTATAACACCATACTTTCTTAATCATTAAGTAATATTTGTTTATTTACTTCTATCTTATCTCTAATTATTCTTAAAATCAACCATGAGCATGTTGGCAATAAATAAAACTTGAAACCATTATCAAAGATCTTTAATGTATCATATAAAGACCCCAGACACAGTATTCTTCCAATGTGTAATTTATTTCAACATCACATTATAGGATAAAATGATGTTTGTGAGAGTTTTTTAAACCATAGACTGCGTATAAATAATATATTAATTATTTTTCAATTTAGATCTTCACACAAGTCATCCTTTATCATTTCCCATTATAAAGGTTACTTAATTTCTCCAATCATTGAAGATTGTTCATATATTTTTATGGGTATTCTAAATAGAGAATATCAATGTTCAATTGATAATATATTTGTTGTATTAATTAATTATATCATAATATATTTTCAGATAAAATAGGGTTATTCAAATAATATAATGATAATGTTGATGTTATACAATGAGAATAAATTATATATGAAGATGTATAAGTGTCAATTATAAAACTGTGGGTTGAATTTTCTAGGTAATATTTTATTTAGTAAATGGGGGGATAGTGGACATAGTTAATATTATAGAGGTTCATGCATCGAACCCCACAAATATTTTTCTAAATATTCGATTTTCTTAAACATGGATAGTAATTTTATTAGGTTTAAAACCAATGATTCTTTTATATTAACTGCATTATTAATTTTTTCTAAGAAAGTAATTATTTTTCTTAAATGATCGAAATTAAAGATACTTTTAAAAAATTTAAAGAGAAATTGGAAAGTGCGATAGGTATTATATTATCAGATGATGGAATTTTTTATGTGGTATAATATAACACATCTCATCATGGTTTTTAATGTGTCTTGATGTAGAAGAGTGTAGTCCTTATATATGTTATTAAGAAGTTACATTTTCATGAGAAAAACCGTACTAGTCATGAATTGGATCCTATAGTAGTTTTTTTTACATAATCTTTAGAAAAAATATTTACTCGGTAAAAAATTAAAGTATTATAAAAATAATAAGAGTTTGAGGTAAATCCTTTCTCACAAGTATTAATATTTTTTTCAAATTATAATTTTGTAATTTCTATAATATTATAACATAATTTCACATGTAACTATGAAAAGATAATTTAGTAGCTCATAGTTTTTGTTTGGATTCTTATGATAATGTTCATCAGAAAGTGATTAAAGAATGAAAATATAGGGATTTTTCATAAGAATAGAATCTTTGATTTAAGGATAATATTTATGGATTATATCTTCATCAAATAACTACGAAATATATGTTAGTGTGGAAGGTGGAAGATTTTTCACTATGAGACCCTGATGTATGTGTGTATAGATATCATATAGTGAATAGTGATTCTTTTAAGGGAAGAAGTAATGATGGGGACATATATTTTTTATTCTTGAGAATTTATTTCTTCCTTATTGTATGTTGGAAGAGGTTTTATATGAGTTTCATAGTTTATATTTGGAATTAAACCATAGTGTTACTATGCTTTACCATGCTTTAAAGAAGTAATTTTAGTGGTTTGGGATAATGAAATAAGCTTCTGAGTTTAAATACATATGTATTTCCTTATAGCATGTGAAATAAAAATATTTAGATCTAGAAATATTATTACATCTATTGAAGGTTATCCAATGGAAGAGGGAGGAAATTTCCATTGATTTTTCTGGAGGATATTCCATTAACTCAAAGTATTTTATGTTATTTAGCTTATAATGGATTAATGAATGACGCAAAAACATTTTGTTTTTGATTAAGTAATGTCAAAACATGATTCCTGATTTACATGAGATATATGAGGTATTATAATATTATTTTTATACCTAGTTTTTCCTTATCACTTCATTATATTTGTATATTAATAATCCAACTAAATGGATGATTTAGATATTTTAATACATGTTATTGGTGTGTATCTTTTATTTTGGAGGTTCATTGTGGATAATTTTCCATTACATTAGTTTCTTTATAATAATAGTTATCATTTATATATTAGAATGAAATATTATGAGTCCTTTTATGGGTGACTATATCATTCATTATTGTTCTAGGTTGAGTTTATTAAGGTTTCTATAGTCTTCTTAGAGATTGTATAATATATGAAAAAATGTATCCAGATTCATTGGCATCAAATGAGAACTACTTAGAGTCGACATAGTTCATAGCTAGACAACCGAGAGGAGGTAATTTGAGTATTTTATTGGAGATCATATTTTTTTACATGTTTCTACTTTGATAAGATAAAAAATTACTAGCAAAAAAAGAATGTTTTCATTTAGATTTATTGTTTTTTTTTGAGATATTAGAGAGGGTTTGGAAGTTATGATATATTTTTTACTTATTTATTATATTAGAGTGAATTCATGATATATCTCAAATTTTTATATTAAAAAATATTATCATTATCTATTTGATATGAATTAATTTGGTGATATCAGTGTTTATGAAGATATGAGATTGTGTAATTTTCAATTTATATTTAGGATATTAGATATAATGTCAATTATTAATGAGTGTTACCCTTAATATGGGTTTTTAAAAAACATAGTGGAGTGGAGGAAATAAATTTATAAAGGAAATTATAGATATAACTAAAATGTCCTAAATTATTTTCATTATCATTATTTTGTTTTCATGCGGATCCATTTTATAAAGATTATGGTTGAATGATGAGAATGTTGATATGATTATTTCCTCTTTATGATTATGGATAAATTTTTTGATAATGAAATTTTTTAATGTATATGTGAAATGTAGAGACTATGAAATTTTATGTTTGAGATTTTATAAAATTACAAAAATTATAATGGTAATTTTCACTATATGTGAAAAAAAAATATTTGTACTGGTCATGGGATGAAACTTTGAGCAAGATTTGGTTTTTGGATATTGGTGGTATTTATTAATTTTTTCGTTTATTTAAGTCATCTATATTTTATTTGGTTATTTATATAAAAACATATATTATTTATGTCTTGGAATTTATATAGAATATTATGGTAATTAAAGGGATAAATATTTCATTAAGATTGTATCGTAAATTATGGTCCAGTAAAAATATTTTTATGGGGATTTGAAAGAGAATAGAAATTGTGGAATTATCAATGGGCATGATGACATGTTTTTATAGGACAAATATAAGATTTTATCACATTTTATCTATCTTTCCATAAAATAAATTTTCTTATTTTCTCTCTTTTAAATAAAGAGGTATTATGAAATCAGTGTGTCAGAGTCAATTAAAAAGAGATAAATAAATTATGAAACATATAAAAATGATTATGAATTTATTAATTCATCATGGAATTGAGGTAGTTGGCTAAAAAAATTTATTTTTTAATAAACCTTCTAAATCCACTTTCTTGTGTTCTACTATGATGGATTGATAATTTATAATAATTCAATATAATGAATATCAAAGTAAATTCAAAAAACAATGTTTGATAAATATGATATTAATAGAAAAAATTTTCTATAAGAATATTTGAAATGGTTGTAAGATATGATATGGTAGATTATGAGTTGAAAATTATAAATTTTTGGAATGGAATAAAATAATTTTTTAGGTAATGTATTATATATAAATATGATTAATTACTTATTATTTTAGTGGATATTTGTTGATATTGGTAAAGAATTATGAAAACCAAGAAATGTTAATATAATATTTATATGTTTTTTAAAATGTATTAGATGATAATAAATTGTTTTTAATTATATATAGATTATTTGATAAGTCCATTTATTGAATTTTGAGCCCATAATTATGATATATTGTATAAATTACATAAAGTTGAATGAATCATGAATTTATACACATGGATCTAGACCATGGAAAATTTGGATAGTGGAAATCCATTTCTTTGAAAAAATTACTAAAATTTCTGTAAAATGTGGGATGGATGGAAAGTTTGTCACATGGTTTTCATGATTTATAGGCTTGGATACATTCCATGTTCAGGTAAAGAAATACTTTTGGTAGTGATTCTCACGAGGTTAGCATAGTTTCTATGTAGGTAATGCCTCTTTGAAAATGAGTTTTTTTAGTCAACATGAATTCCATGCAGTTATATAAATAATATAACATATCTTAGGTGATGGGATATTGGTATACGCAGGAGTAGGTTATGAATAGAGAATATGTGTAGAGGATAACTTTTGTTTAATGACTATTGACCAGCTAGTGGAGCATGTTAATGCATATGAATTGGTGAATATTAGAGATATTGAAATATTTTTCCCAGAATACATTTTTTTGTAAAATTTTTTGGGATAATTTTCTATCAATATGATATTATTATATTCCCTAGGACCTTTGTAATTATGGTTGGCCTAGGTGGGAGATAAAATTTATTGTGGGTTTCTAAATTCATTTTTAATTCATGGTGATGATGTGATGCCTATGTTTTAGGATATTGTTATTTATGGACATGGGGTGTAATATTGATGCTTAAATATGGTTGAATGTATTTTTATAATTTTATGTATATATGATCAATGATGTGAGTTTTGATTGCACCATTGGATTTGTAATGTATTTTTTAACATAGGTTCCAAGTCCCATGTAAATTTGAATTTAATGCCAAAGCTGGGAGAATATTTACTAGGATGTAGGATCTCCTATATGGTATCTATATGGTCTCAAACACCTTGAAATCTAGAATGTTTTGTGAATTTTTGTGTTTTCCACCAATACATGGTCCCTGAACGATCTTGGAGACTATACACTTTGGGTATTTTAGGTAATGCTACTTACATCATCCATACACAATCCCAAGATAATAATGAATGGAAATCATGTAGTTGGGGCTAAGTGTCTATTATTTAATTTTATAACACTCAAAACCTCTATAAAATTTATATTTTTTCCTCCAAATCTCTATTGGATAATTTTCTAGGTTATTTAAGGTGAATTGTTTGATCTCGAAAACCACTCATAAGTGGACTAAATGTAAGGATTATTAGATTAGATAATAGATCTTAGGTAAAACCAAAATATATTCTTTATATATCTACCACATTTACTATTATTCTCTCTTTTATATTAGGACATATAGATATCATATTTTTTAATCCACGATCATTTTCTGGTTATTTTCATTATATTTGATAGGTATATGTGGATTCATCACCTTGGCGTGATATTTAGACGACAAAATGGAGGAATTCTAAAAATGACACCAATAGGTATGTGTCTATGATATCATCTATTATTATCTAATTTTTTAAACTTTATTACTTAATTATTATTCATTTAGGGATTATTTAATTTCATTTCTATGGAATTGTGATTTATGAAAAAAAAATTATTCTGGAATAACTATATTTTTTTGAAAATGGACGATTTTAATTAACAATTTTTGTTTCAAAATAAAATTGAAAACTTAAAATAGATATTTTAAATTAAAATTATATGGTTTATATTTTAATTGAAAATATATTTACCAAATAAATTTTCTAGTTTTTAGTTTAGAAATTGAGGGAATATTTTTTCAAAATGTATTTATTTTTAAAAGTGATTTGGCATTATAAAACTTTTATAATTTATAATAAGTTTATTTTAATAAATTTTCCATGTAAATAAGGTGATTTAAATGTACATTTTGAACTTTAATTTTAGTATATGTCACATTATATTTGTATATGTGCTAAATAAAATATAATGTGACCTATTTCTAAGAACAATAAGATTCTATAATGGTAAAGTGGGAACATAGGGAGTAATAATTAAGGGAATAAATATTCATAAGGTGGAATGTTTATCCTTTTTATTCCAAATTTGATGGATTAGAGTTGAGTTAATGAGTGATGGATTAGTTTATACACACATGACCGAGTGAGTGATGATTCAGTGTTAAAAGAAAAATGATAAAACATACCAAAAAATTATCTAGTCAAAAAATTATGGTAATTTTATCTAGAATAATTAGCATGAAACATTAATTATGTTAATTTTGAGTTTCAATTATTTTTTAATAAATTAAGAGTTTATATTGAAATATTGGAGAAATGGGAGTTTTATTAATTTTCTTTTGGTTAAATGATTGTTTTTATGGATTTTTGGAAATATTATTTTTTCAGGGCATATGATTTCTATAATAAGACATATTTTGATAAAATTAATATATTTTAAAATTGATAAAATTTATTTTTATAATTTTTTTATGAAATAATGGCATGGTTTTTTAAATTGTAAAATAAAATGTTTTAGCCTTAAAAATATTTTATATCAGGGTTTTTTTATAAGATGTTTAATTAATTTTAAATGTACAGGAATTAGTGTCTTGGGGAAATCCTACTAAGTTTATAATCAAACCCTAAATGTCAACTTCATTTGATATATTGACATGATTATACATTATTCAGATAAGGGGAAGATTTCATTCTTCACTAAGAGAGATTCATAGTCTAATTTTCGAGTTATGGAAGATGATGTTGGAGTTGGTTCCATAGAACAATCATATTTGGACATTAAATTAATAAAATATCTATAGTATTGAATATTAATTGATATATTATCACATGATTATCTTTCTTCTATGTCACATCTATTAGATAATGTATTAAGTGTAATATTTTCACCAAAAGGTAATGGGAGTTCCCAGTTACTATATAACCTTATGTGTTATGAATATATTATTAAATCCATGTAAAATGGGGGATGATATAATTTTATGGGACATAAATGATATATTCTACCCATTGTAAGGGGGTCTTAATAAATTGATACGTCTTTTAAGGAAGTTCATCTTTGATACTCTCTAAAAGAAGGAGGTTATGGAAAATTGAACCACAAATTTAAAGTATAAATTTTTTATGTTTCACTGTGTATTACTATATTAGGACATGTGTAATGGTCCATATAATTGATATTATTAATAATAAATATCATATTTCACATACTTTGATTTATTGACAAAACCCAAGATAAAATATTCCTAGAAAGAGGTTGGATACATTGGGTGTGTCACAATTGATATAGAATTAATGAATAAGTTAATAAAGTGTATGAAAATTATATATAATGGAAGTATATATCTTTGAACCTTTAATTTAAATGTAACTATCTAATAAATCCATGTATATTGTGTTATATGGACGTGTTCATTTCCTAAAAGTCAATTAAAAATAATTCAACCATATCGGTTGATGATACTTGTGATGGTACCTTCTTGAATGATATATATAGACAAAGGAATTAAATTTCATATTGTACATTTGTAAGAGGCTTTATGGATCTATAATGTTAACTTCTATATATATATATATGTGTTACCTTATGTGTTTCTAGATTCTAAACTTGTAGTTTAGGAAGTTCTTTATAATTCCAATGAGAATGGGGCCTAGAGGGGCACACCCTATGTTTATCCATAACCTAAATTAAATGTTATATGAATCTAACATATTTAATAAATATTATTCTCATATGTGGTTTAATAATTATTCATGTTTGTTTGATCACTAATATCTAGTTTCTAGTTATTCTAGAGAATATATATCAGTTAAATATTTAATAAATATTTATTCTCTATTCTAGTGAACATAATATATACTTATTTATTGGTTAATAATGTTGTTATATCTTTTTAAATAGATAATCACTATTCAAGGTTTAATAAATACCAATGATGATAGAAATAATGAGTTAATGATATGGGGAAGAATGATATACTAAATATCTTTTAAATGAATTAATATGTATTTATTTATTCAAGGGTTAATTTTTATTTATCAGTGACTTTAGCACATTCCAAATAAATAATATTTTTAATTATACCTGGGTATACTTGGGAAGAAGTTACAAATTAGGGTCTATGTTCAATTATTTATTCTCTAACCCTGAATCTATATAAACAAGATTATATAATTTTCTACCACAATCAACATTGTGGAAAAATGATTTCTAGAGAGAATTCTCTCAATACCTAGATATATTTTCCTCTAGAATACTCCCAAGAATAAAGAGAAATTAAAAAAATCCACACTCTCAACTTGAGAAAAAATAAGAATAATAATTCCACCTTGAAGTGATTCTTATAAAGATCAATGTTAAACTATGAAATTGTTATAAACTTCAATGATATCGCCTGGGGAATTTGATAATAATGTTCTAACATTCATAGAGTACATCTACATCACTATTAAATGGATTATACACTTGAATTTACTACTGAAACCATGATATTCCAAGATGTGGTAAACCAAATATTCAATGAATAATGAATTCCTACGTGAGGTAATTCTATATATTGTAAAATTAATTGTAAATTATAAGTGATGATCTTGTCTTATTGATTATATAGTTTATATTTGTCCACATATAATGAGAAATCCAAATAAATTGAATAATTTTCATTGATGGTCATGGGATTGACCACTTTCTTTGTGACTTGGAACAAACAAGTCGTATGAGAGAGGTCAGAGAATAATTTATAATTATATTTTGTTCATTGATTGATATTCATTTTTATTATTTAATTTTTTGTTAATTTGTTCTTTTAATATAAAAGTTGATATATTTTTTTCATTGATATTAATATGATCTATAATTGATAGATAATATATAAATAATGATTAATTATTTAATTGCTATGTACTAAGTATTATAGCTAGGCTAGTACATGGTTTCAGTGAGAATAAGTCATGTAATGCACTTACACATCATGTAGTCCAACATAGTTCATCATGGGATTCTCTAAAAAAATGTGTGGTAAACATACACGGCATGAATTTACTACATGATGTGTAAAGTCTTAAATATTATCAACATAATGTTAATGAGTCTATAAATTGTGCAACTCGCTCACACACCATGTAACTAATTAATTTTCACAAGGTGTAAATACCAAGATCCCAAATCATGTTTAGTATAGAGAAAAAATATGATATACACTACATGAAGCTAGTTAGATCATGTTTTGTAGTTACCAAGTAACTAACAGAATTAAATTATGAATATAATAATAAAAAATTGGAGAATTAAATCCAAACTATATAAAAATCCATTCACCATTCATAGTGATCAATGTATTTATTATAATCATTTAAATTGTAATGTATCACATGGTTTAACGTGCGTCCAAATGTGATAAATATGGAATTCATTTGGTAGGAATTTGATATATAGAATATCATGATTCCTAATCATGTGGATTATCATGTACACTGACATGCCATGTGATTATTTAATACATGACTAAAAATGGTGAAGTGGGATACATGATGTGTTGACTCCTACTACATTGAGTGTAAATATTTAATTTAAAATGAAATTAATTTGTTAAATTTGTTCAAAATTATTGATGTCAGAATTTATAGCAATGTTTGTATATACATTAATATAAAATGTTTTAAATAATTTATAAAATTATTAATTTTATTAATTTGAGGAGATTTTCCCTTGATAAAAGATTTATTTAAGTGAATATCAGCTAGTGTGAAAATATGTATTCATTGTGTGGATGATAAAGTTCATACGCCAACCAATGTATGTAATTTTTTCATTTATTTAAATTATTATTTTAATGATTTTGTAATAATTTTATTGTTAATTTTATTGATGGTATGTGAGTCGTCCCCTCCTCAATTAATTAAGTGTCTTTGTGCACACAATATCTAATATGTATATCCCCCACAACCAATCCTTTGGTTCCCCTAACTAATATGTGAGTAAAAACATATGTATTGTATAGTGATCTCAGATTAGTGGTGGGTTTTCATTTTCTAGTTTTTGGTGAAAGCAACCTATGAGTTACATTGCAGTATAAGTGGAATGTTTCAACTTGAACTAAGTTACAGTTTTGTGTGATTTTACCTTATGTTAAGGGGTTAATTTATCATCAACTAGACACTCAAGAAATTAGATAAACTAATTATCATTATAATTTTATTATTTTATTTATTCAAATTATATGGTTAATTATTCATGCTTACAGATTCTTTATCATTGTCACATAAATAATTAAAATAATAAGCCTATAAGATGAAATTAAAATTACATGATTATTTCTATATTTTTTCTAAACATAGATAATTAATTATGTAAAATCAAAATAATATTAAAAACATGAAAAAAATAGAAAATAGAAAATTTGTGTATAATGATAAAGTCAATCAAATCAAACATAAATCCAAAAAATATTCAATTACTCAGATTACGAAACATCCATAATTCAATGTACTTATCATAGACATGTTTGGAAGTATTCAATTATCAAGGAGTTTTAACAAAAGATTTATGGTTAATTAATTTGTTCAAAAAAAGGATTTGACTGTCCAAACCTAAAATGGTGTAACAAGGAGGACAGTGTTGAGGAAATCCAAGTATAGATAATGATTAGGGTGTTTACTCAACAGATCAAGGAGCTGTGAGTTAATTTATTTGGCATGACCTATCTCTCTAAATACCTATATGTAACATGTCAAGACCAAGTATGGGTTATGAGATAGGATATTTGGATCCTTTTCACTTGAATATCCATATCATAGGATATTTTACTATAAAAGGTGTAGGTTGTTGGGTTATGATAAAATTGTTATACACCCATAAAAACTTATTATGTCACATATTTTTGTAATCAATATAAAAAATTGAAATCTTTTTGAAACTAATATAGAGTGTGGAATGTAAAATTATCATAACATTATAATATTTCATAACACATACTACCTTCTAATCAGTAGATATTTTCAGAGGTGTTACAGTTATTTTATACACTATTCTATTATAGAAAAATACATAATATATTCTAGAATTCTCTGTTCATTCTCATATAACTCATAAAATATGTAAATTTGTGAAGGATTCCTATATCATGTAAATGGGGATACTCCAAATACCCATTTCATTGTGATATTATTTATGTTTGATGGAAAAATTATACAATAAATGGAAATAATGCATATACCGTGACATATCATCTCTAATCGTTTTATAAAGAAAAACTATGGATTAAGATATATAAGATAATCGCAACACAATGCTGATGTAAACAGGAATAGGGTTCATATATATTTATCATGTATCCAATACACTAATGTACATTGATCAGTTAGAAAATTGTGTCTTCCATATGGATAATAAATTATCCATTAATCCAATATTGTCATCATTATCATATAGGTTTTCTTTATTCATCGATATTTATGACATTAATAGTATTGATGAATACCTTATGAGTATTTTGACAAATATTCTTTAGATTAATAATAGTTTTAGTGAACTGGATTCCACAATCCATATAGTGAAAATTTTTAAAATTTACGGTTAAAAATCATATGATTAACTTTCGTTGAAATGTAATTTTATGAAATAATTCAAAGAGACAAATTATTTAGAGTTATTGTTACTAATATATGTCTATTTACAACCAATGTGGATAGAAAGGTAATTTAAAAGGAAAATAAAATAAATAAAATAATAATCAATCATTTGTATCTTCTTTGGAAAAATATTAATTATAGTATACAATTTTTTTAATTTCACTTATTTTTTTTAAAATATAAGTTGTGTTCTCCCAGTGGATAAGAAAGGGTGATTATTTTATTAGTAGTGAGAAAAACCCAAAAACATTATATGAAGTAAAGTTTTTTATCTTAGATTTTGTCAGTGGGTGATTCCTATATTAGTAAATATAAAAAAATGAATTCATATGCAAGAAGTTTTCTTTCACTAGTTGAGAAAGGGTGATCCCTCTATATATAATGAGAAATAAAAACCTTCTGGTTAATGAGGGTAGTGATTCTATTGGAACTATTATTTATGTTAATTATTACCAAACTCTTATCATAGTGTTCTATTAGAAAAAATTATAATTTTTTTAAGAAGTAAATTTTTTATTGTACACTGCACTTAGTTAATAGTTCAGTAAAACGTGAATAACAAATATCTAAAATTCATAATAGATGATGAATATAAAGCTAAAATACTCATAAAAATTTATCGAAAAGATAATTATTAATCAATTAAAACTATAAATTAAGATTTATATACCATGTATTGTGTTTATAATCCTTGCGTAACACCCTGATATTTTAAAATATTTTTCAAATTAGTAAATCTGATGTGTTTCATAGCTTGTGATGGACAAAACACTGAACATGAGTAAATAATTACATGTCAAAAATATAATATTAAATACATTAATAGATAGTTAAATTAAATTTAATAAATTAATGGAATAAAAAAATAATTATATTCATTAAAAATGTGGTAAATGAAAAGGATTTTAATTATAGCAATTATTGTCTCAACAAAAAAAATTTGTTCAAAAACATTGTTTTTATCATATATGTCTTATTTTAATGTTTTTTTATTTTTATTAATAAATATAATTCAAATTATTTTTTACACATTCCTAAAAAAATACAGCATTCATAAATTGATTATAAAATGGTTATAAATTATATTGTAATCATTTTAAGGTAAAAGGATATATTCTTTCATCAAAATATTTTATATACACATTTTTTTAGGTTAAAAAATTAAATTAATCAATATTTATGAATTATTTTAATTAATTTTTTAGATAATATATTCAATAAAATAAATTATTATCATCTAATTATTTTTTAAAAGCAAGGAATTAGAATTCAATATATTTAATGTTAAAAATTCATTTTTTGATTAAATGGATTTAATGTGTTTTGTGTATGTAATTATTAGAATTAATTTATTCCAACTTTAGAAATTTAATCAAATTAAATTGATTATATATTTTTAATCATCATGTTTTGAAAAATTATAAGCTAAATGTCATTTTTTCTATAAAAATAATTCATCTTAGTAATGATGTTTTCACCACGGTAAATGAAAGGATGGGTTAAAAAGGTTAACAAAAGGGGATAATGCTTATAAATTCACTAAACCATATCTTTAATTTCATTGGTTGATTTTATTTCAAATTTCATAACCTTTTATTCTAAAATATTTTGTTTTTTTGCCACTTTCCCATGATAATGACATTATCATATTTTAATGTTCTTAATATTTATAAGGGTTACATTCCAATCACTTATAAAAGAGAACATCTTATTCCCACTTTTCCACACAATGTGAGAACCTTGTATAGATAATGATCTACAAAAATACTTTCCTTACACTACTTTTAACTTCGCATGAGTTTCTTATTCCCAAAAGATTCATCCGAGAATCCATAAATATTTTTTGAAGGTAAATATCAATTAAATTAAAATATGTTTTTACTGAACTTTTTCAATTTTATTTCTTCTTAATCATTATAAAAATTTTATATAATCATATTTATATAATTACATGTGTATAATTAAAATAATTAAATTTTTTATGTTAATGGTGCATCATTTTTCTTTCTTATTTCCATCCAATAGAAACTAAAAGTTTTTCTCATAGGTACTACAGACTACCATCTCCAGGAAGCGACATGTTTCATTTTCATTACCAACTCTAAAGGATGTTTATGTATAAGGATTCAATGAATAAATTTGTATATCATATTTATTTTATTGTTATGATTTTTTAAATATATATTATTATTTACCATCCTTTATCTTCAATCCATTGAAATATAAAAAATAACTTGTGTGTATGGACTTCTCACTTCATAATGTGATACAATTCATTTTTGATAAATGAATTTCATGTATGGTTATAATAATATACATAATGATAAAATAATATATTTTTTAAAATTTTAAGATTATAGAGATAATGAACCCATGAAAAAGTTTAATTACTAGAATCGATTAATTGAAACATATGTGGAGAAAAAGAACGGTCACCACCTGAATATTGATTTTAAAAATGAATTTCAATAAATGTGTGATTCGATATTACGAATTCATAATATATAGTATAATATGTAATAATACGGCTCCATTATATATTTATAAAAAATAAAAAATTATTATACATTATTTTAGAACATTTATGATTTTAATATACATTATGTTAGAGCATGTAAGAAGCAATTTGGGACTTGAGGTTAGAGTTTATCATATCCATTTTTTTATTTGAGACATATCCCACATTAATTATTTTTATTATATTTTATGGTGTATATAATTCCAAATATATATTTTTTACATAATTTTATGAAATTTAATGTATATATATATCTATATAAATTTATTTCTTTAATTGTCTTATGATTTGAGAGATACCAATATTCTTAGAGTTTTATCATCTTAATCTCCCTTTGTTGAGATAATTTTTATATTCACTAACTTATTTATTTTTTTGGTGTATATATAATTCCCATTAATTTTATTTATGATTGTTTTCTTGAAAAATATGAGGATTTAAAAATCCATTATGGTCGTTTATTTCAAGTGGGTTTTATTCAAATATTTTCAAAATAGTATAGGTTTATATTCTAATCTCACTTTTTACCAGGTTTGTTTATGTTTCAATTTCCATGATGGGAAATTATATGTTATTGCTCTATTAAAACCCACATATTATCTTCTACTAATATTAATTATAAGGTTTTTAGGTTTTAGTGCCATTTTATTCTCTTTGGTATTTAGAAAAAGTTATTTTATGAAAGTTTGACCTAGTTTCACTTATATTGGCATGGAGTCACAATCTTATGTATCCATGTTCTTCCAAATTTCCTTATGAATATTCTTGTATAATTTTTAATGATTTGAAAAGTTATTTTATACTAAATTTTAAATTATTTAAAAATAATAAAAAATAATCCTTTTAACCTTATTTTGTATACCTCACTTTCTAAATTTTACAAAAAATAAGAGAATACTATTTTAAAACATTTAGAGCATGAAGAGATTTTCCCACCATCATATCCTTTCTACATCATCAATCAGTCTTTACATGTTTTGAATGTGGTGTAAATTAAATCATATTCGCATTTATCAAGATATTTTTAATTATTAAAATTAACATGAAAAGGATATTTTCTTTTTTTATCAAAAATTTGTAACGCTTGTAAAAATTTATTTTTCATCTATATCATAATCCCATAATTATTGTTATTATTCAATGAGAATATTATCTTATGATTCAATCTACTTAATTTATTTATATGTAGTTTTATGATGATTATTTAATTATATTTCTTGAAACTGATTTCTTTCTCAAGGGATAATTAAACTAAGAAGGAATTATGAATGTCTTTATATTCTTAGGGAGTATATATGATTGGTTTACTATTATGTGATAGGTGGGTTCATTGTATCCCAATAATTCATTGGGTAATTTTTTCTATCTAATGAGTTCAAAAGGTTGTATAGAATTTTTTCTAATATCAAGAGATTACATTGGTTATTAGACATGGCTTAAGAGGTTATAAGTTCAGTTTACAGAATCCTAAGAAGGTACACAGGTGGTTATCCCATGCCTACTATGTGATGAATTCCATGGGGAGTAACCATCAAATATGATTTATATGTTCATGGGAATGGGAAGTTGACCTAATCCACTGTGATAGTCTTAACATAGATATGTGACTAAGGAAATTATTTTCAATGCTTATGTTTATGCCAAACTTTTATGACATAAACTTAGGTCTTATTTTTATGATATTCTCTCTTGGATCATGTTTGATTATTGATAATTTCAAACTCTTATTAATCATATATATTGTTATAAAAATTCTTTATTCCATGACTCATGTTTTTTGGTTTATTACTTATTTGGTATAATCTTGTAATTTTTTATCCAGTTCTCATACCATTAAGATTAACTTAAAATCACTTATGATAAATTTTTAAAATATCCCTAATTTAAACCTAATTATAATCTAATCATATCTTTATTATGTTTCCTTTACCTCGATTATGGAGTAAGGTTTCTTAGTAGGTAATATCTATGAAGAATACTACATGAAGAGAACTTGGTAGGGCATATTGAATAACTTACATAAATTACGTTGATTATGTATATAGTCACTAAAAAACTAAACCTTTATGGTTTTAGGGTGTATATTATTATAATATTTATTTAAACTTAATCTAAAATGATGAGATATTTATGTATGTGATCCATGGGTCATATAAATTAGTATTTGAGTAGGTTATATAATTTTTTTGAGATTAGGATATTATAAATTAGAAGATAGAATGTAAATCAACCTATGATAGTTAAAAGTTATATATTATGATCATAAAGTGTAATGGGTTTATTATAAGGTGTGATAATTTATTAAATTTGGGGAATTATTTTCATTATAATATGATTTATCAGTTTTATTAATGATGATATATTCTTTCACTATGATTTTTTTAGTCAATTTTTGAAACTAAGAGGATCGTGTTAACAAGAAAAGTAATGAGAAATGTAATTATTTTCCCCATGACCAACAAAAAGACATGGGGGTGGAAGGAAAAAACTTATTATTACTCTTATTAAACTCTATCAAGCAATAAATCAATATGAGATTTTAAAAAATCAAAGGAAATAACAGCATACAATTGATTCTTTTGTGAGGTAACATCCATCTTCGTTCAATGGATCCTCCTATCCACTAATTATTGAAAAATGGATTAGTACCATTAAAAAGATATTATATATTCTCTATTTCTCAAATAATGCATAATTATTAATGTATATTTATCATTTCTAAGGTGAGGTAAATAAATGGTGGGACCTTCTTCATAGTGAAATTTAAGATGCAGAAATTAAATAATTATAATGGGAATAGTTTAAAAGGTTATTATTTAGTAATAACATTCCTTAAAATGATATCATAAAAATGAAAAGGGTGTTTCTTAAGAAAAAATTGTAGGATGATGAATCCATCAGTACTTATGAGGAAAATTTCAATAGACATTCATGGTATGCCTCTAATTTCATCAATAGTTGTGAACGAAAAATTAATTTATTATTTAGTGGATTAAAAACTAGTCTCTACAAGGAATTGGATATAAGAGACTTTGATAGCTATAAATAATTCATATGATGTGCTCTCAAGGAACAAATGGAGTCTATAGACACCAATACTTATAAGGGTTTTTGGTTTAAGAAGACAAAGATAGAGGTTGATGGAAATTATAATAATAAAACCCATGTAGAAAATAAATTTAATATTTCTCTATATCTATTGTGTCTATAGAATCATGGGGAGGTTTCCTTAATGTGACTGTTAAATGTTTTGAATTTGGGAAAAAAGATTATTGAGAAAATGAAATTTTAAAGGTTATTAAAAGGCCAATCAATGAAATGAATGAATATAAATCTCAATCCAATTCTCCAGACAAAATCCAATGTATCAATTTGAAAAAGTATGGAAATTATGGAAATGAGTGCATGAATTTGAGGGTTAATGGTTACAGTCACTTTTGGAAACCTCTTAATCCAAGATAAAAAGTGATATATCATGAAATTACAACTTATAAGTTTGTTCATTTGAATAAATTTCTGAAATATACACTTATCATCCAGTTTATAAATAAAATTTCTTATTTTATTTAGGCACTAGAAACCATTCTATATCTGAATAATTTCTTTAGAATATCATATAACCAAATAAATGATGAAATTTTGAATTATTTATGAAACCCCCCAATGGTTTGATTATTCTATCTCAAGTCTATAGCTAATGTTTGATAGAAGTTTTAGGGAATATGATTCTTTCAAACCTTGTTATTCTCCCTCTAGTTTAATTTGATCTGATTTTGGGCATGGATTAACTCTCCCGATATAGATCCCAAATTAATCTCAAAATAATAGTAGTCACATTTGAAATTATGAATAATCATATGATCCTGTAACATTGTGAGTAGTAGTGTGAACATCTATTATAAATTACATATTATATATGGGTCTTATTATCTATTCATGATGGGTATTTATCTCAAATATTTGTGTAGAAACTCAATATTGAAGAAATTACTATTGTTTGGGAATATAAGAATGTATAATGTAATGAGTTTCCTAATCTTCCCTTTTATTATAATGTTTAGTTTTCCATATAACTCATACCTTGAACAATTCATATTTCATATAATATTTATATAATTTCCCCAATTCTGTAGTAGGGACTAAATAAGAAACTCCAAGAGAATCTAGATAAGGGATCCATTCATCTAATTGATTCTCCATAGGGTTAATATATTCTTTTTGTTAATGATAAATATTTTTCAATGCATCTCTACATTTATTATTGTGAACAAGATAAGATAATAATCAAGAATAAGTATCCTCTACACCATATTTACTATCTTTTTTATCAACTTTGAGGAGGTCAATACTTTTTTAATATATATCTTTAGTTTTAATATAATTATTGAAGAGTAAAAAAATAGGGCATACATAAGGAATCCTTTCATATAATGTACTTTCCTAAACTAGCCTAAATACCCTTGTACTCTGATACCTAGGATTGATCTAACATGGGTTGAAGGGGGTTCCTTATACCAATCAGATGGATAATAGTACCTATCATCATACATGGTAAAGGTGGGAACAATTTTTCTATAAAAAGACCATAAGAAATAGATACTGGTTAGTGTGCTCAAAATAAAACTCCACATGTAAAAAAGTTCCAGAAGTCAAATTGGCATATTAAAACAAAACCAAAGCTTCACCATAATGAATAAGAAACTAAAAGGCGAAAAACCCAATTCCCAGGGGAAATATCACTCCAAGCCCAAAGAATATAAACCATCACCTCCAAGAGGTTCTTTTCCCTTACTTAGACCTGGTGGATGGAAATATACAAACAATTGAACGAACTGGTAATTTGTGAGCTAAAATCTCCATAGGGTCTCACCAAGGATTCCATAATATGAATCCAATAAAATAAACGAATATATGCTTAAAATTTTAAATAAACATGAATGGAAATACAGTTTCATAATAAAAACAAAATATTCTATTCATTTCAATTGATGGAAGAATTTCAAAACAATGTCTTAATATACATTTTATATGAAATATTTTATATAAATTCACAAGGAATTTATAATTTTTTTTTGAAAAAAATAGAATATATATCAAAATATTCACAAATGAGAAACATGGTCATCATCCATGAGGTATTATAGTTCTAGTTTAAGGTTCCTCACACACTCATATGGGTGGTCACAACAATTTGTGTATGCACATCCCTCAGACACTAGTCAAATAAGTCTAATCAGCATCCCATTAGTAATAATATCTACTTCACTATGTTTATTTTAGTGTTGTCAGGATTAAAACATATCATGTTTTCCCAAATAACTCACTAACTACCTAGGTTTCAATGTACTCAAACAACAATAAAAAATGGGAATATTATTTCAAAATTGTTCATAATAAAATTTCCGCATTTTCCATTTCAATATTACAATTTCTCTTTGAAAACCAATACATATGTTTTTAATCACATTATTCCTTTTCCAAGATAAAACCAATTGGTACTTATCAAAATAAGTTAATCAATTTTAAAAAAATCAATTTCACAATTAAATTTCCACAAATAAAATTAAAAATTTATATCAAATCTAAATCACAGTTTAATTCAAGAGAATTGGGGGTTTTCCCCAATTCACATTCCATTGAAAATATGAATCCCAATTCATTGTGAATTTTCATTTTCATAATCTAATTGAAATAAATTTAATTTAAATTGAGTAATTTATTGTTATGTCAATTAGCCAAACTTAAATGAAACCACCTACCATGTGATCATGGGATCACGTATCACAACACTCACAATGTGATACTCCAACAAAGCATGTCGGAAAAGAAAATACAAGAATCAAACCTAGATTCGCGATCTAAAACAACAAATATTACATCCTCTAATAAAAATAAGATCTAAAAACCCTAGGGAAGAGAGAGTAAGATATTGGGTGAGAAAGAACAGGTGAGTAACCCTTATTATTGAGGAATCATTCGACGTTAAAAAATATTAATACACCTTGGAATGTGTTTTGAGGAACCAAGATGGGTCCTTGAGAGCTACCAAGACCTAGGAAATCTATCCAATAGGATTTTGGGCTGACCATTAATTAAAATATGGTGTTCTGGAATTTTTTATCATTTTAGAGAATAATTAAATCTCTTGTGCACAGTTGGTTAGGTAGGGACACATGGTTTTCCAAAATTTTCCCCTAACATTGAGCCCATATAAAGGGTTGAATGGTTACTACAAGGTTTGAACATAGTTTTAAAAACCATGCACTAACATGAAAATCCTCAATACTTGTATTCACACGGTTTGCCCTACCAGAGCACATAGTTTGGGAAAACCATGTGAAACCATGAACAACCCAAGAGCCTTCCAATGTTTTCATGATCTCACATAAAACACCCCTAAATGAGACCTAAATAAGGAATAATTAGAAATATTTTTTATGAGAGCCTGAAAATAGATACAAGATGTTGCAACCTCCCCACCATTGAAACATTCTGGCCTAAGAAATCCTATCTAAGAGATTCCATGCCAAAAATTTGATTCCATAGTTATATAATTTCTGCCTCTATCTCCCAAGTATCATGAGTATCATCACCATTATATTATTGAACTAAAATAGAAGGTACCATTCGACCATGAAGTACCATGGTTTAAGAATCAACTATCCTGAATAGATGCTCAATCATGGATAAATCAGGATCTAAGTCAAGATCACCCCATCTCAGAACATGAGATAGATTAGAAAGAAAATTTAATAGATTTGAGTCATGGAACACATTATATATCAACTTTATTTATGGTGGAAATGATAAATGGTAAGACACTTTCCCCTGCTCCTCTAAAATCTCAAAAGGTCCCAAAAATGAGGACCATGTTTCCCTTACCTCCCAAGCCATCAATGACCTAAACGAGGTGAAACATTCAAGAACATATGATCACAAACTGAAACTTCCAATGCTCTGTGAAAGTGATCATCATAAGACTTATACTATCACTATCCAAACAACATTATTTAAAAATTAAGTTGAATATTTTCTTTTGTCTCTTGAACCAATCACGATCAAACTAAGGAACTCTCACCGCTCTCTAACAAACATAACAAATATTTATAAGTACATCCATAAAAGGCCGCAAACGGATCTATCCTAATAACAGATTAGTAAATATTGTTATAAGAATACTCAAACACTCCAAAATGGTTATCCCATGCCCCACTAAAGTCAAGAAAGTAGTTTCAAAGCATATTCTCATGAATCTGTATAGATTATTCTATCTAGACATTTAACTATAGATGGTATGTCATACTTAAGTGAACCTGGGATCTTAGTACCTCCTGAAGGCCTCAACAAAAGAGATAAGTAAAATAGGGATCTATATGAGAGACTATAGATGATATAACATCATGAAAATGAAAAATTCCTTTGACATAGATATTTCCCATCTCTTAAACTTGGTTTTATCATGAATGGGTATACTATGATTGGATTAAGAGATAATGTTGATCATAAACCATATCATGTTATTCTTTTTCTAGATCATTGGAAACCCAACCACATAGACGATAGAAATTGCATCCCACTTCCATTTTTTTTTACTGGAAGTGGATGAAGAAATCTCGAAGGTCTATGGTGATGGGAATCGACCTATTAATATGTTTATAATGAGAATCAAAATCAACAATGTCTCGTCTCATACCTTGTAACTAGAATCATCATCAATATTAAAGAACATATCCATGGTTCCATGATGTACTGCCCACTAGGATTTATGGAAATCACTCATAATATATTTTCTCTTCGCAAAAGGTACTATTTATTGATTTCAAAAACATATAATACCCACCGGGGATAAATACCACTCAGTAATAGTATCCTCATCATAAAGAGAGACTCCAATGCTACAGAACTCATCATCAAGCTATTATTCATGAAGAATCATCTCGATAATAGAGGTGTTCAAATAAAAATTGGAAAAAATCCTCATCCCCTGATTCCAAAACTCCTATATGTAACTATGCAAAGACTTCTATAAAATTTCTACTCTTCTAACCATTATTTCATAACCTAGTTTGAAGTTTTATGCTAAATGAAAATACAATGAAATTACCTTTCCATGGGTTTTAGGAAATTCAATAAGTTAAAAGAATTATGGTACTCCATAAAACATTTCTAATGATCATTGAACTCTTTTTGGGTGAATATATAACACAATCTATTTTGTTCATAATATATAGTAAACCATTCTCTAAAAATGTAATGCTACCAACTCTTAAGTTCATGCATTACATCTGTAAGTTCAACTTCATGTGCCAGATAGTTATTCTCACATTTCCTAAACTGTCAAGATCCATAGGCAACAACATGATCACCCTATATAATAATAGCACCAAAACCTGAACATAATGCATAAAAGAAGATCACATAGCACTAACCAAACAAAGGTAGAGTCAACACCGATGCAGTTGTCAAAAGATGTTTCATCTCAACAAAATAACTATGACATTTCTCATCCCAACCAAATTTTCTACCTTATGATTAGTGTATCCATCGTATAAAGCAACTTTGATAAGTCCTTTACAAACCAGTGATAATATCAAGCTAAACCCAAGAATCATTTAACATCGAAAACATTACAAAGTTGTTCCAATGTCATAATAACTTTCACATTATCCAGATCAACTCAGATACTATGTTCCAACACCACATGTACCATGAACCACACTTCTTAAAAATAAAAATAACATTTTTATAGCTTTAAATAAAGTCAGTGAATTATCAATAATTCTAGAACTACTCTTATATGATGCACATGATCCTCCTTAGACATAGTGTAAACAAGGATGTCATATACAAAGACTACCATGAAAGTATCAAGATACTCACGGAAAATCTTGTTCATTAAATCTATAAAGACTGTAGGAACATAGGTTATTCCAAATTGTGTGAAAATGTACTCATAATGGAAAAACCTTATCTAAAATGAAATTTTAAAAATTTGAGATTATTTTCTTCTCAACAGATGATAACTAGATTGATGAAAAATATTCAAAAGCCACTTCACCGCTTTCAACTGGTCAAATAGATCATAAATTTGTGGAAACATATACTTGTTTCTTTCTATGACTAGATTGAGTTTTTGATAATCAACAAAAATTAGAAGTGACCCATCATCTTTCATAGTATAAATAATATGTACCGAACAATATGAAACACTCAGGAATATAAATATATTTTCCAAAAGATCATCCAATAGAGTCTTTAACTCTTTAATTTCATTTGGTTATATGTGGTAAAAATTAATAGAAACTGGTTTAGTACCGTGAACCTAATCAATTAAAAACACTACCTCTCTTACTGGTGGAAGATCAGTGATGTTAAATGGAAAACATCGAGAAACTCGATGAAAATTGGTGGGATATCATCACTCAAAGATTCTCTCTCCAGTTCAAATGTGAACACAGATGTCACTTTCCCAAATAATTGATAGGAAGGTTTGGATCTACTCGACTTCGGTTCCCATTCTCTTTGAAAGATACATCCCACTACATCAATTGTAGTAATAGAGACCCATAAAATATAGGAATAAATTCTGGATTTATTATCAATGAGAAAATCCAACCTGAATATGACATCAAGATGTCTCATTTTGAGAAAAATAAAATCCCAATAAAGATCTATCTCAGCTAAATATAAATTAAAAGCAAAACAACATAGACCCTTATCTCCTCTTATTCTAATGTTTTTAGAAATATCCATCACAAGAGATAAATGATATGTGGAAATATTAAAAGATTTCACAATATGATTTGAAATAAATGAGGGAGCTGAACTAGTATCACATAAAGAAGTCATTAATGATGAAGTTATAGTGATGATACCTCTCACAGTGACTAGACATATATATTCTTCCTCTATAGACTATTCCACTACATGAAGAGGATTCATTCTAGATGCATGTGTCTGGGACCCCTTAGTCCTTTAAGGAGTTGATTGCACCTTAGTTCTATTTGGCGCTGATGATCCTGATCCACAATGTAAAGAAAAATAGATATGTAAGTACTTCTGCAAGTGACCCGAGCTTCCATATCAACCATATTTTTTGGATGCTGCAATGAAAACCAATTTTGAGTTCCCAATATTTCCATCCAATAATAGAGTAAAAGGGACTCTTATAGGAACTATAGGATGCCTAGATGATCCTTGTTATCAATAAGCACTATAAGAGTCATCACATTTTCTTTTTTCCTTTAAAGTAACTGATAGAAGTACAACTGATAGAAAAAATAAATCTCTTTAACCCTGAAATTCTAGCCAGGTCTTTCACAACCATCAAATACCTATGAAAAACATCTTCATAAGAAGGAGTATTCAACAAGAAAACCAAAAAATGAATATCACATTGAATTCCTATCTTGAGACATCAAGTATTAATATTATCATTTGATATAGTCTCACTTTTTAACTTCTCAATCTCAACAAAAAAATCATATTTTTCCATGGTCATGTCATCCTACTCATGTTTGAAAAACTCAATAGCCTAATCCAACACCATAGACTTTGGATAGAAATTTTTAGAGAAAAGAGCTCTAATATTCATCCACTATATTACCACTTACTTATTTTCATACACCATGGTGTCCCACAATCTCTTTTTATATTTTTATAACTTGAAGGTGGTAAATTTCACCTTATTAAAATTAGGAGTCTCAAAGAACGCAAATAAAATTTCAACCCCTCTCAACCAATCCACTGACACTTGAGGATTGTTGGAGCCTTGGAACACCGATGTACTCTTGTGAAAGAATTCCGAAGAAAAAATCTTGAATTCATCCCTCTAATGTTCTACAACTGGATCCTGAATGAGAAGGAGTGCAGGTGTCTATCCCAGATCCTAGATAGAACTCACAACAACTTCTACACAATTTAGGTCCATGGGAGTATTAACTCTCTATGGCCCATCATCAACATCCTCCAAGATCTGATTTTCACATCTTCACATAGGTATGATCCTACAAAAAATCAGCATAGAACATAAAAGACTTCAAAACATTACACAGATTAAGAGTCAAACAAGATCAATAGGGAAATTAGTCTTGTCGGGTAGATAAATAATATTTTTATTTTAGTCTAACCAAATAAAAATTCAGTTATACACTATAACTAATCCTCAAGACATCTTTCACAAACAACCTATAGTGACGTAAATATCATTGTGGTTAGGGATGTCTAGGAACTTACTCACAACTATATCTGAATTACAAAAAAGATAAAATTGCATATTTACATGAAGGAAATATGCTTAACCTATAGCTTTGTAACCAATTTTTCATGAACCAACCCAGATACCCTGGTACTCGAATACCCATGATAGATCTAATTAGGCCCAAAGAGAATTCTCGACCCTAATAGGATATCGACTAGAACATTTCATATACAAGATAATGGTGATAATGATATTTCCACACAAACTGTGGAAGAAATAGATACAGTTCAATATTATCAAAAGAAAACTCAATAGGGAGAATAGTATTAGATTTCAAACAGGTATATAATCCCAAAGTAGGTAATGATCAATGTTTGTAACTGGAAGAAAATGGAAAGGTTTTTGTAATTTTTTATTTACTGAATGGGACAAATTTTAAACAGTGGCTCAAAATATAATTCTGAGAGTTGGTTCCTTTCAAAGTGATGTTTTTGGACTTGGGTAAAGGCCCGAGAAGTTTCTTAGGTGGATATAGGAATTTTAGGAGCATTGGACCTTGAAAATAATTATTTTGAAATAATATAGTGAGAAAACGGTTTGTCTGAAACCGTGTAGCCCACTGTAGGAAAATATGTGGCCCACTTTAGGAGAAAAATATGAAGCACATGGGCAGTGCATTGTTTTTCCAAACTGTGTGCCTAGCCTAAGTGGGTAGTGGAATGGGTAGTAGCTCAACGTTGTTCACTACATGGGTGGAACATAGTTTCCAAACTATGTGGCTAGCTCATGCAGGGTGCACTAGGTTCCCAGTAAAGGGAACACTATCGACACACTATTTTCCAAAACATATACAATTACTTATATTAAAAGTAAAATTAAAATGAAATGAAATAAAACAAATCCATCACATCTCCACCCTCTCAAAACCATGTGAGAAACAACCCCTATCCCCTTTTATTTCTGATGGGGCCCTCTCCTAAATACCTTACTAGTTTCTGATTTCACTTGGTTCATTCATGGTTATCAGTCAATGTTGTGAGGTAAGGTCATTTACCTCCTTCTCCTCTTTTTATTTGGCCACTTTTTGGTCTCCTTTAACCCTTTTTTCACTTGGCTGAACATAGGGTTTAAGGATAATGCCTATTTTTTGTTTTCTTTTGGTTTTGGTTGGTGTGAAGGGTCTCTCAAGACCCATTCGTGTGGTTCACAAAAAACAATTGTAAGGGAAAAGTGGTTTGGCTTGTTTTGGTTGGATTTCATCGATCCAGGTTAACGGTTTTCATCTTACATTTTTGTTTCCCATTTTTAAAATTGGGGTTTTGGTAATTTATGCGTTTTATGTATAATTTGTAGTGGTTTTTGACCAACTTTGAGGGTGTGCATTCATATAATAAGGTTTGTATAATATATATATATATATATATATATATATATATATATATATATATTCCGTGTATGTTTTACCTCATGGTGAGGGGAATGCATACATTGGGTAAAGGGATATGTGTGTGTGTGTGTGCATGTGTATGGAGCAGTTACGAGTGGTCGCTGATAAATCTGTCAACTACTGAATGCTATATTGGTTCCTCTTTGAGGTAGGGTCCAATTTCCTTTTCCATTAATTTAAATAATACATTAATTAAATTTCTTACTACATGTTTTATAGATTTAAATTAATTTAGTAGAGTTATTATATTATATGCGAACATATTATGATTCTTGAATTAAGTTCTAAATGAGATAAATGATTGCTTGATAAAAAATGTCATGATTTTATAATAAAACCCCTCCAACAAAGGGGAGTTTCCTTAATGGTAAAAATTTAGTGAGTAAATTTTCATACTTTCCTGCTCTAGTTTCCTTGGTTCTTTCTTTATACCATGATGTTATGTCTGGTATGTAGCATGTTTACAACATGGCCCTTACGAGTGTTCCAGAATGAGTTTCCCCTTAATGATCAAACTCCTATTACCTTGAACACCTAATTAGTTCCATATTAACCTTTGGATGAACATTCCATTGAGATAGAGGAATCCTTTAAATGACATGATCATGAAACGTGTACCGTAAATAAATTTTACATTTTAATAAAAATTCAGTTTAACGGCCTTGAATAGGATGACTTACACTAAATGGCATGTTTCCTTTGAAATGTATAAAATGTATAAAGACTGATGGTTATTTCCATTATAGTTAAATAGTCCTTTTAGATGGTAATTCCATTCCCTTTCTTTTTTCCCTTATGAAATTCCTCTTTTGAAATGTAATGTTTAAATAGAATTTATCATGGTTAAAGGGGCACATGAGAGGGTCTGCCTCATCTGTCATGTTTTGTTCTTGACCATTCTGTGGTCATGTTAAAAGGCATGATGATATTACATTAGAGGAGATTCATTATGCTCAATATATAAATTGTAGACATTTTACAGTATTTAATGAGTTATATATTTCTATGGATGTGAGTTAGTTATACCCCATGCTCGTTATATATATTTATTGATGGGAGGAAGTTTAACCCCATTACAGTTATATATGTTTATGGGTGGGAGGCAGTTTTACCCCATGCTGGTTAGATTTGTTTATGGGTTGGAAGTAATTTTACCCCTTGTCAGTTATATATATATGTTTATGGGTGGGAGACATTCTTACCCCATTATAGTTATAAATGTTTATTTGTGGGAGGAATTCTAACTCCATGTCATTTATGTTTTCAATATATAAATATTATTTCATTTCCAGAGTCTATATGGGCTCTTGGATTTGGTTTATGGGTTGACGATGAGATATCCTCTAGAATTGGATGGTGGTGGTATGTCCCGGTCCACCCCAAAATATTTCTAATGTGTGGAGGCCAATAGACTCTACGGGCTCTTGGACTCGAGAAAGAGGAGACTTTTAGGGATCCCCAAGAATTGGATGGCATTGGTATGTCTCGATCCACCCCAACATATATCAGTATATATGTGTGTGTTTGTGTGTGTGTGTGTGTGTATATATATGTATACTGTTTCAATATATATATATATATATAATGTTTACATGATCATACTCTTATCCTAGCAATGAGTGGAAATTGGTATAGTAATTATATGTCCCTTAGGAACCTAGATGGGAATTATTTATTTATGCAGTCTGTTTTAGTAAATTCTCCATACTTGGGAATTATTTAATTAATGATATTATTGATTGAGATAGACACCATCGGTGCCATCCTGCTGATATTTAAATCCTACACCCTAGTTGGGTACCCGATTAGACCTTATATTTACATGATCTAGGTTGATTAATATTTTTCTTATACATAGGAGTTAGGGGAAAAAGACTGAGCTAGAGCTCGAGATTCTCATAGATATTTACCATGGGGATTTGTTATCTCTTCTTTCTTTTTTGGTACTCTATTTATATTCATGTAATATGTTTATTGGCTCAGTTATGCGCCATCACCTATTCATGCATACTTTGTATAAACTGGCTTTTTCACTTTTTTTAAATAGTTATTGTTTTTCTTGCGCTATTTTCATTCATTTGTTTACTACATATGCTATTTTATGATATTTATATTTTTATACTATCATGAATCTTGGATAAGAGGGTATTGTCTCCACACTATCACCTTCCAAGATCCTCATTACGAGTCAGCAGCCTCTGATGTATGGAGAGATGTGCTTGAGGCCATGTGACCTACCATTTTGTTGGTAAGTCGGTCTAGGATGTCACAAAGTTTTTTTAGAGGGTAAAATTTTCATTTGTCTTACTATTTTGTGTTGGTAGACAAGATACTAGGAATGTGTCAGTTCTTATTTAATCGTCATTCTTGGGATTAATCACCCCATGTATGGGAAATGACCAAGTGACCAGTGTTGGGATTGTGTTAAGGTTTGTTGATGTTACAATTGATATGATTTCACCTTGAGTGACTGGCGTACTCTCTACTTGTTATGATTTATTGAATTTATGGAGTTTCACCCTTGTATCTGTGTGTCATGGAGGTTTCATTGCATCCATCATATTAGACACATATAAATTAACATGTCATGCATATTACATATCATGTAGTAACATTTTAGTTTGCTATCTGATTTGATTGTGTGCCTGTATTGATATTCCGTGTATAGTTTTATACCTATTTAGTTATTTCACTATGATTCTTCTATGTTTACTTTTTAAATGCTATATTAGTGATGTTTTGATATACAAAAATGTTTCCATGGGATGTAGACATAATGGTTGTGAATGAATGGGAACCAATTTTTGATTGTAGGGTGTATGGGTTTCTTACCACCAGGGAAGGGTAACTAATATATTCAAACCATAATTATAATAATATATTTACTTTTTAGGGCTGTGGTTAAAATTTTATAGCTTCTAAATTAAAATTATAAAGTGAAATGGTATTGACTAATGGGAGCCAAGTGAAAAAATATAATGTGTAGGGGAACTTTATAGGTTTTAGATGGCCACCCATATTATCAGACTATTTTTTTCTCATTTTAAATTTTTAAATGAAATTGTATTCGATTAATGGGAGCCATTTTTCAATCCATGGAGTGTATGGTCGCTTAATGAGTTGGGAAATGGAAACCCATGTAGTCGAACTTTCCTCTGAGACTCTATTATGTTGTAAAACACTTATGAATGTAAGATTTGTTTTGTTTTAATCTGAAAGGTTAATTGGATAAATGTGTGAATGTGAAACTGGACCCATGTATGTGAGTTGGGGAATGTTCTTTTGAAATAATTTATTTGGATGTCTAAAACATTGGTATTTGAGAAACTAATGTTGGGTTTTTTTTAGAGGAACCAGGTTGGCTAAGTGGGACCCTCGTAGGTTGACTTAGTTGTGAAATAGTTTTGTTTTTCTCATTTTATTAAGAAATATAGGATGTATAGAAAATTTTAATTGTTAAAAAAGGGGGTTTTATGGAACATTCATGTTTTTCCATTAAGATATTTCCTTAATATCAAGTTTCTAGTATTTTTTTTGAAAGGTTACATGATTTCTGGAATTAAATGTTTTAAATTTATTAAAAGATTAAAAGTGAATAAATGTAAAGGGATTGGAAAAGTAACCTATAGTGATCTATTCTATTTAAAACCCTTGGGTAAGGGTAGTTTGAGTTTCTCTATTGAGTTTCCGTCAAACGGAATTACGAAAAATTTCCCAAAGGAATTGTTTATTCAAAAATGTATTAGTGATTGGATTTTGAGACTATACAATTTTTTTGGCTTGACCTCATGATAGGATTAATGTTTTTATATCTTAAGGGTCTATTCTGTCGTAGTAATCTCCCTTAGAACTTGAATGTATTTCTTATACCAAGAGTTTTCTGACGTTTAGTGTTGTTCTGGTGTCTTTGTTCCTAGTAAGACTTTTAGTTTCAAATGAAACCCTTGTTCTGACGGGTGGGACATGTTTTTCTTGACATTGTTGTGGGATGGATTATTGGGTAGTGCTCATTTTCAGCTGGTTAGACATGCATTGGTCATGTTTGGTTTCTTTGTTGGTGGTATCACCCTTTTTTTCTTTAGTGATAGAAAACATGCCATGTCCTCATCCAGGTTATTGGTCATATAAAGAAATATGATTCTGGTCTAAATATTTAGTATGATTCATTTAATACTTGAAGACATGGGTCTTATAATCCTATGGGTAGTATTTGGGGTGTTTGTTTCTTGTGTAACCTCAGGGTGGTGTGCATTGATATACGTTGTACCATCGAATTCCAAATGAAATAAAAAACCGGTTGAGTTTGGTTAAATCGTTGAGTTTTGTGCTGTTAAGTGTTGTCTTGGGTCATCTCCTTAGTATAGTGGCCTAGTTTTAAAGAGTTGGTTTCATCCCAATTTTTAGGATGGCTTTCAGAAGACTTGGGTGTTTTGAATTTCTGTTCTTGTTGTTTTGATATTCATTGTATGTTTTGATGTTTTGAGTGTGGCTCTGAGTATCATCACATGTTAGTTTGAGTTGTTTTGATATAGTGTAATTATGAGCGGCTTGTTTTATTTCCATTTGTGATAAGGAAACTCCTATGGTGGGGAGTTTCATGTTGAACCTAGTTAATGTTTCCTTCCATATAGAAAGGTCACAACCTAAGAGGACCATTTAGAAAAGTTAAGTTTATTCTTGAATTCCATTAAGGCTTGTAGATGTTTTTTTGTTGGTGCTTGCTCGACATGAGGAATTTTATCAGGTTTTCTATATATAAATCCATTAGAAGACACTGATAGTCTTGGAGGACATCATTAGTTAAATATAGAATAATCATGGAATGCCTTGGTTAATGAAGGAATTTTTTTAGTTAAGGTTGTTTCGTTAGCAGGTGAATCCATGTTTCTCCTAAGGTGTTGAAATGTAGTGATTTTACCTTTATTCCTTCTAGTAATTGGGTGAGTTTGACTGTAAGTTGTTAAATCCTCTTAGTGCTTTCTACTTAGTGAGGAGCTTGTCCCCAATCTTGATGTCATCCTATATGCACTATGAGAGCATCAGTCTTACTCCATGTTAAACATTTAAATGCTATTAACCTTGTTGGGTGATCATTCACACTGTTTTATGCTAGATGTGTGGTTCTTATTGTGGATTATTTTTCAAGAGTTATTATTGGGTTCCCATGTAGGAATGCCTTAAACGGAATCTTGGAAACCAACCATTTTATCCTAATGTGACTGCTATCAGGATATCGCTCTAGGCTCATTAAATCTTCTAATGAAGACTTTTTGGCTTTGTTCTAGTGTCTTGTTTGTATTTATGGAGTATAGGATACCTTGTAATTGTCCTTGAGACTCTAGTGCGATGAATCTGAGGTTACCAAATCTCATTTATGGACATGGAGTTAGTGTTTAAAGGGTAACGATTCTAGTGGGTTGGGTCTGGATTTCCCCCTTGGTTGTGTTGAGGAATGAAATTTTAAAGGTTTAATTGGTGGTTTAATCATCAAAACTTCATCTAAAGATAGGTATAGGCTTTGGTGAAGGTGTTTTTGTTAAACACAGGGTGAATTAGATGAAGTAATTATGGTACTTCATGGAATACATCGGCCATCTAATAGGATCATTCTTGAAAATAGTTAGTTAGAGATGGATTGACTCAGGGTTCTTCTTATTTAATGTAGATGGTCGATGGCATACCATTCTCTATCACTTTTTCAAGTAGAGATGAGGGTGCTTTGTGTCGATTGTGGCGTTTCAATGAAATTGGGATTGATTTGGGATTTTAGGTTGATGAGGATTGACTGCTTTAAACTATTTTTATAATCACACAAGAAGCGTCATTATAACAATTAGAGGTGTTATTGTAATACAATTCCAATATTGGCTTGAACCATGGTTTGTAATTGGTCACTTGACATTAAAGGATAATGTTTGAAGTACCCTTGGCCAATTTTTTAACTAGATGATGTTGTGATTGTGTCACTTGCTAAATTTTCTCGAGTAAGGGTTGTCTTGGTGTTTTGGTTGGGAAATGAGAATCGACTTAGGTTTTGCTGGCATAAGTTCATCTTGTTCAAAATAATTTCTTAGAAGTGCATTGGTCATTCAGAAATACAATGCGATCATATGAATGAATCTTTATAGACCTTGTATTTTGGGTGGGCTTTGAATTATTCCTGAATTCTACTTTGGATGATAAGTTCTATGGTAGGAATCTTGTAACATTCTGTGTTTGGAACTAGACTAAACTACAATGGTTTTTGAACCTTTTCATTTACTGAATGGGAAAATTTTAAAACTGGGCCTTAGAATCAAATTGTAAGTGTTTGGACCTTTCAAATTGATGTTTTTGGACTTGGGTAAAGAACCGATATGTTTCTGGGGGTTTTGAGGAGTTTATAGAGAACTAGGCCTAGAAAATCATGGTTTTGAAAGGCTGAAGAGGGTGCATGGATTGTCTGCAAACTATGCGGTCCACTGCATGAAACTGTGAAGCTCATTTCAGGAAATAAATATAAAGAAAACGAGTTGCACATAGTTTTTACAAACCATTCCCCTATCCCACAAGGTTTAGGTCATGGGAAGTAGCTCAACAATTTTCACTACATGGTTGGCGCACGGTTACCAAACCATGCATCCAGCCCGTGTGGGGTGCCCCATGTGCCCAGTAAAGGGCACACATTTGGCGCACAATTTTCCAAGCCATGTAGCCCAAAATGGTGTGGCCCAAAACATGAATGATTACCTATATTAGAAATAATATTTAATTATATTATATTAAAACAAAATTAACTAAAAAACCATAAAATCTTCTCCCTCTCAAACCTGTTCGAGCACCAACACCCTCTCCCCATCGATGCACAACGACGCCCTCTCCCATCTCTCTCTCTAGTGGTAGATTTATCCAGGTTTCTTCATAGTTATCACTCAATTTCATAAAGTAAGTCTTTCTCCCTTCATCTCCTAATTTTCTTCTATTTTTTTTATCTCCTATCACCCTATTTTCACTCGGCTGAACCTAGGGTTTAGGGATGTTGTATATTTTTTGTTTTATTTTGGTTTTATATTCTGTTAAGGGTCTCTCGATACCCATTCTTGTGGGTTCCAATAACCACTATTGAAGGCGAAGTGATTCAGATTTTTTTGGCATGCCATCGTCGATTCAGTGTATGTTTTTCCATCTGTTCTTGTTGTTTATAATTTTAAAATTGGGGATTTTTTAATTTATGAATTTTGGGTATAATGTGTTGTGGGTTTTCACCAACTTTGAGGGTACAGATGCATATAATTAGGTATGTATAATATATATATATATATATATATATGTGTGTGTGTGTGTGTGTGTGTATATATCTTTTATGTATGTATTCCATCATAGAATGGGGAATATGTGTATTGGGTTCAGGGATATATATATATATATATATATATATATATAATGGTATCTGTGTGCATGTGTGTGGAGCAGTTCTGAGTGGTCACTAATAAATTTTTAATGTGTCATATGTTGTATTGGTTCATCTTTGAGGTAAGGTCCCATTTAATTTTCCATTAATTAATAGAATGCATTAATTAAAATTTTTACTGAAATTTCATATATTTAAATTAGTTTAGTAGCATTATTAGATTAAATAAAAACATATTATGAATCCTAAATAAATTTTTAAAAGGGATAAATGATTTCTTGATAAGAAATTACTTTATTTTATAATAAAAATTGTCCTATAGATCTGTGCTTCCTTTAAGAAAAATATTTAGTGAGTATACTTTTATACATTCCTACTATATTCACCTTATTTTTTTGTTTATAACTTTATGTTATGTTTGGTATGTAGCATGTTTAGAACGCAACCCTTACGAGTGTTCCGGAATGAGTTTCCCCTTAATGGTCAAACTCTTGTATCCCTAATTACCTAATTAGTTTTGACTTAACAATTAAATTCACTTTCTCTTGAGATAGGGGAGACCTTTAATAGATATGATCGTGAAAATTATACCTTAAATCAATTTTACAAGTTTATAAAAATTGAGTGGGATGACCCTGAATAGGATGACTTGTACTAAATTGTGTGTTTCCTTTAAAATGTATCAAATTGATAAAGAACTATGGTTATTTCCATTGTTTGGAAATGGTCCTTTGGGATGGTAATATCATTCCCTTCCTTTTATACCTTATGAAATGACTTTTTCAAAATAAAATTTTTAAATGGAATTTAACATGTTTAAAGTATAACATGATACATTCTATCTCATATGTAATGTTATGTTTTTGGCCATTCCTTGGTCATGTTGAAAGGCTTGCTGATATGACTTAAGAGGTAATTCATTATGATCAACTTATAAATTTTGTACATGATACACTATTTAATGAGTTATATATATATAAATGGATGGGAGGTAGTTTTACCCAATTCCGTTTATATATTTTTATGGATGGTAGGCATTTTTTCTCCATGCCAGTTATATATGTTTATGGGTGGGAGGAAGTTTTACTCCATGCCAGTTTGATATGTTTTTGGGTGGGAGGCAGTTTTACCCCATAAAATCTATATATATATGTGTGGGAGAAATTTCTACCTGACAATAGTTATAAATTTTTATGGGTGGTAGTCATTCATACCCCCCACCAATTATGTTTTCCGTATATAAATATGCTTGGAAGATAAGAGACTATATGGTCTAGACACCATGGGTACCAGACTACTGAGATTTAAATCTCACACCCTACTCAGGTACCCTTGGTACGTGAGTATTCCATATATTTAAAGGATCTAGGTTGTTTTGTGTTTCTTGTACATAAGTGTTAGGAGAAAACAACTAAGTTGGAGCTTGGGATGCTCATGGAGATCGCTAGTTGGGGATTTGTGTCTCTTATTTAATTTTATTTTTATTTTAGTACTGTACTTCTATGCATGTAGTATGTTTATTATTTTAGTTAGTTTCCATAAACTGTACATGTATACTTTGTATAAAATGGTGTTTTCCACTTTTAATAAATTGTTATTATTTTCCTTCCGTTGTTGTCTTTAATTTTTTTTACTACTTTATATACTGTTTTCTATTTATATTCTATTATAAAATTGTGAACCACTAATAAGAGGGTATAGTCTCCCACTATCACCTCCTAATACCCTCACTACTAGTCAGTAGCCTCTAGCAAACAAGTAGATTCTCTTAAGGCCATGTGACCGACCGTTCCAGCTACCGGTTTGATGGAAAGTCAGTCTAGGGCAATACAAAGTACAACCACAAAATTACCAGAAACTGAAAGATGTACAACCCAAGTCCCAACAGAAATAATAATCCAAGCCCAAAGATCAACAACCATCACCTCCAAGAGGTGTTTTTCCCATAGTCAAACCTCATAGAAGGAAATATACAAACACCCAATGTCAAAAGTAGGGTGTGACATAAAAACCCAGTAGGGTCTCTCTAAGGATTACAAAAGAATATGTTAATAAAATCAACCAATACATGGTTTCACTTTTAAATAATATAAGCATGGAAATACAGTTTCATATTTAAAATAAAACATTCTATTTAATTCAATTGGTGGGAAATTTTCAAAATAATGGATTAATAAACTTTTTATATAAAATAGATTACATAAATTCAAAAGGCATGTGTAAATTTGTTTTATAAACAACAGAATATATATATATATAATAAAAAATGAGAAACATGTTATTATGGAAAGAGGTATGATAGTTCCAGGTTAATGGATAATCACACACTCATATGGGTAATCACGAAAATATGGGTACAAACATCCCTCAAACACTGTTCAGAGAGAACTAATCAACATCCAATTTGAGTTAAGATAGGTTTCACTATATTTATGTTACTATTTTAAAGATTAAAACATATAATTTTTCTCCCAAATAACTCACTAACTACCCAGGCTTATATTTTCTTAAACAATAATCAACAAGGGAAAAATTATTTCAAATCTATTGAAAATACATTTTCTCCATTTTCCATTTCAATATGCCAACTTATATTTAAAAACCAATACATGAGTTTTTAATCAATTCATTCCTTTTTTATGATAAATACAATGGGTTATTATCAAAAAAAATCTTTTAAAAATATCAATTTCACAATTCAATTTCCACAAATCAAATTCTATAATTTCCATCAAATCTAAATCACACCACAATTCACTGGAATTGGGGTTTTTCCCCAATTTTCATGCCAAAGAAAATTCAAATAAAAGTTCAATTAGAATTTGGTTTTTCATAATCTAATTAAAATGAACTCAATTTTAATAAATTAATTTAGGGTTAATTCAATTGGCCAAACATATACGTAACTACCTACCTTGGGATCACAAGATTACATATCATAATGCTCATAAAGGGAAAATCCAATGAAAAACATAGGCAATGAAAATCCAAGAAAAAAACCAAGATTTGAGATCTAAAACAACATATATTATATCCTCCAACAACATGAAGATCTCACAAACCATACTAAGAAGAGGGAAAGATATCGAGACATAGGGTACTGGGAAGAACCCTTACTAGAGAAGAATTGTTCAATATTCTCCAAGATTTGATCCACCTTTGAAAGGGTTTGTAGGAGTCAAAATGGGTCCTTCTGAGCTTCCACTACCCAAAAAATGGATCCAAGAGAAGATGTGGTAGAAATTTATGTAAAAAGGTGGATTTGGTAATTTTTAAAAAACATGGAATAATTAAAACCTACAAGAATGATTAGCTTGGCAGGACCAAACGGTTTTCCAAACCATGGACACTGACCATGAACCATTCTAAATGGGTACATAGTTTCTACTAGTTTAGGAAATGGTTTCCAAACAATGAAAAAATTATGAAAAATCAAATTTCATGAGTTTTCACAGTTTGAGAAAACCATGCGCCAACCATGTGTATCCCATGATCCTTCCAAAATTTTCATATTTTCAACTGGAACACCCCTAAACGAGACACAACCAAACAATGATTAGAAAGAAGTTCAAGGTATAGCTGAAAAAAGTAACAAGATGTTACATCTATATGCACTATTAGTTAATCATGATTTCATTTGGACTTACCAATTCCACCGCTATATTCATGGATTAAATAAATAGATATTGATAGATTAACTTGATCTGTTTTTGGTACTATTTATATATGGTGTTCTTATATATTCTATGATAAAGTAAGAGAAAGACGATTATTTTAGTATTGCATTAAATTCATTAAGAAATGTTTATCACTATTCCAAATTTATAAATTGTGAATTTTAGGTACATATTTTATCATCCATAGGTTATGTAATTATAAGAGATTGTATATTGGTGGATCCTTCAAAGATTGAATTTATTGATAAATGGTTTAGATTAACCATTGTGACTCGTATTTTTAGTGGATTAGTTAGATAATATTGATTCTTTTTGAGAAATTTCTCACAACTATCAAATCCAAAAACCAAATTGACATATAATGGAGGCAACTTCATTTGAATAGATGAATATGAAGAAAATTTCATTGAATTGAAGATAATTTTTGTTAGTTCACAAGTTCATACACATCCATGCAATGGATAAGGGTTTATTAACTCTAGTGATGAATAAAAGAAGGGAATTTTATGTCTTCTAATGTATAATGTCATGTTGGTAGTATAGTACACACACCAATTGATGGATCATGAGAAAAATTACTTAACTCATGATTTGGAGCTGGAAATGGTAATTTTTTGTTGGAAGATATGAAAAAATTATCATTATGGTGAAATTTTTGAGATATATAACAGTTATAAAATCATAAATTATATATTAATATAAAAAGAGTTTAATATACTCCAAAATAGGTGGTTGAAGTTGATTAAATATTATGACTACTTAATACATTACCGCCCTGGGATGGTGAATAGGGTGAATGATCCTATGAATTAGCTGCACCATGTTAGCATGTCCATAATTTTGATCAAATGAAATCCAATATTTATGGGTTTTTATCAGATGGATCTATAAATTATGATAGAAGGTGATAAATCCAATCTTTATCCGTTGAATTTTAACTATCCATTTGTGTGAAGATTAAAGAGGTGTAGATGGAGGATATAGAGCTACAAAAGAAAATAAGAAATGTTCATTAGTTTCACTATCATTGTAATGGAATGATCAGGTTTGGGAATCGAGTGTGTGTATCATAAATACTAGAATTTAAGAAAGTGTTTTTGGATGAATCACATATCTTATCATTATCTATCTATCATAGGATTATAAAAATTTAAGAGACCTAAAAGTGAATTTATGATTGGAAAACCTAAAGAGGTATATTAAAAAATATGTATCTCTATGCTTGGTATATTTTAAATTTATGGGTGAGTGTTTTTAGTCTAACTGGACGATGAAAATATTACCCTTATCTGTATGGAAATGGAAAAAAACACCACATACATCATCATAGGACTCCTCAGGACATCTGAATTCAATAAGGAAATTTTTTGGTTTATTCAATAATCTTATGAAGTCATCAAATCTCATTACTAAAAAAAATATTTCCTACATGAATAGAATTCTAGGGTACATATTAAGGAACTGGTAATGTTTCATGGAGTACGAGTCACAGTCATATCTGATTGAGATATGAGGTTTACCATAAATTTATGGGGAAGAGATCAGTAACATTTGAATACTAGGATTAGATTTAGAACATCATATTATCCTTGGATAAATGATTAGTCTAATAGGAACATTAAATCCCTAAAAGATATTCTTAGAGCTTGGTTTGTATATTTTAAAGGATTTTGGGATCAAAACCTTTCTCTAGTTGAATTTTTGTAATACTAATGCTATGATTAAATTTTTCTCAAAAAAACATACAGGAAAATTTTGAAACCAAAAAAATATACAAATTAAGATAAATGATGTAAGAAAATAAAAAATCATAAAAAATGCTGAAATTATTGGAGTCAATTACCTTATAGAGCACCTAGAAAAGATAATTCACCTTCAAGTTTGGGTCCCCTCAGAGTATATCTTTAAAGTGGTTTTCCAGCTTGTCCCATTATGGAGGGCATGGACTTCATTGCTTACACCCTTCTGGACTAACCTTGATTCCATTTTTTTCAAAAGTGTGAATAGTCTTTGCATCCTTTTGATTTTTTCCTTTTGGACACAATGTATTTACCTGAGTCTTGATTTCCCTTTTGTCCGTTTTTCCTTCATGGGAATGTTTTTTAAAATAATATGTTTCAGTCGAGCATTAAGATATTTTTTTTGAATCTATCTTTATTATGAAGTGAAGAACTATAACATTATTGGATAATGTTAGAGAATGAAATATTTTGGGACCGAATCTATTTATGTAAATTTCAAATAAATTTATATCTATTCCACAACATATCAGGTAAGAAAAAAGTCAAAAGAAAAGTTATACTGATAATCAGATGTGAGAATAAGGATTTTAAGTAAGTGATAAGGTATTATTTGGAATATGTCCTTATAAAAAGGATATGATATTTTAAAATAAGGGGAATATGTGACCCTGATATATCTGTTCTTATGAGATTCTTTATTAGATTATAACAGTATCTTGGTTCCTATAACATCCATCGAACCTCTCTCAAGTTTAGGATGTGTTCAATGTATCTATTATAAGGGATTACATAAATAATTTTGATATGAAATAATCTGTGAGTTTATACCACTAGAGAATTATATTTCTTATGAAGAACTTTTCATGTAGATTCTAGATATAAGGGTTAATGTTTTTCTAAACAACACCACAAACCTAGTCAAAATTCCACGGTGAAACTACAAATGTAAGGAAGTTAAGTGGGAACTCAAGGATATAATGTGGTATAAGTATCTCAATTTATTTTTTTAGAGCAACATAATTTCAAGGGTTAAATTATTATAAGGAGGTAAAATTTATCACCCCTACATTTTAGTATATAAATCACATTAATAAATTTGATGTGTTTGATATCTTTTGATGTATGAAATACTGAAATTAAGTGAATAATGAGTTATTAAAAATATAAAATGAATGTACTTAATAAATAATTAAATTAAAATTACATTATTCAAGTGATAAAATCATTTACTTATTATGGAATCCCACCTTTTTATCACATTAACTTTCATTATAATATAAAAAATGAGGAACTTTAAGGTTTAGTGTCTTGGAAACTAGAAACTTGAGACATGAAAACCTAAAAAATTCTTCTAAAACACATTAAAGGTTTCTCCTTATGTTCATCCTAGGTTCATTACTGCATCTCATAACCTGGGGACATAAATCAAAAGAAAGGGTGAGCAGAAGGCCCGGTAAGGGAAACAACGGGAAACATTTAACACGTGAACTTGAGATACATCAATAAAGTCATGAAAAATAACATTAAGGCATGAGAAAGAAATAATGAGGCATATCATAATAAAAATAAAGTATTTCATAACTTGAATATGTGGCTAAAACATTTAACTTAGACAATCATTTATGTTTTACCAAGGTCCATCCCCAAGGTGTCATTAAAAAAATTACCAAGGTTATTCACCAAGGATTCGTTAAAATGGTCATATCTGGAGATTAACTATTTACCCAATGCATTGGAGAACTATCAGGGCGCACCCTTAAGTTTGTATTTATCCTATTGTGATCCAAATATATCATCAACAAATATTTCATAAATAACCCATAATCATAAAATAAATGGGTTTCATTTCATTATCATAACGTTTTAAAAACTGGTTTTAAGACATGATCTGTTTGTCATTTTAAACCCATGAAAAAGGAAAGTGGGATTCATGTATGTAAATAACATAATTAAAATTGGAAATTTTTATATACATGTGAATAACCCTGTAGTATAAAGATCTTTAAGTATTCACTTAACAAAATATAATAATTTGAGAAAAAGATAGAGACATTTTGCGACGAAAAATTCTGCAACATAACGGCTATGTTACAGGGTTTTAGAAAACATTGAAAATAGAGGGGACATGAGTTAACCCTCATAAATGATCCAAAAAATAGTAGAGGGACATAATATAAAGGATATAAGAACATCTTAATGAAATTTGAAAGATATAACATATATAATGAAAAACATGGAAGGAAGACAAAAATAAGATTTCTCTTATGAAAATTCTACAGCCTAACGATGTCACTTAAAACATAAAAAAATGAATTGATGAGATAAAATAGGGTCTCTCATAATATAAACATAAAAGAACAGTTTTATAGACATTGAAATCATACCCCAACATAATAAAAAGGAACTTTGAGTACTTGACATGAAAATAGAACTTGAAATTGATAAGGATGAAAGAATCCCTTACAAAAATTCAGCAGCCTAACAGCACCACTTAAAAATTATTTAAATTAATTGATGAGAGAAAGAGGGGGTATCTCATCATATGAACATGAATAGGATAGTATGATGAATATAAAAGAACATTTCCAACATACGAACATAGAGCATAAAATAAATGACATAAAGAAGAATACATGAAAAGAAAGAGAGAGGTAGGATCCCTTACCTTGAAGAGTAACTTTGAAATATAGAATTTTGGGACCTTGGGAGGCTTTTTGGCACCTTGGGAGGACTCATTTGGAGGTAAGGAGACCAGAACTTTGTTGAGGAGGATTTTGGAATCGAAATGATGAGATAAGGTCTTGGTATTTATAGGGGATGTGAGGGTAAAAGGCATCAATGTCCAAGGGACACCTCATTGGTGGTATTGGAAAAACCATGGGCTTGACCATGGTATTTTCCCATGGTATTGGCCACATGGGACACACCATACCTTATCTTACTATTCATAAGTCGACCAGAATTATTACATAATTATTACATCCTTAATGATTTCATTAAACACCCGAAACTCTAAACTAAAAATTCACTATTCACCAAAAATTAAGTTGATCTTATTAGTCTCTAAATTTCTTACTGAACACATTTCCAGATGACCATCATTTGAAAATACTTACATATCATTAATTATTTAATTTTTACATAAATATTTTAAAATATCCTTTTTTTTCAAAATTCATTCATAAGATACATCCTATATTTACCCAGACATCTGAAAATTCACAAACTTCACCATAAAAAGAAATCACAATTTTATTTATATCAAAGGATTACACAATGTAGCTGTGGTGTTATTACATAGCCCCATACAACACCAGCATATGAAATAAGTGTATGGTGTGCTTAGGTGAGAGTATCTGAGGGAGGCTCGGATAACATTGACCAAGTTGTAATCTCCACTAACTTGAACTTCTCCCGTATGTGACTCCGTTCAAGCTTGACATGATGGAGTTCATCTTGGGCTTGGTCCAAAGTGATGCCCAAAGATGCCACCTCCTTTACAAGATCTGATAAGTGGTCTTTATAAGGTTTGAGTCTACTGGATGAATCCATCGACTCTTCTTTTTTCATTAACCATTAACATCTCTATTAAATCATTAAGAGTAAATTAATATACTATTAAAAAAGGTTGGGTCGTTACATTCTTCCCCCCTTAAGAAATTTTGTCCCTGAAATTTTAAACCAAAGGCCTAGTCGAAAAGGTGAGGGTACTTTTGCTTCAGGGTTTCCTCAGGCTCCCACGTCACTTCTTTATACTTATGATTCCTCCACAACACATTAACAAGGTGGGTAGTCTTGTTGCGTATAATATTGTATCTATGGTCTGACATCTCCACTTCTTGCTCCTCATAAGAGATGTCATGTTCCAGTTGTACCACCTCTGGGTTCAGTACATGAGAATGGTCGGGTATGTACATCATCAGGAGAGATACATGGAAGACATCGTGAACTTGAGCTAGGTTCGGTGTAAGTGTTAGATAATAGGCCACTACTCCTATGCAATCAAGGATTTAATAGGGGCCAATGTACATAGGGATGAACTTCTATTTCTTCCCAAACCGCATGACTCTCTTCCCTAGAGAAATTCAAAGGAAGACTTTGTCGCCAACACCAAACTCCAAGTCCCTTCGATGGTTGTCAGCATAGCTCTTCTGCCGAATCTGAGAAGCCTTTATGTGTTGTTGTATGGAATGAACCTTTTCTGTCATCTCTTGTACAAGATCAAGCCCAATAAGATTTCTCTCACTAGCTTCATCCCAACAAGTAGGACTTCTACATCACTTTCCATAAAGAGCTTTATAGGGTGTCATCTCAATACTCTATGGAAGTTGTTGTTGTATGAGAACTCCACTAATGGGAGGTGTTGATCCTATCCACCTTTAAATTAAATTGAGAATAATCTCAGCATGTCCTCAAGTGTCTAAATAGTCCTTTCAGATCGGCCATCAGTTTGAGAATGATATGCCTTACTAAAATTCAATTCAGTATTCAGAGCATGTTGAAGACTTCTCTAGAATTTTGATGTGAATATTGGATCATGATCAGATACGATGGATAGCGGTACCCCATGCAACCTTACCACTTCCTTTACGTGTATCTTGGAAATTTTATCCAAAGAGAAATCCGTCCGAATTGAGATAAAAAGGTCAGTCTTGGTGAGAAGATCCACAAAAACCCATATCACAATGTTTCCTTTGGAAGTTTTCGGGAGACCAGTGACAAAGTCCATAGTGATATTATCCAACTTCCATGCTGGTATGGGTAGCTGTTGTAATACCCCCTTAGGAAGTTGTCGTTTTGCCGTAACTTGTTGACACACCAGGAACCGTTTAATGTAATCAGCAATCTCCGTCTTCATGTGATCCCACCAATAATGATCACGAAGGTCTCTATACATTTTAGTGCTTCCTGGATGTATAGAGAAAGTAGATCTATGAGATTCATCAATCATTTCTTTCTTTATCTCAAGAATATATGGAACACATAGACTTGTAAGAAATCTCAATACACCTTCTTGATCAATATTAAAGCTAAGAAACATCCAATCCTCACAGCCTCAAACTTATCCTGCAACAAAATCTCTTCTTTTTGAGCCATCTGGATCTTCTCTAGTAATGAAGGTTAATAAATCATTTGGGAAAGGGTTGATGATGTCCCTTACCTTAAAATTCACATGTCTAGCTTTTCTATATCCTTAATCAAGGGATCTCCTAGGATCCTCATTGTTTCCATAACAACAGGGTCTTTCCTACTTAATCCATCTGCGACTTTGTTTTCTCTTCCAGGGTGATACTGAATTGAACAATTATAGTCTTTAATAAGCTCGAACCATCTCCTTTGTCCCATGTTCAATTATTTCTGAATGAAAATATACTTTAAACTTTGGTGGTCAGTGTATATATCACATTTCTCTACATAAAGATAGTGCCTCCAAATCTTTAGAGAAAAAATAACTAATGCCAACTCTAGATCATGCATAGGATAATTTTGATCATGTTTCTTCAGCTGCGAGATGGATAAGAAATTACCTTCTCTTTTTGCATGAGTACACACCAAAGCCCTTTCAAAGATGCATCACTAAAATTAACGAATCCTTCTCCGATAGAGGGTAGTGTTAAAACAGGTGCAGTAACCAATCTTTTCTTCAGCTATTGGAAACTTTCCTCACATTCCTTTGTTCAGATGAACTTAACCCCTTTTCGAGTCAACTTCGTTAGTGGATTAGAAAGCCATGAAAAGTTTTTCACAAACCTCTTATAATATCCTGCTAAACCAAGGAAACTATGAATCTCAGTTACTATTGTTTTTTGAGGCCAGTCCTCCACAACCATTGTCTTTGTAGGGTCAACCAAGATTCCTTCATTGGTTATGATGTGCCCCAAGAAATCCACTTGTTGTAACCAAAACTCACACTTGCTGAACTTTCAAAAGATCCTCTCCTTCCGCAAAGTTTTCAAAATAACCCTCAGATGATCTTCATGCTCCTCACGACTTTTTGAATATATTAAAATATCATCAATAAAAAACTACCACAAAGTTATCAAGGTAGTCCTTAAAGACTATATACATCAAATCCATGAAAATAGCAGGAGCATTAGTCAAGTCGAAGGGTATAACAATAAACACATAATTCCCATATCTTGATCTGACAACATTCTTTGGAATATCATACTTCTTCACCCTCAGTTGATGATAATAAGATTGAATATCAATCTTGGAGAAGAATTGAGCCCCACAAAGTTGGTCAAATAAATCATCAATTCTTGGAGGAGGGTATTTTTTTCTTCACTGTGATCCTGTTCAGTTCCCTATAATCAATGCATAGCTGCATTGATCCACCCTTCCTCTTCAAAAAGAGAACTGGTTCTCCCCAAGGAGACACACTCAGTCGGATAAACCCCTTCTTCAACAAGACATTGAGTTGTTTCATTAACTCCCCTAGCTCCACATTTTCCATTCTATATGAAGTCATTGATATCGGTTCAGATCCAGGTACGAGTTCAATGGAGAACTCTACATCTCTTTCTGGGGGAGGTCCAGGTAACTCCTATGGAAATACATCAATGTATTCCTGAACAATTGGAACATCTTCTATTTGTATACTCCATTTTCAATTTTTATCCTCACCGATTAACTCCATAAAAAGGCTGTAATAGGTGCCTCTAGACAAGGATCAGGTCAGGATATCTCTCCTTGGAAGATAACTGTAAGGTGTTCACTCAAGACTACTAAGATTTCCTTACTTATTCATTTGATCTTAGCATTGTACTTTGATATCTAGTCTATCCCTAGTATAACATTGAATTCTATCCTGGGAATGACTACTAGATTTTCAATAAGATTGTTCTTACTAAAGTAAACACTAGAATCTCTAAACAATGTTGATGCATGGATAATCCCACTTGGAGTCTTGACTGACAACTCTACCTCTAGCAGTTCGGGGATTGATACTATATTCTTTGCCAACTTGGAGGAAATAAAGGAATGCATAGAACCAGAATCAAACAAAGTACTTGCTTGTTTTGAGATGACAACAAGAGTACCTTCTACCATGTCATTCTAAGATTAAACATCAGTTTTTGTGATAGAAAAATCAGGACCTTTCTCCCTTGGCCTTTGCTAAGGTTGATGGTGATTCCCTTCCACTGCCCTCGGATTTGGACAGTGATTAGAAAAGTACCCAAGCTATCCAAACATGAAGCATTGCACTTCAGGTAGGTCCAGAAAGATATTTCCTATATCGTTGGTGTTGGGAAGTTGAGGCATCACCTCACTACGACAATTCTGAGCAATATGGCCTTCTCTTCCACACTTGTAGCACTTTCCACTTTACATCAAGTAGTTCCCCGAATTCTTCTTCCCGAATTTATTGCATGTGGAAAGTTTCATTTTATTTCCACCTCTTTCCTAATCAAATCTTCTTCCCAGGATTGGTTCTTGAGCTCTCTTCTTCTCATTAGATTTTTGAGACCTCTATGTCTCACCAAACTCCAGTTCTACTTTCATAGCACTTCGAACAATTTCTTCATAGCTATCATAGTCTCGGTTGTATAGATTCTTCAACAGATGAGGTTTTAGTTCACCAAAGAATCTATCAACCTTCCCATTAGGGTCCATGAAAAAGCTTGAGGTATAATAGGAAATCCTTTTGATGTTCATCTCATATATTCCAACAGATCCATTCTCCTTCTGCTTCAGCTCGAGAAATTCTTTCTCCATTCTCGTTCTAATCAAACGAGGTAAATAATTATTGAATAACATTCACCTGAACTCTTCCCACTCCATAGATTCCATATCTCCTCTTGTATTTATGTTTTTGATTAGTGACCACCTTCGATCAGCTTCTCATTCTAGGCAGTAAACAGCAAGGGTGACTCTTTCTAATTCCGAACAATGAATTACAGAAAATATCTCCTCAATAGAGCTGATCCACTGCTCAATAATCAATTGTTCAGTCGATCCACTAAAGGTTGGTGGTCGTTGGTGCATAAAGGACTTAACATAATGTTGTTCCCTTCTTGGTGAGATCGTCCTCTCAGGTTGATTCAAGTTATTACTCACAACATGAGTCAGTTGGTTCATCATTCACATGAATGTTTCCATTACGGCCTCCATCGGAGGTCCGTCAGCGCATGGTACATTGCGGTCACCATTTGCGCAGTTCCTCCTATGGCCAGCCATTTTCTAAAAGAAATAAATCTTAGTGGGAAACTTGTTTCATTTATGAATATTTTAACTATAAAGGATTATTAGTCTTAAAACATCATTCTAAAACAATTATTTTTCTCTACAATTCCTTCATAATTATTCATAAAAATATTGCGATTAACCAAACATATCCCCTGGGAGTGTCGTAACCAAGAGTTCAGAAAGGCCCATTGTTGTGCACCAGTTCCTGTTAGAGTCTAGCTCAAAATGGTGTTGTTGGGTTTTACCCCTATGTACATCAGTGCCAGAGCCGCCTCTACCTTCTCGTATCCAGACAGGGATGTACTTGTTTGATAAACCACTTACTCAATACTCACCAAAATACGAGGAAGTTTTCCCTATATTTAGACTTTTATATAGGGTTCTTCCTAAAGTATTCATAGCCTAATTTACATAAATAACTAAACTTTCCTTTGATACCAAAAATGGAATCCCTCCTTCTTATCACATTTACTTTCATTACAATATACAAAACTGAGGATCTTTAATGATTAGTGTCTTGGAAACAAGGAACATAATACATGAAAACATAAAACATTCTTCTTAAAAACTTGAAAGCCTTCTCATTATGTCCATCCTAGGTTCGTTACTACATCTCATAACCTGGGGACATACATCAAAAGAAAGGGTGAGCAGAAGGCCCAGAAAGGGAAACAAGGGGAAACATTTAACATGTGAACTTGAGATACATCAATAAAGTCATGAAAAAAAACTTATAAGGCATGAGAAAAAAAATCATGAGGCGTATCATAATAAAAAAACATATTTCATAACATGAAGATGTGGATACAACATTTAACTTAGGCAGTCATTTCTATTTCACCACGGTCCATACCTAAGGTGTCATTAAAAAAATTACCAAGGTTATTCGCCAAGGTATCATTAAAATGGTCATCTCTAGAGATTAAGTCTATACCCAATGCATTGGAGTGCTATCGGGGTGCACCCTTAAATTTTTCTTTATCGTCATGTGATCCACATATATCATCATCAAACATTTCATAAATAAACCATATAGCATAAATAATATGAGTTTCATTTCATAATCATAACATTTTAAAAATGTCTTTTAAGACATGATCTTTATGTCATTTTAAACCCACAAAAAGGAAAGTGGGATTCATGTATGTAAATCCCAGAATTAAAATATAACGTTTTGATATACATGTGAATAACCCTGTAGAAGAAATATTTTTGAGTATTCACTTAATAAGATAAAATAATTTGAGAAAAAGAGAGAGAAGTTTTGAGATGAAAAATTCTGCAGTATGACGACTTTGTTACAGGGTTTTAGAAAACATTGAAAAGAGAGGGGACATGGGTTACCCAATCATAAATGATCTAAAAAAGTTTAGGGATAGAATATAAAGTACATAAGAACATGATAATGAAATTTTAAAGACATACCATATGAAATGAAAAGCATGGAAGGAAGACAAAAATAAGATTTCTCTTATGAAAATTCAGTAGCCTAACGGCGTCACTTAAAACATCAAAAAATGTATTAATGAGATCAAATATGGTCTCTCATAATATGAACACAAAATAATAGTATTATGGATATAGATATAATACCCCAACATAATAAAAAGAAACCTGATAACATGACATGAAAATAGAACTTGAAAATGAGACGGGTGAAAGAATCTGTTACAAAAATTCGACAGCCTAACGATTCTAGTTAAACATTCTTAAAATGAATTGATGAGAGAAAGAGGGTGTCTCTCATAATATTAACATGAAAAGGAATATATGATTAATATAAAAGAACATCCCCAACATAAGATAATGGAGCTTAAAATAAATGACATAAAGGAGAATACATGAAAAGAAAGAGAGAGGTAGGATCCATTACCTTGAAGAGTCACTTCGAAATATCGAAGTTTTGGACCTTGGGAGGATTGAGGGAACTTTGGGAGGACTCCTTGGGAGGTAAGGAGACCATATCTTTGTTGAGGAGGATTTTGGAATCTAAAGGATGAGATAATGGATTGGTATTTATAGGGGAAGTGAGGGGACAGGGCATTATTGGCCAAGGGAAACCTTATTGGTGGTATTCGAAAAACCATGGGCATACCCATGGTATTTTCCCATGGTATTGGACACTTGGGACACCTCATACCTTATATTGCTATTCATAAGTCGACCAGAATTATTACATAAATATTATATCCTTAATGATGTCATTAAACACCCGAAACTCTAAACTGAAAATTCCCTATTAACGGAAAATTAAGTTGATCTTATTAGACATTAAATTTCTTACTGAACACATTTGCAGAAGACCGTTTTTTTTAAAATTACACATCCTTAATTATTTAAGGTTTACATGAATATTTTAAAATTTCGTTTTTTTCAAAATTCATTCATAAGATACATCCTATATTTACTAAGACACCTGAAAATTCACAAACTTCACCATAGGAAGAAATCACAATTTTATTTATCTCAAAGGATTACACAAAGTAGCTACAATCTCATTACATGTCCCCTTACAACACCACCATATAACCTAAGTGTATGGTGTGCTAAGGTGAGAGAATCTGAAGGAGGCTTGGATAACATTTCCCTAGTTGTAATCTTCACTTACACGAACTTCTCCCATAGGCGACTCTACTCAAGCTTGACACGTTGGAGTTCGCCTTGGGCTTGGTCCAATGTGAAGCCCAAAGATGTCACCTCCTTCAAAAGATCTGATAAGTGGGCTTCATAAGGTTCGAGTCTGCAGGATGAATACATCGACTCTTCTTTATAAATTTGACATTAATATATCTATTAAATCGTTAAGAGTAAATTAATATACTATTCAAAAAGTCTAGGTCGTTATATTTATATTTATTAAATCTTTAAAAATGATATGTAATGTTATTTTATTAAATATTTTCTAAATATAAATTTTTTTCTTTACAAAAATCATTTTTAATATATTGTTTTATCTAAAAGATAATTTATATTATTTTTTACTATTAAACTTATTGAATATTATTTTTTATCATGTATAAAGATAATTAATCATTCATACATCGATTATCAAATTTTTATAAAGAAACCTAAAATAATTTGAAGGTAAAAAAAGATATTTTTCCAAGAAAACATTTTTTACAGGCACAATGTGTTTTTATTTAAATAAATTAAATTTTAAACTACTTATGAAATATTGTAATGAAATTTTTAGAAAATATATTCAACAAAATAAAAAAAATATTATATAATTGTTGTCTTAATTAAAATAATGATAATAATATCATTTGAGAAAAAAAATTCCTGAAAATGTTTTTTATATGCTTTGTGCAAAGATAATAGAATTAATTTCATCCACATTCAAAAAATTAAACATATAAAATCTAATACATGTTTATAATAGTCATTGATAAATTTTTTTAACTCCAATTTAATTTTTTTGATAAAAATATTTTTCATTGGTCACAGGTTTCTTACCACAGAATAGAGAAAAAATATGTTAAAAGGGTTAATGCAAAGGGATAAAGCTTCATGATATCACTAAACCTTATCTTTAATTTAATTTGTTAAGTGTATTTTAATAAACCTTTCAATATCATTAAAAAAATTGTCTTGGATCCACAATACCATTATAGTGACATTATTATATTTTAATGTTCTTAATATTTACAAGGGTGTCACTCCACTCACTTAAAAAAGAGAATATCCTCTTATTGTTTTTCCAAGCCATGTTAGCATCTTAGATCAAACAATATCTTACCAAATACCTCCAAAAATATCCTCCTCACATTACAGAGGTTCTATTTCTCCTAAAATATACATCCAATAATCCTTAAGGTTTTTTCCAAAGGATATTATCTAAGGAAGATATATATGTTCTTACCAATCATTTCTCAAGTTTATTTCATCGTAAACCACCTAAAAATATTAAAAAAGAATCTAAAAATAATTAAATAAGTATATTAGATATACTAAAAAATTATTTTAATGTTATAAAATATTTATATCTCCATTCCATCAGATGTAAAATGAAAATGTTTCTCATGTGTACGTACAGACTACCATCTCCATGAAGCGGCAAGTTTTAATTTTCATGACCACATATCATAGATGATTATATAGATGGATTTAATGAATATATATGATATTTATAACATAATTGAAATTATATAAATACATATTATTAATCATGTTCCTTTTTTCTATCCATTGAAAAAGGAAAATATCAATCATGCTTACATAAAAACTACTATCTCCATGAAGAGATGTGATTATTTTTCATCACATTCATGCATGGATGGTTATAAAATTTTATATAATTAATAGAAACTATATTTATGAAATTAGTACTATTCTATACGAAATGAAAACATTACCAAATTTAATGTTTTATAATTTCTGAACTAAACCATAATGGAAAACAGAACCGTTGACACTCGGATATTGATTTTAATGAATAATTCTTAATAAATGGGTGATTTTAAATTATGAACTAGTCATATATAGTATGAAACATAATAATATAGTTCATATATATATATATATATATTAAAAAATATAAATTTATTATATGTTATTTTAGAGTGTGTATGAAGCTAGTGGGTACTTGAGGTAATAATTTATCATATTACATTTATTTATTTGAGACATGTGACATATTAACTACTTGTTTTATATTGTGTGGGGTATATATTTTCAAATGATGTATTGATAATACATTCTAAATAATTATGGAATTTAATATTCCATCTCAAGTTATGTATCTTCTTATTTTATGATACAATATATACAAATTTTGTAAGGTGTTCCTTATATCAATTTTCCTTTATTGAGATATGATATATATTAAACACTTTATTTATTTTTTGTGGTATATTTAATTATCATTAATTTATTTTAGGATTATTTTCATAAAAATTATGTAGATTTAAAAATGTCTCTAAGTTTCTTTATTTCAAGAGGTTTTGATTCAAATATTACCAAAAGAGTTTGTATTAAAATCTTACTTTTTATTGGGATTATTTATCATTCAATTTATATTACAGAAAATAAATTTTCTATTATATATTAAACTCCATATATTTTATTCTCTAATAATTATTTATATTTTTTCATATATTATTACCATTTTCCATTATTTGTTAATCAGAAAGACCGCAATGATTTTTTTAAGAAAATCCCATAGAGTTTCTCTTTCTTTGGTTAGGAACATTTTTCTATCGTATCCATGCTATTCATAAAAATTCAAAAATGTTATCATATAATTTTAAATAAATTAAAATCAAATTTTTTTCTACCCTTTAATTTATTTATAATTGGTTAAAAAATAATCTTTCATTTGTTTTCCATATGACTCACTTTTTTACTTTTTAACAAATTACGAAAAGCATATTTTTGAACATTTATAACATGAATGAATTTTTTTTGTCATAATATCCTTACATAATCATGAGGGTTCATTTAGATGTTTCAAATGTTTCGAAAATAATATCCTATACCAATTTTAATTTATATTTTTAGTTTATAAATATATAAAAAATGATATTTTTTCTTTTTATTTAAAGCACACCTCTAAATCATTTATAAAATTATATTTCATCTATATATACTTCCTTTAAATATTGACATGTTTTCCTGGAATGTGATATTTTGATACCATCCACTTCCGTTCTATTCATGGATTATGATGATGATGTTTTAATTATGTTTCATGAATTTTTTTTCTTTCTCACTGGATAATTAATCTATGATAGAATGAGGAATGAGCTTATATTCTTATGGTATATATAAAAATGGTTTATAATTATATAACTAGTGTGTAATTTATAGCCCACTAATTTATTAGGTAATATTTAATATAACATGGGATCAAAAGGGTGCACATGAGGTTATCCCATGCCTATACGGTACACTGGTTATTAACATATTCCAAAGAGGGTACAAGGGAAATTACCCCAATCTCAAAAAGGTACACAGATATTTATCCCAAGCCTGCTATGTGATGAATTTCATTGTGATCATCCTTAACATAATATTTCAAAGATTGTGGGAATGGTAATTGAAACCAATTTAATATGGGACTCTATCATCAAAGATTGTTTTGGCATTGATCCTTGAATATGGAATTGATTTTATATACTTATTTTTATGAAATAGTTTTATGCCATAACCAAAAGTCATTTGCACATGATATTCTCTCATATCCAAATACTGATTGTTGATGATTCAACACTCTTATGACATGTGATAATTATTAGAAACAATCCTTATTCCATGAATCATATTTAATGGTTTATGACTTTTTGGGTATGATCAGATAAGTTGTGACTATATTCCCATACCTTTAAGCTTATCTTATTCCCACTTATTATTATCGATTGAAATCTCCCATTTTTACCCATTATGTGCATCTAAGATCTCCCTTTCTTATGTTTTCATTCCCTAAGTTATAAATAAATTATTTATATATGGAATTTCTAACAATTGTTCTATATAAGGGTATATTTGTGTGATATTTTATAGATATTCTATAAAAAAATTGATTGTGTATTCAGTTTCCAAACACACTAAACATTTATGATTATGGGGTGTGTATTATTTTAATATATATTGGAGAGAAAAAAATATTTGGTATATGGCATACTTTTTTTAGATAGAGAAACCATTATATATAAAGGTAAGACAAAAATATTCTAAAATTGGTACATTCTTGGTGGAATTAACTATTAAAAAGGTGAAACTGGTGATAAATCCATGTAATTCATAATATTCCTTTATGGAATTTTAGTAATTCTTTGGGAAGTAATAAATGCACATTGTAAAGGATGTAGGATCCTTTAGGAATATATGTTGGAGTACATATTAACCATGTATTAATTGATTAATTTATATTGATTTATTTTTTTCCTAAGCTAACATAAAAATATTCATATATAAGGTATAATTTAAGATTTATTAAGAGTTATATATACATATTTTTATCTTAAATGATTCATTTCCCCTTATTTTTTTCAAATACCGGGTTAATGGATAACCATATACCAACTATATAGAATAATGTATATCATATAAGTTATGATATGAAGAGACTCCATTATCTCATATCCTTATGTGTTTTAATGGGTTCAATTTTGAAATCTAGTTAAAGTTTCAAATGTACATCATAAAAATACATGGTGCATTTATGTTAATGACCCCATTATTAATAAGGATATAAACTAGCCCAAGATAGAGAAGGTATTAATTATTCCAAAAATATTTCTATGAGGGAAGAAAATATCTTGTGAGATAGTTGGAGTAATAAATAATTCATTTGAATCTTTTCTCCATATGAATTATTTTGTAAAAAATGTTAAACTCCACAATTGTTAGTGTGAAGAATTGTTCTAGTGACATGTAATATATAGGAGGGTGAAAAACCATAGTGAGGGTTTTATATTTACCATGGTGAAGGATTTATTTTTTGATAGGAATGATAAATCAAATAAGATTAAGTAAGTTGAAATCATCTAAGATTCAAAATTATATATAAATTTTAAAATTGATTCAATATACCAAGATTTATTCTGTATTTTTGGGGTTTATGTAAAGTCATTGGTGGGTGTTCAATAGAAACAATACATGTATGGTATACATGTGATAATAATAAGTCTCTAAAAGGTTATACCAAACCATCATGATTGAATCCATTTGAACTCTAATCTTCATAGATTTTATAATCATTATATTAGGCATCATATGTAAAGGACACCTACATTGGTGGTAAGTTTATGAAACATATCTATATGATGTGGATAGAAATTTTGGAAATATAAAATAATTCCAATAGGTAATGAGAGTTTCAAGGATCCATTAATATATTGAAACAAGTATAATTATATTTTTAAATTCACATATTATAAAATGTTTCTAGGTATCTACAAGAGTTTAGTGGGCGAGAAATAGTTTTCCAGGACATAAGTGTTTAAAAAAATATCAAATAAAAGTAATTAGACTTATGTTAATTAATTCTATGTTTAATTTATCTAAAAATTAATTATGTTGAAACACATGTCTTGAGAACATGTTTAATAGTTTATATCAATTGATTTATCAACCCAAGTCATAGTATATAGTGGACATGGTATTGAATAATACATGATTGAAAAAGTTACTAAATTTTTTTCAGTGTCACATGGTTTTATTTTTATTAATAAACAACATATTCCTAAAATTACATTGTAAATTTATCTCACAATTTATGATATTTTATTATGTTTTTTCTTAATTGGGCATATAGAATAAAACAAAAATATCAAGAAATTCCATGAGGATTGCATAGGATTATAGTCAGAACTATTCAATGATACTTTAAAAAGAATAGATGGATAAATTTTTGGTAATTAAGGAAATGGGAATAATAGTTTTTCGAGGATAAAAACCTAGTATTATGTCAATCAATTGATCTTGAATCACATTAAGAAAAATGTAATTTAAAAGGGAAATGCTTATTATAACTATTCATTTTCATATCTACAGTAGACATAGTAAGTTGCAGCTTCTATTATAGTTGTACCTATATAGAAAAAATTCAATCATATCATAATGAAGTTAAACTATGGTGTTATCCAAAATATTAGGGACAAAAATGGACAAATGGTATATACTGGGTGACCCCATCTTATTAGGGGTTTTCATAAAGAGATAAGGTCTCACTGAGAAGAAGAACCACGGCCAGCATGGTGGCTCAGTATCCATTTCTATGTCTCAAAAAAAACATGTTTATTATGTGAGGCTAAAAAATGGATAGTTAGTAGATTAATACAGTTAACGTGGGATTATGTTGAATTTTATTCCCAAGAACCAACTACTTTTAAAATTAGATTAAAATAAAATTCATAGTTTGGATATTAATTAATATCTTATCACATGATTATCATACTTTTGTGTGACACCAATGTGAAAATGTCCTCTATGTAATTTTTACACTAAAAGGACATGGAATATGCCCTCTAGGATGATAATCATGAGTTTTATGACAATATTTTTAAATTCATGTTCAATGAATAGATGATATAATTCTATGGGACACAAATGATACAAGATATCTAACATAATGGGCTCATAATGCATTGGTACTTATTCTCATAATTGTTTACATAGAAATATCTAAGATAATAATTTTATGTGAAAATGACCCAAATATATTAATTCTACATGTTTTATGTTTCACTGGACATTATTTTCTTAGGATGTGTGTAATAGTCCTTAGATATGAGATTATTACTAATTCATATCATGATTTGTATACATTTATGTATTAAAGAAAATCATGATTACATATTCTCAAAGTAAGATAAGCTACATTTGTTGAGGCAATAGTGATATATCATTAATGAATAAGTCAATAAATGTCTTCTCTATTCTATATAATGGAACTATTTGTCCCTATTCCTTTTATCGAAATAAAGTGTTCTAATAAATCTATATCCTAGGTGTGAAATCTATGTGTTCATTTATTGACTGTTAAATTAACATAATTCAATTATGTTGATTTTTATCACTTGTGTCATAGCCTACATGAATGTGACATAGATAAAAATGTGTTGTATTACACTGTGAAAGTTTTTAGGAGGTTTTAGTACATTGAATCATTAATGTATTTCTCTATGGGTTCATTGGCATGTTTCTAGATTCTAATCTTGAACTTTATATGGATTTTACTAATTCCAATTAGAGATGCTACTTGAGGGTTATTCACTAAGTTTATCCAAAACATCAGTTTTACTTAGTATAAATTTACCATGTTGAAAAAATATTATCAACATATGTTGTTTAATAATTAATCATGTTTGGTTGATCACTATTATTTAATCTGCTAATATTTAAGAAAAATATATGTGATTTGAATATTTAATAAATATTTATTCACTCTTCTATTGAATATAACATTTATTTATTTATGATTGAATAATGTAGTAATATGTATTTATTTAAATAAATAGAAATTATTCATGGTTTGTTAATTACCAAGGGGGAAATATTAATTGAGTTGATGGTCTAGTAAAGAGTTATATATTAAAATCATTTGAAAAAATAAATATTTATTTATTTATTTATTTAAAAAATGATATTTATTTATCCATGGGTTTAGAGTATGTCAAGTAAATAAAATTACTATTTAGATATGGGGGTCTCTAAGGATTAAGAGAATAATAATGTTTGGTGTGCAATTATTTATTATCGAACCCTAGATATATGTAATCTTGATTTTATCATTCTAAACCTTAACTGATGTTGTTCTCATTGAATTTTATATAGACTTATCTCATTACCTTGAGATATATTTTTCTATAATTATCTCAATAATAAAGAGTGATTCGAGTCCTCTATCCTCCTGAACATGATAATTCATTCCACCACAAACTAATTTTTGTGGTGATCAGTAAAGAACGATGTGAACATTAGAATACTACATTCTTGTAACTACTTATTGATATAGATACATTCATAGGTTTATGATATAAATGTGGATCATCATTAGAGGTATTCTTCCCTTGAATCATGTATGATAATGAAATTACACCAATAAGTGGTCAAAAAAATCTTCAATGTATAAATTATTCAAATTTAAGGTTATTATTTATTTAGATAAATTAATTATAGGTTTTATGTGATGATCCAACCTCATGGATTCTTAGGTCATTTTTCATCTACTTCTAAGGAGAAATATGAATAATTTTACTAATTTCCATTATTGGGCACATGCCCGGTTGCTTCCACTAAACCTTTGTACCATCAAAGGATACCATGGTTCTTGTTCAGAGTCATTTTATCTTTATTTTAGAATTTCACGTGATTTTTTAATATGAATTTGAATTATATTAAAATATTTTTTTTTGTTAAGATATATTTCATATTTTTATTTAAATTATTATTTTACATGTCATGCATGATTTATAGTAATTTTTGGAGGGAAAATTATTCCCCATGGATTATTGTGATCCCTCTCCAATTTTTTACAACCTTTAGTGATATAGGGATTACCTTGAGGCTATGTGGAAACCCTATTCAGATCCTAGGATTCACCCTCCCAAGTTTTGGGGTTATAAAATTGTATAAGTGTGAGGTTTTTTAGTTGAGTCCTTGAAATTTAGGAAATTATGGAGGAAATGATGGTTGGTTCTCATAATATACCCATAAAAATATATATGTGGAATTTTATGGAAAATAATGATTTATCTTGAAGTATAAGTAGAAGTTGGGTTTTTGATAACCTCGTATTGTTTTTATTTATGAGGTGTTTACCCATATTGGATCAAAAATAGAAAAAGTTCATCCATCATGATAAGAATGGTTTTATTAAAAAACAATGTTATATAAAAGTTGATTTCTAATGAATCGACAATTTTGATAATTTAATCTCATTTTTGAAATAATTAGTAATTGTTAAATTTTGTCGAATTATTGTGACAAACTGGTTGTATTGAAATTAGAAAAAGTAATAGGACTCCACCTATTCATAGTATAGAATGTGGAAATTTTTTATTATAAATGGTAGATGGATTCTGTTTTAATGGGATATTTTGTGAACTCAAGAATATAAATAGTAGATTAGTTTTATTTAGTAATGGATGGGGTAAATAAGTGAACAATCTTACCCAAGTACACCCTTAGTGGGTTCTATCATGTAGTTTATCCAATAGATCAGTAATGGTGATGATCATGACAATCCAAGTGAGGTAGATGGGGAATTGAAGTTCATGAAGCGGAATCATAAATCATTCATAAGGTACGTGAGGCTAGAATTATTATAATAGTGTTTAAAGATAATCGATGTTATATTCAAGTTTTTTCAATCCTCAAAAACCACTATGGTCAATTTCTATTCTTGTTTGCAAAAGAGACAAACTAGAATGTGATGGGAAGATATTATGGAATTTCTTTCATGATAAATATCATATCTAAAAGAGCTCTTAGATATATTTAACAATAAATACAACCTAGTGAATTAATATTTTCAAAGATATTGAGTTATTGTACTTTGATTAGAGTAATAGGTTTATCATATAATTTAATGTGATATTTGATATGTTGTTGAAGTATATTCTAGTGCTTGTAGAAAATGAATGGAATAGGGCATATATTTTTCAGATGAGGCTATGATCATAGATTCGGTTGAGTTTTATCCATCTAAATATAAATATATATGTGGTGGTGGTAATTATAATGTATTTAGTAGAGTAAAATAAAACATACCTAAATAAGGTCATTTTTTCCCTAGTTGAGTGGGAAAAAGAATTATTTAAGAATTAATAAAAGGATGCAAAAGTATTTATAGGGGAAATAAACTGAGGTATATTTCTGGGGTTCTAGAGGAAGGAACCACTAGAGTGTTTCCCATGTAGAGAAGTGGGAAATATAAATTCAAATAGCATAAATACTATTCATATATGTTTCAATAGTGGAATGTTGATCCATCTAATGATTTTTTATAACTATTTCTCAAGGGTAATTTGTGGAAAAACGGCCAACCAAGTTAATGTATTAGAAATACTGATTGATAAACTAAATAAGGATGAATTAGATACTTATGAGAGAGTTGGAACGGAAATTTATGATTATAATACAACATTTAAAATTATTTAGGGGAAATGCATTTGTTTTTGTAGGAATATGAAGAGACTAAGGTTATTTATTAATTTTTTTATTAGAATCATGGGTTGGAGCTTCATGTAGAATGAGTTATTGGACATGAATCAACACATTGTATAAACCCTTATTAATAATTGATGCATTATATAATTTATATAGGATTATTTGGTTCATGTTTTAATGAATTAAAAGTTGATGTAAAACTTTTATATCCCAAAAAATATTTTTTTAGAGATATAAAACATGATTTTTATATCTTGATTTGACACAAGATCACACCATAATGTATTGTGATCATGAAATCGTTTATTCAAGTCCATTAAAAAGAGGATTTCTGTATGATTATTATGATAAAACGTGGGGTAGAACACCATTACCATTAGAGGATCTTCATGAGAGAAACATGGTTGAGTATGAGGAGAACATTGAACATGCAATATTGATCTCACATCTATAAAAACTGTTAGAGGGAATAAAAATATTACTTGATTTACTGATATTTTTTTTCATTTTTATTACAATTATATTTCCTTAATATATTCCTAATCTTATTCCATGTTCTTGTTGATAATAATATAAGAACACGATTAATGGGATTATAGTCTTTTGACATCAATGACTAGATACATAATAGAAAGAGTATGAAACCCCTGTAAATATCTTGATTTTTTTGTGTTCTACTATACTTTATATTTTTATTCATCTCTTGGTTTCATTAATAGATCCAATATTTAACAAATATGATAATATTAATTTTGAGAGGAAGAATTTTGGTAACTACAGATTCACCTCTCATTGGTTGTGTATATCTCATTTGAGCTTGACAAACAACTTAATGGTATAATTATAAAATAAGTTGTAAATCATATCCAAGACATAATTATCTCTCATTATTTACCTATATAATAATTTTATCTTTACCTACATCCAATAATGTATTATATATATACATAATATGTTTACATATAATTTGTGATAAAAATCTAAGTGGAAAACCATTGTGAACCTAAGCATCACCTATAGATAAATATAGTATAATATATAGAATATGTTGATTATATAATTAATTTAACATTTTTAAAAAGTAAAAAATATTACACATTTCAAAAGATAGGGTTCTTCCCACGAAACCACAGTACAATATCACCCAACTTCTACTATTTCTGATGGATACTCAGTATGTCTTACAAAGTGAATCATAGAAAAACAAATAGCTCATAATGTATATCTTCCAAAATTAGGGAGAACCCCATCTTAGATTAAATCAAGGACTTTATCAATATTTACCCATGGATAGGGATAAAATTTATCATTATAAAATAATGTTTCATAAAAATAATAATTATTATCAATAAATTCAAATCATTTTGATGCCTTAATAATTATTGATATTGAGTAATAACATAGCACATTGTCAACCCATTTTAGTATCTCATCCCAAATAAGCACCTTATTGAATAAATAAGACCATGGATTAATATAGATCAATTTCAATGCTAACAGTATCTCATATCATATCATTTTTTTAAATGACCAATACCAAGGCATAACATAAAACAAGATTAATGCAAATAGTATCTCATCCTGAATCATCACCTTAGAGATTTACTGAGACCAAAGTTCAATATAAAAATATTGGGAAATTTTCCCCACCACATGAATCTAAAACCCAAGTTTTCGATTCAAATTTTAGCGTTCATAACTGACATAATGGAATGAACCAACCCACTGAGATCAGAGGTTCCTTCCAAAACTCCAATACAAAACAAGGCCACTAGAACGACTTAAATTCCATGACATGCCCCTAAAGATTTTGGTTCTAAACTAAGAAGAATTCATACCCTAATAAATATATTGATCTAGTATCATCTGGTTTTGATTAAATGGATTCCTTTAAAAGATATATATTGATAAATATTAATGAATATAAAAGAATAAGACACACAATAAAGAAGTTGATACAAGAACAACACAACAGATATATGAGTTTGGTACATAGTCATACATTAGGGTAAAACACATTATATAATTCAATAAGGTATCAATATACAAATTATAAGGTAACAAATATTATGGAACACTAATTAGATAATAGAATAACACTAGAAAACCCTCCAATTGAAACCTCCTTCTCTAAGTGCTCCATGGGGGTAACCCAATGACAATAGACACCACTAAAATTGTATTCTAAATAATCTATTTATTAACCTTAGGTTTTCACCAACTAATGAATGATACATCTCCCTATTTTTATAGATGTGCTTCATAGCTGTCATACTGTTTAAATGGTTTCAACTTATTTCAAACCTTGTGGTAAATCCTCCATTTGAACAAGGAAACTAGATAAGAATCACTACATCAACTGAACCATTTGTTGAACAATGAAATGGTAGGATTCTTCCCAATCTTGTTATAGTGCCTAGATAATCCTTCCATTCTAGTTTAATCATCCATATCCCTTAAGATTAATTTAACATTTCCCTTTGAACTCTAAGTATACTCTTACATAAAAAATCATTCCCATATAGCCCCCATTACAATAATCAATTGCCTAAAAACATATCCACTTCCTTAAAAAATTTCATATTGCTTTTAGAATATCATCCAACATCACTTCCTCTAAAAGTGGATTCTTCAGCCACTAAAATGGATCTGAATTTTCCTTTTAGGGAATTTGAACCACTCTATAACCTTCTTCTATAAGTTTTATTATAGAAAATAAATTTTATATAAATTATAAAAACATAACCAAATAATGTTTTCACATCAAACCCAAAAATCTCCCACATGAGAAACGTTTTCACACGTTAAGCTTAAAAATCCACCACACAAAGACTATTGCCATGTTTTTCTTCAATGTCTACAAAAATTGTATTTCTAATGAAATATTTTATACATAATTACTTTATAGTGTATGAATGGCCCTCCACAATTTCTAAAATCCTTCAGACATCACTAATCCAGAACTACCCTAAAAGTTTTTGGCTATAGTCACACATTTCTTAAGAAAACATAAATCCTTATGAATGACTTCATGGAAATTATCCAAATAAAATATTCTTTATCCCCATATAAATTTTTCAAAGTCTCATCAATAAGTTATTACTAGTACCAAATATATGGAACTATTCATTATGAAACCTACATTCCAGAAACTCCTAAACTAAACTTCCATATGCTAAGAAATTTTGATAAATCGAAAGTCAATATTACCATCAGAACTAACCATCATTAGATACTACTTCTAGACATTTTTTAATCATCAAACTAACATACTCCAATTGAAATGAACCAAGAATCATCTCTATCTCCATTTAATAGTATAATCAATTCATCCATTGGTCCTTTTCTCCCATAAAATTTATCATGGTTCCAAACCATAAATTTATCCACCTCATGGTATTGATAATTTTCTAAATATGAAATCCTTCTATAATCTTCTATCCTATAGATTAAATTTTCAAAGTCCTAGTCACAATTTTTTGTAAAGAAACATGCCCAATACTTGGTCTTGTCCCCCTTCTAGCATCAATATGGCCACAGATGCCTTTAATAAATATTAATCAAGTGATAGAACCAAATAAAGTTTCACCCCTTAACTTAGATTATGACCAGAAGAACTAGCCCCAAATGAAATATAATATCATTGATCCATAAGATAATTCATTTGTTTAACTAAAAGAACCCCCCATTCATCCTTCTAATTATTTTCTACCTTATAATTAAATGTATATACCAACCAATCCATGATACTAATTTCCATTGTATGAGGTATAGTCTCCTAAACCTATTAGAAAATCCACTAACATATCTTTTTGAACTCCATTTACTCCCAAACTATCTACCTCAAATCAAATCAGGGAAAAAGTCTGTCTTTTATGTTCTAAAATATGCTACTGTCATGACCCCCTCCCCACAAAGTGTACCCCTCTTGGGCCAGCAATGTGAGAAGAGATATAATGACCCCCGAGTCCCTCCTCCAGTAGGCCCCGGGTTGGTGACTAGCACCGAGGGTATAATAAACACACAAATGGGAGGCATTACCCTCTAAGAGAGCACATGCAGAAGAGAGAGATAAGATAGACACCAATCAATTCCAACTCAGAAATTAAATATAAAGGAAAACCAAGTACATATATGAAATGTCATGCAAAAGTACTACAACTGAAAGGGGAAACCAAAAGTACCCAAAAGAAAGTAAAACGGCAGCGACCACAAGCCCGAAGAGCTCCTCCTCCAACCACAAGCTAGTAGTAACCATCCTGATCTCCAACCTGCTCCAAGTGACCAGAAAACAGTTTATATATACATAGGGTGATTATAACAGTATACTCAGTAGGATCCTCCCCAAGCCTCTCGTGCAAAAGTAAATAAAGCATGCTAAAGCCCAGTGAACAACAAGTGAAACTAACTCGTCAGGTAAACTAAGTTCCCAACCTCACCATGGCTACTCTCACTAGGTAACGCATACAAGAATATAGAATATAGTAAATAATATCATGGGTACCCCGCTACTACTTCCCCACCGGTTTGCCGCTTTTCCCCCAACGACATAAGTCATGTGCATCTCTCTCCAAAGGCTTACCCGCGGACACCTGGTCTAAGCTCCACAATATGCACCTCGTGCACCACAAAGGCTTGCCCGCAGACACCTGGGCAAAGAACCACACCATCCTCCCAACCAAAAGTAACCAGATATGTTTCGGGAGCCACCACAGCCCACATAACATGTATCATACATCGGGTATTATACCTCAAGCCATTATATCCCATACACCGAGTAGGGATCCTCAAGTCATCACAGCCTATACATGTCACACCTATAGTAGTCCATAGGATACTATATCCAGAATATATGTGTGTAAAATAACCACAATCCATTACAGAACTCTACACACATATATGGGGAAACTAACTGTTGTGCCTGTTGTCACATGTATCTACCAAGAGAAGAGAGCGAGGCCAAAGGGGGTAGTAAGCCATTCGACCTCCCATCAGAATGTTAAGGAAAACACCCCCCTATGGCTTAGAATCCTTGGGGTGTCATTTTCCCTTACTGACAGGGTGGATTAGCGTATAGAAACCCAAAATATACAGAATATATATATAACTCACATCCACACTATGGTCATTACCTAGTCTTAGATACAACTGCAGCTAATGTCTCTCAGACTCCATGCTACTACATTTAAGACTATGTATCCTATAAGTACAAAACCATTGGAAGAGTTTTATTAGATTACTCCATTCTCATTTTATCAGTTCCGCTGTACGTTAATTAATTATTTAAACATTAATTAACCATGAACAATTCCACATTAAACTGAATTGGAATCACATTCAAAATCAACTACTCCTTTTAATATTCACATCACCTTTAAATTATAGAATCTTCATCCCCATGGATTATCACCATTTAATCAACATTCATTACAGAATTACCTTCCCATATTCCCAGGCATTCTATAAAATCATCCTATGCTACTAAACACAAAGGAGGATCAACACGGTGAGTAGATATACTACCCATCGAGTCTTTGCCGCCTATAAAAAGAGCATAGACTCATTCTCCCTCGAGAGGCTAAACACGGAAAGCACGTGGCATACCTCATGTGTCTTCGCCTCCTTCGGAAGAAGGGTAAGCAAGACTAGCTGCCTTGAGCAGTGGGGAAAAGCAAAGCAGATAAACATTCGAAGAACCCACAAGCATCCAGTAACCACATTCACCCCATTCATCACCCCTGGTGTCCTCCCCGTCACCCACATGCATAATCTAATGCATCTCGCCACCCTAGGTGTCATCTGCTGACACAACCACAAGGCCTCCATGACTCTACATATCACAACACCCCTCCAGGGTCACATAAAATTACAAGCAGCAGGAAAACAACAATAACAACCATGGGCTCTTGACCCTTTAACAAACAAGAGGGTAACTCAGAACCCTTTTCAAAATTCTCACACAATCTGTTCTTTAATCCATATCGAATTAGTAGATTTATTATTCGTAGGTTCCAATTATGGGATACCTAATTAGTAAGCTATCACAATTAAATAACCATGCTTACTTCCCTAATTTGATTAAACCCAAATTAGACCAACTACAACAACAGAAATAACCAGATTCATTTACATGCCTCTTTATCTTTAGCCAATTAATTAACAATTAATTCCGACTTTACGTTCATTATCAATTTCCATCATGAACGAACAAAAAAACAAATAAATCATAGATATCACTCTATCTAGCAAAACATGAGGCAAACCGTTATCACGGTATAAAGCAACAACATGCGATCAACCAATTCTTTTAATCTGGTTCAAGTATTTAATTAGTTCAATTTCATTGTGATCCAAAGGACTAAATCATGCTAATTCTATGATTGCACATATACAATTAGAGAAGCCATGAATCCCCTACCTCGAAGAGTTCTTGACGTCCTTTATCCACACAACGGGTCACAATAATCCTCTCACGACAACTGCATCCACCATAGGATGCCACGGTACGACAGTACCAACCAACCCCAAGAAAAACCCATTAGAATCTTGGAAATTACATGGTATAATATGGAATGGAGAAACAATAGAAGATGATCCCCAAAGTAATGATGATAAAACATACCTTATTGGGAAGATTGACCGAGAAAGTTCGATTGCATCCAAAACAGAGCAGAACAAATCCTAGAAGTAAAGATTGATTATGCAATTCATACGAGAATGATTGAAAGGTTCTAGCATCTCTTAGCTGAGAACAAAGGGAAAGAAAAAGGTAGAATGATATCTCATCCCTTTTTGAAGATTTAATGGGGCAACGGTTTAAGATCCGGTTAATTCTCCATTAAAAATGGATCGCATTAACCCATGCGGTTTGACCAAGTAAATACATCCTGGCCTTAGGAATAATTAATATAGGATTTATGGCATTTGAATCGGCCTTAAGAGTCCTCAAAACAAGGCTTTAAATGTATTTTACGTTAAAGGAAACATCAAATGGGGAAAAACTGTAGGAAGCTGGAAACACTGTTCACATACTCAAAATTTTGAAAAGGAAAGAAAAGGTCACTCTTAGACCTCACCATTCTGGAAAAACTGTTCAAGCCTACCGATAGAAGGTCACGATTAGACCTCACCGTTCTGGAAACACTGTTCAAGCCTACCGATAGAAGGTCACTGTTAGAAGGTTACCATTCTGGAAACATTGTTCAAGCCTACCGATAGAAGGTCACCGTTAGAAGGTTACCGTTCTGGAAACACTATTCAAGGCTACCGATAGAAGGTCACCATTAGAAGGTTACCGTTTTGGAAACACTGTTCAAGCCTACCGATAGAAGGTCACCATTAGAAGGTTACCGTTATGGAAACACTGTTCAAGCCTACCGATAGAGGATCACCATTAGAAGGTTACCATTCTGGAAACACTGTTCAAGCCTACCGATAGAAGGTCACCGTTAGAAGGTTACCGTTCTGGAAACACTGTTCAAGCCTACCGATATAAGGTCACTATTAGAAGGTTACCATTCTGGAAACATTGTTCACTGAACCTCACCGATAGAAACACTATTCACTGAACCTCACCGATAGAAACACTGTTCACCTACCGATACTGTTCGTAAAACTGGAAACACAATTCACAGAACTAGAAATTTGGAAAAGTGTTGGGGATAAGTCACCTTGACCTCCCGGAACATCTCCAACACAACATTTTCACAAAGTAATGGACCGAAGAGGTCTGGGCCATTACAATAGATACCTCTCAAAACATTATCGTCCTCGAGAATTAAAAACCAACCCAGAAGAAAAGAGGGGTACGAACAACCACCCCATAAGATACCTCTCAGGGGAAAACCACCATGAGTTGTTCGAAAGATGGAGAAAAACTACGACATCCGAGAGTATGGGAACAAACAATCCATGTCCAAATAATTCAATCATAACATCACATCAAAGGTACATAAATAAAACATGAAAGGTCTAACCACAAAGGAAACATCATTACATGAAAGGAGTTAAACATTAAACAACTCTGGGTACTGAGCACGTATCTGTGACTCACGCTCCCAGGTACTCTCCTTTATGCCACCGTGTCGCCACAAGACACGAACTAAGGGGATAGAATGCCCATGAAACACTTTCTCCTTGTGGTCTTGGATCTCCATAGGTCGCTCCTCAAAGGTTGCATCATCATTAATATCGATCTCCCCCCAATCGATAACATGAGATTCATCATGAAGATAACGACGGAGCTGTGATAAATGGAAAACATCATGTATCCGACTCATCTGAGGGGGAAGTGCTACTCGATATTCCACAGCTCTAACATGAGATAACACCTCGAAAAGCCCCACAAACCGGGGAGAAATCTTACTTCCACAACCAAACCTTCACTGCCCACGATGGGGAGTCACCTTCAGAAACACATAATCCCCAACATTAAACTCTAAGGGTCTCCTTCTTTGATCACCATATCATTTCTGACGATCTTGCTCTGTCTTCATCCTCTCATGAATCACCTGAACCATCTCTGTTGTATTCTGCAATAGTTCTGGTCTGAGAATCGCTGACTCTCCGACCCTAGTCCAGCACAATGGAGAATGGCATGGCCAGCCAAACAAGGCTTCAAACGGCGCCATACCGATGGTAGAGTGAAAACTATTATTGTAAGATAACTCTACCAAGGGTAAGTGCTTCATCCATGAACATCCAAAATCCGGAACACTGGAGCGCAACATGTCTTCAGGATTCTGGATGGTTCGCTCTGTCTGACCATCAGTTTGAGGATAGAGAGTAGTTATAAGGCACAGTTGAGAGCCAAAATCATGCTGGAGACCTCTCCACACCCTGGAGGTAAAACGAGGATATCGATCAGAAATGATCTTCCTAGGTACTCCATGAAGTCTCACCAACTCCTCTAGATACTGCCTCGACAAAACTTCCACTGAGCTCAACTCCTTGATCGCTATGAAGTGGGCCGATTTTGTTAAACAATCCACTACCACCCATATAGAATCATGTCCTCCCAGAGCTCGAGGTAAACCTGTAACAAAGTCCCTTGAGATGTCCTACCACTTCCACTGAGGAATCTCTAATTGCTGGAGAAGACCACCAGGAACACGGTGTTCGGCCTTCACTTTCTCATAGACTAAACATCGTGACACACACTCTGCAACCGCACGCTTCATCCTAGGCCACCAAAACTGACTCCTCAAGGATAAGTACATCTTTTTCACACCATGATGTACTGCAAAGGGTGAACTGTGGAACTCTCGGAGAACTGTCTCGCGCATCGCCAAGGGAAGAAAAATCCTACCATGATATAACACTCGGTGTTGTTCATCCTCCGACCAACCATTAGGGGCCTCACCACAAACAACTCTGTCTCTCCAAACTTCTACCTCTAAATCACCCAACTAAGACTCTTACACCTTCTGCATTAGGGATGACTGCACCGTCATCTGGAAAAGACAACCTCTACCCCCAACTTCTCCCATATCAAGGTGCAAAGCTGACAGTTCCTCCATTACTCTCCAGAAATCACCAGATTCACGCACAACATCATTACGTGACTTTCGGATCAGTGCATCAGCTACAACATTCCATTTTCCAGGTGTATATGATATTTCAAAGTTGTATTCCTGCAAGAACTCCATCCACCAATGTTGTCACAAGTTCAAGTCACGTTGGGAGAAGACATACCTCAAACTCTTATGATCGGTGAAAACCACAAAGTGATCACCAATGAGGTAATGTCTCCAAAACTTCATAGAAAACACCACGGCTGCCAACTCATGATCATGGGTGGAATAGTTGAATTCATGGGTACGCAACTGCCGAGACCCATAAGAAATAACTGACCTCTGATGCATGAGAAGACAACCTATCCCTAGATGTGAAGCATCATAGAAAACATCAAACTGGACTCCCTCTGCTAGAAGAACAAGGACCGGAGCAATTACCAACTTCTCCTTTAGATACTCGAAAGCTACCTGACACTGATCAGTCCATATGAATGCTTGATCCTTCCTGGTCAAAGTAGTTAGAGGAGCCGCAACTCGAGTGAAATTTGCTACAAACCTCCTATAATTTCCAACGAGACCAAGGAATCTTCGCACCTCTGACACGGTCTTGGGGGATGCCCAAGACACCACTGCTTCTATCTTCGACAGATCCACACCTACTCCTTGTTGGGACACAACATGCCCCAAGAAACGAACTTCTAGAGCCCAAAACACACACTTCGACAACTTCCCAAACAACTGATGTTGGCTAAGAACTCCCAAAATGGCTCGTAGATGCTCCACGTTCTCTTCTTCAGATGTCGAGTACGCAAGGATGTCGTCGATGAAAACCACAACAAGCTTGTCCATGAATTCACGGAACACAGCATTCATCAACCCCATCAAAACAGCTGGAGCATTCTTCACACCGAATGGCATTACAACAAACGTGTAATTCCCATGATGACAATAGAAAGTAGTATTCGGGATATCCTCATCCTTTACATGCATCTTATGATATCCTGACCGCAAGTCAATCTTTGAGAACCAACGTGCACCCTTCAGTTGATCGAATAATTCATCAATCCATGGGAGAGGATAGTGGTTTTTTATTGTCACTTTGTTTAATCGACAATAATCGACTCACAACCGCAAACTGCCATCAGCGTTTTTCACAAACAAAACTGGTGCACCCCACGGTGACACACTTGGCCGAACAAAACCGCACTACAACAGACCATCAAGTCGAATACGTAGATCTTGTATCTCAGAAGGGGACATCCTATATGGAGACATAGAGATAAGAGATGCTCCTGGCAGTAGCTCAATCCCAAACTCGATCTCTCGTCGAGGGGGTAAGGCTACGACCTCTTCTGGGAAGATGTCAGGGTACTCCTCTATGACCCTAGGAAACGCCATCTGCTGAACCTCTGAAGAACTCAGCATCATCTCAGCCATCATGGACGATAAGGATGGAACTCATCTATGACCTATCTGAGGATCTCTCTCACCAACAAACACCACTTTCTCTCCATTTTCATCAAAGAAAACGAACTTCTTCATGTAGCAATCCACAATAGCCTACACCGAATAAAACCAAACCATGCCGAGTATGACATCATATGGTTGTATGCGTAATCATAGGAAATCTCTCACAGAGCGATGTTGCCCCAACACTAGCTCACAGTCTATACATACTTCAAACAAGTCGGCTTGACCTCCAACTGGCGTAGTCAACTCCAAGGGCACTAGAATCCTCTCTAACTCAAGTCCCAAAGCATGGACAAGGGTAGGTGATATGAAGGAGTGTGTTTATCCTGAATCAAAAAATGCATACACAAATGTAGAAAACAAGAAAAGGGTACCTCGAACGACTTCTGGCTCGCCTGGGGCTGGCAACGCTAGAGCATGAAGCTGACCACGACCTCCTCCACAACCTCTCTGACCCTAATGGCGACCACCACCATGGTCGCGCTCTGCTCTCTGAGGATGGGGAGCGTCATGGGGTTGTCCTCTGCCTGCTCCATCTACCCTCTGGTGATCTAAAGCTGGTACAACCTACTACTGCTGCCTCGGCTGGAACTGCCTCAACAGAGGAACCTGGAGTGGAGCGCCCGGTGCACGATGACTCCTCTGAAAAGTCAGGCACTCCTTCTACTGATGACCATGACCACCACAATAAAAACAAGCGCATGATCCCTTGGCATAGGCCTGAGATTTGCTGCCTCCGGAGAAACGAGATGGGAAGGGTTGGGACCTACCCCCAGGTGAATGGAAACTCTTCTGCCCTAACAACCGGGTTCCTCGAACCACAGCTTTGCTTCGTGAGGAATCATGACGATTCCCCTCTCGTGACGATCTGGTCCTAGCCAAAGTCATATAAACAACCTTTTCCCTCGCCAACACCTCAAGATATGTCTTTAGCATAAATGGGGTGACCTGGCGCTGGATCTCTGGACACAAAGCCTCCTCGAAATTCCTCTCCCTTGCCTCCTAATCTGGTAACAGGTCTGAAGCATATCGTAGAAGGTTCCTGAAATGGATTCCAAACTCTCGAACACTGGAGCTCCCCTGTCAAAGTGTAAGAAGCTCCTGGTGACTGGACGCCTTCGTAGTCGAAGAAAGAAACTCGACTCTAAACCTGGCTCAAAACTCCTCCCATGAGATCGTTGACTCCTCACGATCCCCGAGGAACAAGAACCACCACTGCCTTGCTGCTCCATGTAGCATCATCCCAACCAAGGACACCCAGTGTTCTTTCCGAGCACGAATCGAACTGAATCCTATCTCGACCTCCTCCAACCAGTCTTCTATGATTGAATCTGAAACAGAACCCTTGTACTTCTGTAGACTCTAGCTCTAAAACTCTCGGAGTGTCTTCCTCCAAGTGTCATCGTCGTCAACCTCTACCCGGTGGCGATCTGCTGGAATAGCCTACTGGACATCTTCTGTGCAAACCTGACGAGGAATTCGACCTGGAGCCATACCTATAAAATAACAACTGTTAGAGATCATAATCCTAGAATATTGAAGACTCAACATTAATAAATTAATTGTTTTCTTTTATGAATTTAAGGTTAACCTATCCCAAGGTCTACCCATTCAAGCACAGGCACAAAGAAGAATGGTGAATGATCCTTTTCTAGGTCTCTACCCTTCAACCAGTATCACTTTGTTTAGTAGCCATCATAAGCCTAAAGGTCCGTGAAATAGATCATAGGGGGCTCTAAATTCCTATGTCTCTCCCGGTCTCTAGAGTTTACCCCACTTTCTAAACATGAATGACACTGTTGCCTTCCCATCCCATGCATCCTCACCTGTGCCTAACTCCAAACATCATCCTATCCCTCAACCAGACCTCTGATACCACTCTGTAATGACCCCCTCCCCACAAAGTGTTCCCCTCCTGGGCTGGAAAAGTGAGAAGATAGATAATGTCCCTCGTGTCCCGCCTCTAGTAGGCCCCGGTTTGGCGACTAGCACCGAGGGTATAAAAACACAAAAATGGGAGGCATTACCCTCTAAGAGAACACATGCAGAAGAGAGAGATAAGATAGACACCAATCAACTCCAACTCAGAACTGAAATATAAAAGAAACCCAAGTACATATATGAAATTTCATGAAAAAGTACTACAACTGAATGGGGAAACTAAAAGTACCCAAATGAAAGTAAAACGGCAGCGACCACAAGCCCGAACAGCTCATCCTCCAACCACAAGCCAGTAGTAACCATCTTGATCTCCAACCTACTCCAAGTGACCTGAAAAACAGTTTATATATACATAGGGTGAGTATAACAATATACTCATTAGGATGCTCCCCAAGCCTCTCGTGCAAAAGTGAAGAAATCATGCTAAAGCCTAGTGAACAACAAGTGAAACTAACTCGTCAGGTATACTAAGTTCCCAACCTCACCATGGCTACTCTCACCAAGTAACGCATACAAGAATATAGCATATAGTAATGAATATCAAGGGTACCCCACTACTAATTCCCCACAGGTTTTCCACTTTTCCCCAACGACATATGTCATGTCCATCTCTCTCCAAAGTCTTACTCGCAGACACCTGGGCTAAGCTCAACAATATGCACCTCGTGCAGCACAAAGGCTTGCCCTAAGACACCTGGGCGAAGCACCACACCATCCTCCCAACCAAAAGTAACCAGGTAAGTTCTGGGAGCCACCATAGCCCGCATAACGTGTATCATACATCGGGTATTATACCTCAATCCATTATAGCTTATACACAGAGTAGGGATCCTCAAGCCATCACAGCCCATACACGTCACACCTATAGTAGTCCATAGGATACTATATCCAGAATATATGTCTGTGAAATAACCACAAGCCATTACAGCCCTCTACACACATATATGAGGAAACTAACTGTTGTTCCTGTTGGCACATGTATCTACCCAGAGAAGAGAGCGGGGCCAAAGGGGTAGTCATCCATTCGACCTCCCATCAGAATGTTGGGGAAAACACCCCCCTAGGGCTTAGAATCCCTGGGGTGTCAGTTTCCCTTACCGACGGGGTGGAGTAGTGTATAGAAACACAAAATGTATTGAATATATATATAACTCACATCCACACTATAGGCATTACCTAGTCTTAGATACAACTGCAGCTAACGTCTCTCAGACTCCAGGCTGCTACTTTTAAGACTATGTATCCTATAAGAACAAACCCATTTGAAGAGTTTTATTAGATTACTACATTCTCATTTTATCAGTTCCATTGTACGTTAATTAATTCTTTAAACATTAATTAACCATGAACAATGCCACATTAAACTGAATTGGCATCACATTCAAAATCAACTGCTCCTTTTAAGATTCGCATCACCTTTAAATTTCTGCATCTCCATCCCCGTGGATTATCACCATTTAATCAAACATTCATTACAGAATTACCTTCCCATATTCCCAGGCATTCTAGAAAAGCATCCTATGATACTAAACACAAAGGAGGCTCAACACGGTGAGTAGATATACTACCCGTCGAGTATTTGCCGCCTATAGAAAGAGCATAGATCCATTCTCCCCCGAGAGGCTATACAAGGAAAGCACGTGGAATACCCCGCGTGTCTTCGCCTCCTTCGGAAGAAGGGTAAGAAAGACCATCTACCTTGAGTAGTGGGGAAAAGTAAAGAAGCTAAACATTCAAAGAATCCACAAGCATCCAGCATCCAGATTCATCCCATTCCATCACCCCTTGTGTCCTCCCCGACACCCACATGCATAAACTAATGCATCTCGCCACTCTAGGCGTCATCCGCTGACACAACCACAGGGCCTCCATGCCTCCACATATCACAACACCCCTCCAGGGTCACATTACATCACAAGCAGCATGAAAACAACAATCACAACCATGGGCTCTTGACCCTTTAACAAACAATAGGGTAACTCAGAACCCTTTTAGAAATCCTCACACAATTCATTCTTTAATCCATATTGAATTAGCAGATTTGTTATTCGTAGGTTCCAATTACAGTATACCTAATCAGTAAGCTATCACAATTAAATAACCATGCTTACTTCCCTAATTTGATTAACCTCAAATTAGAACAACTACAACAACGACAATAACCAGATTCATTTACATGCCTCTTTATCTTTAGCAAATTAATTAACAATTAATTCCAGCTTTATGCTCATTATCAATTTCCATCATGAACGAACAAAAAATCAAAGAAATCATAGATATCACTCTATCTAGAAAAACATGAGGCAAACAGTTATCACGGTATAAAGCAACAACATGCGATCAACCAATTATTTTAATCCAGTTCAAGTATTTAATTAGGTCAATTTCATTGTGATCCAAAGGACTAAATATTTCTAATTCTACGATTGCACATATACAATTAGAGAATCCATGAATCCCATACCTCGAAGAGTTCTTGACGTCCTTTATCCACACAACGGGTCACAATCCTCCTCTCACGACAACTGCATCCACCAGAGGATGCCACGGTACGACAGAACCAACCAATCCCAAGAAAAAACCATTAGAATCTTGGAAATTACATGGTATAATATGGAAGGGAGAAACAAGACAATATGATCCCCAAAGGAACGACGATAAAACATACCTTATTGGGAACATTGACCGACACAGTTCGGTTGCATCCAAAACAGAGCAGAACCAATCCTAGGAGTAAAGATTGATTGTGAAACTCCTACGGGAATGATTGAAAGGTTCTAGCATCTCTTAGCTGAGAAGAAAGGGAATGAACAAGGGAGAATGATATCTCGTCCCTTTTTGAAGATTTATTGGGGCGATGTTTTAAGATCCGATTAATTCTCCATTAAAAACGGATCGCATTAACCCACGCAGTTTGACCAAGTAAATACATCCCGGCCTTAGGAATAATTATTATAGGATTTATGGCATTTGAATTGGCCTTAAGATTCCTTAAAACAAGGATTTAAATGTATTTTACGTTAAAGGAAACATCAAATGGGGCAAAACTGTAGGAAGCTGGAAACACTGTTCACATACTCAAAATTTGGAAAAGGAAAGAAAATTTCACCCTTAGACCTCACCGTTCTAGAAACATTGGTCAAGCCTACTGATAGAAGGTCACCATTAGAAGGTTGTCGTTCTATAAACACTGTTCAAGCCTACCGATAGAAGGTCACCGTTAGAAGGTTACCGTTCTGGAAACACTGTTCAAGCCTACTAATAGAAGGTCACCGTTAGAAGGTTACCATTCAGAAAACACTATTCAAGACTACCGATAGAAGGTCACCATTAGAAGGTTACCATTCTGGAAACACTATTCAAGTCTACCGATAGAAGGTCACCGTTAGAAGGTTATCGTTCTGGAAACACTATTCAAGCCTACCGATAGAAGGTCGCCGTTAGAAGGTTAACATTCTGGAAACACTATTAAAGCCTAACAATAGAAGGTCACCGTTAGAAGTTTATCATTCTGGAAACACTGTTCAAGCCTACCGATAGAAGGTCACTGTTAGAAGGTTACCATTCTGGAAACACTGTTCACTGAACCTCACCGATAGAAGCATTGTTCACTGAACCTCACCGATAGAAACACTGTTCACCTACCGATACTGTTCATAAAACTGGAAACACAGTTCACAGAACTGGAAATTTGGAAAAGTGTTGGGGATAAGTCACCTTGACCTCTCGTAACATCTCCAACACCACATTTTCACAAAGTATTGGACCGGAGAGGTCTGGGCCATTACATCTTCACTATAGTTCTTCTACAATGAATTCTCTCAAACATCATGCATATGTTCAAGGAATAAAAATACCCATAGAATCATATTGCATCCCTATTGAAGGTACATGGTATAATGGCCCTATGAGAATAACTAAAACATGTAAATACTCTGATTTAAGGATCATTCTCCTTCTAGAACAGGAACACCATTCATCTTCTCATAATAATTAGAATGAAACTCCCATGACACAACCTATGTGTCCCATAAAGACTATTTTTCATATATGCATGCTCCATCTAAAAACCCATCAGGACATAAACCAATGTTATTCACAATTTTCTATACCCATGGATCCCCTCTTCACGATTCCCATGCCATCTCTAAATCTTTATTCTCTTATTCAATTAATCATCATAATCTACTTTAAAAATATAAGGACTATATTTCACACCTTACATTTATTCAATCCTCTATTCTGAAAATAAATGAAACTGCCACCCTTCTCAATGGCCTATTGTTCTCCCAAAAAAAATCCTTTAGAAGCAACCACTTAATCCTCTTATTATACACCAATTTATAAAACATTAGGGCCCAAAATACATGTGATGTGAGATGGAATTAATGAATTTTTTTGTATGTTATTCATTGAATATTCCCTTACATATATTCAATTATTTGCTAAAATATTTACTACCATGGATTGGATAAAGGGTAGCACCGACCATTTCAGTGATCATAAAAATGCACTGATAAAAGGGGGGATTTTATCAGTGGTAGCAAAAAGTGCGGATAAATCTACCCTTTATCCAAGATATTATTAGCACTGATAAAAGTTTATAATATTAAATATTATGAATTTATATAAAATTATTATATTTATATTCAAAAATAATGTTTATTTATTCACATTAAATAAAAAAACATGTTTATAATTAATTTTTTTAAAATAATTCACATATATATATATAATGTTTTTAGAAAAGTATTTGTAAGATTATAAATATAGATTTAAATAATTATATGGTTATAATTAATTTTATTCAGTAATAAATATATTTACAAAATTTATAATTCTATATTTATAATTCTACATAAATACTTTTTAAATATATATAATTATATATATATTTAAATAAATATGTGTTTCCAATGAATTTTGGCAGTAAATATATTGATGTGTGAGTATAATTGGCATGCATATATTATGTATTCATTATAATTTAATGTTCACTTATTCATTACACCATTTTTATTATTATTCATGTTGTCCATATGTGATTCCTCGCCTTTTATTATCTATATACTTTACTAGTTATATGATACATTCATGTTATTCACATATGTATCTATTCTCATAAATACGTATAAAATTGCAATAAAAATATGTAAATAATAAATATGTTTTATTGTATTTATAATTGTAAATTTTTAATTATATATAAGTACTTATTAAGTACATTTATTTATAATTACAATTATATCAATATATAGTTAAAAATATTATAAAATTATAATAGATACATCTATTATAATTTTAAATATATATATATGTGTGTGTGTGTGTAAATAATTATAAAATTATAACAAATATATTTATTATAATTATAAAGTTATAAATATTTACAATTAAATAAATAAATTTATAAAAATATATAAATATTATAATTATAATTATAAATAAATATTGATATATTTAAATAGTTATAAAATTATAATCAATATAAAAATTAAATATATTTATAAAATTTTAAATAAAATAAATGTATTTGTTATAATTTTAAAATTATTTTAATAAATATATATATATATATTTATAATTATAACTATAAATATATATATATATATTATAATTTTTTAATTATAAATAAAAAATATTTATTTATAGTTATAATTAAAAATAAAAAAAAATTATTTAAATAAATATAAAATTATAAAAAACATTCATTATTATTCTTATAATGTAATAAATAAATATAATTAAATAAATATATTTATAAATATATAAAAATATTTATAACCATAACTAAAATAAATAGAGATATTTTTAAATAATTATAAAATTATACTTAAACAAGAGGAGGTGCCAGAGGAAAGCCTGTTACCAAAAAAAATATTAGAAAAAATGAAATGATGCAATAGGATAGAGGATGCTAGGTTCAAACAAAGGGAAAACCTCATCCATAATAGACTACATGTCAATAAGCTGATGCACATCCCCATAATCATGATCTGAGCCATTAACATTATCATCGTCATCACCAGTTTCCAATTCTCATTGAGAGTGCTTTTGATTGAAGTGCACCAAATGTTTCTTCTTAATCTTATCCAACTCCGGACTAAGCGACCTATAAGAGGGCCTAGTAGACAAACATAGACCACATTCTCATGCGTTATACCTATCATGTTCATGCCCTCAGCCTCAATTTTTTGGATGTCGGCTTCATCTACAGGTTTTGGTTTGGTTCCAGGTCCCTTCAGGTTTATTCATAAAATTAACACCTAAAAAACAATGTCAAGAAACTGATCATTATAACTATCCGCATTCTCAGAAGAAAGAGATGGCAGAGGAATTTCCATCATGGTAATATTCTATTACACAGGAGAGTCCATAGAATTCTTGTTCATGATAAGATTAAATACTTCATTAACCACAATCTTTGCCTTCCCTTTCCTTTTAGAAAAGGAAAACACATCATACCTTATTTAATGATCAACTTCCTTTTATATGGAAACTTCAAGTGTAGATTGTTCTTTTTCCTCCTCTTCAACAGCATCATCCAATGAGGTTTTCAAACCACCAACAACCTCAAGTGGCTCAGTAGCACAACCAGTGCTGCGTAAGTCACATTTGGACTGAACAGTAATGGATTCCATTCCCAATCCTTGATAAGGCCTATCCAAATGCACCTTCTTGGAAATATGGATAGCAGTAGAGTTCGACATGGTCTTAGGAGCTCTATTACATTGTTAAATTATTCTAGTATTAGGGTGAATGTACCCTACTTGACATCCTTGACAAAGGATGGTTTCCTTGTAGTGGGGGAATACTTCTGCCTGAAAACCTACGTAGCCTAATTGATCGGCATCTTCCTACATTGGTCAAAGACATGCCTAGAGATTTTTCAATTAGTGAAATGTAAATTCTTTTGATCGACACTACTCATCTAAGTTCCCAAGACATGAATAGATGCCACAATAGTTGATAATCCACTCAAATTGAATGGTCAATTCTAGTTTGAGATCACTCGCAACTAAAAGGACTTTCTCAATCAACTCATACTCCATATCAATTTTAACAAGAACTTGGGAAAAATGGCCATACCAGGACCACTCGGTCTCCCTAAAATATTTTATTGGAGTCCTCACAATAGATTAATCATCCCAAAGTATCGAGGGGTTCCAAAAGAACCAACTCAATCCTCTAATTCTAATCCATGTTTTCAAGGGAGACCTAGTTTTAAACATTTTCAAAAGAGGATCCCATCGCTGAAGCGTGAGTAAACTGGGCTTAAGAGGAATCAGTCTATGCTTCTACATGAAATGTTGAAGCTCTCTCGAGGGAAAGACAATATTAAATTCACCCTTACAAAATGAAATGATTCACCAATCACTAAAACCCTGGAATTTTTAAATGCTACTTTTTAGTTCATTCAACTTCCACATGGTCGAGGAGGCCGAGGTCCAAGCGAGAAAGGATAATTTACATTCTTCAAGGAAGTCCTCAACGATTTTAGGATTTTATTAAACAAGGGAGATAGATCCAATCCATGGAATTCATTTCTTCAATGATGTTGAATCCTCCTGGAAATAATGGTGGAACCTATTTTTGGAAGAGATCTTCTTCACGTGATCAATATGAGGGTGTCATTTCTCAAGATCTTCTGCATAAACTGGTGTCATATGCTCTAAGTGACACATTCCTAGTCAAAGGGGGAAGGAAGCATATGTTCCTGCATCAAGGATCTGCGAGTGATAAAGAGAGGACTAAGTATCAACAATGACCCTATGCAAGTTGAATATTCTATTTTGGAGAAAGGATTCGACACTATAGCCTAAAACATACAATGAATCAGATCCTAGATAAATAAATCTACCTAAATCTAACCACTTTGAAGTAGTCTCACAATAATCTATTAGAGTTGGTTTCTTGAGAACCAACTATTTGTACTTTGATTACGTGAATGTACATGTATTATATATTGTTCATTGTTCTTCATGACTATAATATAATAATGTCATGGAATATTTGTTGCATTAATAAGGGCATGGTAGATACCAGCTATGATGAGAACCTTGAAATTCTATAACTATATTTTTAAATAAAGTTCTACAGTTGGATGACATACTATGATAGGACACATAGTATACATACCATCATGTGTGAGTACTCATAAGAAGATGAGACTGTCTCACATGGAGTTCGAACTTGGAAATCTCCAAGATGGGAGATTTTGAGAAAAGAGCCACCAATAGTAATTCTACATGTCTTGGTGTAATCTTAAATTTATATCTATGAGTGTGTGTAATGGTCTTTAGACTGGAACATTAGAATTAACTCATGTCATAAATCATGCACTTAAATTTGTTGACAAAAACTGTCATGGAGACAGTTGGCGAGAAGTAGGGTATGTTGGGTGCATCACAAATGACATGTTGTTAATGGATAAGTTGAGGAAGGATTTGTACCTTCTATATTTATGGAAGAAGATGTCTTGGGACCATTTATTTAAATAAAACTTTGACTAAATTACATGTCCATGGTGTAACGACGAGTTTATTTCTGGAAGTCAAAGAATGACAGATCCAGTATATAAGTTTATGACACTGCCATGAAACCTGCTTGATGAGACATTGAGACAAAGGATTAAATTACACGGTAAGCATTCATATGAGGTGACACGTCAATGCGGTGTTAACTTCTTTCTCTTGGGTTCCATGACCTGTTGGTAGACAGTAATCTTGGACTTTTGGCAAGCCCGCCTAATGAAAACGAGAAAGAGGCCCAGAGGGTCACACACTAAATGTATCCAAGTATCTCAAGTAGAATAAAGATTATTCTCGTATGTGGTTTAATAATTATTCAAGGAATCCTAAATCATTTTAATATCGGAGGAAGAATAAAATTAAAAACAAGTACACGATTTGTATTAATGATTACATGCCATGTAGTTTACATTTTGGAAAGGAAATTAAAAACTTGTACATGTCTTGTATTAATGATTACACACTGTGTAGTTTTATGAAAAATATTTACACGCCATGTATTAATGATTACACACTGTGTAGTTTTTTCAGTCTGTATTTTGAGGAAACAATATTGTTTTTTAAATGATATTTATTATAATCAGTGTGGGCGCTTGTCAAGGAATTAATGATTTGACATGGGTGTTTTCAATAAGAGTTAATGTAATGAATAAAACACGTAACGCATTTATTTATAGTCATTACTCTATAACCACAAACCCGATTATAAATATCCTCAGAACCCCAACACTTTTCCTTAATCATTGTGCACAACAATTATGGAGAATTATATTGAGTGGAAAGAATTCCTTCCTCCAAGAACACCCTCAAGACCGAGATAGGGATCCTCCTCCATCGGATCAATGTGATCTAAGGAGGAAAATGAAAGAAAAACTTTCTCCATGATAGCACCTAGAGACTCCTTTGGTGATGTCTAGAGATACATGGTGCACGTGTGGATCACCGCTAAAGGAAGACTACACTTGGCTTCTGCAAAGCAACGATGAATCACATCGAAACATGATAAGAAATATCAACAAAGAAATAACATCATAAAAGGTACTTCTTGTCAATTAATTAAATTAATTATAATCAACCTGTGATGATCCTCGATTGTGGTTCCGGGACTATTATTTCTCTTTGTCTATTTCAGTGATTCGATCCGAGGATTTTCGCATTTATCATCGTATTGACCCCGAATTGATCATTGCGAATGACAAAAAGTCAAGTGGTCACATCCACCCATGAGCTACTGCTGCACCCAAGACCTTCATTTGGTATCAGAGTGAGGTTACAATGTTGATTATAGTTATTTAATTTTCATTGATAATTTACACATTTTTATTTTATTTAATTCAAGATAAATCGTTCTATAAATATGAATGAACAAGATATTCTCATACACCTTGGTTTCTTGATTCACATCACAAGAATGACCTTTTGACTTTCATTTTGATTAAAATAAAAATGAGGAACTCATCGAGAGTATCTTCTCTTTCTATCTGTACAACACAAGAATACACAGCGTGTAGTGAAAACTACACACCTTGTACTTACGTTCAATGAACCGGTATTGGTCCGCCAAACCACACCGTGTGAATTGACTATACCTAAGTATTTATTACACCATGTTGACAAGAAATGAACAGCGTGTGGAAATCAGAATACATGGCGTGTATGTTGAATCAACACACCATGTAGTCTGATCCGGCCCAGGTGAAACCATGTACAAGAAGAATCCATATACCGCATACACAATATTTCCAGGCCGGTAACTGCATAACAACGAAGTACATACCGTGTTATATTAATCTAAATTCCATGTACTCCCAAATTTCCAAAGTACATAAAATATTCCAAAGCCCCCGGTGTGTACTTTGGATAAAGACTGAAAACAAATACACACCGTGTACTTTCCAGAAATGTAATTTCACCAGGTTTCCTCCAAAGTACAAAGACCTATACAAGGAATATGGATGAGATAAATCTCAAGGAAATTCAGAAAGTAATTTAAGATAAATAAGTGATTAATTATAAGAGCATAATTAATTGAATTCAAGCTCAATATATCTTGAATAAAAGAACGATTAAAATAATTTGAATTCTAAATATGAGTAAATGTCATTGAATGTTATGGATGATCATGAGCTAGAACAAAGACCCTTTTTGTGTGTATGGTTTCATTTTAATTTATTTAATTAAAATTTGTTAGCCTACAAGCCTTCTTCCAATAGAATTTAGAGCATATGTGCCCATGGTTTCTTTAATGTAAACCCCATGTAATAAATGAAATAAAAAATCATGAAAATATGGAATAACATAATTAATGAAATAAAAAAGCATGAAAATATGGAATAAAATAAAAACCGGACTATGTGCATACATTATCAGAACATAGTTAATCACTTCAGTAAGAATCACGTAATATTAAAAAGCATGTGATAATGAAAAACTACGCATAAACAATAAAATCCCTAAAATTTCATATTAATTCCAACCAAGACTTCCATTATTTGATTAAGTAAAACACTCAATAAAACTATTTGTTTGAACAACCATTGTTGGGACACTTACACTAGTGGAAATACGGGCTTTAACGTCGTCGTAATAACGTCGGTTTTTTAAAAACCGACGCGAATAGTATGTGCGGGGAATTTTGGGCGTCGGTTTTACAAAAAACCGACGCCAAAAATAATTATGCGTTGATATTTCGCGTCGGTTTTGAAGAAAACCGACGCGGAAAATATTAGTATACATATTATCCGCGTCGGTTTTCCTATGAACCGACGCGAATAATATTATGTATTGATTTTTCGCGTCGGTTTTGAAGAAAACCGACACGGAAAATATTAGTATACCTATTATCCGCGTCGGTTTTCCTAAGAACCGACGCGAATAATATTAGTATACATATTTTCCGCGTCGGTTCTCAGGAAAACCGACACAGAAAATAAATTTTTAAAAAGTTTCGGCGTCGGTTTTCATGAAAACCGACGCCGAAACTCATAATTCCGCGTCGGTTATTTTAAAAACCGACGCAGAAAATAATTAAAAAAAGTTTTCGGCGTCGATTTTTTTTAAAACCGACGCCGAAACTAATAAAAAAAAATATATTCCGCGTCGGTTTTCCTGGGAACCGACGCAGAAAATAAATTTTTAAAAATGTTTCGGCGTCGGTTTTCATGAAAACCGACGCCGAAAATTTTAAAACAACATTTTGGCGTCGGTTTTTCTTAAAATCGACGCGAAAAGTCTTTTAAAAATATTCACGGTCAGAAACCCTCATTTTGTTCGTTCGTCGAAATCGAGTTCCGATGTGGTGCTTCGGACTCCCGACGACCTTCGAACTTGATTTTCCATCTTGGATGGCCATTGTTGAAGGTTTTCTGTCGTCTGCACGATTTTGGGTATGTGTTCTTCCTATTTATCTCTTGTTTCATATCCCATTGTTTATTTCTTTATCAATAACCCTATTTTGCGTGATTTTGATTATTGGTTAGATTTTAGTTGTAATTTATCATTATTTTTTGTTTGTATTATCATTGTTGGTGTAGATTTGATATTGTTTGTTTTTGGAAGTAATTATACCGGTCGCAGTTTGGATTTAACATCTCCATTCGGGTTGAACTTCAAATTTTTTGTTTGTATTATCATTATTCTTGTTTAAAATGATCTTTCATTACATTATGAAGTACTATATTTTTAATTCCATTTCCATTTTAATAAATTCTTCTTCAAAAAAATAATTTTATTTTGTTAAATGAATTCACTCACATTTTTGCATGTAGTTTGTTGTTATTTCATTCCTTCTTGAGATTTACCATGCCAAATTCCTCAATTCTTTTTGGTTCTCATCATTTAACTAAGACATGAATAATTACCACTATCTATTATGTTAAAAAAATTTGAATAATTATTTTCATGCCATTATATAATAAATAATTTTTCTTGCAATGTCCATAATACGACTAGAATCATAATGTATTGTAATTATTTCTTCGTAGATAATAATATAATCATTATCCCTCTATTAATGTTCAAAAATACCTTTCCACTTTCATATGTGGGGTTAGATTCATGCATTTTTAATAAATGTCCTCTTAAACTAATCTCATTCCATTGATTATATTTATTCATCTTTCTCTCCCTCTAAATAATAGTCATGAAATGATTTACTTCCCCCTCTAAGTCATAGGCTGCAAATAAAACATTCTCATGATCTAATCTTTCATGGATGGATAATATATTTCTCTTCATGTTGATCCATTCCTTGACATGTTTTGCTGCAATAGACCCATGGATGGGGGTGTAAGTTGTCACCTACAATATGCAATGGAATTTTTATCCCTCCATAATGAATTTATATGTTCATAGTTCCCTATTATAAAACTCATGGATTGAGGGAGTTGAGTTATCATAGTCACCAAAAATTGTATCATGTCTCTTAATACACATTGTCTTAAATAAGGATAGTTATTGCACTATTTTTCACATTAATTTTTCCATGATTCATTCATGTTACATCAAATGAATAAAAAAATAAATATAATGTGATCAATAGTAGTCATAGTGAGAAATCATATTATCTTGTATGTCATTCATATAATATTTATATCATGAAAATTTATTTTCAAAAAATGAAACCTTTGATTTAACCATTTTGTCCTTGTATTTCAATATAACACACATGTATATAATATTAAAATTAACTGTTTACTGTATTTGTAAACGTGTTTCATATCTGATGTCTTTTATCTGATTATCAATAGTTTTTATGGAATATGTTTTTGTTTACAATTTATCAGATAGATATTTAAATGTTTTTATGTTTTAATATATTCATCAATTATATTGTGATATCAGGTATTAATGGATCATAATTGGATTTATCTACGAAGAACTACTAGTGAATATGAAAGAGGAGTTGACAATTTTTTGGAATTTTCTAAATGGCATAATAAAAATATTGATTTGATTTTCTGTCCATGTGTAAAGTGTGTAAATATGAGAAAGTTAAACTTCAGAGAAATCAAATATCATCTCATTTGTTATGGTTTTAGCCTTAATTATACACGTTGGATCTTGCATGGTGAAAGAACTGAAAATTCAACATCCAATGTTGATGACGATATTCATAATGAGGCAGAGGATCGTATTGAAGAATTAATTCATGATTTAGGTGTTGAAACCATCGAAAAAACACCAACTGTTGAACGATTGTATGGAGATTCTGAGAAACCATTATTCCCATGTTGCAGTAAATATACAGTGTTATCAGCAGTTTTGAGATTAGTTAACTTAAAAGCAAAAAATGGGTGGAGTGATAAAAGTTTCTCCAGTTTACTTGAGCTTTTAAAAGAGCTTCTTCCAGAAGGCAATGGGCTTCGAGATTCCAATTATGAGGCGAAGAAAATATTATGCCCAATGGGATTGGGGTATAAAAAGATACATGCTTGCCCCAATGATTGTGTACTGTATAGAAAAGAAAATGAACATTTATCAAGTTGTCCTACATGTGGAACATCGCGCTATAAGATGGATGAGAAAGTCAACTCAGATTCATTTTCAGGTGATGTCATGTAATGTTATGAAAAATCAATTTTTTTACTTTCCAATGATATCATCCAATATTTTTTTCAAACAATTCTGATAATTCAATTCTGATTTATTTTTAGGTACCAAAATCAAAACTCCATCTAAAGCATTTTGGTACCTTCCAATTATTCCTCGTTTGAAGCGTCTATTTGCAAATTCAAATGATGCAAAAAGGTTAAGATGGCATTCAGATGAGCGCATTTCTGATGGTAACTTACGTCACCCTGCCGATTCACCACAGTGGAAGATTTTTGATAAAAAATTTCATGATTTTGGAAGTGAAGTTAGAAATCTCAGAATGGGATTGTGTACTGATGGAAAGAATCCATATCGGAGCCTCAGTAGCCAACATAGTTCATGGCCTGTTTTGCTGGTACTTTACAACTTGTCCCCACATCTATGTATGAAGAAAAAATATGTTATGATGAGCTTGATGATTTCTGGACCAAAACAATCGGGAAATGATATTGATGTGTGTCTTACACCATTGATTGAGGATTTAAAACTGCTATGGGAGAAAGGTGTTATAGTTTTCGATGCATACAAGAAAGAGTATTTTCTTTTGCGTGCTATGATAATGTTCACTATAAACGACTTTCCTGCGTATGGAAACTTATCTGGATATAGTGTTAAGGGACATAAAGCATGTCCAATTTGTGAAGAACAAACTTCATATTATCAATTGCAGAATGGAAGAAAGACAGTGTACATGGGACATCGAAGATTTTTGCGAATTGATCATCCTTATCATAGATTGAGAAAAGAATTTAACGGTTTACAAGAATACAACCTCCCCCCTCAACCATTGTCAGCTGAAGAATATTATGACAGAGTGAAAGATATTGATTCAACATTTTGAAAGAGAAAAAGTTCTGGTTTACAAAAACATATCTGGAAGAAGCAGTCTATTTTTTTCGAACTACCTTATTGGTGATTTTTAGAGATAAAACATAACATTTATGTTATGCATGTTGAGAAAAACATATGTGATAGTTTGATTGGAACTTTGTTAGACATAAAAGGAAAGACAAAAGATGGATTACATTCTAGATTGGACTTGATATTAATGCGAATACGTTTGGAGTTAGCTCCCACTGTGAAAGGAAAAAGAACATATTTACCTCCGGCTTGTCACACATTAAGCAAGATTGAAAAGATGAATTTTTGTCAGTGTCTTCATGGTATTAAAGTACCCAGCGGTTTTTCTTCAAATGTGAATAATTTTGTGTCATTGAAGGATTGTAAATTAATAGGTATGAAATCACATGATTGCCATGTGTTAATGCAACAAATTCTACCAGTATCAGTGCGTGGTATATTACCGAAATCTGTCAGGAAGACAATCATCAGGTTATGTAATTTCTTTAAATCCATTTGTAGCAAAGTCGTTGATCCAAATTTGTTAGATTTGTTGGAAAATGAAGCAACTCTTATTCTTTGTCAACTAGAAATGTATTTCCCACCCACATTTTTTGATATAATGGTTCATCTATTGGTTCATTTGGTGCGTGAGATAAGAATGTGTGGGCCTGTTTATTTAAGATGGATGTATCCTTTTGAAAGATATATGAAAATTTTGAAAGGATATGTTAAAAATCCTTATCGACCAGAGGCCTCTATTGTTCAAAAATATGTATCAGAAGAGGTGATTGAGTTCTGTACTGATTATTTGAATGTGGTGGAGCATATTGGTCTCCCTCTATCTCGACATATGACAGTTGACAGAGAAGGTAGAGGGGTTCGAGGCTTAAAGGTAAAGTTCATTCCACGTGATGAAGTGATGCAAGCACATTTATACATTTTGAACAACACAGATGAGGTTCAACCATATATATCCTCACATATTGCTGAATTAAAGTTACGATATCAGAAAAGAAATGAAAAGTGGTTGATGATTGAGCATAAGAAGACATTTGTTTCATGGTTTAAAGAGAAAGTCACCTCAGATATATCTGTATCAGAAACATTGAAGTGGTTATCAGGGGGACCATCTTTTAATGTGATCACTTGGTCTGGTTTTGATATCAATGGCTACACATTCTACACAAAACACCTGGATGACAAGAGTACCGTTCAGAATAGTGGTGTGATGGTATTCACTGAAGCAGTGCATTTTTCGAGTGCTAAAGATAAAAACCCAATTTCTGCATCAACATCATATTTTGGAGTTATTGAAGACATATGGGAAATTGATTATATTAAATTTCGAGTCACTATTTTTAAGTGCAATTGGGTTGATAGTAATAGTGGCGTGAAACATGATGAATATGGGTTTAAACTGGTTGATTTGAAAAGATTTAATCACAATGAGGAACCATTTATCTTGGCGACACATGCAAAACAAGTATTTTATGTCATTGATCCGTCGAATGATCAGTGGTCAGTTGTTTTGCAAGGGAAAAGATATCATTTGGGTGATGATGATGATTCTGATGATGCTAGTGATTTACATGAGCCTTATTCATCTATTATGCAATTTTCAGATGATTACAATGAATATAAGACAGACATAGTGCATGCAGTACGTACCGATCATGATGAAGGGACGTGGGAAAACACTAAATTAGTCTCCTAATTTTTCTGGTAAATATTTATATTTTGTGTCTATTTTTAAAACTTACAAATGCATGCCTCTATTTTTACATATTTATTTTTCATTTCCTTGTTTCTAATTATTCAGTTTTCTAATGATATGCAGGTACCCAAAATTTCATTACACTTTCTAGTAGCAATGTCAAATACAGATAGAGAGGAGCAGTTACCGAGGTATATCTATTTTGACATATTATTAAATATTCAGTAATATACATATTTAATGAAATAAAACTATTAATTTATTAAAAAAAATTGCAGGACTACTGATGCGTCCTCGGCGGAGGAGACTTCTCCAGTTACTACTGAAAAATCAAGTTCTCTAGTTGGTAAACGTGGTATTACACGTTTACCAAAACTATCACTCGCTCGTGATGATAATAAATTACACATCCGTTTTGATGATAATAATAATGCAGTTGGCCCAAATGCAGTTCAGTTTGTCAGTTATATAGCGATGCAGAGCCGTTGCAGGATTAGTATTTTATATCCTGATTGGAAGTCAGTGGACAGGACGGCGAAGCAACAGCTCTGGGAGGCCATGACGGTAAAATATCTTTATTTATTTATTTTATCTCATTTTTTTAATATTATATAGTTTAAATGACATATTTAATTTTTTCAATTACAGATGACATTCAATTTTGAGGAAACCAAAGAAAGTAGGAAAAGACATCTCTCTTTAGCGGCAGTTCGATGGAGAGATTTTAAAAACAAACTGACGAAAGATTATGTTTTTGGAAAGAGAAGGTTTGAAAGCCCATGTCTTAAGTATCCATATATAGATGAAGAAACATGGAAGCGATTTGTTGACAGTCGTCAGGAAGAGAAATTTCAGGTATTGTAATTGTTTTATATTTTAAAATTTATGCTATATTTTCCTTATTACTTATGTGTTTATTTTTATGTAACAGGCCTCCAGAAGATCTCATCAGGAGATCCAGTTGAAAAACGTATACCCTCATACTTTATCACGTGGAGGATACTCGTATTTGGAGCAGAAAATTATTGAAGAAAAATTTGAAGCATTAAGAGCTCGATCAAGTAGTGGTTCAGAAGAGGTCCAGTATGGTCCTCCATCTCCTCCCACTCGCCATGAGAAATGGAAATGAGCAAGAAGAAGAAAAAATGAACAATATCTTACAGATGAATCTCATCAAGTGGCTGATAGAATTGTAAGTAAATATTAATTCTTTGTTAACAATTTTCCTTTTTTATAATTTATAAACACTAATATAAATTTTTTATTTTTCATTTCAGGATGAACTTCAGGAGAAAGAGACACAGGGCTCTTTTATCCCCGAGGGTAGGATGGATATCCTAGCCACTGCTTTGGGAAATACTGAACACCCCAGCCGTGTTAGAGGATATCAGGCGGGTGTTAGTATTCGGAAGGTTTTTGGCAAGAGTAAGCAACCAAGAGACCCGGAAATCGAATCCTTAAAAGAAGAGCTGCAGGATATGAAACGGTCTATGGGTGATCAAATTCAACCAGCAGTACAGAAGGCTTTATTAGAACACTTGGCAAGACAGTCACAGTCTGCTCATCCTTCTGAGGTATATTATTTAATGTTAACAATTTTTCTTTTCTATAAATTATAAACACTGATATAACTATTTCATTTTTCAACATTCTCAGCCTACTCACTCAGACTATCATGCCTCATATGCTTACCCAACACCGTCTCGGCAGCCTTCCGAGGTATATTATTTAATGTCATCAATTTTTCTATTTTATAAATTATAAACACTGATATAACTTTTTCATTTTTCAACATTCTCAGCCAACTCACCCGGACTACCCTGCCTCATCTGCTTACCCTGCCCCGTCTGCGCAACCATTTGAGGTATATTATTTTATTTAATTTTTAATCAATTTTTCTATGTTATAAATTTTAAACACTAATATACCCTTTTCATTTTTCTGACTTCTCAGCCTGCTCACCCTGACTACCCTGCCCCACCTGCTAACTTTGAGCCTCTACCTCCTCCATCGGATCGAACCTTATATTGTGAGTTGTTTGCAGGAGATCCTCATGTACATATTGTTGCGTTAGGACAAGTGTATTTTTTGGGGGACTCGGTACATCATCAACCTATGCAGATGGGTCAGGTTAGAGTATCAGTACTTGTTATTATAGATCCTACTGCTCTACTACCATTTCCTACTGCGGAGATCACCAGTGTTGGGGAATGTATGGGCCATTTTTTACTTTGGCCAACTGCACTTCTTCGTTATATTTCACATGAGGTATGAGTTTTTTAACTAGTAATTAGAAATGATTCCAAATTACTTATAATGTTTTCTAACATTTAACTTATATAGGAATATCTGAAAGCAAAAGAAACTGTACAAATGCAGCAAAATGTTCAGAAACAGTCGGCTGTAGATACTTCTGATATTTCTTCTGGGTTGAAAAGATTATCTCAGTGCTCTTCTTCCTTGAATTTTATCTATGAGTTTCGGATGACGTCCGATATATGTGGAAGAAATTATAAATTGAGAATATTGAAAGAAGATATCATGAATTTAGTTAATTTTGAAGAGATCGGGCTGAATGTGGTGCAGTTGTTTTCCATGTAAGTAAATTGACGTTTGAATTGCTATTTCTTTAATAAAATATTGTTATGTCATTGACTAACTATATTTTCTTTTTAAATTAGGTATCTATACAGGATTCTTTTACAAAATGAAACTACAAGCATTTATAGCTTTATAGATCCAGAGTACATTTCCTTGGAAGTCAAACATGTGAAAAATGATGAAAGAGTTCAATATATATCCGAGAGATTATCACAAACAGAGATTCAGTGCTGGTTTTTGCCATTTCTTGATAAGTAAGAATATCAACATAATTTTGAACTCATGATCATTATAATATCATTAATTATGAACTTTTTGTATTATAGGGGGCATTGGATGTTAGGTGTATTTTGCCCAAATGAATGCACCTTATATTGGTTTTGCTCTTTATTAGGAAAAGTGCGTAAACCGTTTTCCAACTTATTAAACAGGTAAGTTGTTTTTTTATTTTTAGAAGTTTGTTATGTTTAATTTTAATTGTTTACACAAGTTTTATTAGTTCTTATATAAAAAAATGCAGTTCATGGAAACATTTTACAAATGAAAAGAAACCAATGAAAATCAAATATGTGGAAGTACAGGTAATTAGTTTTTATATTTTTTTTATATATTAGGTTTCATTATTAGTTAAATGTTTTATAACTGCAGTGTCATCATCAAAATGGAAATGTTGAATGTGGTTATTATATTCTACGATTTATGTACGAGATAATCACAACTGGGGAAACTACTGATTTTCATAAGGTTAGTTGTATTAACTTTTTTATATATTTTCATCCACTTTCTTCTATTTATTAATTTCATATCATTCAATATTATTGTAGGTATTCAATGATTCACAGTCATATTCTCAATCTGATATGATTCATATTCAATCTAATTTTGCGGACTATTTGTTAAGTCTGATTAAGATTTGAGGTATGTATACTAATATTTATAAATAATAATATATATGGGTTTAAAAAACTAACTCTTATGATATATTAGGTGTTTGAACCTACTAATAATCAAATGAATGCTTCAACAATAACAAACAATGAGCATGTCATATATTTCAGGTACGTGTATTTTAACAATAACCAACAATAAGCATGTTGTATATTTCAGGTACGTGTATTTTAATTCAGAATTAGTTATTATATTTCTTTTCATTGTTATTTCTTAAAATCATTTGTCTGTACAGTGACAGATCTGTAGGGTGGTACTTGGATCATGAACATAGAGATTCGTATAGAGAAATAACATTCACAAACACTAAAAATTGTCTCCCTTGAATGCACAGCAATATCTTCTAGGCCTTTTTATTTTTTATGCAAATAAATATCGAAAAATGATTGCCGAGAAGCATATCACATAATACCTGAAACAGCGCTTAGTGGGTTTGCACAAAGATAAAATAGAAGGCGTCAATTTTTAAGGTATGTTTCTTTATGTCTCTTCAATCTGCATTTGATTTCAATTTTCTAACCTATTTTTTGCACTCAAACTTATTTCTCTGTTATTCCATAACTTAAACAAATAACAATAGTGAATGGGTAATGCACGTCTATACAGAGCAAATATAATAACCTGAGGTTGGGGGTGGTGGGGATCCTATGGTGAAAAGACACCCCAACATCTTCAGTGGGGGAGGTGAGGAAGAGGTTGCATCGGCTGAGTGTTCCTGGAATTTTGATCAGGAGTCGTAACATTTCATTTTGGTAATTTACTTTGTGAAAAAATGAATGATTCAAATAAATTACACATTTTCATTTAATGTTTATTCATTGCACTAATATCTTGGATTTATTTTTTCACGCACATCTCCTTAGTTTCATTACTGTTTTGACAGGATTGGTGCTATCTATTGGAGGAAACTTACAATGATTGATACTGAGTATGGTTAGATTAAGAAAATGCACCATGTAGGTATGTGTATTTTAATTCCGCTTTACTTTGAGTTTTCTCAAGTACTTCTGTTAAAGCTGTTTAATTGTTTTTGTATACTTCGTTATTTTTTTCAGGATTCCGATTTGTTTGGAGGAGAAAATATATGTATTTTATTTAAAAAAAAATTATTTACGGCGTCGGTTTTTTTAAAAACCGACGCTGAAAATCCTGTTTAAATTGGTTTTCCACGTCGGTTTTTAGAAAAACCGACGTGGAAAACAGATATTTCGGCGTCGGTTTTATATAAAACCGACGCCGAAAACCTAGTCGACTATATTTTCCGCGTCGGTTTTTTAATGAACCGACGCGGAAAGTTTGATATTGCGTCGGTTTTTCAAAAAACCGACGCCGAAAATCCTGTTTAAATTTGTTTTCCGCGTCGGTTTTTTAATGAACCGACGCAGAAAATAATGTCTAAATGTAGCTTCGGCGTCGGTTTTATAAAAAACCGACACCAAAGCTCATAAGCGAATTATTTTTCACGTCGGTTTCTATGAACCGACGCGAAAACTGTATTTTTAACGTCGCCTATAAAGACGTCGGTTTATAACCGACATTAAAAATTAAAAAAAAAACCGACGCGAAAAAGTGTTTTTGAACTAGTGTTACTTTTATAACGGAATATCTTATGAATGTTTCAGGTTGACTTAAACATTTTACATCAAGAGGAGTAGCCCTTGCTAGACTTGTTGTAAAATGCAGGCATGTGTTGAGGAAATCCAAGTCATGGTTTCAGGATTGGGGAGTTCACTCAACAGATCAAAGAACTATAAGATCACAGTTGGAAAAGACCTACCTACCTAAATACCTTCAAATAGCTTGACCAACCCTTGTGGGGGTTATGTGAAGGGGAATATGGATCCTAGCCACTAGAATGTCAGGTCAACTGTACATTACGAGTTCAATGGTGAGGGACTTTGGGACATGATAAAATAGTGGGAGACTTAATAAAATTTTATTATTCCTCATAAAATGTAATCAAGAAACTGCTGATTAATCTTCTCTTTTAATTTGTAGAATCAATATGAAAAACTTGTCAACCACATTTTCTCTATGATCAATTCTAAATAAAGACAATATCCTCACGGGAAGTAACTTTTAGGAATGGTTTAGGTGCCTTCAGGTTATCCTATGCCATGAACTAAAGTTTTAGGTGCTGGAGTCCTCACTTCCTGATTCGCCTACCCAAGGGGCGAGTGATGAAGATATCCTGGTCGATGATCAATATTTGAGTGATGCACACAATGTTCAATGTTTGATGTTGTCATCAACGTCTAGTGACCTCATGAAGTCTCATGAAGACATGGATGCCTATAGCATGCTCAAGAACCTTCGTGGTCTATACTAGGAGAGAGAAAGACAAGAAAGGTTTGATATCTTCAAGGATCTATTTCAGAGAAAGCTTAGAGAGGGTGTACCAACCGGGCCTCTTGTAGTCAAGATCATTGGCTACATTGAATGCTTGGAGTTTCTAGGGTTTAAACTCCTTGAAGAACTGGGTACTGATCTCATTCTTGCATCACTCCACCATTGCTTCTATAACTTTTTTGTATATTTCAACATGAACAATACTGAGAAGTCTCTATATGATCTTCTTATCCTCATTCTCCAAGTGGAAAATGATATGAAGTGTGAAAATCCTTCTGTCATTACGGTGAATAAAAGGAAAGGGAAGGGGAATGTATTTAAGCCCAAAGATTCTTCAAGGCCTTCCATGAAAATGAAGATCAAAGTGAAGGTAAGACAATATGATGTTTTTTGTTTCGCATGTGGTGAGAAGGGCCACTGGAATAAAAACTGCACCCAACCAAGGAAGCAAGGGTAATCTTCAGGTGTGTTTGTTATCAAATGAAATCTATCTATTTCTACCAATTGGGTATTATATATTTCTTGTGGTGCTCATATATGTATCCAAATACATGAACCAAGTAGATTTAGAAAGTTTGACTGAGGTGAGGTGGATCTGCGAGCAGCCAATGGAGCCAGACTTGCTATTGTAGCTGTCGGAGACTACCACCTCACATTGCCTACTGGGACGATCTTGGTATTAAAAGGATGTTATTATGAACCCTATGTAACCAAAAACATTATTTTAGTATCCAGATTAGATATTGATAGATACATCTACAAATTTGGAAATGAATGTTGCTACTTTTATAAAGATAGCATTTGTTTTGGTAGGGCACATTTATATAGTGGCCTTTATGTGTTAGACTACACAAACTAAGCAATGGAAATCAATGAAAATGTTAACTCACATGACTCATACCAAACCCAACTTTTTCATCACCAGCTAGTTCATGTCAATGAGAAACCTTTTGAAAAAATTACATCAAGATGGGTATTTAGATTCTTTCAAAATAAAACCACATGGTGTGTGTCATGCTTGTCTACAAAGAAAAATGACCAAAGCCTTATTTATTGGGAAAGATGAAAGGGCTAAAGAGCTTCTAGAATTAGTTCACACAGATGTGTGTGGACCATTTCTAGTTGAATCAATGGGTGGGTTCTTGTACTTCATAACTTTTTTTGATGATTTTAGTAGATATGTATATATTTATATAATGAGGTATAATTCAGATTCTTTTGATCGGTTCAAAGAATAAAAGAATGATGTTGAGTACCATCTTGGTAATAAGATTATGAAAATCTGCATAGAAAGAGGAGGAGAATATCTTAATCAGGACTTCATTGATTTCTTACGAAATTTTGGGAATCTATCTCAACTAAATCCTCCTTACACGCCTCAGTGGAATGGTGTAAGTGAAAGGAGTAACCGCACCCTGTTGGACATTGTGAGATCAATGATGAGTCATACGAGTCTTCCATTATCCTTTTGGGGATATGCATTACAAATAGCAGCACACATACTAAACCAAGTACCAACTAAATTGATAAATGGTATCCCATATGAGTTATGGTGTGGACACAAAGTCATGTTATCAAATTTACATGTGTGGGGTAGCGAAGCATTTGTTAAGGCCTCTTCTGGTAACAAACTTTCACCCTAAGGCACAGAGTGTATATTTATAGGATATACCAAGGAAACAAGTGGATATTACTTATACAACCCCTCAGATAAAAAGGTTGTAGTGGAAAGACACGTCATATTTTTTAAGAGGGAGAATATCTCTAAAAGAGATAGTTGGAGCGAGATAGAATTTGATGAAGTCGAGGCTCAAGATACACAGAAGTTGGTATAAGAACAGATTCCACAAAGCCCCGTGGAAGAACAATCTATTCTAGAGACACAAGAACTGCATAGAAGCATGAGAGAGGTGAGAGAACCAGAATGATATGGTTTTCATATCACTGAGGATGGTGACTCATTATTGGTTGAAAATGATGATCCTCTCTTCTACAAGGAAGCAGTTGAAGGCACAGATGTTGCCAAGTGGCAGGAAGCATGAATTCTAAAATGGATTCCATGTATCAAAACCAAGTGTGGATTTTGGTAGATCCTTCAGTTGATGTAAAGCCTGTTGGTAATAAATGGGTATTCAAGAAGAAATATGACATGGAGGGACAAGTCAGCACCTATAAGGCATGAATGGTTGCAAAATGTTTTAGACAGCGTTCAAGGAATTGACTATGATGAAACCTTTTCATCGGTTGCAATGTTGAAATTAATCAGAATCCTATTGGCCATTGCCGCTTCCCATGACTATGAAATTTGGAAAATGTATTTCAAAAAGGCATTTCTTAATGGGAACCTCTAAGAAGATATCTACATGACACAACCTGAAGGTTTTGTGACTCCAAAGGATTCCTACAGGGTATGAAAGGTGTAGAAATCCATTTATGGATTAATGAAAGTATCAAGGTCATGTAACATTCGTTTTGATGAAGACATAACATAATTTGGATTTGTTAAGAATGAATTTGAGCCTTGTATCTACAAAAGGTTTAGTGGAAGTGTAGTCATTTTATTAATAGTATATGTTGATGACATATTGCTAATTAGAAATGAAGTACATGTATTACAGTCAGTTAAGGCATGGTTGGATAAATGCTTCTCTATGAAAGAATTGGGTGAGGCAGTATATATTCATGGGATCAAGATCCATCATGATAGATCCAAGAGAATTCTGGGCCTGAGTCAAAGTATATACATTGACAAGATACTAGAGAGACTCAGTATAGAACAGTCCAAGAGGGGATTGTTGCCAGTGTCACATGGCATTCATATTTCCAAGATAATGTGTCCTCGGACACATGAGGAAAGAAAGAAAATGGAAATGATCCCTTTCGCATCCGCGATTGGGTCATTCATGTATGTTATTTTATGTAAAAGGCTAGATGTTGCTTACGCATTAAGTGCGGTAGGCAGATATCAAGATAATCTTGGAGATCATCGTTCGATGGCAGTTAAGACTATCCTTAAGTATCTGATTCATACTAAGGATATGTTCCTAGTTTATGGAGGAGAAGAGGAACTAGTCATTAGAGGATATGTAAATGCTAGTTTCCAGACTGATTAAGATGACATGAAGTCGCAGACTGGATACATCTTCAGTTTGAATGTAGGTGTAGTGAGCTGGAAGAGCTCAAAGCAAGGTGTGGTCACGAATTCTACAGCAGATTCCGAGTATATTGTATCTTCTAAGGTAGCTAAAGAAGCAGTATGGATGATAATCTTCATCCAAGAGTTGGATGTGGTACCTAGCCATAAAGATCATATCGCACTCTATTTTGATAATACTATAGTGGTGGCACTTGAAAAAGAGCCAGTTTCACATCAATGGACAAAGCACAAACATCGGAAGTATAATCTCTTGGGGGATTTTTCTCAGAGAGGTGAAGTTACCGTGTGCAGTATTTCCACAGAAGACAACGTGGTGGACCCCATGACTAAAGCCTTGACTCAGAAGAAACATGATCATTATGTGAGGTCTAGTGGACTAAAAGACATAGGTAGTTAGCTCTAGTCCAAGTGGGATTTTTTTAGAGTTGGTGTCTTAAAAACCAACTTTTTGTAATTTGATTACATGAATGTACACTTATTATATATTGTTCATTGTTCTTCATGACTATAATATAATAATGTCCTGGAATATTTTGTTGCATTAATAAGGATATGGAAGATCCCTTCTATGATGAGAACCTTGAAATTCTATAACAATATTCTTAAATAAGGTTCTACGGTTGGATGACATACTATGATAGGACACATTGTATATAGACCATCATGTATGACTACTCATAAGAAGATGATACTCTCTCTCATGGAGTTCGCACTTGGTAATCTCCAAGATGGGAGATAATGAGAAAAGACCTACCAATAGTAATTCTTCATATTTTGGTGTCATTAGAAATTACTATCTACGAGCATGTGTAATGGTCCTTAGACTAGAAGATTATCATTAACTCATATCATAACTCACGAAATTAGATTTGCTGACGAAAACCATCACAAAGACAGTTGACAGGAAGGAGGGTACGTTGGGTGTGTCACGAATGACATGTTGTTAATGGATAAGTCGAGGAAGCATTTTTCCCTTCCATATTTATGGAAGTAGATATCTCGGGCCCTTTTATTGAAATAAAAATGTCACCCAAATTCCATTTCCATGGTAAATGAAGAGTTTTTTTCTAGAATTCAAAGAATGACAGATCAAGTATATAGCTTTATGACACTACCATGAAACTCGGTTGATGAGATATTGAGATAAAAAGATTAAATTACATATTAAGCATTTTTATGAGCTGATACGTCAATGCAGCGTCCAATTCATTCTCTTGGGTGCCTTGACCCATTTCTAGTCAGTAATCTTGGACATTTAGGAAACCCGCCTAATGCTAATGAGAAAGAGGCCTAGAGGGTCACACACTAAGTGTATCCAAGTATCTCAAGTAGAATAAATATTATTTTCATATGTGGTTTAATAATTATTCAACGAAGACTCAATCGTTTTAATGTTGGAGCAAGAGTAAAAGGAAAAACAAGTACACATTGTGTATTAATTATTACATGCAGTGTAGTTATCATTTTGGAAAGGAAATGAAAAACAAGTACATGTCTTGTATTAATGATTACACGCCATGTAGTTTTATGAAAAACAAGTACACACCATGTATTAATGATTACACGCCATATAGTTTTTCCAGTCGGGATTTTGAGGAAATAATATTATTTGATTAAATGATATTTATTATAATCAGTGTGGGTTCATGTTAAGGAATTAATGATTCGACATGGGGGTTTTCAATAAGAGTTAATGAAATAAATAAAACGTGTAAGGCATTTATTTATTTTCATAACTCTATAACCTCAAAACCGATTATATATATCCTCACAACCCCAACACTTTTCCTTAATCATTGTGCACAACAATTCTGGAGAATTATCTCAAGGCCGAAAGAATTCCTTCATCCAAGAATGCTCTCAAGACTGAGACAGAGATCCTCCTCCATCGGATAAATGCGATCTAAGGAGGACAATTCAAGAAAAGGTTTCTCCATGCTAGCACTTGAAGACTCCTTTTCCAACATCCAGAGATATGTGGTGCACATGTGGATCACCACTAGAGGAAGTCTACACATGGCTTCTATGATGAAACAACGAGTCACATTAGAACGTGATCAGAAATATCAATAAAGAATGAACGCCATAAAAGGTACTACTTGTCAATTAATTAAATTAATTATAATCATCTTGTGATGATCCTCGATTGTGGTTCCGGGACTATTCTTCTTCTTAATCTATTTCAGTTATTCAATCCATGGAGTATGGTGTTTATCATCATATTGATCCCTAATTGATCATTCCAAATGACAAAAATCCAAGTGGGAACATCCACCCATGAGCTTCCGTTGCACCCGGGACCTTCAGCAATGACACCCATGTCACGATGTTGACCACCACTGATAGCCAGCCCCACCATACTATCTATCCAGTGCCGCAAGCCCGATATGTCAACCCCCATTAGGTCCGCCATCAAAGCTTCAAGAAGACCATCTCCCTCCACAATGACAAAAGCAAAAGGCTGTGATTTAGGTTCTCCTTGGGAAACCCTATCCTCAACAATTAGTGCACCTTAAGCGATTCCAAATGGTTCTACCATAGGAATCTTTCAACAACCATGGGGCAAGATTGAGCCACCATAATTGAATAACCCTAGAAGACACTATCAATCTCCAGAGCAAGAGAGTCTCACACAAACACCATCCTTCAATTATAAAATTATAATGAATATGTTAATTATATATATTAATAAAATTATACATATAATAAATGTATTTGTAATATTTTTATAATTATTTAAAAATATATTTATAATTATAACAATAAATAAATATTTTTTTATTAGAATTTTTTAATTATAAATAAATATTTATTTATATATACTTATAATTGTAAATATGTATAAATATAATTAAATAATTATAATAATTATAATAAATATATTTATTATATTTATAATGTTAAAAATATATATATTTAAATAAATATATTTATAAACATAGAAAAATATTTATAAATAAATCCAAATATTTATAATTATAAATATACTAATTATATAAAAATATATATTTATAAAATTATAAGTTTAATAAATATAGTTCTTATAGTTTTATAATTATTTAAATATATATATATATATACATATATTCATAATTATAAATATAAATATATATATATTATACTTTTTTAAATTATATATTTATTAAAATATATATTTATTTATTTATAATTTTATAAATATATATAATTAATTTGTTAATTATATATATTTATAAAATAATAAATATATGAAATATAGTTGATATAATTTTATAATTATTTAAATAAATATGTATAGATTTATAATTATAAATATAAATAAATATTTACTTATAACTCTATATAATAAATATATTAATTATATATGATTAATATATTTAATTATAAATATAATAAATATATTTTTTATAATTCTATAATTTGAAATATTTATTTATTTATAGGTTTAAAATTTTATATAATTATATAAATACATTTATTATATATATAATTTTATAAATATATATAATAGTATAAATAAATTATTTACATTATAGGTTTATCAGTGTTTTTTACTATTTATACAGGCCCATCATTATCAGTCCTAAAAAAGTGCTGATAATGGCATGTTTTGTTAGTGCATTCTGTTTTAGCACTAATAAAACATTCTTTTATCGGTGCTTTCTAACTAGCGGAGATAAAATATTTATCAGGTTTTATTAATGAACTATAAATGTCAGATTCTACTCTCTCGGACCTCAAACTCTCATGAAAGCTGACCCCTTCCATTCTTGACAACTCCTCTGTTGATTCCTCCTCTATCTCCATCAACCCCAACCATCATTGACCCATCCTCTTCCATCGAACCATCTTCTGTCCCAAAGCCTCATCTGCTACCATGAATCCCTCCTCTTCTACTGTGAATATCACCTTTGTTGTGAATCCCACCTCTACCACATGTTGAACCCCACCTCTTCCATGAACCCCTCCTCTGCCACGAACCCACCTGCGCCACAAACCCCACCTCCACTACAAACCCCTCCACGGCCTCTATCACCACCTCCGTCGGCGTCTACCCCAACTCTGCCACCGCTGGACCCTAATTCTTCTGAAGAATGTCCAAATCTAAGTTATGTTCTTATTTGATTTTTAATTCTTAGATAGTGAAGATTAATTATAGGGTTTTAGTGTTCGAAATCTCATAGAGTATTTTATCATTGTATTGGTTGTGGGTATAATTTTTTTATCATTGTGACTAAAGGAACACACTAATTTATTATCGGTTTCATATCTATTTACAGGTTCTTTCCTCTAAATCTATAAATATATGTTTTAATATATGATAGATGATTTTTTATATATAGATCTGGTTAATATTTCCAAGGATAAACCTTTTAATAGTAGAGGGAATGTGAAATCTATCATTATATATTCTTATATGTTTGTTTTCGATAATATGTTATATATGGACATGGATAAGAGAGTGTAGACGATTTGACGGGTAACCAATACTATTTATATGTCTATGATAAAATTAGTAATACCTATTAATTCTATGGTGTATGATATACACATGTTACATTTATTTTATATTATTCATATGACTATAACGTTTTTAGCTACTTTCAAAAATCTTGAGAGGACCTTGGGATGAGTGACTATTCATTTGTATAAAAATAAAAGATATTAGTGAACCTTCTTTGATGATATGTGAGGCTTCACTGAGGGTGTTGAATTGTAATTTTGGCTAGGTGATAACTTTTCATTATGGTTTAATTTATGAAATAAGTTATTGGTGGCCTAAGGTACTTTGGATTATCTGATAGATGATCATTTTATATGAGGATTTGTGTTTGGGGTAGTCGATATCGATATATACTATAATAATGTATATAATTCTTGACTTGTTATAGCATAAAATGGTTATGATAGGTAGAACGTATGAGTCCATTTTTATGTTTTAACATACATTTACTTTTCATTACATCTTCATATTATATTCCTAAGGGACTAGAAAGGTTATACATAGGACCCAAACAATGTTAAAAAGTATAACTATCTACCTAATGATCATTACTCTTCTTTAGGGATTGGTTATATTATGACTATAACTATGAATCATATACACATAAAATGGTGATGAAATTGTTATATTTATGGATTAACACTTCTTGAGGGATATAAAATTTTAAAACTCTTTCCAAAACATATATATACTAACTAAGAGTCTGAATATGTAACGTAAAAACATTAAATATTACTAAATGGTTGACTATATTACACCACTTATATTAATCCAATGCATGTTACTAGATTGGTAGAATAGATGTCATGTAGTATTATTATAATTTTTTAAAATATTATCTTATTTTTATAGTTAGAATGATTCACCAACAATTTAGAAATATTTGGGTCTTATGATTCATAGTTTCATATCATGGTAAGAATAAATTGAATCAAAATATTTGTTTTTATGAAATCAATTACAACCTTTTATATGATATTATACTTGCACTCAAAAATATTTGGTAGGTACCCCTTAAGGGTTGATGCTTCGTATTTTATTATTATTTTATATTATGGTTGTATCTTGTTAAATTATATTTCTTTAAAAGAAAAATATATGTTTTTTAGTTTTATTTACTCAACCGTATGTAATAAAATTATTTTCATTATTTTCCCTAAAACCCGATTTTTTTGTTTGTCTTAAAAAATGAATGGTATAAAATATTTGATGATATCTTACTAGGCACTTTGATCACACCATAAATATACACATTTTTGTGTATATAGACTCAGTTTTCTATGTCATTGGTAATAGGAAAAGGGTCACACTTTTATAGTGGTGTTCCATAGTCACTTGTTGAAGATATTATGATAATGGTATATATAGGTCCCCATTAAGAAAAAAGTGATAATATTCATTTTGTGTTGTTATTAGATATTTAATATAAAGTGAATCTTGAAAATAAATTTATTTTTGGTTTACCTTTAAATTCTGAATTTTGTGTAAACCTTTTATAGGTTTATATTTTATAAAATGTTGGTTATTTTTTATTTATGTATCTTTTATAAAGTACCTATCTTGGGATAAATGTCTGTAAAAATGGCTATGTGGCTCTTCTAAAATGATTTAAGTGTTTTAAAATTTTTATTAAAAAATTATATGCTTCCAACATAACCTTTTTTTTTAAATATAATTAAAATTATTTAGACACATGGCACAGACATAGGTTTCATACCAAGTGTTTGTCAACACACCTGAATGGCTTTCATAAAGTGGTGTGGGTGGTTTGAAAGTGTATTAGTGCTTCTTTCATTTTAACATGGGGTTTGTGATGTTTTAAAATAAAAATTTTAAAATATAGTCGGTTGTGGTTAATTTTAAATGATTGAGACTGTTGGGTCATGATGTTTCATTGAATTCTATAACAAAACGAATTGTGGTTTTGTGAAATATTACTTGGAATTGATTGAATTATTTTGAAAGGGGCGTGTTATTTTAAAGAGGAATTTGTGTAAATAGTTGTATTTTTTAATGGGGCTTCAAATATGATTTTATTAATAGCTTTCATTAGATATATGAAATGTATTTCTTCTATAATATTTTAAGTTTATATTTTTATAAAATTCAGAAAACCATTACACTATATAGGGAGGGAAAGTAGATTGATAATAACACCATGGAAAAGGGAATGTCACTAAATCTATCTAACCCATAGGATATTCATAATGGCCACACTCCTGTAAATGGTGAATTAATGTTTAGCCCACTGTAACACCTAAACCTACTTTTCATCCAATATCACCAGCATGGTTTAAATTAGGGGAATCTTCTACAATTATATCTTCATTCTGGTTTGGTGTTAGATTCTGACGGGATGAGTCTCATGAATCAAAATGAAATAATAACTATCATTCAAATATTAAGTTCCACATATTTTAAAGACCTGTTTTTGAATTTAATTTTTAAAATATTATTATTATTGAATCAAATAGGATGGATATGAGTAAAGAATGGATGGTTGCCAATCTTCTGACAATAGAGTATGAAGATGGAGTGGATTTTTTCATCATGTTTGCCAAAGATCAGGCATATGAACCTTCTAAATTACTCTGTTCATTTTTACACTCTTGTTATTCAAGACTAATTAGTCTAGATGAGTTTGAATAACACATGATCTGTCACGAAATTGATTCAAGTTATAAATTTTTGAATAAACATGGTGAAAAGTGAATATATCTAGTGACTAGGATAAAACTCCATTTTACGGATCATCTGATATGATTATAGGTGTGTACAATTAAGAAAACCATATTGAAGATGTGATTAAATATGTGAATTATGATGAAGATCATATTGAGGAAATGACATGGACTGTTGAAGTTGAATTGCGTGATTGCCCAAAATTGTTTGATAAGTTAAAGAGTTGTGTAAAGATTCCATTATATGTTGGTTGCACTAAATATATAGCATTTATATCTATACTGATGTTGTTTAATTTGAATGTAAAAAATAGGGGGAGTGATTCCAGTATTATGGAACTACTTTATCTCTTGAATGATGTGCTCCCAGAAGATAATGAACTCCCCATACAAATATACGATGCCAAATGAATGATACACAAGATGGGAATGATCTATGAAAGAATAAAAACTATACTAATTTACTATATACTATTTTTCAAGGACTAAAATTGACTTATATAATTCCCCAAGTGTGGTTCATCTCAATACAGAAAAGATGAATCTGGTCCTACAAAAGTTTTATTGTACTTTGAAATAATTCAATGGTTTAGGAACCTATATGGAAGTGGGGAGACTACAGGGCAATCGATATGGCACATAGATATAAAATTAAATATGGGAAACTATATCACCTGGAAGAGTTTTCTCAGAAGAAGAGAATTGATCATGAGTATTATAAATTTGTAAATGAGCTGATCAGCCTTGGAGTGAGTCCTTTTGGGAAACCTTCATCTTGCATTATCTATAGATGAAGTGAATACTTTTTATTTTAAAATAATCACGCATAATACACAAATGAGTATGATGGTAAATTATAACTTACCACTGTGGTTATGAATGAAACTAAAATACATCATGTTATCTATGCTTATATATATACCAAAACAACCAGGTAATTATTTTGATGTTTATTTGGATCTATTGATTGAGGATTTGAAATTATTATGAGATTCAGGAGCTACATTGTATTATAATTATAGAAATTAAGACTTCACATTGAGATACATGTCGCATGGGATGATAAATGACTTTCTTACTTATGGAAAATTTTCAATATATAGAATTAATGGAACTCAAAGGTATCCCATTTTTGAACAAGGTTCACAATCAATTTAGTTGAAACATTCATAAAAAACTATGTTTCTAGTACATCACATATTTTTCTAGCCCAATATCATAAGTACCAATATTTTGTAACATAATTAGATGAAATATCATAATAATATAGAACACCATCTCCACTAATATGTGATCAACTAATTGAGAATGTAAAATTTGTGAACACTACTTTTGGTAGATCTTTTTCGAAAAACCTTTTGAAAACTAGTTGGAAAAAAGAGATCTTTTTTTGAATTACCAAATAGGAAGTGTCTGTATGGTAGAAATATTTTTGATGTTATTCATGTTGAAAAACAATCTATGTGATCATGTCATCATCATGTTGATAAATGCACCCAGAAAAACAAAGTTTGGAATTAAGGCTAAGTTCGACATGGTCGACATTGGAATATGAGAAGTGTTAGTTATAATGAACGGAGAAAAATGAAATTTTCATCCTCCATCTGCATACACTCTTTCCAGAAAAGAGAGATATCAGTTTTGAAAATACTTGAATTACATAAAAGTTCTATAGGGGTATTCATTTAATATCAGGAGCATCATGTCAATGACCAATTTAATGTTAAAGGGTCTGAGATAACAAGACTTTCTTGTTTTTATGAAAAAAATATTTCTTATAGATTTATGTTTCATTTTACCCAAGAATATGTGCCATAAAATAACCAAGCTTTGTTTCTTATTCAAAACTATATGGTGTAAAGTTATATAGCCATTGAAATTGCAGACTATGGACTGAGAAATTTCCATAATATTATATAAATTAGAAATTTTCTTACCACCAACATTCATTGATATGATGGTTTATTTTATGGTTTACTTGGTGAGAGATATTTGTCTATGTGGTCTTGTACACTATATATGGATGTACCCCCATTTAATGGTATATAAATATTTTCAAAGGGTATGTCAAAAATCTAAGTTGGCTAGAGGGTTGTATTGCAGAGCAATATATTATTAAGGAAGACATTGAATTCTGTACCAAATCCTTTTTCATCATGGAAAACATTGGTGAAGGAATTTATTAAATAGATGTTTTCAAAATCAATATTACAGATCGATATTAGTCCCACCTTTACATTTTTCATAACATTTTAGAGGTTTTCACAATATTGAAACCCAAAAATAAATTTTTAGGCATTTGAATCCATCATGGGATGAAATATGGATATCAAATACACATAATAAATTATTTATAGGATGAATTTAGGACTAGTTTTTTAAGTAATCAAATAAAAATATAGATTCAATTTCATAATAAATTCAATGGATATCTAGAACACCAAGTGTGTATGTATTATCTTACAATGGTAATGTAATTTATGGATATATGTTCTATAAAAATGAACCTAATGAAGAAATTACCATAAAAAATAGTGTAGTTAAACTTTTTGATGAAGTGATGTATGTTTCTGGTGCTATTTATGGAAATCCAATTTATGTGAATATTTTATACTTTGGCATCATCAAAAAAATATGGCAGTTAGATTATACAACATTCCAAGAGCTTATTTTTCAATGTAAGAGAGTTGATAATAGGACTACTATTAAAATAGATGAATTAGGATTCATAAAAGTGTATTTCAATAATTAAGGTTATAAAGACAAAATATTTATAATGGAATCACATTCAGTGCATGTATTTTATATTCTAGATCTCTCAAATTGAAAGTGATCAATTGTTCTGTTATCGACCAAAACCACTAAAAGTTCAGATGAAAATTGTATTGAGGATGGACCTTTTACAGGGATGTATCAATCATTTCACAATGTTACCAATGTAAATGTGGTTTTTAGGTCATTGTATACCACAATGAAGAGATTTGGATAGTCGATATTTGGTTCAAATCACTTTAGCCTTTAAAAAAAGAGTTCAGTAGTCATGTTCTATTTTTTTAATATAAATCATGTTACATAATCTTTTTATGTATTAGTTGATTCATTTATATACTCAAAATTAAATGTTAAACCAATTATATATATAATGACTTCTTCATGAGTTGGTGCTCCCAATTTCGACGAACAATAGGTCTCTGAACCTACTGCTGCTTGCAATGCAGAGGAATAATGACCTTCGGCATGTTATGGTGCTCCCAATCTTGAGGGAAAATGTGTTTGTCAACTTATTGCTACCACTAGTGAAGAGTTACAATGACCATCTACACATGATGATAGTACCGTTATAGAGGAACATATTAATAATGTTGGATCTGATGAAATGGTTGGCAATGATGGACCAACGACACATGAAAAATAGGAGCATTGTAGTTTGATAGTGTTAGAAAAAATCATTATGCTGAATATCAAAGGCATCAAATACAAGGTTAGATGGAATGAATTATTCCAGTATGTCAACCCCATCAAGGCCATTTTCATTAGTCACATTGGAATAATCACTTTGAAACACGTTCCAATTTATGTAGATTCATGGAATTATGTTGTGGTTAGGCTTAAGACATTAATCCGAGAAGAGATTATGGTAACATTATGATATAATTTATTTATTTTACTAAAAAATTAAATAATGAAACATTGACTTACTCTTCATTATCCCTTGTAGAGTGCATTTATAGTAAATGAATCCCACAAGAAATATGTATTAATTATTACTGGAAGGATTCATAAAGGATTTCAGACAATTCTAATGAGACATAATCTTAAAGATACTCAAGGGAAAATAAAAGCATAGCCACCACTTATCTATGCACGCTTAATAACCCAAGAAGTGTGGTATGCATTTAATGGTCATTGTGTGGATGTGTCTTTTCAGGTACATTGGTGATATTAATATATTGTTTGAAGATACATAGATTCTTTACATTGATTGAAAATATTTTGTTTATAAAATAGTATCTGAGTGTTAGAAAAAAAAGGGAAACAAACTAACATACCCCTATCATAAAGAAAGGATGGGGTATGATTTACTTGAAAAAAATTTGTATGTATTTTAAATCTACCATAATGATTTTCTGTGGCATGAAACAAAAACATAATTATGTTCCTTGTTTTATATGAAGATTGAAGACTCCAAATTCAAATCCACTTCCATTCCACGTTGTGTGCTATCGAAGGAGGCATGTGTAAATAGATATGGGATACCAATATATGAAAACACATAAAAATTGTGGGAAAAATGTGTATTTATGACATAATATATTTTTTTCATTAAATCATAATTATATAACAATGATTACTTATTGACCTTTATTTTCTATCTCAAAAAGTCATAGGAATCAGAAACACTTATATCGGATGACAACCTACTATCAGTGTCCTTGAAGTAGCTTGAACAGTATGGCCAAGTCAGGGGTGGGGGTTTTGGGGTGATACCCCGAACATATTTTGAGAAAAAAAATTGTAGGATGAATGTGAATAAATGAAATATATTATAGGGAAAATAAATACCCTTGAATAAAAATTCCAATGGCATAGAGAGTTGATAATAGAATTTATGGGGGATTAAAAGAAAATAAAAAACTCAAGAACAACTATCCTGTGACGATCCTACCCCACCCCCACCATCTTTGAGGTGATCTATTCCCCTAAAAAGTTTTCTTAACTGAGGTAATGAATATTCTAATAATTGTATATATGAATTGTGAATCATATAGACACAGATACCTTTTAATTACTGATATTCTATACATTGATAATGACTAGGATTTATATCTATTAACACCTACCCATCTCCTTGTATATAGGGATACCGTGTTCAATATCCAAAAGGGCATGATACAGAATAGACCACATCCAATAGGTCATGTGAGAGTATCGATTAGTATAGATCATGAGCTGGCCACCGAGCTACCCATTCCAAATGATGAAAAAGACATTCATAAGGTCGAAAAATCTGTTATAACATTCATCGCATGGCTGTCACGTATTGTAAAAAACCTGTTGAAAAAGAGGTATTTATTTCTAATTTATTTTTCAAGCTAAACCTTTAATAAATGATGAAATAATTTCTGAGATGATGAATTTAATTACATATTGACAAAGGGAAGGGGTGAAATGAAATACTGACTCAAAAACATCTAAAGGATCAACTAACCAATCTAAAAAATCTTTCAAAGGCACATTTAACCTGCCAGTTCTATACCTTCATTTACATTCATTGTAGGTTCATGTGGATAAAAAGTTAAAAAATGGTTGTATTCACATTATTGATTTTGAAAAAAAATTAGTATATAGAGGAAGTTCAATACTTCATTGTTGTTGAGAATGTAAGTGAAGTCCTCTACGATGATTTGATAGGCACCTCAATTGTAAATGTATACATGAGGTATGTTTTCATTATTTTATTTTTCAAAATCAAATATACTATTTTCATTATAAACAAATACATTTCATATTTTTGGTATTTGTATATATCAAAAACAATTGAATGGATTTCCCCTTGAAATAACTTGGTCTCGTTAGTCCTCACATCACCTCTATAGAACAAAAAAAATAGATTCCAACAAAAAAGGGTGAAATAGTTGTAGTCCTAGTCAAATCATTTGAAAGAAAAAATTTAGACGATAGTCTCTTCAAAATTTCAATGATGCAAGGGTAAAACTCTATAATTAATTAATATTAAATATATTTTCATTTCTTTCATTACTTATTCATTTTTTGTGTGTTTAGAAAACATTATATTTTCATTGTGGTCAATTTGGATAATCCAAATATTTATTTCCAGGATTCAATGCATGGATATACAGTAAACCTACCACACATGATAGAATTTTTCTATTTTTAATACACTAAATCTAGCATTTTAGAACTATAAATCATGTTATATAATTTAGATTATGTTTCAATAAGGATTATTTTCTGAAAGGGTGGGGAATCAATATCATGAAAAATAAATAATATTGCCAGAGGCTTAGATTGAGGACCAAGAAAAGTTATATGACCTAAAAAGTATCAAGGTATATATAATAAAATATCAATATCCAGACACATATAAAAAATTACTTATTCTCCTCAATGTTTTTTGAAATGTCTGAAACAAACTAAAGGAAAATATTTTGGTTATTATATTTGTATATTTATTAGAGAGATCATATTCTATCAACAAACTAGAATCCTCGTAGATTTAATTTTGAAGATAATTACTATTTAATTTAAAATATTTATCAATCCATTCTATATTTTTATTTTTTTTGTACTATTATGACTTTCGAAAAGACTCATATTCATAAGATGATATAGATATTCTTAGAAACTAATTGACAACATAAGTAATGCAATAATGTACACAAATAGAATGAAGATGTGAATTCCATAAAAGTAGTGGATTATTTCAAATTTATGTTTAATTTATTTATTTTTAGTATTTATCATATAAAAATTTTATTCTTATACAGGTGGATTCCTATGTTTGTGTCGGGGTGGATTTTTCAAAGATTTTTATACTCATGAGAGATAGGAATTTGAGGCTCCAAATCAGAATTGAAGGATAAAGTAATTTTTTTTAAAAAATACTATATTATTCTTCATAATATTATCTTTTCTATACTGCATTAACATAATCTAAGTGCTTATTTTAATTTAAAATTCACATTAAATTTAGTAAAAAGGAAAAATGACATACTCAAAACCAAGAAAACACAATAGGATTGTTCTGATAAATTAGTAAAATGCTCTATAAGTCATTTTTTATAAGTAGGAATCATCTTGAACTCAATATGATGTATGGTGTGGCCAGTATAACTCAATGATTCTATTTTTATTTAAAATTGATATTAATTTTAGTAAAAAGAAAAAGAAACTTACCAAAAACTAAGAAACTGCACTTGGATTATTCTAAAACTTTAGGAAAATGATCCATGAGCCGTTTTTGATGTGTACAAATCAACGAAACCTTAATCTGACACATAGTGTGACTAGTATTAATAAAAGTGTCTTTTATCAGTTTAAAATTGACATAGTACAAAACATGTCACACCATAAAATCCAAGAAAACATGATCGGATTGTCTTGATAATTTAGTATAGATATTCATAAGTCATTTATGATGTGAATGATTAAGTCTCACATGAAACTGACGCAGGATAAAGCCAATATGACTCAAAATACATGTTTACCGTTTGAAATGAAATTTTTGTAAAATAACACAACTGGAAAAATAAAAAATGATCAATCGTATTCATATTGTTTTTGTACATTATTAGAATAATATATGAGTCATTTTTATGTGTTTTAATCAACCACACATCAATATGATGTACCGTGATACCTGTATAAATCCAAGTGTGTGTTTTTTATTTAAAATTGACATTAATTTTTTTTACAAGAATAAGTGAAATACTGGAAACTATGAAAATGAATTTTTATTTTTTATACTTTATTCTAAAATCAATTATTCTTCTGTGATGTGTAAGAATCAACCACATCCAAATGTTATGCATTTTGTGACCATTATGACTCAATGTTTGTCTTTTTTATTTACAATTTATATTAATTTTAGTAAAAAGAAAAAGTGACATACTAAAAACCAAGAAAACACATTTATATTTCTCTAATACTTTAGTAAAAATATCCATGAGTCATTTTTGACATGTAGTAATCAACCACGCCTTACTCTGATGCATGGTGTGACTGGTATGACTAAAAGTGTCCTTCATCAATTTAAAATTGAAATTCTAGTTCAAATATGTCACTCACGAAAAACCATGAAAACTCACTATGATTGTCTTGATAATTTATGATAGAGATTCATAAGGAATTTGTGATGTTTATGAAGTAGTATCATGTCAAAATGATGCACGATGTGACTGTTATGACTCATAATGCAGGTTTCCATTTTAAAATGAACTTATTGTAAAAAAATCAACTAGCATACTGAAAACCAAGAAAACACATTTGGGTTTTTTTGATATATTATCAAACCTTTAAATGAGTCATTTGGGACATGTTGGAATCATCAAAACCTCAATTCGAGGCATGATGTGACAGGTATAACTCCAAAAGCATCTTTTTATTTAAAAATGACATTTATTTTAGTAACAAGAACAAGTGACATACTTAAATATGATCAAACACATTCATATTTTTTGATACTATAGTTAAAAGATCCATGATTCATTTTTGACACGTAATAATCAACCACACCACAATCTGATATACAGTGTGACCGGTATAACTCCATGTGTGTCCTTTTATTTTAAAATGACATTAATTTTAGTAAAAAGAAAAAAGTGACATATTGAAAACCAAGAAAAAATGTTCATATCGTTTTGATAATTTAGTAAAACAATCCTTGATTCATTTTTGACATGTAGGAATCAACCACACCTTAATATGATGCACAGTGTGACCATTATGACTAAAAGTGTCTGTTATAAGCTTAAAATTGACATTTTAGTTTAAAATGATTCACTCACTGAACACCATGAAATTTCACACTAATTGTATTGATAATTTAGGACACTAATTAATAAGTAATATTTTGTCATTTATAAAGAATTATTACATCAAACTAATGCACAATACGACCGGTATGACTCAAAATGTGTTTTTATAGTTTGAAATGACATTTTAGTAAAACAACACAACTGGCATACTGAAAACCAATAAAATTCATTCATATTGTTCTGATACATTTAGACAGTGATCCAAGGGTCATTGTTTATTTGGAGGAATCTACCAAAACCTCAATACGATGCATAGTGTGACTGATATAACTCTAAGTGTGTCTTTTTATAAAATTGACATTAATTTCAGTAAACAGAACAAGTGACATACAGAAAACTGATAAAACACATTCTGATGGTTTTGATACTTTAAAAAATTCATCCATGAGTTTTTGTGATTTGTAGGAATCAAACACACATCAATCTAACACATGGTGTGATAGATATGACTAAAAGTTTAAGTTATCTTTTTAAAATTAACATTTCAGTTCAAAATGGGCCACTCACTGAAAACCAAGAAAATGTGCTTTGATTGTATTCATAATTTCGGATAGTGATTCATAATTTGTGATTTGTATGATGCAGTTTCAGGTCAAATCAATAAATTATTTTACCTCTATGACTCATTATGTGTGTTTTCAGTTTGAAATGACGTTTAGTAAAAAAACACAAATAAAACACTGGAAACTAATAAAACAGATTTGGATTATTTTAATACTTTAGTAAAATGACCCGTGAGTCATTTTTTGACATGTAGGAATCAACCACGACTCAATATGACACACGGTGTGGCTGGTATAACTCCATGTGTGACTTTTTAATTAAAATTGATATTAATTTTAGTAAAAGAAAAAGAAACATACTGAAAACTAAGAAAACACATTAGGATTGTTTTGATAATTTAGGAAAATGATAAATGATTAATTTATGATTTTTAAGAATCAAACACACCTCAATATGATGCACGATGTTACCAGTATAACTTTAAATATGTCTATTTTATTAAATATTTACATTTTATTAATGTATTATTAAATATTGATGATTAATTTATTTCTTTATATTATTACTAACATAATATTTGTTTTCTTATATAAGAGGATTATTTTTCTAAGACAGAGATGATTTTTTTGAAAACTCATACCATGGGAGGACATTTTTGATAGGTTACTACAGGAATCAAAAGACAAAACATTAATGTTTTTCAATTTTTTTGGAAAATTATAAATGTAATTATATAAAAAATTGTTTTAAATGTATATAGTAGTGTTTTTATGATATATACCATGAGTAGAAATTTTCAAATTCATAGTGTCACATTAAATGTATATAGCATTGTTTGAAAATGTAGGTTTTTGCTGGGTGTGTTGTTATATAAATAGCACAATACAGTCTACTATGCCTTTATCAGTGCTATTTAGAGAACTGATAAAGGGGACCCCCCCCTAATAGCACTACAATTCATTGATCTTTTTTAGCACTGTTAAAATCCATTTTGTGCACTGTTAAAAGGAATATGTATTATAGGGATTCATTTGTAAAATTTATAATAATTTTGTACTTAATTACTAAATGGCACAATTAATTATTATTAATGTTTTTTTCATTTTTTTAGAATTAAATAGGGAAACCAATTTTTTATTTTCAATTAAAATTTTGATCAATTTAATCTAAAATCATTTCATTAATGGATTAATTTTTAAAGTTTTAATTTTTTTTCATTCTATTAATTTAAATGAAAATCCATAAAATTTGATTTTTTTCAAAAATTGATTTCAAATTTTAATTATTTAACAAGAAATAAAAGGGTTTTTAAAACTAATTCAGGAATTTGAAATTATTTTGGAATTAATTATCTGGAGGTAAAAAATTCTAATCCTTATTGATATATTATTTAATTTAAATTTATTGAAAAATTTATACACTAAAATGTTTTATTTATTGTAGGTTGAAAAATATTTTAAAGTGTCGAAGTGACCACACTTCATTCCCAAAATCACTATACTGGTCACGCATTTGGATTCTATGATGATCACATAAAAAAATTGAAACTGATTGAAATACATTGACACTATCACTATATCGGTTCGGTGCCTTGATTCTATACTGACTATAATAAAAAATAACAACTCCCCTTGTGTCTCATTGCATGGTCACTAAAACTAATTGTGTCATGAGAACTTGAACGTACCCACTGCCTACCATGAGTTAGATCCTCCTCTCATGGTCCTTACCACACTACCATGAAAACCTCGTCTCATGGTAAAAAAACTAACCATGATTCCTCTTCCAACTGACCATGTGAACTGCCTTCAAATGGTCTCCATTATGACCATGCACCCATTTCTTTTTATTATGAGCACTACTCGGGGTCACGTCATCATTCAAACCCACCTAAAACTACTTCAAGACCCACCTCCATCCCTATCATTTCCATTCAACCAGTGAATATTCGTACCACTATCCAAGTCATAGATAAACAATATTGGACCTAAGCTCACTAGAGAACACCAGATCAGCATCGTCTTGTAGTACATCAAGGATAATGAGTTGCGCACTAGTGTAGAAGGTGAACCACCACTTGATTGAATTAATCGAGATACACTGAAGCTAGTGAATAAAAATCTCAAAAGGATCAGAAGAACCATATACAATATGTTTTGAAACAATTATGGGTCATCACCCATAAATCATGGGTCATCACCCATAAATCAATAATAAGGAAACCCAACTTTTTCTAGTTCCACCACCGATAAAAGAGGATGAATCCCCACCTATTGAGATTTTTCACCACACTACTACAAGTAACAAACCGACCACCATTATGAAGCTTGATCATCACCACATGTGAATGAATCCACATTGTATCTCAGATCCACATCTCTATGAGAACCCTGCTCTTATAACTGGAACAATTCTGAGTGTGTGTGTGATCATGGAACAAAGGTTTTCCTAGAAGAATATATCACAACCATCAAACCTACACATGTGGAATCCATTTGAGAGGATCATCTAGATAATTAAAACATATAAGATATTTTATTGTCTATAAATAATCCCCCAAATCTATTCATTCATCATCTTCTAACATCAACTAGGTTTTTATTTCACTATAGCTTTTATTCTGTAATTTCCTTCTGCATGTTATTAATGATTCTTATCTATTTTTTTAATTGTGTTTTATTGTTCTCTCCACTGCTATATCTTCTTGTTCTTCCCCTTTTCTATATATTTTTTTTCAAATCTATGTGTTGTGTTTGAAACATGTCTCTTCAACTCTAAATCATGGAGAACTAACCCAAGGGCTTGGTAACTAGGGTAGATCACACTAGCCATTTATTCATTAATTGTTCCTTGATTCATCCTTGGTGTAATAGTAAAATAGGTAGAATAAGGTAGATAAATTTCATATTCAGTTTCGTTTAGATGTTTAATCCTTTGATCAATAAAATCATCTCTTTCTCCTTCTATAATTGTACAGTGCATACCAGAGGAGAACTATGGATTGAGGGATGAATAATATAAGATAGAGCTAGATGTTTATATAGTGAATTCCTCAATTGAGTGTGTCCATTTCCTATTTAATATAGAGGAGGTAGAACTTGATATATCAATGTATATTTCTCATATGTATGTTTATAACCACAAATTAGATAGAGTAGAGTAATGGAAGAATGATATTGACACCATTATCAGAATAGAACTAGTGAATAATGAAGAATTTGTGTGTTCAACCCAACATAAAACATATTTCCTCCATTTTTTTGTTTTAATTATATTTATTTTTTTAATTAGTTAAATTAAAACCTAAAAAACCAATAATAATATCTAAATGATTTTAAAATTAAGAAAAAAACACCAAAAAAATACATACGTTCTAGGATAGTAAACTCCCAAACCATTCTCCTTAATAGATGAACATGTTTAGCTACTAGGATTCATTGGAAGTAAAATAGATTTTTCTTTTACAAAATCCCATTGAAACTATATGATCAACTTGGAATCATTTCCTAGGAGAAAGGTTGATTTTTCACTATTTTAACACAACTGTAAAAAAGTTTTTTCTGGTCTTTCTTTGTTTTTTTCTACTTTCTCTTTTTATAAAACTACGGTAATAATTCTAGTGATATCATTCATTGATCGATCCTTTCTTATATTCCCTGTACACATTCCCTAGGAACCCTAGTAGAACATTCAATTTTAGTATCGACAGTAGCCTTTAGCATACAATGATGGGTGGGTGGTTAAATCTACTACATGAATGAAACCAAATACCATCATAATTGCATTCCTCCACACCATAAAACAAAAGAATAACTTACACCATAGGAAATTTAGAGCTATATATACTGAATGATTTTCAAGTGAAAGAGAACTAACCATTGGAGAAACATAGAGAAATGATTAAGGAATTAAATAGATTGCATGATTCAATAGTCACTAATCTCTAAGAAATCATCAAGAAAATGAATCAAAAAAAGTTGAATTATTATAGACCTTTTATTTTTCAAAGAATTTATTCAAGAGGGAAATTGATATTATTTAAAATTATAGGATCTTCCATTGTTCACCCTTGATAGCATCTTCCCAGAACTTCTGTACTGAGCTAAAAAGATACATGATGGAATTTCTAAGGGATATTTTCATGAACCAACTCGGTGAAAACCTGAACCGGTCATCTAACATGGTCTGTGACATGGTCTGGATGGAGTTCTTGATCCCCAAAGGTGAGCAACTAGTACTAAACGTCAAAATGAGACAGTTAGGAATGGTTTGGCCCATTAACAAAAGATAGATAACTGAATATAAACTGAACAAGATAAAAACAGTAATAGCAGCAAAAATAAAAATACACTAAGTAGCAAAACATACCTAAAGTGACCTCATGGGGGCCCATGTAACACCAAACCACACTCGCTCCAAGATCGGTCCAAACTATAGGAATGTGAAACTAAAAAATAATGTATTTTTGAGTACAGAGATGTTCAGTAGTAATGCTAAATATAAACAACGCCCTATTACCATGCCTTTAAAAAGATACTCAATCATACTAGTTTTAAAATAGGACATATTAAAAGAACATTTTCATTCTTTTCAAATCCAAGTCACAAGTTTACATTTTTAACGAAATCGTTTATATTCAACTAAATTTACAAAATAGTTCCCAGGCATGCATTAAAATTTCTAAATGAAAATATTTTAGTTTAGATTTAAATGTGGTTTTTCAATAATGAGAAACCAAGTATTAAACAATAGAAATGAAAATAACATCACAAACATCATGTCCCAAACGATCACCATGGGAAATCCATATAGGTAACTAGCACAAGTGTGGCCCTAGAGACCTCATCCCTCAGTGAAATTTGGAATAGTAACCACACTAAAAATCGTTCCCATCCATGATCCACTAGTAGGGAACACACCCATAAATTATTGGTCTACAATCATCAAAATGTTTATTTAGTGGTCAATCTTGCTAGAAAAAATGAGGATGACCGACTTTTGTATCATCTAGCATACTAGTCCTAGTCCTCCAACCTAGATACCCCAGGCTTCCCATGAGCTCTATTTCTAGTGGTGGTGAATTTTCATAAATCTAAAATTCATGACCATATCATTCTCTTTCTTCAAAAACAAACTCACCCTCTCCCCACCAATCTCCCTCTTTGAGCACATCCCCCCATTTTCCATCACAAAAAAATGAAAAATCCACTTTACTAGGAATATATCACAATCCACATTCAACACACACATCTTTTTCTAAAACAATGGGGCATGTCTCAAGATGGGTTTTACTTTTTCGAAAAGTATTCTTAAGGTTTCAAACAACTTAGTTATTTACAAGGAATGCTTTTCATTTTATAAAACATAATCACCAACAGGTTTATATTCTAAAATCATTAAAAAACTCAATTGAGAATCCAAAGTACTATACATTTAAAAACAAACTTGAACCCATTCTTACAATGATGTTATACTCCCAATAAAGTTAATCCACTATTTAACCTCAAGTTCACACCAAAACCCTTTTTTTTAAATCACATTAGAGATTTTTGGAAAACCAAACATGTCATTACAATTTTATAAAAAAAGTTTCTGAAGGACAAACACCTTTGTAAGTATTCATTACAAATGCAAAACCATTTAGTACAATCACTTTTTAATTAAAGTAACTTAATTACAAATGAGAATTAGAAATACACTTCATTTTTCATAACAAAGTCATGATCATTTCTAGAAACTGTAACCAGAATTCAAGGCATGCGTATATTTCATAAATGCAAAAAATGTTTTTAAAACAAGAAAGAAATCATGAGATTCAAATTAAACACATAGGAATAGGATACTTACCGCAGGGTAGAACCAAACAAATCATTCATCCCTTGGCACATTATAACTAAAATATCATTGTACCCTACTGAGCATATGAACCTTCACATATATGTAAGGACACCTAGCCGATATTCACACCTCCACATGGCCCTGAAAATGTGCAGGGTGTCCTTAAATATATTCTTATATGTATATACAAGTCGACACACACATAAGTTTTCATCTGCGTATATATATATATATGGTAACACCTTGACCCATACATGTATATTCACTTTCATGGATGATTATACATGTAATGGGGGAACACACGTATATATATATACTTACCTATGCACATGTAGGAAATTTTCCTTAGATTCGGTGAATCAAAACCACTCAGAATAGTCAAAATCACTACAAAAAAATACTAGGAACCATAAAAACTCAACATCAAAGTTCAATACAGGTCAAAAAAATTATTAAGAACCCATAAACACCTTAAATTTAAAGAAAACACATAACCAGTCTTAGGAAAATTGTATAGGCAATTAATAAACCAAATCCAAGTGATACAAACAATTATACCTAACATATATAAATATATACCACAATGACATGAAAATATATATATTTAAAATGTTCAAGAAATAAAAGACTTAAAATTAGAAACTCAGGCATAGGGAACCTACCACAAGACACGCATCTTTAGATGATTGAAACACGAGACCACTTAACGTACACGTATATAAATTTTCATATATATATATATATATAACCTTTAATTAAATTACATATTCCTCATTCCATGTGGGAATATTCTCAAGGAGGATACATATATATACATGTTTACCCATTGTTGGCACCAAAATATGTGTAGAGGAAAAGAATGCAAAGATGAAACCAATTCCAAAGGGGCTACCTCAAGAAGCCCATTAGCACCGCGGCCATTGAGGTGCCTCTCAGCAATCTGGACAGCGCAAATATGAAGTCCCCTTAGTGGTCTCCACATATTAAAAGTGGTAGGAGGATTTTCAATTATTATGTAATTGTCCGGAAGCTTTGCACTGCAGATGGAATTAGATCACCTCTACGATCTGTTGGAACATTAAAAAATCCTCCATGGGAACTGTAGAGGGAATTAAGGAGGGATCTGTGCCAGGGAGATGATGACAGTTGACTCTGTGGTTCTGAAACACTTGAAACAATATATGACTGATCACAGAGTGTGATGTGGCTTCACAACGAGCTATCAAAACAATGTGCCGCCCCTTGCTTATAAATATCAGGCTTCCCTCAGACCCAAAGGACGGATACATTTAACTTTCAGTTTCTCAGCCTTCAAATTGAAAAGCAACCTATGCTCTTTAAAACATTGAAAAAAATGAGCTCTTTAAATAACTTGAGCATTGAAAAGTCTCTTTCCCTTAGTTCAAATACAACCCCTCTTCAATTATGGATGCCCTTCGTGTAGCCCATAAGTCATTGCAAAGGAAGAAGATTCCTTAGGGGGCTCGGGTCTTCGTAAATAACTCAAGATTCACAAAGTATCTTCAATACACATGTGGGCCCCATGCTAAGGCAATATCATTGTGCTTCACGAAGTTCATTTATTCATAGTGTTATGCTTTGAAAGGTACCCATGCTTCTTGAAGTTCTACTCTGTACAATTCTTTCTACATTACAAAGCACCATCTATATGATTGTATACTCCATTCCTAGTCTAGCCCACTCCACTTCACGATGCATACCCCTTCATGAAGTCCATCCACTACTTGGAGAACCAAAGCTTCACAAATTATTTTCCGGTGAACCCATGTGCTCCACAAATCCTTCTCCCGTATGAACCACTAGGTTTGTACGAAGTGTTTTTAGGGTCCCTTGGGTGGTTCTTCGTGTTGCATTGGTTATCCTCATACTTCTTTGCATAGGTACGCCAATGTCTATTGCTACTTCACATAGCCATGATAACATAGACACCTCAATGGATCACCCCATAACATCACCCCACCATGGAATTGTTGATGACTTACCTTCCCCAGGGGTGGGTGGGTATCAGTTATGTAAGTCCTAAGGGTGAGGAGTAAATCCTCATCATGTGAGAAAAAAGATGTTAATGTTCCATAATCCATCATCCTCAGCACATGACATTAAACAGTGGCCACTCCCCATACATTATACATGGGGCGCCCCATCTCGGACATCCTCCACATCCACTGGTCTCCACAGGAGTGTGATCATTCCTTATATGGAATGAGATATTTTCTGTTGGAGTGGCATCTGTCGACGGGGAAGACAAACCATCTTGGCGTAAGCCCCTATCCATTTTTGTTAGAGGTAGCATCCCTACTCTTCCATTATTCTTTGGTGCACAAAATCCAGATGATAGATGGGAACATGGACCTTCATTACCCCGTCCCTCTCCCTTTGGGATTTGTCACCATCACACCTCTATCCTAGAGTATGTACCAATATCCAACTCACTGGGAAGCTAACCAAGCGTAAGACCCTATTTATTCTTTTCACCACTAATCACGTGTAAGACCTTCTTCATTCCCCATGTACACACCTTTCACAATGTGATTGTCAGGTCTTTGCTACCTCTTGTTGCCCACACCGAGCATGCTTCACGTGGGATTAGAATAAGAATTGACTATGTCCTCTTTCCTAGGCCGCCTTAGCGTGTAAGTCCCAAGCCCCCATACCAAACTACATGGACTTTGATCCTTGCCTCTTTCAAATAAAGGTACGTATGAAGCCTCTCTGAGGTTCAATCCCATCACCCTTTGGTCCTAAACACTCCCCATCAATTCACCCCCTTCCTTCATGATGTAAAACTGTTTTTCCCCTTTTCATACAATATGACATTAAACTTTACACCTTTGACCTTTGTGGGTTTTGATCCCGGTATTCTAGAAAAGGCACCTAGGAAGCCTCCACGAGGATCAACCCCAACTAGCGGTAATCTGTTTCAGTCCCTAAATAACAATAATCCATTGGAGTCCCCAACCATTATTAAGAATTGGTAGTCCTTGACCTGCGGTAAGTCGTTGCAGCCCCCAACTAGCAGTAATTCATTGTAGTACCCAACCAGTGGTAAGCCATTGCAATCCTCAATATACGGTATTCATTTGAATTCCACTTTTTTGGGACCCATATCTATGGTCCGACCCCCGAGCATCAGACCAACATAGGATGCTAACCACGTGTAATCCACAAACATGTCATTGGGTCACTATCCTATGTGCAAAACATGATTTATTACTCCATACCGAACTATGTGTACTTTGATTCCATGTCAAGGGGATACATAAGAAGCCTCCCTAAGGTTCAATCCCATCATCCAAACCTCATCCTGGTATCTCCCTTGAGCCTTTGTGTTTCAAGAAGTTCATACCCCATCTAAGAGGTTTTACTCCCTCGAGGTCCCATCCATACTTCCGTCCTCATAGGCCACCCCCCAGGCAGCCCATCACCCCACTAAACAATGTGGACATTGATTCCTTGTCAGAGGGATATGTAGGAAGCCCCCTAAGGTTAAAGACTAACAAAACCATCATCTTCACATCATTTCCATCACATTCCTCTCATCCACTTCATTCAACCATCCACCATCCATCATGATTCTTACCCAGGCCTCCACATACCAGTGGGATCATGCCATATATTCAGGCTGCTAACCAAGTTTAAGCCCCACACAGTCAATAATCATCAACTCAATAGTGTCCCTCTTCATATGGGAAGATACCTATGCATAATACCTAGCATGTGTTTGGGATGTTTTCATTGTGTATACCACGACTCATCGCCCCTTCGAACTATGTGGGTTTGATCCATGTCTCCTGGGACATGGTACATTGGAAAACTTCCTGAGGTTCAATCCTAGTTAATGGAAAACCCATAAGTCTCCTTTATAGGGACCCAAGAATCCTTGGATCCATCTTCAATGGATTTCTTGATATACCCATCTAGTATGAATCTTAGGAGCTCCCTCCTAGGGCTGCACCCATCTGATCGACTCTCATCAGTGTTTAGATTAGTTTGATCCTTCCCTGTTAGATGTTAAACTCATGGTATACCCTATATTAAACTTGGGAAGCTGAGGATAACCTTAGAGACATTCTTATGTAATATAATTCCCCACACTCGATGTGGAATTACTCTGGATTCCTCACCCTTGAGAATCCCTATCATAAGTGGAAGAAATCCAGACACATTAGTGTTCTATCGTCCAAACATGCCACCGATGTCCAATGTGACTACCCCCCCGATCAAAGGTTTTTGCCCTAACTTGACCCCTATGAATGTCTTGATAAAATAAGTGTAATTAACCAGAGTTATCAATAATATGGAACTTGGAAGAGTTTCAGGAACAATTTATTAATCTTTAATGGTGACCCATACTAGGTGTTGAATTCTGAGGAGGAATCCAAAAAAGGAGGAACTGACATCCCATCATCTCATTTGGATCAAGAAGAAAACGTCCATGAATAAATGAAGGATGCTTCCTGCCTTTGGAAAGTGGGAATACGGGGAAACAGCATAGAGTGTCCTTGATGGATGGATGTGTGACCCGATGAAAACATCGGAAACAGAAATGGAGAACTCGATGTGAAATTCATCTTCTTAATGTAGTGATTAGTAGAATTTGATACATCAGAGGACAAGAGTGTCACCAGTTCTAGCTTTATAGCGCTAGGTCCCACCAAGAAAATAGTGGGTCTGTTGTGAAAATCACCAGAGATTGGGGCAGTTGAATGTTGGACATACTGGTCTATGATGTTGTCAATGTGGATCCTTCATACCAACAATGGGATAAGTGTAGGCATTGGGGCACTGGTCATTTCTTTCCTTCACCACCAATGGTTGAATCTCCCTGCATTGTAGAACCCAAGCTATCTTGATAGGAACCTAATCTCCCCCACCCACTGATGTGGGGGTTGGGGAAACACCAATTAGGCAATCTGGTGTAGCCTCATCAAACCTACGACGGCCCTCACATCCACAGATTCTAGGCACCCACTCTGTATCTTCCCATATGAACTCAATCAGATAAGGGTGATTAATGACCTCATTGGAATATATAATGAATAGAGGATTATCCTAACCTGGTATATGTCCCGACAAGACATAGAGGCTTTTATGCCACATCATCGTCACTACCCCCAAGGGTCAAGTAGTGAGCCACTACTCCCCACTTCGACCTAAAAATCATTTCAGGAGCCACTCCCTGGAGCGCTTGGTGACTCGATCCCCTACGCCAATGAGGTGAGGGGTGTCCAGGCCAGACCAACTATATTCAAGTCCCATGGGCCTCCAATGAGGGCTCTCACCCAACTATGCCTATTCCACCACCCATCCCCACAGGTTGAGGAGGAGGTAAGTTATACACCTACATGACCAGCCCCAGACCGGTTAACCCGACACCAGCGTTGGCAACAAGATGAGGAGGACTCCTTCCAGGGGGATTCATCATCAATGAATACTATGTCCCATGCCACTACTAGAATATAACATCAATTCCCCTTTTATACTGAATAGGGGAACTTACACGCCCGACTCGGATCGAGGCCCCAAACACCCCACGGGTAGGTTGGGATGACTCTCTTGGTCCCAAACACAGGTGTTGTCTATTATTGGCCAACCTGCAGAGACGACATCCACTACAGAGGTCCTCCCTGTGCCACCACTAATGAGAGCACAGTTCATCCCCGCTCCCATGCACGGCATGGAGGTTATCCCCATGCCACCATTAGTCCGAGCAAAGGTCCTCCCTGCCGCACTAACATCCATCACAAAGGTTTCCCTCACACCCACAATCCCAGGAATGGAATTTTTCACCCAGTCGCATATCGTCAATGTGAATATCCTCCTCACTAGGTCAACCCTTAGTGTGGGGGTCTTCCCCATGTTCTTACATAAACTGAAGAAGTTCCTCTTCATCCCGAAAATCTGGGAAGTTGAGGTCTACCTAGAATCATTGGAATCCAACAGGGAGGTCTTCCCCATGTTCAGTCTGACCAGTATGAAGGCCCCCACATACCTTCACGATTATGGGGAACAAACACGGAGTTATTTCCCATGATACTACTAGTTCCAGTGGAGGTAATTCCCACTCCAGAACTTCTTGTAGAGATTCCTTATACACATCAGCAAGTAGACATATAGGTCATCCTCATGTTCCATTTGACATTTGTCCAGGTGATCCTTGCACCTCATCTCACTCAGGATAAATTCCTCTCTGGCCCCACATCATTTCAGCTGTATATCGTCCTTGAGTCGAAAACCTACCCTATCATGAAGAACCACTCAGGGGAAGGAGGGTGGGTCACCACTACCATAAGAAGAATACCGAGATGTTTCAAACTACAATTAAACATGTCTTCTTCTCGGATTTTGAGGTGGAATTTGATTCTATAATGTAACCCTCACCCCAATCCTCTATGTCGAGGGACAGAGCAAGAATGAGATGCATAAGCTTCATCCTTCCAGAATGTGAGTTCCACCAGATTACCAACTCCCTATAAAGATACATACAATAAGAGGATGATTTAACCCCTTTTTTGGTTCTCGGTGTGCAATACTCCCTATGATCAATAAGGTCATTCTCTACGTCAACCTCAGATCATGGGGATTTATTCTGGCCACCAATGGAGGAAAAAAAACATCATAGCCCACCATCAGTATCTACAACCCCTACGCTGGAAATAGCAGTCACTGGTCCGTATTACTAGGATGTGATGGCTCAATCAATGTATTCTTAAAAAGCTAAACCAATATGTGTTGGATTGTTAGCTCGCTCTCTATATTCTTCTTCGGTCAGTCTCGCATCTCATCGGTCTACTTTAGTGCTGCTACCAGTTCCCCATCCACCCCAGTCGATGAATGGGGAAACCAAAGGCTGGACCCTAAGTCTACACTGAGGAGCATGTGGGACACCCTTGCAGCATTCCATTTCCTAGAGATGTTTTGTCCAGTTACAACAACAAACTATTGTGTTCCAGAATCACTTACCTAGGATGAAGTCACGTGTTTTCACCAAACCCTTGGGGTGACACACTTCCATCTCCATTATCTATGAGTTTCTTACCCCAAGAGTCAGACGCACTTTGAATATATTGTATATTAATTCTGTATGGTCGACTTGGTTTCACTCTCTGTGGCACAATGTCTTAAGTCACATGGTCACCATTGGACCCTCCTACAGCGGTGCATCCAGAGATTTGAAGTGCTTTGCAGGATTATCGAGGAAGCTCCCCCCCCCCCATGTTAAATATTTTGGTTGGGGGGTAGTATGCCGCCCTTAATTTTAGTTCTATCTGGCTCCAACCAGACATTCTCGGTGATATTGAGGATATTCCTCCAGGTAGAGTCGTGGTTAACATGGTCGGCCTATTAGATAAAAAAACGAGATATAACTTCTTGAAGAGAACTCCCCCCAAGGTAGTTTCATACCTACTAGATCCACCATGAAGGGTTACTCTCTAGTAGATAAATCTACTGGGTCTTCCCATGCATACCAAGTCATTATCCCTTGTCCGAGATCCCAAAAAAAAGAGAAAAGAATCTTGGGACCATCAAACCCTCTAACCCATCTTGCTCAGTTTAGAAGATGGAATATGATCCAAAAAATACCATGTTGTGTTAACAGGTCGCATAGAATAAAAATATGGTTAATGAAATACTTGATGAACATGTTGTAGAGTGGTGACCAAACTACAATGATCCTCGATTGGGGCAGTAGGGGCAGGTACAACTCCCCCCCAGTGAGTTTCCTGAGACTGACCCTAACCATCCTTCCCACATAGACATGGTAGAATATGAGGCTTATGGAAAGAGGGCGTGATATCTATCAAAAAATCCACTTTAGTGGTGTGATAATCTATGGGACCCAGCTTAGGTTCCCCCAGCCGCTCCATAGGTCATTCCCCCAGCAGTCACGTAGGTCATCCCACCAGCCGCTCCAAGAGCCGTTGGTCCTACCAATCATGTTGAAGAACCTGCCAATGCACTGGTGGTTAGGGATCCTCATCAAGATAAAAAACCCCGCCCAGATGATCTAATGGCGGTACTCATTTCTCCCTCGAGTCTTTAGAAACTCTAGAGATGGAAATTCCCCCTGATGGAAAGTTGAATCAGGCATGGGTGGATGATATGCTGACACCCCCCAGTTTCAAAAATCCTTCCTTTTCCCCATTTAATATGACGAGTGATCCATTTAAGCATCTGGACCACTTAATCTCAAGGTTAGTACCCATGATGGGAACCCCATCATAGGAAGAGGCCACCAAACTCCGGTACTTAGTACAAAAATTGGAAGGGCCCGTGTTTTTCTGGAACAGCCAGCTACCCATTGGTTCAGTAGCTGGATAAGAGGATCTTCGTAGGCAGTTCATTTACTAGTTAAGCTCAACCACCTCAAAGACGATTATTTCACACCTCTTCAAGTGTAATTAGATGCCCGATGAGTGGGTCACAGACTTCATTTCCTGGTGGAAAGGCCTCACCCACTCCTGAGATATGTCGCTGACTCAGGAACATATGCTTAAAATATGTGTGGGAAATGTAAAAACTAAACTGGTCCCTTCTCTCATCACCTAGAATTACCTTATCGTATTCTGGGATTTCTCGAATAAGGCTAAGAATCTAGAGGAATCCTTGCAGAAGGCTAAACATGCACATCCATTGCCTCCTGTAGTTCCTACAAGAAGGTCTGCTAAGGCTGATCCCACCGCAGTAACCCAAATAGAGACCCTTAGGAAGTTAGAGTTATTACTGGTGTATCCACCTCTATAGCCTCACTGAAGACCACCACCTAAGGCATAGATTTCGGCCCAATAGTGACCACACTAGAATCAGTAGGTTCCCCCACATAACACACCACCACCACCAAGGAGAGATAACCAGGTTCCACCTCCTCAGTAGGCTCCTCCAGCCCCCCATCAGGGCCTGGATCCCATATCCACCTTATTGGATAGAAGGAATCATACCCACGCATTAAATAAGTCTCAAGTCCCTGGGTATTTCTAATGTTCCTTAGAATAGGGAATCCTAGGGTTTTTGGAATGTAGGAGACCCAAATAGGTGGATCTCACTGATCACCCTAATTACTTCCCCTATCATCGGATCCTAGGGAAAACCCTCAAGATGTGCTATGTGTTTAAAGACTTTCCTCAAGAACAGTTTGATAACAACTTAGTCATGTTAGGCCTAGCACCAGCATGGGTGCAGCCCGATAGTGACAGATACAGCAAAGGTGAGTGGCAGTAGGTTTCTAACAGTGGTTCTAGAGATTATGATGAATGTATTGTTTGTAATGCAAGGTCCCATGCTCATTGTATTATACTTGTACATTTTAATTGACCCGATCCCTTAGAAGTCATCGTGTCACCTGTATCCACTACTTCTGTGTCGACATCCCAGCCTTCCTCTTCCCAGAAGGGGAAGTGTCAACGACGCAAGGGAAGACAGAACCCCACAAAAAATTCCATATTCATCCCATACTCTCACCAACTTCATTCCCCCAGAGATGTCGATTAACCCTAGGATCCATCCAGTGGTGGAGGGTACTTCATGAGACGACCAAGGGTATTCTTCAGTTAACACAGTGGAGCTGGTAAACCCCTATATGATTCCTAATGATAAGGAGCGCCAGAAGGGTCCTCCCAATATCCCCAGCCGCTGCCAGTGTCAATGGAGTCGTGTCTATGTGAGTTCATAGAATAACATGGTCAATAATTCCAACTAGTATGTCCATGACAATGAACCCAGAAAATAATCCTGGTGTGAAGCTCTAAACATGCAACCTTCTCATCTTATTTCACTAGGTCCACTTTCACTGCTGTTTGTGCTACTTGATCAGGCAGATCCACCCCAATCACACCGCGATTTTCCATGTTCTATTATAGAACGATATCAGTCATCTATCTCTCATATGGTATTCTCTCCATGAGTTTCAACTGGCGAGATGTGGGACATTCCTGGCACCAGTCGGCCGCAGCTTCAGCCAGAAGGGCCCACCGTACCTTTTTCCAAAGAGCAAACTCCTATCAGTAGAATTTCACACTTGGGATGGAAGTATGATATCCTTAAGAATCTTTCCAACATCCCTATGAGTATCTCTATCCTTGAGGTTGTTCATCTATCCATAGATATGCGTGAAACCCTTATTGAGCCTTTAGGAAGCCCCCTTCAGTTTGAGACGGAGGTAGCAGCCACAGAAGCCTTTCATGCTGAGGAAACCGAACATGATGAATACTAAGACATTATCTCTTTATCTATAGAAGATTAAGGTTCTCCCATAAAGGGGAATATACTCCCACTGTAAATCACGGGACAATTAAATGATGTGAAGGTTCGTCGTTGTCTTTTTGACATGGGCTTTGGGATCAACATTATCCCGACCCAGGCACTCCTAAGTATGGGGTTTTCATATGATGATCTAAGCTCCTATGACCCGAAAATTCAAGGTTATGATAGGTTGGAACAGAAACTGATTGGAACGATCCACTTGAAGACCATGTTCGGTGGTTTGGTAGCCAGCACCGAGTCCATGGTTGTCTTACAAGACACTATCTACAACATATTGATGGGTAGTCCATAGTTCCACCTTCACATGTAGTTCCCCTCTTCGTTTCACCAATGCCTTATATACTACTATAATGGTTGATTAGATTTAATCCAAGGTGATTTGTCCCCCTTTTCCTCTTGTGAATCTTGTTATCAGGATTCCAACTATTATGAGAATAAGGATAAGACAATTTAGGCTGGTGAGGTTGAACCCACTATGGCTGTAAATGACTTGTTGATAGGCCTAGATGATGCTTATATCTTCCTAATCCACCGATTGGAGGCCACAACTCTGGAATTGGGTCAATGATTTTTTATCTCTGGAATGAGGGGTAAGCACATTCCCAAGTCTAAGAGATGTTGAAAGATCACCTCATATTCCTATACAAATCAATCTCAGGTGATCCCATAGCTCTTACTCCCATAATGTATCAGGATGTCTACCCCATGGCAGTGACAATACGTCATACATGCTTGTTTCACCAGACCAGGATAAACTAGATCAAACCAATGTACCAGTATTCCTTTGATATCATCAAGTGTGTCCCCTTGGGCTAAATGATAGATGTGATCGGGTCGATAGATTTAATCACTATGGTTTCTACAGTACAGGAGTCCTCGATGTGATGTACATCACCACTCACGGTAACACCAATGTCCCTTTAGGATCTATCGATTCAAAAGAATCACCTCCTATTGAGGATACCTATTCAAAGAGTGAAGAAGAGGATTTGGAGGATTCTCCTCCCACTTTATAAGAGTGAGTCTCCACCATGGTCGATGAATTGGTACAGGTGAACCTCAGTAATGATACGGATCTGAAACCCACATTTATTAGTGATGATATGCTTGTCTAAGAGGAACAATGATACGTGGAATTATTGAAGCAAAAAATGTGATTTATTTTCATGGAGTTATGATGAGAGTCCAGGAATAGATCATCAGGTCATCGTTATCTTGGTCTTAGAGAAAATCATTGGGGGTTCAAATAGCCTCCTCGAAATATGCATCCTTCTCACAGTGCCATGGTTGAGGCTTAGTTTGATAAGCTTATCAGAGCCAACTTCATCAAGGAAGTCTAGTACCCCAAATGGTTGGCTAACATTATTCCTGTTAGGATAAAGAATGGATAGATCAAGGTCTGCAATGACTTCTAAGATCTCAATAGTCACTGTCCAATTTATGATTTTCCCCTTCCAACAAAAGAATTGTTGATTGAGGCCACTACTGGGTTCCATGATCTCTCTTTTATGGATGGGTATTCTGGGTATAACCAAATTAGAATATACCCTAAGGATGAAGATTATACAGCCATTAGGGCACCAGAAAGCACTTTCTTATACCAGGTGACACCCTTCGGTCCAAAAAACAATGGTTCCACCTATCAACGTGCCATGCAATGCAAATTCAATCCAATCCTCGATACATTAGTGGAATTCTACGTGGACGATCTGGTGGTCAAATCTCATAAGTGCCAGGACCACCTCGAAGATATCTAGAAAATGTTATACTTCCTTCACTCTAACCATTTGAATATGAACTCCTTGATGTGTTCCATCGGAGTTACATCCATAATGTTTCTCGGATTCATCGCCAGATATAGAGGCATCGAAATCGATCTAGAGAAGATCAAGGCCATCAGTCAGATGTCCCCCCCATGTAACATGCGAAAGCTTAGAGGATTTTGAGGCCACTTATCCTATATACATTGATTCATTGCAAATATGGATGGAAGGTTTAATCCCTTTTCCTAGCTCATGAAGTAAGGTACTGATTATCATTGGGATGAGGACTACCAAACAAATTTCAAGGAAATCAAGATGTACCTTCTCCAACCTTTAGTTTGGATGCCACCCATCCCTGGGAATCCATTAAACCTTTAAGTGACTCCTCTGGAATGGTCACTCGGTGCCCTTCTCACCCAAAATCATAATGAAAGGATATAGAAATGTTTATACTATCTTAGCTGCATGCTCCTCTATATAGAGACTAGATATTCCTCAATCAAGAAGAGCTTCCTTGCGCTGGTATTTGCAGTGCAGAAATTGCGACACTACTTGCGTCATCATTAGATACAGCTAGTGTCTTGAGCTGATATGCAGAAGTATATTCCGAACCGCCCTATGTTAATAGTCCATCTATCTTGGTGGGCAGTGATCCTCCAGCAGTTCGACATTAGGATTGTCCCCCAGAAGTCCATTAATGGAAAGACATTGGTGGACTTCATTACCAACCATCCATCTCATATGGACCAGTCTTTAGATCTTTATTTTCCAGATGAGGAAATCCCCTCTGTAGATCAAGTCATTCCGTGTTGTAAAATGCACTTTGATTGTGCTTCCTAAAGCCCTACCAGCAGAAGACTCAATGATCCCAGACTCAAAAAAGTGGGCATGGGTATCATCTTCATCCCACCAACACATGTTATTCGACCAATATTCATTCCTTTTATCAGAAGGCTATACCTACAATGAGGTAGAGTATCAGGATATCATTACTTGCCTCGATCTAGCACTTGAGATATCTATTCCCCACATACATGTGAAAGGGGACTCTGAACTAGTCATCAAATATATCAATGGAGACTATGTCATCAGGAAGCTGGAGCATGTACAACTGTTGGAACATACCCACCAGTAGATGTCCCAGTTCCCATCTTGGCCAGAATTTACTCATGCCCTTCATTTGCAGAATGGTCGAGCCAACACATAGTCCATCTTGGTTGGATCTCTTACAAAACTGGACTAGGATGATTTGATTATCCATGTAGCGCATTAGAGATTAATCACTCCTGTTACTTCATATGGTGATGATATCCTATAGGTAATCCACCTTACCACCAGAGCCTCCACGTCAGGACCCCCACGTCCCCCCACCAAAGTGTTGGACGTGAATCTTGATTAGAGGACCCCCGTTATCGAGTACCTACAGCATGATGATCTCCTAGAAGATCGATCTGAGAATGAGCTAATCTGGAACCATGCATTGCATTTTACCCTCTAGAGTGGTCCTAATCTTGAGAAGATCTTATATATTCCTAAGTTTGATGGGGTTATCCTCTATTGCATTCAAGAAGGTGAGATTTATTAGGTCATGTGGGAGGTTCATGTCGGTTCATGTGGGGCTCATTAAACTCGGTCGAAACTATCTCACCGGATCCAGAGATTGGGGTATTTTTGGCCCACCATGATCCATGACTACATCGAGTTTTCCAAGAGGTTCCATTCATTACAGATCCATGTTAATTATGTGCATCATCCTTTAGATCCTCTCCACACTACCATGTTCTCTTAGACATTTTTGATATGGGGACTTGATGTTGTGGGACCCTATCATCTGGACACAGCTCACCAGTATAGATTCATCCTGACCACTATAGAATTCTTTTCCAAGTGGGAAGAGGCAGTTCTGCTCAACAAGGTCAAGGCTCATTCAATCATTGAATTTGTGAGCTCCAATATTATTTATCAATTCAAATACCCTCACATCGTCTACACCGATAGTGGCACCAACTTTCGGGAAGCCGAACTAAATAAGTTGTACACAAAGTAAAACATTCATTCTAGCCATACCTCTTGATATCATGGGAAATAAAATCGGAAGATCGAGGAGTTATACAAAACACTCTCTAACATTTTGTAGAATATGGTTGTTCATAACAAGAAGAGTTGTCTTGATAAACTCTCCAATGCTCTCTGGTCCTACTAAATGATGACTCATAATTCCACTCTAGTGGACCCATATTCCCTAGTGTATAGAACGGAGGTAGTCCTACCCATCAAGATTCAGTTTCCCTCATTTATCACAATATTCTATGATCAGCAGACATTGTATAAGGTAGATGAAATCCATATGGATGAACTGGAAGCACTTGATGAGAATAGGCTTCATGCCCTGGACAAATCTGGAGAGGCCTCAGAACAAGATAGCCAAATCATTCAACAAGAAATTTCACCTCTTCTCATTCTTACAGGGTGACATGGTGTTAGCCCTGATAATTCCAATGATAATTGGTAGGAAACCATCCAAATTAGAGATTAAAAGGGAAGGACCTTACATAATTCATAAGGTTTCCCAATGGCTCATACTCTCTAGTTACAATGGACGGTGAGCATATAACTCCTGTCACAAATGACAAATTCCTCAAGCAATACTTTTCCAGAGTAAAATGGTCTTAAATGACCATAAACTGTGACATATTTATCGTGTGATGTAAAAGTAAAGGATTCATCTGAGATGAAGGATATAAAACTACTCTGCACTTGTCCCGTGTGACATTACAATGTATGTTTTCCCGCATGATGTTAAACTATATATAGCCCTGAATGACCTTAAACTATTTTTTCCTCACCACATGACGTTAGAACTACATCATATGTCTAGGATAAAGGACTTAAAACTACCCAGAACTCATCCAGCATCATGATAAAATACAAAATGGTTCGAGATCTATGAATTTAAACTAAAATCTCACTGCATTCTCATCCCACGTGATGTTAAACTTCACATCATCTTCATGAACTATGTATGTAATGATTCAAATCCTCATGGGATAAGTATGAATTCTAGGATTCCTTGTCTTAGAGTCTATCCCCCAAATTCCTCCCCCTGACTTCCCCTGGGTATAGTTCTCTTGGATTATTTCACACAGAATCATGTAGACTTTTTTGGCCCTCTTTTATGTTGGGTTTGCAATTAACGTACCATCATTAAGGAAAATATGGACTTTATCAGTGCTAGAAAAGGGCATTAAAAGTAATATTAATTGAGGAGAAGATAGTGGGGGTCCCTTTTACTAGTTCTCCGAAAAGCGTTAATAAAGTCCCATTTATCATCGCTAAAAAAAGCGTTGATAAGCGTTGATAAAAGGTGTCTTTTTTCAGTGCACGTGCTAATAAAGACTCCATTTATCAGTGCTTTTTTAAGCACTGATATAAGTCAAAAAAAAAATTAAAAAGAATATATAATACCGGGGAGGGGAGATTTTAGCAGCACTTGACCCCCCCTATCAACGGTAGGAGGAGCCCCCTCCCCCTCACTGCACGCTACCCTTTCTCGTGCAACCCCCTCCCACTTATGCCAGTGCGCCCTTGCTTCCACCCGAACTCGATCCCGAGACCTCCCCCCTTGTGTGCATGCACAATTACCACTAAGATATTTAGTTTTCTCCCATTTAATGATATATATATATATATATTTATATATTTATATTTATATTTATTCATATATTAATATAGATCCATATTAATATTAATATATTTAGTTATATTAATACTTATATATTTATTCATATATTAATATATATATATATATATTATTATATTTATATATATTTATATCTATTTATATATATAGTTTTAGTTATAATTTTTTTTCTTTATATATATTTGTATATTAATATATATTTATAAGATTAGTTTTAAATACATTTATAAAATATGTTTTTTATGTGTGTTTAAAATAAATAAATACATAGATACATATATATATACAACACACACACACACACAGAAACACACACACACATATATATATATATATATATTTACAAATAAATACATATATATGAGTATATGAAAAGCCATAGAATGTTAAAACGGCCATAAATTCTAATCTAGAAGTTTGTTTCAACTTCACAACCAATAAAATAGATTAAAACAAAATTATCTTTCATTTTATATGTGGTAAAGGCCTAATGGAAATTTGGATCAGAAGTTATAGCTATTTGAATGCTAAAAAATCATGGTATCTTGACTAAAAACTCTATTTTAGGGGCCATATAAGCCTTTTTCGACTCAAAATATGTGATAAAAGGTTCTCTTTTGTCACTAGAATATATAAATTGTTGTCGGCTTCGATTTGATAGGATGTAGAGCTCAAACGGACAGCCAGATCTAAAGTTATGGCTGTTTAAAGTTTGAGATACATTTTCAACTTATTTTAGATCTTTTATTGATATTATTTTTATTTTTGGTGCTTTAAATATGTTATTAAATGATTATTAGTTGATGATAATTAGCAAATTATTAATGAATAATATTTTTTACAATATTTTAAAGCCATTTTCACTACATTTCAAAGTTATTAAATGTAATAATCTATTTATACTTATCTGAATCATATTTAAAAAAATATATATTATATTTATATCAAAATAAATATACTTATATATGAATATATTATTTTTCATGATTTTTTTTTAAATATATACTTTATCAGTGATGGGAAAAAGAACTGATAAAGCCCCCCCTTTATCAGTGGTACTAAAAAAGTGTGGATAAAGGGTTCCCCTTTAACGGTTCTATAAAAAGAGCTGATAAAGGGTGTTCCATTATCCACACTAAAAAATCACTGATAAAGGCTCCCCCTTTAACAGGGGTTTTTTTAGCGTTGATAAAGGGTGGAACTATAGAATCCCAGTTATGTGGTAGTGCATGTGCCCCTCCTGTTCTTCTATCCTATCAACGTCCTTACCACCCGTCGTTAAACATCATGGATTCAGAACTATGTATGGCTTGATTCCCATCCTCATGGGATACATAGGTGTTGGACTCCTCATGTATTAATCATGTTTTAATGATCCCAAATACTATTTATTCTATAGTCTATGTTAACTCTATGTAATCTATCTTACATCGAATGTACAGTAGATTAGTAAAAGCTATCCAAAGCTCTTAAATGTTATACACTCAGTTTGGATACTATATACTATCTTTTGATTCACTTTATAACGATTTCACTGACAAATGATTAAGTTAAATTAATTTCATAAATACTACTGCCTAAGTCTGAATATAGATATTTTTTTAATTCAAGAGACACCATGAACAAGAAGACACCATGAGATCCAGACATCATGTCTAGCAGACACTAGGAACAAGACATAGCAACCATCAGACACTGTGAACCAGACACCGTGAACAAGACACTGTGAAAAAGTCACTGTGACCATGCGACACCATGATCGCGAGACACATTGACTGCAAGAAACCATGACCAATCCAGAAACCCGTGAAGGAGACACTATTTCCATGGCATACTGTGACACCGTTTCCTAATATGTTTTGTCCTCTTATGATTTAATCTCTAACGATCATATTTGAAGATTTTAATGCGCTGAAATAATTAATGTTTCTTTTGTAGACATGTCCTTGATAGTATGAGGTACGAGGTGCATAATACATGCAAACTGTCGGCTCAAACACATACACTCCAAGATAAAAGAGAAATGCGGCCGAGAAACAAAAATGAGACATACTCAAGAGCAGTTTCATGATACTGAAAAAGAAAACAATCTGGTGGGAGTGAGCACGATAATATAATACAATTAAAAAATTGTCTCACGCAACACGACTATACTGAAAAAAACATGAAGCATACTGTAATCCTTGAAATCCGATAATATATTTTCACTGTAAATCACCATGAAGAACACAAGCTGAGTCTTTCTGTCTTTTGACACTCTGTTTTCCATATGAGGACATGAGTTTTGTATTTGCCTCATCTCAGAAGTCCAAAGCTACAAAGACTAACAATCAGAGCACTTCTAAACCTATCTCAATATTTCTGCTCTGTTTTGTATAATTTTATTAACCTTTGAGCATATTGTGTATATGTATTACAACACACTCAATATCATGCATTAAACTGAAGGATATAGGATATCCTTACTCAAACATTCTTTTACTCTTGTGTATACCCACGATAAGTGTGGAAGAGGTCCCTGTGTGACCTGGTTGTTTGTACCCACGAAGAACTGTGGAAGAGGTCTGTGTGTGGCCTGGACGGTCCTGTGTACTGTTGTTAACCCCGATCCAGGGTGTGGATTAAGTTTATTTATATAAACTGATCGGTCTCAGGTGATCAACAAGTAGAGTGGATTAGGTCTCGGCTTGAGACTGAACCACTAGTTTCATATCTGTTGTGCTGGTTAATTTAGTCTTCTATATTTTACTGCTTTACTGTATAATTCAAAAATCACTAAATTCACTTTGACAGTTAATCTTGGAAATAAGTTATAATTGTCTTGTCATAATATAATAGCTTCAAAAGTAATCTTAATAACTGATATTAATATTATTGAGAACTAATCAATCTTCTAAGAAGTTATTTAAATAGTAAAACCTTTATAACCCTACAAACATGATTAACTGGGTTGTATTTAACCTTTTGGAGAATCCTTATAGAAATAATTTTTAATTATAAATTTTTATAGATACTCAATTCCCCCCCCCCCCTAGTAATATACTCTGACCAACATTTGGTATCAGAGGTAGTTTATTAATAATTTATTTAACCTTATTCAATTGTGATTGTAGTTGTACTTTTAAGATCTCTAAATTTCTATTAATTCAAAATTTCTAGCTCTTTCAGAGTATTTCTATATTATGGATAATAAATTGGAAGGTGCTGCAACCAACATGCCACCATTCTTTAATGGAACCAACTATTCTCAATGGAAAATTAAAATGAAAATACACTTAGATAGTATGAGTTTTGAAATTTGGTCTTCTATTATAGATGAATATAATATTCCTACTACTGATAGAATCACATGGGATGAACCTATCAAAACTGCCTACAATAAAAATAGAAAATCTATAAATGCTTTATACTTTTCCTTAGAAGATTAAGAATTCAATAGAATTTCTGCTTGTACAACTGCTGATGAAATTTGGGATACTCTGTCTGTCTCACATTAAAAAAATCTAGTTTAAAATAAATGATACATAATACTTATACTATTAAATATGATAACTTTACAATGAAACCGGGTGAACCTATCTCTGATACGTATCTTAGGATCAATTATAATGGAAACACAATGATTTCTCTTGGAAGAGAAGTCACTTCCAAGGAACAAATCATGATAATTCTCAGATGTCTTCCTGATAGATGGAGATGAACCTCTGTCTCTATTAGAGAATCATGCAACATCAGCAAGCTACCTATAAAATAACTCATTGGAAAACTGATGAAGTATGAAGAGGAACTGAAAGTCAACAAGGAAGAGGATGATGAACCAAAGACGAAATCTGTTTCATTCAAGACCATATCCTCTAAATATAAAGACAAAGGGAAATTGGAATATTGTATAGGAAGTTCTAGTAGTGAACAATCTTCACCGGTCAGTGATGATAAAATTGCTCAATTAGATAGAAGATTCAGGAAATTTTGCAAGAATAATATCTTTTATTGAAAGCCTAACTTCCTGGGAAAATATGACCAAAAGGGAAATTGTTAGGACTAGAAAAGAAGTGACAAGGCTGATAAGATTGTCTGCTATGAATGTAAGCGCAAAAGACATATCAAGGATAGTTTTCCAAAGATAAAGTACAAAAAGAGATATGAGGACAAGGAAAAGAAGCATAAAAATGTAATGAAATCAACCTGAAGTTCTTCTGAGGACAGTTAAAGTGACTCAGAAACATCACATGATGAATTGGAAAACAAATCCAATATGTGTTTTCTATTAAACACATCTGAGATAACACTGGACTCTGCTATACATAATTTATACTATTATAAAAATAAGAGTGACTCTGAAAATATGACTAATAAAGAAATGTTTGTATACTATAACATTCTTGAAGAATCATGCAATGAACTAAAAGACAAATATAAATCATGGAAGAAACAATATTATCTTATTGTGACTGTTAAATCTGAACTCACAACTGAAAAAGAGAAAAATGCTCAACTGATGAAAGATAACAACAAATTAAAAATGTATAATGAGCAATTGAATAATGACCTAGAAACGTTTACCAGTGGGAGGAATACCCTTACTCAAATTCTAGGAAACCAAATTTCCCCTAAATACAACACTGGCATTGGTTATCAACCTAGAAAGGAAAATCTTGGTAGAAATTTTTTTTTTCAAAATCTATAACATATATTTTTACTCCCAGTTCATGACACAAATCAAATAATTCTATTTTTGATACATCTTCTATTTTTTAATGTTTTTTTTGGACCAAATAGAGTTCATTTTTCAAATACTTTACTATATGGTTATGGGAAACCTATGATGTATGTACGGGTTCCTAAAGCACTTATTACTAATATTACTGGAACCAAACATGTATGGGTACAAAAAATTGTTTTTGATAAATCTTTTTGTAGGAAAGTTGCTTAAAGAGTTCCTATAAAAGTGTATCGTACTTGGAAAGTGGATTTTCAAGACACATGACAGGGGACTACTATTTCTTCAAAAATCTAATAAAAATAGATGGAGGACATGTCACATTTGGTGGCAATGCCAAAGGAAAGATCATTGGCCTCAGCAAAATTGGTAACTCTAACTCTGTTTTAATTAATAAATTATTGTTTGTGGATGGATTAAAATATAATCTAGTTAGTATCTCACAATTATGAGATGATGGATTTCATGTTAGATTTCAAGATGATTCTTGCAGTGTCTTTAATTCTAAAAATGAATTAGTGTTTTCTACATTAAGAAATGATAATGTTTACTCTATTAACTTATATTCTTTAGCTTCTCAAAATGCATCATGTATAAATGTATTTCATAAAGAGTCTTGGATCTGGAATAGGAGACTAGGAAATTGTAATATTCACTCCTTTAGAAACATTACTAGAAAAGGCCTAGTTAAAGACTTACCCAAACTTGAGTTTCCAAATGATAGAGTCTGTAATCCCTGTCAAAAGGTAAAACTACACAAAATTTCCTTCAAACCAAATAATGAATTATTAACTTCTCAACCTCTCAAATCGGTTCACATGGATTTATTTGGACCATCTAGAGTTTCTAGTTTAAATGGGAAGCACTATTTTATGTTCTTGTAGATGACTTTTCTAGATATACTTGGACCTTCTTTCTGGCTCACAAAAGTGAAGCCTGCTCTTATTTTACTAAATATTATAAGTCCGTGGAAAATATTAGTGAACTTAGAATTAAATCCTTAACATGTGATCATGGCCGTGAGTTTGAAAATCAAGAGTTTTAATCCTTTTGCTCACAAAAAGGTTATATTCATAATTTCTCTTCCCCTTGAACGCCTTAAAAAATGGAGTTGTATAAAGAAGAAATAGAATCCTGTAAGAGATTTCTAGAACAATGATTAGTGAATATGACCTGCCTTTTTATTTTTGGGATGAAGCTGTCAATACAATTTGCTACATAATCAATAGAGTGTTAATCAGACCTATTCTTAAGAGTACCCCTTTTGAGTTATGGAACAATAGAATACCCAAGGTTAAATACTTCAAAGTTTTTGGATGCAAAGTCTATATTCTTAATACTAAGGAAAATATATAAAAAATTTCATCTAAGAGTGTTGAAGGTATTTGTTTAGGATATTCCATGTCCAGTAAATATTATATAGTGTTCAATAAAAGAACTAAATGTGTTGATGAATATTTCCATGTCAAATTTGATGAAATAGATCCACATGATACTAATACCCTTCTAGAGAACCTGGAGGATGATGTATCAAATTTGAACATTAATCCAAAATCCTCAAACCATTATGTGAAAGAATCTATGAAAACTTCTAGTTCTGGAAATTCCTTAGACATAAGCCATAATGAACTTGAAATTACTAGTCCCTCATTTTCTAGAGTTGTTAGAACTTTTAAGAACCATCCTTTAGATTTTATTGTAGGAGACCTAAACAAAGGAACACAAACTGGAGCTTCTCTTAGAAATCAGGTTGAACATCAAGTCTTCTTGTCACAACTTGAACCCAAAAACATTAATGATTCTATCAATGATGAATTTTGTCTGATGTCTATGCAAGAAGAACTTAATCAGTTTGAAAGGAACAATGTTTGGAAACTTATTGAAAGACCTAAGGACACATTCACCATAGGCACTAAATAGGCGTTTAGAAACAAGGTAGATGAGGCTGGTAACATAGTTGGAAACAAGGATATATTAGTGGCACAAGGATACAGTCAAGAAGACATAAGTGACTATGAGGAGACCATTCCACCAGTAGCTAGACTTGAAGCCATTAGAATCCTTCTTACTTATGTTGCACATATGAATTTCAAACTACATCAAATGTATGTTAAGAGTGCTTTCTTAAATGGGTATATAGCTGAGGATGTCTTTTTTGAACAACCCCCTAGTTTTACATACCCCCCATTTTCCAAATAACATTTTTAAATTATCAAAATCTTTAAAATGCTTGAAACAGGCTCCAAGAGCTTGGTATGATCAGTTGAGTACTTTTCTTATTTCCAAATGTTTTACAAAAGGAATAGATGATCCTGCCATTTTTATAAAAAGAATTTCAAATGATGTTTTAGTTGTTCAAATCTATATATATGACATTATTTTGGGATAATCAAGAAATTATTTATGTGTTGATTTTACTTAAATGATGCAAAATGAATTTGAAATCAGTTTAATGGTTGAACAAAAATTATTTCTTGAATTTCAAATCTTTCAAAATAATGACGGTTTTATTTTAAATCAATGTAAATCTACTAGAGATCTTATAAAATATTTTGGATTGCATATCACTAAAAGTAGTGACACTCCCATGAGTACCACTTGTAAGTTGGATCTTGATGAAGATGGAAAATCTGTTGATCAAACCACTTATTGAGGGATGATTGGAATTTTACTCTACTTAACTCCTAGTCGACATGACATTATGTTTAGTGTGTGTATGTGTGCTCATTTTCAAGAAAATCCTAAGGAATTTCATTTAAATATTGTAAAGAGAATTTTCAAATACCCCAAAAAAACCCTCAATCTAAGACAATTCTATCCTAGAGGAAAATCATTTGAATTAGTTAGTTATTCTGATGCTGACTTCGGTGGCGGTAAGTTAGATAGAAAAAGAACCTTTGGAACATGTCACTTTTTAGGCAAGTCACTAGTATCATGGTGTAGTGAGAAACAAAATTTTGTTGCATTATCTACGTCAAAAGCTGAATACATAGCTGCTGGCTGTTGTTGTGCACAAATCTTGTGGATGAAACACACATTACTAGATTATGGATATCAATTCAAGCATGTACCTATAAATCATGACAACACAAGTGCTATTAACATTTCAAAAATCTTTTTTCACATTCTAGGACAAATCACGTTGATGTAAGACATCACTTTTTGAGATATCATTATCAAAATAGTGATATCACTTTGGAATTCATTGGTACTAAGTATTAGCTTGCTGATATATTCACCAAACCACTAAATTCTGAAAGAATAGACTACCACATACATGAATTAAGCATGATAAATCTTAAGTAAATATCTTACTGGTTTATATTTATCTTTTTTATGTCTTAATTTTGTATCTCTTACAATTTCATGTTTACGGTCTCACAGTTAGTGTCTCAAAACTACTGTCTGACAATCAATGTCTCACTGTAAAGCTCATTTACTACCTCACCGTGAAGTTCAAGTTTATTATCTCACCATAAATTTCATGTTTACTGTCTCACCATGAAGTTATTTCACTGTCTCGCCATAACATTCATTCATTGTCTCACTGTAAAGACCTGATACAGTCTTTCCATAATGATTCTTTATGATTTTTATTTATGAATTAAAAACTGTATTGCGGTAATTACTCATTTCACCTCTTTATTTTCTCACATTTTTACTTTTGTGATGTTTGGTATTTATAAATGATAAAATAAACATAGTATCACTTGTCCTTCACTCAATCTCTCTTATAATCATTCAAATTTGTGACCCTTCTTCAAACCTTATCTCTCGAACCTTTGGTGAATGCCTAGGATGTAACACCCTTCATCATCGACTCCTCATAAACATAGCTCAAAGAAGAATAAAATCACACCCAAGCTAGAACCCAAAGGTCCTCTAAACTCAAATCTAGTAAACCGATTGGTAGTACTTGAGAAAGAGGTTTTCCAAAAATGACTTCTGTCAAGTAAGTCTCGATTTATGAAAGTTTTAAAAGATAAAGGATGGTTAGAGTGGTTCTTGAAGGAAGATAGACCTATCTATCCTATGTTAGTGGCTCAGTTTTATCAATATCTTTAGTTCTCCTTTGATTCTGAATATGGGTATGTTGTGAACAGATGGATAAATTGCCATAAATGATCATTTTCTTCAAGTTTATAGGCTAGATGCATTAGGATACCTCATAAAGGAATCTGTGAGGACTATCAGAGAGGACCTCCACCTTCCAGTGAGTTCATTGTTTTGGAAGATGCTCTGAAAAGCTGAAATTGAAATGGAACCAAGAGAAGATCCATTACTACCAAACTAGATAGAGAATAAAGACTCTTCATTAAGTTTATATAGAACCTGATTAGCCCTAGAAAAGGTGATTTTGCTGTTATAAAATATCAAGATGTGTTTCTGGTTAATATTGTGAAAAAAAGGCATAAGATCAGCCTTTGTAATTATGTCATACACCATATGTGTGAACTGATCAAAGCCACATCAAAGTCATCCTCCCTATTTCACTCTCGGCTTATCTCAGCCACGCTTCGTGCCAAAGGTATGGTTGGACCTAATGAGGATGTTATCAAGGATTATGAGTTTTTCCTTTCGAATTTAACTATCAAGAGGATGAAAATCAATTGGAATCCTTGGAAAAAGGCATGGGTGGAAGACAATTATAGAATTTATGAAAAATTTAATCCATTAGAACATCCCTCAAAACCAAAAGATATTTCTGATCCTTGTTTGGAATAAGATGTGGTTGTTGAATATTATGAACAAGAATAAGAATAAGAAGCAGCTATTGTGCCTCCCAAGGAAACTATTTCTGATTTAGAAAACATTACTTATATCCCTCAGGTAGAAAGTGAAGAAGAAGTCCCTACTTCTAAATATTTTGTTAATCCAGAGGTTCAACTCGAGGATAAAATAGAATCTTCTATCAAAGAAACCAAAAATAATGTTGTAGAAGAAACTATAGAAAAAGAATTACATGCTATGCAAGAAGATGACCTTGAAGAACTCCCAGTGGAACATTCTATTCCTAGAGGAATTTCTTCAGTTGAGGAAAGGATGGAGCTGGCTTTTCAATTGGCTAGGAAAGAAATGAGAGAGGAACTAAGAGATGAGATAGTGGAATTAAATCAAGACCCTAAGCATCTCAGTCCTAAGAAGGATGCAACTATTGAGGTGGAGTAAACCCCAAATATGGAATCTACTGAAGTACCAAACCCGATAGTTTCAAGCCATGTTGACACTCAGTATAAATTCCCCAGTTTTTATGTTTTGGATGACTCTCAGAATGTTTTAGTAAAACACATTTACCTTTCTACTATGTTCTAATTGAAATTTATCTCTAATCTTTCCCTTCAGAAGGAACCTGATCCTGTATCAGTCCCTATTTTTGAACCTTCATCAGAACAACCATCCTTGGTGAGTAAAGATGATATGAAAGAATTTGGAGCTACCCTTTTGTCTGGTTATGAAAGTGTCCTGAATTCAAAACTTGCTCTTGTAACTCATCTAAGTGAGAAAGATGCCTCACTGTTTTTGGAAAAAGTTATTTGGAAAATACAACCAAAAAAGCTTCAAGAGGTTTAGGAAGTCAGAGTTGAAAATAGACTACTTAGTGACAAAGTGAAGACTCTAAGAGGAATGATTGAAGAAATGCAGAAAGACTTGCATTCGAGATTAGAGCTTGATTCTCATCCTATAGAACCTATTGTTACTCAAACCCCATGGAATGTTGTGTCCCATATTCAACCTCATTCATCTTCTTTAGTTGAAAAGGTCACTAAAAGGAACAAACAAATTGTGAAGGAGATGAGAGAGATTGTTTTTAATCTTAACAAGCTCACTAATGAATATACGGGGTGTCTTCAAAAAGTGTTAAAACAACTGAAATTTCTTACCACAGCTGTCAATGCTTCTAAATCATCTGGACAATCATCTCAATCTTCTCTAGATAGTAACCTTCTCCGAATAGTGGTCAAAGAAGAACTTCAGACTGTGCTTAGTGGATTCAATACAGATTCTCTAAATGATATTAACAAGAATAGTGAAAGAGTTCTTGAACTAGTCCAAATCCATTCCAAAATTGCTAATGATGCTCAATAAAAAATTTCCATGAAAGTGGATTTCTACTTCAATCGAATCTTCTCAAAGACTGACATGAACAATCTCTTTAAATATCTTGTAGAAAACAGAGGATTCCTTCTGTTACTCAAGCCTTCAAGGCCCAAGTTCTAAATCTCACAGAGTTCACTCATTTTTTGGATAAGTTTATGGAAAACAAGGATGACTTTGAGAAGGCTATACAGTATGGTGGAGATATCATTGTAGGTTTTATCAAACTCTTGAGGTCACATATTCATGTCTAGAGTACGGCCATTGTTCCTCCTACGGCTACACCTCTGAGACCTGGTCTGCCTACATTCACCACTACCATAGCCTCTACTTATATGTTTTTTGGTCAGGCACTGAGTCAGATTAGGCCTTTGATCCTTAATCAAGAACCCCCTCAGTCTTCTACTGCACCTACTTTGGCTCCCTCTATCTTTGAAGGCTTTACTTTACCGTCCCTATCAACCAGCACACTCCCTTCTTCTACCTCAACTTCTGCTCCAATGGATTCCTCTTCTACTACTGTTTCTAAAGGCAAAGAGAAGACCAGTCAGTGCATAAGTATAGTGTTTACTCTATTTTTATGGGAATATTGTTTCAATTTTTTAATTTCTATATTACCACTCTTTTTATCTAATCCATTATGCACTTTGCTTGTCTCTTTTCTCTTTACTTTTCTTGCTACTTTTTGATAATCCCAAAAGGGGGAGAAATATATGAGATAGAACTATATATATGAGACTTATATGATACATATATGGGAGATAGAAATCATTCGATATATGTTATATGCTCATTTGAACTATGTTGTTAGAAAAAATATACACTCTAAAGTTATATGATTTGTGATCACCAAAAAGGGGGAGATTGTTGGACTCCTCATGTATTAATCATGTTTTAGTGATCCCAAATCCTATTTAGTCTCTAAGACATGTTAAATCTATGTAATCTATCCCACACCAAATGTATAGCAGCTTAGTAAAAGCTATCCAAATCTCTTAGTGTTATACACTCAGTTTGGATAGTATATACTATCTTTTGATTCACATTATAATGATTTCTCTGAAAAATGATTATGTTTAATTAATTTCATAAATAATACTACTTGAGTATGAATACAAATATTTCCCTAATTCAGGAGAGACTGTGAACAAGTAACCACTGGACATCCAGACACCGTGACATCTAAACATCATGACCAGCAGACACCATGAACAAGACACAGCGACCAGCAAACACCGTGAACATGACATCGTGAACAAGACACCATGAACATGAGACACTGTGACCACGAGACACCGTGACTTCAAGACACTACGACCAATCCAGACACCATGTGAAGGAGACACTGTTTCTATAACATATTGTGACACTGTTTCCTAATATGTTTTATCGTATTATGATTTAATCTCTAATTGTAATATTTGAATATTTTAATGCACTGAATTAATTATTGTTTCTTTTGTAGACATGTCCTTGACAGTATGAGGTACGAGGTGCACAATACATGCAAACTGTCGGCTCAAACAAATACACACCAAGATAAAAGAGAAACATGGCCCAGAAACAAACATGAGACATATACAAGAAAAGTTTCACAATACTGAAAAAGAAAACAAGCTGGTGGGTGTGAGGGCGATAATGGAATACACTTGGAGAATTGTCTCATGCAACTCAACTCTACTAAAGAACACACGAAGCATACTGGAATCCTAGAATCCTGAGAACATATTCGCACTATAAAACACCATGAATAACACAAGATGGATTTTTCGGACTTGAGATACTCTGTTTTCCATATGAGAACTTGAGTTCTGCATCTGCCCCATCTCAGAAGTCCAAAGCTGAAAATGCTATCACTGAGAGCACTTCTAAACCTATCTCAATATTTCTGCTATGTTGTGTATCATTTTATTAACTTTCAAGAAAAGTGTGTATCTGTATTACAACACACTCTTTCTCCTACATTAAACTAAAGTATATATGATATCCTCACTCAAACAGTATTTTACTCTTGTGTATACCCACAATTAGTGTGTAAGAGTTCCCTATGTGTTCTGGTTGTTTGTACCCATGATGAACTGTGGAAGAAGTCCTTGCGTGGGCTAGAAAGTCCTGTGTACTATTGTTAACCCCGATCCAGGGTGTGGATCAAATTTATTTATATAAACTGCATGGTGGAAGGTGATCACCAAGTGGAGTGGATTAGGTCTCGGATTGATACTGAACCAGTTGTTTCATATCCATTGTGATTTTTAATTTAGTCTTCTCTGTTTTACTTCTTTACTGTATAATTCAGAAATCACTAAATTTAATTTGATAGTAAATATTGGAAAGTAGTTATAATTGTCTTGTATTAATAGAATAGATTAAAAATCAATCTTAATAACTAACATTAAGATTACTGAGAACTAATCAATATTCTAAGAGGTTATTTAAATAGTCAAACCATTATAACCGTATAACCTTGATTAACCGGGTTGTATTTATCCTTTTGTGGAAACCTTTTAGAAATACTTTTTAATCAGAAATTTTTATAGATACTCAATCCCCCCCCCCCTTGAGTAATCTACTCTGACCAACAATAGGAATTCATGGATATTTTTTTCGTAGGCTGAGCCCCAAACTGCACGATCTGCACTTGGGTCTGGGCCATTGGCCTGGATGCTTCTCAAAACACATGGTGTGGTGCATGCTTTGTTTTCCTTCATTCACATCAGTTTTATCATGATTGGACTGTGTATCCCCCTCTTAGAGATGTCCACATATTTTTTCCTTTCCACCATGATGTTAAACAATGGGCATGTTCATGATTTACACAACCCATCATTTGTTTTTTCTTCATCATCCACATCCAAAAGGACCCCCGAACGGCATGGATATTGGGACATAGGTCTCTCCTACCATATTGGGCCAAATTCCCTGAGGATTCCGATTAACACATTGATACAGGTCCTGCATTTCGAATATGGCCATTGGTCGATGCTCATTTTTTTCCCATTTCAAGTCACACGATATGGATGTTGTTTTTTAAATACGATCAACAACCATCCTCCATCGTTATCACCACCCCTATATGTCCCAAATATTTGGTGCAGTGATTCATTTTGTCTAGATATCACTTTGAATGTCAGTGTGGCTCAAGCAGGGTTGTTGGTCTGGGTGAGATCGACCTCGCCTTATGTTCCCTTATATGCATGGGAGAACTTGATCCCATTCCATGTTCCCCATATCGAGCATTGCTCATGTGGGATTAGGAGCTTTGGTACGGCCATACCCCCATAAAGGGTCCCGCGATTATATTCCAAGCACTATGACCTTAAACTAATGTCCCCACCTTCCACATCACATGTTGTTAAACTGCATGATCCATCTGAACTAAAGGACATAAAACCACTCAGCACCTATCATGCATGATGATAAACTACTACCTAGCTGGGACTTTATGTTTGTGGACCATCCTTAGGTCCCCCCGTCCATTGTCCTTACCACAAGATGTTAAACAACACAAGTCCCACCACACTTTACACTTCCCATCATTTGGGATTCCATCATATTTCACATCTGAAAGGACCCATAAACAGTATATATGCAAGGCCTCAGGGCTCTCCTACCGTCTTAAGACAACATCCTCAAAGATTATAGATAACATTTTGATACATGTCCCATGTTGTGAATATGGTCAATGGTTGATGCTAAATATTTTCCCCCATCACTGGTCACACAATACAAATATTGTGTTGTGAACAAGGTCAACACTTATCCTCGATCATTGTTTCTGTTTTTTGGTCTCCCACATATTAGGCACGATGATTCACCCTTTCTACACATCTTTCCCACGCATGTGAAATTAAACTAGGTGTCTATGGTTTGAACTCTATAACCATAAAATATGATCTACCACGTCCTTATCAAATGATGTTAAACTACACTGCATCTTTAATAACTACGTGTGGCTTGATTCCTACCCCCAAAGGATACGTAGGAACTACCAAACATTTCATCTTCGGGTCAAGCTCGCCTTCTTAGAAACCACCTAATCTCTCTAGCCCCTTGGCCTTAGTCCTCCAGGATGGAGGGTATATGGTGTGGTATAAGATTTTTTTCTCATTCATGTCAGGTTTTTAATAGCTACACCATGTACTTCCCCCTCTTTGGCAGTTCACCAGCGTGCCTAGGAGCACTCCGGTTCAGGACCGAGATTTTTGTATTCTACATGGACAAGTTCCTTCCCATTTTTATGCTTCATGTTCCCCTTTATTTTGAATTTAAGAATTTTTCACATCCTAAAGGACCCCCGAATGACATGGATGATTGGCCCCAAGGCTCTCTTACCATCTCAGGCCAATGTTCTCGAGGATTCTGAATGACAATTTGATACAAGTCCCACATTGAAAATATGGTCAGTGCACGATGCTCATTTGTTGTTCCCATTTTAGGACACACAATATGAATGTTGTGTTTTGAACATGTAAAAAATCATCCTCCATAATTGTTCCACCCCCATTAATCCCTAAATATTGGTTTCATGATTCACATCCTTTTCTATTCCATCATGTCTAAGTAGATTTCTTAAACTCTTGGTGATATCCCTCTGTGCACGTTTGCGCGTAAAGAGGAAAAAGCCATAGTGAGGTATCATTTGAGGCTCCACACCATTTCCTATTTATGTTTTATTCTATTTGTTGCAAATACCTTCTATACGCTTGTTTTCCACATCGAGTGCAGCTCAGGTGGTCTTATGGACTTAGTCATGGATTACACTCATTTGTAAGAGTCCCACTTCCCATGTTCTGAGCTCTAAGACCTCATACTAAGATCTATCTACATCCTTAACATAAGATGTTAAACTACATAACATCCATAAGAACTATGTACATCTTGATTCCCATCTGTATGGGATATATAGGATTGACCGAGCATTTCATCTTCAGGTCCATCTCAGGTTCAACTAATTATCTCTTATGTTCGGCCTTTTGGCCCTTAATTTTATAGGATTGAGTGGTGTGGCGTATATGGGATTAAGACCTCATTAAAATTGGGTTTTCAATAGTTTCACCATGTACTCCCATTTTAAGAGCTAGTCTCTCTTTCCTCTCGTCCTCTGCGACGTTAAACTGCACTCTTAGAACTATGTATGGCTTGATTCCCATCACCATGGGATACGTAGGAAAACTTTTACATTCCATCTTCAGGTCTAGACCCATATCCTCTGATCTTTCTCATCCCCTTAGCATGATTTTTTTCCTATGGAGTTGTACGTGGTGTAGTGTGGGCCTAAGTTCACATTCATGTTAGGTATGCCTTATCACACCTTGTTCATTCCATCTAAAAGCTTGTTCTTCTGTATGTGTCCAATCTATATGACCTTAAAATATGTTTCCCAATCCTACATGACTCTAAACTATTATTTCATTGTTGTGTGATGTTAAAATACATTGGCTGGTCTTATCATATGACCCTAAACTATGACAATATCATTATGGCTACACAATGAAAAATGGAAATGCATTGGGATGCCCTAACTCGAGGGGACATCATGTTTGGTATCATTCATCCACCATTCCATTTTTCAAGGCCAATATGTGGATTGATTCCTATAATAACATCCAGATTCTCTATCCTGGGGTCATTGCTTCAAAAAACACATCCTCCCTAAAGAAAAAAAAGATCCACCAAATGCCTCTTTTTTTGGTACATGGTCTAGAACTGTACGATAGTATTTCCCATGACATTAGTGATATACGATGACACTCTACCAAAACTACATATGGATTAATTCCCATCATAATGGGATAGTTAGGAAGCCCTAACCACTTTTCCCTAGGCCCATCCCAACTTTCTCTTTTGGTCCCCTAACCTAAATATCTCCCCAAGAACACATGGTGTGATACAGACTCCTGGTATCCTCATTCACGTCAGGTTTTTCAATAGCCACACCATGTGTTTCCCTTTATCCTTTCCACTATAGTCTAAGATCTAATACCTTAAAACGAAGATTCAACTATCCTTGTCGCATGAAATTAAACTACATGAAACATGAATAACTTTGTAAGACTTGATTCCATCCTCGTGGGATACATATGAATTCCCTTACATTTTTTCTACGGGTCCAGCCCCATGTATCTTAAATCCTTCCCCCCTTTTTCAGCCTCCTTGGCCCATACACTGTCGGAAGCTTGTGGTGTGGTGCAGAATAATTATATCCTTATTCACATTGGGTTTTAAAACGAGTCTCCTCTTAAACCAGGAGTTTTCACCCCCATGACCCTTCTGCTTGTAAAGGAGTTTGACTCCCTCTATTTGATACTCCTCATTGGTGTACCTAAATACACCATGGAAAAGAGACCAAAGTGAAGAATTTTTTATTGACATTCCCTCATTTCATGTTCACACTTAATGAGACCTTTATTTGGATCTATGTCCTCTTCAACATCTGAAGGGAACCCATATATGGTCTAGTATCATGCCACATTGTCCTACCTACTATCTTGGGCCAACGCCTCAAAAGACCTCTGAAGACATTTTGCGACATGTCCCATGTTTTGAACATGGTCAACAGTCGACCCTTATTTTTCTCTTCCCATTCCAGGATAACACGAAACAAATGATGTGTTTCGAACATGGTAAGCATCTATCCTTTATTTTCAAGCCACCTTCATTGTGATCCTAATCTCTAACAACATGATTGACATTTTTCCACTCCCTTATGTTCAAATAGAATTTCATCACACTAGGTTTTACACCTCCGCACATCTATGTGAGTTAAGAAGGTGGGTCAATACTTTTGGGATGTCATTCACCTAACATTTCATTGCCCCTGATGTCTGCCTCCCAGTACTAGGAAAGTCCCCCCACTACTCACTATTTCCCGCATCGATCATGACTCACGTGGGCTTAGTAGTTTTGGTAGGATGTATTCTAGTGTAGTCAAACAACACATGACTTTGTCCCACATGAAATTAAATTTCATCCTCAACACTATGTATAGATTTATTCCCATTATAAGGGGGTACGTAGTAATGCCCAAACACTTTGTCTCAGTCCCAGCCCAAGTTTCGCCATCTTCGGTCTCTCGGCCTAAGATTTTCCCTAGGGTTTTTTCGTGTGGTATGGACTGCCTTGGTCCTCATTCACATAAGGTCCATAACGGTTGCACTGCCTACTTCCCCCTTTGGGATCTCCCCTTACACTCTTCATCCTACCATATGAATACAAACTACACGAGTTATCCAAACCTACATATGTCTTGATTCCCATCCTCATGGGGTATATAGGAACGTATGAGCACTTTCCTTCAGGTCTATCCCAAGCTACACCACCTCTAGTTTATGGTATAAAAAAATATCATAGGGAACACATGGTGTGTTTTAGACTCTCAAAGTCCTCACTCACATCAGGATATGTAACGCACCGCACGTTACCTTTCTAGGTAACCGTTTCCTCAACATATGACTTTAAATTGTAGCCCTAACTTGAACAAGTTCATGATTCCCCCATGATAATTATGGTATGTGTGAGCTTCCTCACCAATGAGGGTTTCCCCCACAAACATTGGTCTATAACCAAGTTGTGTCCAAGAACTACGTATGGGTTGATTCCTACCCTATCATGATACATAGTGATATATGGATTTATAGTTTCCAGATCCATCCACATGCTTTTAAACATTCTATACGATCGTCCTGGCCTTGTCCCCTCTTTTGGGATCGTTCATTTCCTCTGTCCTCACCGTATGACCTTAAACTATGTGTCTATCATCCTCTATGGCATGATGTAAAACTACAAGTAATTATATATCCTCACCATGGGGTTCCTATCTAGAAGTAGGATTGATCCTGGTTCACACCAATGTGCCCAACTTATGTGTTTTCATCATGGTGGGGTAATTTCGAGAGTGTTGGACTCCATTCGAACAACCCACCAATCCACCCTCCACGCTTTGAATTCCATTTATTCTGAATCTCATCCTCTTTCAAATATAAAGGAACCCCCTAACAGTATATATTTTTGGCCTATGGCTCACCTACTGTCCTTGGCTAATGTTCTAGAAGAAAATGGATGACATTTCGAGTTAGGCCCCGTGTTTTGAACATGGTCAGCAGTCTGATCTCATTTGTTTTCCCCATTTCAGGAAAACATAATAGGGATACTATGTTTTGAACATGATCAATAGTTATCCTTCATTTTCTTTATAGTACTACAGTGTTACAAATTTTTGATATCGTGATTCAAACATTCCACTCCCCTATGTCTGGATTGATTCCAATGCCCCTGAAATTTCCCCACTCATGCACTAGAGCACGTTGGGAAAACAATAATTCAAATGTTCTAAGAACTTAATTCTCCAGTCAGGCCTCCCCCATCCCTCTCGGAAATCCGGAGAGGTTGTTCAGAGCCTAGATTCACGAATCCTGGTTTTCACTCTCATATCCGAATAGAATAATGATGTCATCATCCCTTGTTTCTCACATCAGGCACGACCCCACCTGATCTTAGGCATTGATCATTGGATATTACAAAAATGTGATGGAAATTTGGAAAACCAAAGCCAACCAATATAATTCAAGCATGTAGTCAACATAAACAAGAAAATCATGAACATATGTTTATAAGATTACACACAATACAATGCCCAAGTATTGGCCCCTCCCATGGATGGGTTGACCTCTTCAGTAGAGTCTTCTAGCTCTACCACTCACTGGATGGTGGTGTCCAAGATCTATTGTCATATGTTAAGCTCCTTCTCCTCCTCAACAGCGATGGGTCATAGTTCATCAGCCATGATTTGGGCCCGCTCAACGTCAGCTCTCAAGATACACATCTCATCGGGGGCTCACTTCATCTGTTCTTTGTCCTCTTCTAGTTGGGCCTTCAGGATTGATACGATCCCCGATTGTGCATCGAGGAAATAAGAGTACTCATTCTCTTATTCCCTCAAACAATGTGTCTTGTTCTTGACCTCATGAAGTCTCTTGATGTTCATGGACTTCGTTCACTGTTATCCCACACCAAGGCCACAGTCGTGTTCCTATATCTTTTTTTCATGAGGTATCAGATGATCATATGAGGATGCTGGGAATCCCCTCCTCTGGCGCATAATGCATGTATCTAGTAATAAAGCCTCCCATCTAATATAAAAATTTTAATTGTGGTGTCTCCCCAATGATGTTCTTGATTAGCTTCCATGACTGGGAAAATACAACATTGATTTCCTCTTCATCGACGGTTGTCTCATCCTGGTCCTTGATGTCGGTAGGTTAATATGAGAGGAACGCCTCTAGGAACTCGTCAATAGGATCTTCATCTGGTGTCTGGTTAGGTATGTCAGGACCCATGTCATCTAATTGATCCCCATCATCAGATTCAACAAAAATGATTTTAGGATCGGTCCTACTAATGATCCATCCTATGATTGGTAGTGTTACAGCTTAGTCAGTTTGGTCGTCTGCTTCCACAACCATTGGTGTTCTCCTAGGAAAGGAATTTCTTGTAGATACTTCTATCCTCTCTAAGGAATCTCATGCCATTTTAATAATTGTGCATTCGAAAAACACACAAACATCAGTTAACCTTATTTAATGGATGACAGTTACAAAGTCTGTGATGAAGACATACAGAGATCAAACAGTCTGTTTTTCCATTGCATTGTTGAAATCAGGACCCTAAAGTGTGGCCCCCTATATATGGTTGGGAAATCTAAAGATTTCAAGAGATCCACCCTAGGTGTTATGGACCCACTAGGTGCAGTAATGGCCATCGTTGTTGGTGCAGATCCTGAAGTTCTCATAGTTATATATATGATTGCACGAGAGTGGGTCTTGCATATGAGGCCCTCCAACATAGGTAAAATTTTAGTGGAGAAGTTCTAAATGACCTATATGAGGACTAAGGTAATGTGTTTTAGGTTTTACCTCAAGAGCATCTGCAAACTCTTCTGGTTCTGAGTTTGTGACCTCACCCTCCTCCAGAGGGCTCCCTCCACCGGCCACTTCCCCCCAGGAGGACCCTTTTGATTATTATAGTAAGGGGAGTCACTCCCTCAATTCAGAGGTCGATAACTATGGATGGTTCGTTCAATTTATCAGCACCTTCAATCAATCCTTCATTGTACACGGAGTACCCTTAGAGTGCATGAAATCCTCCATCTCAGTGATATACTGCTCCCCCAATGCCTGAGATACTAAAAAACCAGAACTGGTGTGACCAATCCCTAAGAAATCCATCCAGATATGGTTCAAATGGTTCCACATCTGATAAGGGTTGAGGAATTTTATGTTGACATCCCAGATGTCCCAATCCTCTGGGAATATAGCATCCTCAGGCATATCTTTATAGCGTAGCCACTTTCACATAGCCTGGGTGGGTGTCCTACACTAACCATTGGGAGGCCTCCTATCTAGATGACTCTACACCACTAGGATTATCGGGTCTTCCACTGTCAACTACCTCTTGGTTAGTGTGGGTCTGATCTCATTGTCGAGCACGTCAAATTAGTTGTTTATTTTTAACTAGAATTTATACTGTATAGAAGCAACCCTAGCTCATCTCTGGATTAAGCCTTAGATCATTAAATTATAAATGAGGTTATGATTAAGAAACTAAAAGGGTAATGGGGTTTTAAAAAACATGGGTTTTGGTTCTTTAAAGACAAAAATTAAAATTATATTACTACTAAGAGAAACCATTTGGGGAAATTGTGATCAACATAGGTAAGTGTCCCATGATGCTCAATCTGTCATCGATCTCAAGGGAAAGGGACGGATAATTGATTCATTTATTTATACACACTAAAACCAGTATAGTAAGTTTTTTCTTACTAGGTTATAACCTAGGATATTATCAATCAACGATATTGATTATTAGTAACTGCTCAAAATCAACAAACATGAATCGATGTGGAAACGAAACCCAATCAAGTCATCACATAAACAACGTGACGAGGCGACCAGATTTGTGTAAATGATAAAATATTGCACAAGGAAAGTACATTAATATTCATGGGTTAATTCTCCTAGAATTTATCAATGTACTTAATCCATTTGCAAAGTCATGAAAGGGAAGGGGTTAGAAAAGAGGCAATCACACTCAAATCATCATAAGATCAGGGTTATGCATGGAAGCATGTGGATTCATGTTCATATTATTTGTATTTGATCATACAAGATTAATCACAAATTAAGAAGGTAGAAATGAAGAACCGTTGACAATAAACCTAAAATTCAATTACCTTGTAATGATTACAAGTGTGGATCTCATAATTAAAACAAAGGAAACCCCCCAAATTGATCACTAAGATGTTTAGAAGTACATGAGGGAGAAGAGAAATATAATTGATTAAGATAGCTCTCCAATTTGACACACCTTCACCCCTGGTCGTGAAACATGATAGGATGAGTGGGAAGAGTGATTTTATAGACATTAATATCCAAATTTCCTAAAAAAGTGGTCAAGTATCTAAAGGGATGGGTGACTATTAAAGAAAGAATATATACTCAATATTTATTCGGCTGGTTGACTGAATAAACACATGAAAATGAATTGAAATTCAGTGGAGAGTTGGGGATTCTAGTTAATTGTCCACCGGATTTGGACTTAGACCAATTAGATCTTTGAGGATCGACTTATATCCCAAATATAGAAGGGTGGTCAAATCTAGCCTGCTCAGAATTCGTTCACATTATGAGCCTATGTTGGGCCTCCAAATGGATGAATTTGACTCCATGTTATTCTAGAGAAATGTATACCACATTTTTTTCCATTCATAAACGCATTTTTTAATCAATATAATGAACTTATGACCCACAATACAAATAATTATTCACATTCATGCTTGGGGCCTTGTGCAGTTTGGCCCATTTTTCTTGAATTCCATCACAAGCTCTTTAGATCACCTCCCCCTACAATGTAAACATAGAAAAAGTAAATTTTCTCTATTAAACAGTGATGATCATTAATTCATTTAATAAAACATGAAGTGAAGTTTTTTTATTCTATTTGAATTATTCATTACAAAACTAGTTTAAAACAACGGTATAAGGGTGGAATTGAATAGTGAATCATTATGTGATCTCACCCCCACACCTAAAAATTTGCACTCTTAGAAAAAAATCACATATCCAAAAAATTATTATGAATTTATATATTCCCAACACCATGATGAATTAACATTTAAAAAAAAATTAAATCACTAAAGTAATGTGATCAATTCACAAACAACACCAAGGATTTCTTCCTAGTGAAAATGGAAAAAGATGTCTCCTTAATCATATCACAATGAAATTAAAATAGATTGAAGAATCCAAATTAAGAAAAGAGTTCAAAATTAATCCATGGAATTAACTCTCCATGTGTGTGTGAAAACCATTCCATGCAATTCTTTCCACTTTCTATCCAATAATTATAGGTTATTTTAACATTTTTTTAGCTTGAATAATTTTGTCCCCCGAACCTTCCCTAAATCCTTTGCAATCATATTTCAAGACCCACTCACTAAATCTTTCCAGAAAGTCAAAACATAATCTCATGAATTAGATATCCCCATATGTTGCACATTTCATCACTCCCCTAGTTTATTATTGTTGTTTTTTTAGAAGTTTTATTTCGAACAAATCTCCCACCCATCTCTCAATCCGTTTTTTATCTCCTAAGGACACTAATTTTAATAGTTATAATAAGATAAAAGGTTGAGGATGAGTGGTTTTTGACCTAACAAAGACACATACCAAAATAAATATATTATTTTATTTAATACAATAGTCAGATATCAGGTACACACACATAATTCAATTCGGTACAATAATGAAACATATCGGATAAGAAACTAACATATGAAAATATCTTTTTATGATAATAAAACTTTAACCAAGAATATATTTACCATATATTATGTAAAAAACATTCACAATTTTTATCTTGGTGCAAAAATGAGTGGAGATATTATAGACACTGTTTTCCCCAAAACTACTCACACAAGGGGAATCAATCATCTCAAAGGTTTCATAGAGATACAACCATTTATATCATTGATAGAAAATCAATTCACTAAAAATCACTCCCTTATGTTAAATTCAAACAAATATTTATTCCATAACAGAGAATGGTTTTCATCAAATGTTAAAACAATAGAGAATCAAAAATCTCAACATGCATTTTCAGTAAGTTCCATGATTTAGTGACCACAATGGGGGGAGTAAAAATACAAAAAATAAGGGAAAAGAGAAGGCATAAGAAAGATGATGAAAATCCTTATGAACTGAGAAATAAGGGGAAATGTGAGAATACCATAAAGAAGGTGAAATTGAGAAAAAAATAAAGATTATAAAAATCCTAATGAACCTGGGAATGTATCCACCCCCCCCCCCCACACACAGCAAGAATGTGTCGTGTCATCACTATAATAATTTATAATGTGATAAGGATGGATACAAATGGTGTGTTTCACTAGTATGTTTCTTCTAGAAGGTGTATTTCCTAAAATGAATTATTTTTAAAATCCTCATAGAAGTGTTTAATTAACTTCCCATTGACAATAATACTTGGTCCACTCTTCTCATGAAAAATTTGTATTGCAATAAAAGGGTAAAAATTAGTAATATTATAAGTACTGAGCCATCAGGAACAAAGCTTACCTTGGCAGAGCTTTAGCCTTGAATTTTACATGTTGACCTTATCTCAAATATGGAACTTCCACTGATGAATCATGATATCATGGATAGACTTTGTCTTCTCTTTATAGATTCTAGAGTTCTCATATGCATCACGTCCAATTTCTTCCAACTCATGAATTAATAGGTTCATATGATCACCTACATCTGAAAGATTTATATTAAATTATTTAGCAACCAAATATGCATGGTGTTCTACCTCCACTGGGAGGTGACAAGCCCTTCTAAACATAATTATGTATGGTGAAATTCTGATTGGGGTTTTAAAAGTTGTATGGTACCCTCCAAGTGCATCATCCAAGCGGAAACTCTTATCTTTCCTGTTGGTTTGTACCATTTTTCCCAAGATTTCATGACTTTCCAATTTTAGATTTCTACTTGTCTGTTAGTTAGGGGGTGATATTCAGTTGAGAATTTATGATCAATCCCATACTTACGAAGCGAATTTTTCATGTTGCGATTGAAAAAATGTGAACCCTGATCACTAATGATGAATCTCGAAAAACCAAACCGACTAAAAATTTGGGACCTTACAAAATCAACAACAACTTGAGAGTCATTGGTCCTAGTGTACTTTTCTTACACACATATAGAGACATAGTTCATAGTTAATAAGATGTACACAAACCCAAATGAATTTCTAAAACGCCCTACGAATTCAATGTCCCATGAATCAAAAATTTCACAAAATAACATGGGTTGTTGGGGAATTTCATTCCTCTTAGAGATATTCCCTGTGAATAGAAAATGACTACATGACTTGAGAAATTGATGGAAATCCCTATAAAATTTTTTCCAATAGATTACTAAGTAAAGGACCTTTCAAGTTGTACGTTGAGTGCCAAAGTGGCCCCCATAAGCCAAAGTGTGGAAGAAGGTCAAAAAAGGTGAACTCATGGTCAGGGACACACCAGCGGACTACGTGGTCACCAAAAATTCTCCAAAAATATAGGACATCCCAAATGTACCATAGAGAATCATGTTTATGCCTTTGGGATTGGGATGTGCTAAAATCAATGGGGACCTTGGATGTTGCTAGAAAAATCACAATGTCCACATACCAGGGGGTAAGGTTAACAACATCACAAAGGTTCTCATGAGGAAAGAATTCTCCAATTGGGAGGGATGAATCATCATGGTGGTCCATTGGTAGAGAAATTATACTAATTTGGTAAGCTACCCCATTTTATACTCCCATATTATCTATAATCTCAAGGTCAAACTCTTAGAGGAGGAATATCCACCGTGTGAGGAGGGGCTTAGCTTCAGGTTTCTATAGGAGAAAACGAAGGGCAACATGATCAGAAAACACAATGACTTTTGACCTAAGAAGATATGAATGAAATTTTTCTAAGGAAAACACAATCAAAAGGAGTTATTTTTCAGTGGTTGTGTATTTTACCTAGGCATGGTCAAAGGTACATGAGGAATATGCAATGACATGAGGATCCTTCTCAACCCTTTGTGATAAAACTGCCCCAACTACAGATTTAGAGGCATCAAACATAAGTTTGAAGGGGAGATACCACCATAGAGGTTGGATAATGGGAGCTTATGTGAGACTCCTTTTTAGTGAATTTAATTCATCATCATGATTTTTATCAAATAAAAAATCAGAATCTTTTTGTAAAAACTAGGAAAATGAAAATGTGATCTTACTAAATTCTTTAGTGAATAGACAGTAAAAACCATCATGCTCTAAGAAATAACACACCTCACAAACATATTTTGGATATGTAAGGGATGAAATTCATTCAATTTTTAAATTTATCAACTTGAATACCATTATTTGAAATGATGTGACCAAGAATTATCCACTGCTCAACCATGAAATGTCCTTTCATATAATTTAAAATAATATCTTTTTCAGTGCAGTGGGAGAGGACAGAACCTAGGTGTTCTAAACAATCATCAAAAAAAGAACCATACATTGTGAAATAATCCATAAATACTTCCATGTAGCTCTCATTGTACTCAAAAAAATACTCAACATACATCATTGAAAAATACTAGGATCTTTACATAGACTTAAAGGCATCCTTCTGTATGAAAATGTGCCTGATGTACTGGTAAATTTTGTACTTTCTTGATCCTCATGGGCTATATAGATTTGGAAATAACCCGAATAGCCATCAAGGAAACAATAATGGGACTTACTAGCCGATCATTATAACATTTATTCTAGGGTAGTCAATATAGACTTCCCAAATATTTCTCACATGTGTTGGAACCAATTCATTCCTTTTATTTGATAAAACTTTTATTCATTTATTTAGGCACAATTTCACTAGGCTAACCCATTTACTATCAGATATTGGATAAATGATCCCTGCAAAAAGCAATTTACTAGCTTCCAATTTTACCACTTCAAGGAGAGTGGGATTCAACCGGTGTTGATATTTTCATGCAGGCTTAGCCTCATCGTCAAAAATTATATGGTGAATACAAATAGATGGGATAATCACAAGAATATCATCCAATATCCATCCTATTTTATTTTCTACACTCTCTTAAAAGGTTGATCTGTTTTGATTCCAATTGTGGAGAGAGATTATTGGAAATAATGATGGGAAGTTGGTCAATACCCTCAAGATATGCATATTTTAAATTAGAAGGAAGTTGTTTTATTTTCAATATTAGTGGTTTTTGGATTGAGGGAGAGGGTTTATGGGGAGTGAGGTCTATGATACTATCAAATTATCATGTTTATTATATAATAATATAGAATATATAGAAATGATATTTAAAGAATCATCGAAAATCATGGGTACCTCAGAATGAACACACTAATCAATTAAAGCACAAAATTTACACTTTTCAAACCCACATAACACTCAAAACATGAATCAAAAATCAAATCACCCAATTGTGAAGAATAAGAAAATTAATCAGAGTATGATTTGATGAGATAATTGTGTGGGTGTGCGTCATTTGAAAGCACCTACATTCAATAGATAGGAAGAGTGGATTGCTCTTAAATAGGGTGTTTCATAGATTCTAGGATGTTAAAACTTACCTTCTCTCCACCGAACTCCATGGACAGCATACCGTTGTGAGCATTAATGATCATTTTTTCTGTTTTAAGAAATGGCCTCCCAAGTATGAGAGGGGAATTTACTTTGGTTCAGGTATATTCCATCTTAAGAATGTATAAATCAGCAAGGAAGATGAGATTCTTCATTCATACAAGGACATCCTCAATCACTCATGATGGATGCATAGTACTCTGGTTGGTAAGTTGTACAAAAATTCCTATAGGTAGAATCTCTCCAACCTTTATATAAGTATACACAGAGTGAGGTATTACATTAATGGAAGCACCTAAATCTTGCACAGAATTGGAAAATAAGGTCTCCCCTATGGTTCATGGTATTCCAAATGTGCTGAGATCCTTGTATTTGGTTAGCATTATAGGTTGAATCAAGGCCGAGACATTCCTTCCCAAGTTGACTCTCTCATTCTCCTTCATCCACCTTCTATGGGCGAAAATATCTTTAATCAATTTGTCATATTGAGGGATTTTCTTAACTAAATCCGATAAAGGAATGTTAACTTGAAACTTTTTAAATGTATCCATTATTTCATTATTAATATCATTATCAAAATTATTCTTAGATTTAGAGAGTCTTTGGGGGAAATTAAGAGGAATAGATTGTTTATTTTATTAATCAATGATAATTTGATTACCCTTTTTTCATTGGAATATTTTATGGGTGTAGAAAGATTTTTTTCAAGAGGGGTCATACCTTTTGCATAGAATCAATAGAAGAAGAAACATATTTACCACTATGAAGTGTAACTACACATACATTACCCTTTTCCTTCATATTGGCAATGGGTTGGGATGGTAGTGGTCCATATTCTTGTATCTTAGCATCACAAATTGTGTTTTCGATTTGGAAAACCTGAGTTTTCTGGTCTTCAAAAGCTAATTATGTGTTTTTTCGGAACTATAGATTCTGGTTTTCCATTTGTTTCACCATATACTCGAGGCATGGTTCATATTTAGGAGGGGTGATGTTTTTAAGAAGTTGAAGGATAATAAGGTTGAATACCTTGTCCTTGTTGATACCAATTCTTCATGAGGTATCTTGGGTTTCCTTCTTGTCAGTACTGGGGTTGTGCTGGCCACCCAGGGTTTGGATTTGGCTTGAATGGTTCTTGCTTGAAGGGAGGTTTTTATTGTAAGGGATGTCCTGGGAACAATTTTCACAAGACTGAGGTAAATCTTGAAGTTGTGGGCACTGGTCAGAAAAATGTGTATTTTCAGAACAAATACCATATTGTAATGGAATAAGAGGAGATTGTGAGTTACCTTGTGCTTGAGATAATTTTCTTAGAAGGGTACATATCCCATCAAGATTTTTATCAACATTATTTTAATGAGATGAATGGATTACCTCATGAAATCCTCAGGTTGGTGCAATAGCTCGCATACCAAATTGTTGTGCATTTTGATCCATGTTGGAAATTAAGTCACGATCGACAGAAGGAGTTTTATCAACATAGTCACCACCAACTATTTCATCAATCATTAAATGATCTGTGGGGATAATTCCCTCATAAAATATTGTGTTAACAGTTTTTCACAAATTCAGTGGTATGGGAGGCATGTGAAAAGTATTTTGAATCTCTCCCAGTATTCATGAAGGTTCTCTCCTTGTGATTGCCTAATGCCGAAAATTTATTTCCAAATAATTGTAGTTTGTGAGGAAGGAAAGAACTACTCCAGTAAGAGTCGTTTAAGGTCATTCCATCCCCCAGTTTTTGTAGGTAGATAGTATATCTAGTCTTTGGCTACACCATCAAGGGATAAAGGGAAGACCTTAAACATAATTAAGTCCCCAGACACATTTTGGGGTTTCATGGTGGAGCACACTATGTGAAAATACATAAGCTGTTTATGGGGGTCCTCACCAAGAAGACCATGAAATTTTGGAATAAGGAGTATGATACATGATCTCATATCAAATTTGGATTCTTCCTCTAGATATTGGATGTACGGAGGTTGGTACTCCACATCTAGGGTGGTCAGTTCCTTTATGGTTCGGTTATTTGCATCCATTTTTTCTTGGGTTTCATTATGCTCAATTTTTTGTTTGGTTTATGACCACTTGAGTTTAAACAAGGGGTTATTTAGTGTCACTTGATTTACCTTCTCTAGATGCCTTGATTTGTGTGTGATGTGTCTTTTCAATTTCATGGTCAAATTCAAACAGTTTTTTGTTTTCTAATCGGGTCATGAAAATAAGTTGTGAGGTTTGTTTTTTTATAATTGAATATGGATAAAAACCCTTAATAATGGTGAATGGATAATATAATTTTATACTATAGAACTATATAGAGACAGATGGAGAAGAAAAATAGAGATAGGGGGAAGAAGACACAAAAATAACAAAAACAAAAACAAAAACAAAAACAATCAAATGGGGGTGGGGTGTTGAAAAGAGTAATAATTAAGAAGTAAAATAAATAAATAAAATTAAATAAAGAAAAAAATGATCTTGGATCCTTGAAAACATTTCCAAAATTTGATGGTGTTGTTGAGAACGTCAAATTAGTTGTTTAGTTTTAAATAGAATTTCTACAGTATAGCAACAACCCTTGGTCATCTCTGAATGGAGCCTTAGATAATTAATTTAAAAATGAGGTTATAATTAAGAAACTAAAAGGGTAATGGGGTTTTATAAAACATGGGTTTTGTTTCTTTAAAGACAATAAATTGAAATTATATTACTACTGAGAGAAACATGTTGGAGAAATCATGATCAACACGGGTAAGTGTCCCTTGATGCTCAATCCATCATCGCTCTCAAGGGAAAGGGAAGGATCATTGATTCCATGATTTATAAAAAATGAAACCAGTATGGTATGTGAGTTATTAATATGTAACCACATATGATTAGATCAATCAATGATATTTATTATCAGTGACTGCTCAAAATCAACAAACATGAATCGATGTGAAAACGTAACTCAATAAAGGAATCACATCAAGAACATGATGAGATGACCAGATTTTTGTCAATGATAAAATATTCCACAATTCAAGAAAATTAATATTCATGGGTTCAATATCATGTAATTTATCAACTAACATAATCCATTGGAACACTCATTAAAGGGAAGGGGTGAGAAAAGAGGCAATCACACTCAAATCATCACAAGATCTGGGTTATGCATTGAACCATGAGGATTCTTATTCCATTGGTTTTTATTTGATCATAACAGAATGAAAACAAATTAATAAGGTATAAATGAAGAACAACTGAAACCAAACCTATAAATTCAATTACCTTATGAATATTACAAGCGTGGAGCTTATAATTAAAACAAAGGACCCCCTCCCCCCAAAATTCATCCCTAAGTGGTTCAGAAGCACATGAGGAAGAAGAGAACTAAAATAGGTGAGAAGGGATCTCCAATTAAATTAACCTTCACCCATGGTCGTGAAACATGATATGATGGAAGTAGAAGTGATTTTATGGAAAATTACATCAAAATTTCCACAAAAATAGGTCGAGTATCTAAAGGGCAAGGTGACTATTCAAGGTAGAATTTTTACTCTATATTTATTCAGCAGGTTGACTAACTGAAACATGTGAAAATGACTTGAAGTTTAGTGTCCAGTTATTAATTAGGTGTATATATCCAAGGGAGGTTGAATCTACCCAATTGGATCTCTGAAGCCCGAGTTATGGCCCAAATACAGAAGGATGTTCCAATCTGTCCCGCTCAGAATTTATTCACATTGTTGGACTATTTTGGGATTCAAAATTAAATAATTGGGGTCCATGAACTTTTAGATAAATGTAGACCACATTTTTTTCATTCATACACCCATTTTTAGAGCAATTCGATGCACGTATTATCCATTTTAAAAATAATTTCCCACATGCATGCTTGGGATCTCGCGCAGTTTGGGCCATTTTTCTTGAATTTCATCACAAGCTCTCTAAATCACCTCCTCCTACAATGTAAACGCGGAAACAAGTAAAATTGACCTATTAAATAGTGATAAAAATTAATTCATTGAATCAAAAATGATTTTCAATTTATTATTATATTTGGAATATTCATTTCAAACCCAGTTTAAAACAGCGGTATAAGGGTGGAATTAAATAGTGAATCGTTATGCGATCAAGGTCTCTCCGATACTACAGTCCCACCACCATGGGATATCCTCAATGCCTTTAGTACCCAACCTTTAATTTGAGGGGGGGACCCCATCACTAGCATGGATGGTTTGCCGCTTTAGCATCTCTCCTGGGTAGGCTTCTTCCAAACTTTTGGTGTACTCCTTCACCAGCCCATAAACAACTGTTGGCAGAGGCATCTCATTCCACATATTTCTATCATATCTTGTGAAAATGATCCACATATTCCGCCTCACACATAGATGGCCCTCATGTTTCACTCCCAATTATACCTACGAGGTCAGCCTATGCATGCACCAGAACTGCCTCACGAAATAGTGTGGGGTGTACGGCTCATAGAGATGCTCGCTGTCAACCCACCCCACCAAGACTTCGTCCCAAAAAGCCAAGAGGTTGGACTGATTCTCCTACGTTCTCTAGATAGCATAAGTGAACACTCCTATTGGAAACGGTAATGGATTAAAGCTGAACTCGTTGGCCTTCTAGAACTGGTTCAACAACAGCAGTGGGGTCAACTTGGTCAGAAAACTCTACACCGTGTTCAGAATAGCCGGTCAGAAGTCCGACCCTAGATGGGAAATGTGGTTCATATATTAATATACACCCCTAATATGAGCCACTATCAACCCATATAGAATATGGAACGTCCTTTACACCCTATGTGGCTTCTTCCCCTCCCTGATATTCCACAAAAATTTGTACATCTTAGCCAGCAACGGGATCCCCGGATTGACCCACTCACCCATTGCCAACATGGATGCCATGATAAATGTTTTTGGACACATGCCCATGTTCGTTTCCCTTACTAAAAGAATCCATCTATAGATGAGCGCAGAATTGAATGCATCCAACCTAACCACCAGCTGTTGCTCGTTGTTGATACTGAACCCCCAGGTCTTCCATTGGATGTCCTCCAAGATTCGCCAGTAAGAGTTCTCCTTGAGATGCTGAAACCCCTTCGGGTAGGTTAGAGAACTCAAGGGAAACTCCCCATCTACAGGGGAATTCTGGAACTGACTGAACCACTACTTAAAGTAGGCATCCCACACCAACTTATTGTCCTACCCTATCACTAGGTCCATAGATGCCTTTGACAGTGGAGGCATTTTCTCTAGGTCCTCCCATGTATTCAAAGAGGGTAAGAATTCATCATAAATAACCCCTAATATTAGAATCCCTAATATTTCGTATAGGTCCCAAAGGATGATTCCAATCTCCCCATGATGAAAATATAATGTTTTGGTCCGCGACAACCACCTTCTTAGTAACTCCAGTATGAGTTGCTTCAGCTGGTAGATGTGGAATTAGGAGGCCCAATCCACCTCATATAGGTCCAATTTTCATAGAAACTCCTCAAAATTCTTACATGAGGAACATACTTAGTCGGAACATTCCCATTCATCATTGAAGATTCTACCCTAATGCAAATCGCACTCATCGGTCCACCCCTTCTCTAGCTTCCCCAAAGTCAACTTCAAAATGGTGTGGTACTACAGAAGAAATAACTCTGGTAGTAATGTCGTCCCGTCAACATTATTCACATGATTTTACAAGAATCTTAAATTAATAGGTGTATAATCCTACAAAATATGATTTTCTGTCACCTTAAACCACTGGTGTTGGCACAACAATCTCCTGAACCAGTAGGCCGACTCATCCCTGCTTGATTCAGAAATGAGAACATCACCCCTCGGGCCAAAGCCGTATAGGGGAAGTATTTTTAACAAAGGATAGTTATTATGACTATCTGAAAACAAATCCACCAAAGATTTAGGTCTAAGTGGTTCCACACACACTTCTGGATGCCTAGGTTATCAGCCATCTCTACCCTCTGAGCATCATCCACAAGGACCCCCATAGAAGATTCATGGTGATCCATTCCATCTAAAAGTTTTTGAAATTTTTTTCTAGATCACAGAGATTGATCATGGAGCATGTTTGTAGATATCTATCACAGAGACAAGTCAAAGATCCCTGCTACATACCTCACACACACAAGCCCCAGAGCCCACACTCACAGAGTCAGAAGAGTCGTTGTTTGTCGTAGAGAAAAGGGGACTCAATTCACAAATAGCAGTCATAAAGCATGCAAAGATTCATCAATCGAGAGCCCCAACACAAGGATTTAAAGAATAGAAAGGAAAAAAGAGGGGTTTGTCTCCTCTATTTATAGGTGATGACCCCCTTAGCTTCGTGGTGTGCCTAGACTTGGCCAGCTTCACAGCATTCCCAACCCGTGCATTGCCTCTCCGTAGTGCAACCTGGATTCACAATCTTTATTTGTGATTAGCCTAAAAATTTTGGACATCTACCCATAGACTTTGACCCTCATTTTCTCCTCAACTCTATGTATGAGGGGGTGAGGAGTGGGGAGAATTTTTTTAACTCCAAAATATGTGTAGCAGAAAAGCATGCAAAGAGGAATCCAATTTCAAAGGGGCTTCCTCACGAAGACCATTCACAGAGCCCTTTAGAAACATGGACTTTGCGGATCCATTCAACATTGTAGACAGCGCAAATCTGAAGCCCCCTCGGTGGTCACCACAGAGTATAAGAGGTGGGAGAATCTGTGTTTACAACGTTATTTATAGGAATCTTCACGATGCGGATGGAACTAGATCCCCTCTGCGATCCCTTGGAACTTGGCAGAATCCACCATGAGCACCATAGGGGGAATTAAGGAGGGCTCTATACCATGGAGGGGATGACAGTTGACTCCACAGTTATGAAAAACTTGACACAATCCATGGCTAATTTTAGAGCACCATATGGCTTTGCAACAAGCTGTCATAGCTCTGTGTTGCCCCTCACCTAAAAATACTAGGATTCCTTTGGTCCCAAAGGACGGATACCCTGACCTTTCACCTTCTCAGCTCTCAAATCACAAATCAACCTCTGCTCCGAATTTTTTTTAGAAAAATTAGCTCTTCAAGGTACTTCAGCATTGTGAAGTACCTTTCCCTTATCTCGAATAAAAACTATCTTTAAGCATGTATTCCCTTCGTAGAGCCCACAGGTCATAAAAAAGGAAGAATAACCCTGATGGGACTCGGGTCTTTACAAAGAACCCATGATTTGTGAAGTACCTTCCATACACATGTGGACCCCATGTTAAGGCATGATCAATATGCTTCGCGATGTCCATTGCTTCACAGTGCTATGTTTCGCAAGGTACCCATTCTTCACGATGTCCTACTCTGCAAAAACCATTATACTTCACGAAGCACCCTCCATATGCATGTATGCTTTGTGCCTAGGCTAGGCCACCCCACTTCTCAAAGAATAACCCTTTGCGAAGTCTCTCCACCATGTGGAGCATCCGACATTCGCATTGCATTTTCCTATGAATCCATTTTCTTCATTAATCCTTCTCATGTATGACCCTCCAGGTTTGTGTGAAATGATTTCAAGGTCCCCTGGGTGGTGCTTCATGTTGTGTTTCTTAGAATCATGCTTCTTCATTTAGATACGCTAATGGCTATTACTTCTTCTCATATCCATTCTAACATGGACTACTCAATGGATTATTTCATAACACCACCCCACCATGGAATTTCTAATGCCTTACCTTCCCATAGGGTTGGTGGGTATCAATTATGTAAGTCTTAGGGGTGAGGAGTAAATCTTCATCGTCCGATCATTAGGATATTAAACTGCCAAGCGCTATTATCCGCAGCACATGATGTTAAACTGTGGCCTTTCCCAATACGATATACATGGGTCACCCTATCTCAGACATCCTCCATTCCCATTGGTCTCCATGGGAGTGAGATCATTCCTTAAATGGAATGAGATCCTTTTTTATGGAGTGGAATAAGTGAACAGTGAAGCGAAACCATCATTGTGTAATCCCATATCCTTTCTTGCATGAGGTAGCATCCATCCTCCTCCTTTATTCTCCAGTGCACAAAATCTAGAGGATATGCGGGCACAGGGACCTTTGTTACCCCATCCCTCTCTCCCTGTGATTTCTCTCTATTAGGCCTCCATCCTATAGTAAGTCCCAATCTCCATCTCTAGGGGCAGATAACCAAGTCTAAGCCCCTATTTATTCTTTAGGCTACTAATCACATGTAATCCCAACTTCATTCCCTTCATACACACCTTTCACAACATGATCATCAGGTCTTTAATGCCTCTTGTTTCTCACACTGAGGATGAATCACATGGTATTAGAGTAAGCATTGACCATGGCATACTTCATGGGATTCCTTAGCATGTAATCCCCAAGCCCTTATACCGAACTATGTATACTATAATCCTTGCCTCTTTCTATGAACGGTACGTAGGTTGGCTATCTAAGGTTAAATCCCATCACCCATCGGTCCCGACCACTCCACGCTAGTTCACCCACATTATGCATGATGTTAAACTGTATTCCCCAATTTCATCCAACATGATGTTACACTATATACCTTTGTACTACTTGGGTTTTGATCCTTGTCTCCTAGACTAGATATGTAGGAATCCTCCCTGAGGATCAACCCCACCGAAAATTAATCATTTGTAGTCTGCAACCAATAGTAAGCTTTCGTAGTCCCCAACTAGTGGTAAGCAATTACAGTCCCCAACCCGTGGTGAGCCATTGCAATCCCCAACCAGCAGTAAGCCATTGGAGTCCCCAACTAGCAGTAATCCATTGAAAACCCCAATCTATGTTAAGATGTTGAATTCTCCTTTATTGGGACCCATATCTCTTTTCCATCTCTCAGGTGTCAGACCATCCTAGGTTTCAAACCACAGGTTACCCCCAGCATGTCATTGGATCTTAGTCCTTTGCACACACCCCAATTAATTTCACCATAATAAACTACCTGGAATTTGATTCCCTACCCAGGGGATACGTAGGAAGCGTCCATGAGGTCAATCCCATCATCCATACCTCATCCTGGTCTCTCCCTTGAGCCTATGTGTTTTGAGAAGGTCGTGCCCCAACCTAGATATTCTACTTCTTTGGGGTCCCATCCATGCATCCATCCTCATAGGATGCCTCCTCAAGCATCTGATTCCCACACCAAACTACATGGACATTGATTATCTACTGTGGGGATATGTAGGAAGCCCCATGAAGTTCAATCCCAACAACAACAACATCTGCTTGTTAGTTCAATCCCATTCCTCACATCCACTTCGTTCAACCATCCATAATCTATCCTAATTCTAAACTGGGCTGCCACATCCCAGTGGGATCATGCCATCCATCTGGGCCAATAAACATACAGAAGCCCCATGTGGTCCATAATCATCCACCCAAGAGCATCACTATTGTAATGGGAGGCTACCTATGAATAAGCCCAAGCATGTCATCAGGATTTTGTCCTTTTTGTATACCCCAACTCATCGCCCCTTCGTACTATGAGGGTTTGATCCCTATCTCCCGGGACAACGTACGTAGGAAAACTTCCTGAGCATCAATCCCAGCTAATGGAAAACTAGAGTTTCCACTTTATAGGGACCCATGAATCCTCAGATCCATCTTACTTGGACGTCTTGATCCACCCATCTAGAAGGACTCTTAGGTGCTCCCTCCTAGGGTTGTCCCCATCTAATCCACTCCCATCAGTGTTCTGATCAGTCTGATCCATCTCTGCTAGATGTTAAACATGTGGCATACACTGTGTTAAACATGGGAAGCTGAGGAAAAACTTAGATACATGCCTATGGAATATAATTCCCTACACTCGATGTGGGATGACTCGGGCTTCCACACCCTCGAGAAGCCTTATCATAAATGGAAGAAACCCATACACATCAGTGTTCCAGCATCTAGACATTCCAGAGATGTCTAATGCGACTAATCCCCTAATAAAAATTAGACACCCTGACTTGACCCCTTGTATTGTCCTAACAGAAGTAGTGTAATTAACTGTAATTCACAAAGATATGACACAGTGAAGATTTTCACAAACAACATCTTAATCTTTAAGGGAGACCTGGACTAGATGACAAATTTTGAGGAGGAATCCATAGAAAGAGAAACCGATATCCCATCATCCAATTTAGATCAAGAAGAAAATGTCCCAGAATAAGTGATGGATACCACCTAACATTGGAAAGTGAGAATGTGGGGAAACTGTGAAGTGCATCCTCGACGGACGGATGTGCACCCTGAAAAAAGCGTCAGGAACACCCATTTATATACATATAAGTCTATTCTTTCGATGACTAGAACCCACACCACAAGGACCAAAACACACTAAAATGATTCAAGAAAGTCTAAAATTTACCGAAGGCTCCAATTAAAATTCAATTCAATAAGGAAACAAGAGAAACCTCACCCTTGCTGGTGACTGATGAGTTGAAACAGACTGAATCTACTTTTCCATCAGCAGTGGATGTTGTACTGAAAAGGAGGGGAACTGTCACACCCGGACTTTTTGCTGCATAATGTTTCAAATTTTTATTTTTATCTTATAATTTTATCTACTTATAATTATTACTATTCTTTTTATATGAAATGCAGGCCAAGCCCGACTGGGGTTTTTGGGCTTTTGCACTGATAAATGAGCGTTTTGGCCTCGATAGCGTTCAGCGCGCCACTGTCGAAGCCGCACGACCTGGCCTAGGTCATCACATGGCCTCACCTGGCTCCCCGCGCACCTGCCCAATGTTCCTAAAATTAAATGAAATGAATTAAAAATGAATAAAATTAAATGATTGGTAAAATGAAAATGAAATAAAATATGAATATTTCATTGATAATGATAATATTATTATTTGAGGATATTTTTAATTATTATTTAGTATTATTATTATTTATATTAGTGACGAAAATTATGTTATTTTATTTATTATTATTACCCTTGTTTTATTTTTTATTATTATTGGTATATATTACTTTTGTTCTCTCTTCCTTTTTATTTTGGGGTTTCTTTTTTTCCATGGGGTTGTAAACCTTCCCCCTTACCCCCTATTCTCATCACGACCTAACCCCCACCCCCTGGTTCTATCATGCATGACCCTCCAACTTCCCTCAAGCATGTCGCACCGATGTCTTATTCCACGGACACATCCACCCCGTCGCACCACTACCTTGCTCCCCGACTAGCCCCATAAGCCCTCGCTGTCACCCTTCAGTGCTCCTCTAGTCACCTGCTACTACCTCCTAGCTTAGATCCGTCACACCCCTGGAACCATTTCCTATTGCACTGCCCCTGATTCCCTCCCGCTCCCATGTCAGGTGACTGCCATTTTCTAGCCTCCCCACCTCTCATAGAGCCTCGGGATGCTACTCGACTGCAGCTCCTCTCATTACTTCCCGTGTCTCTTCCTTCTTTCTGGAGAATCTCCAATGGTTGCCTTCAAGGTGAACGTCTCATCTTTTCTAGGATTTTTTCACCGATATTTTGGTGTTTTAGGGTATTATTTTGATTTTTTATTGTTCGAAATATTGTTTTAGGGGCCAATTTGGATTCCTCGTAGTGCGTATTAGGTGCGAGTGGATATTCACACAAGTTTTGGGAGTTCCTCCTTCGGAGGTAGGTGGTTCTGCATTTTACACATTATTTAATGAATTCATTTTCTGTCTTAGTTAGTTTATAATGTTCATTGATTAATTCTTTTGGGTTTGAATTTGGCTTTCTATAAGTTTTCCATATGTTAGATTTGGTTGGTAGTATGTTCATTTGGGTGGGTGTGTTCAATGGTTGAAAACTTATCTTTAGCCAATTGTTAGTGTTTAATAATATGTGAACTGTTCTTTTCATTTGTGCAAGTGGAGTTATTTTGGTTTCGATATGGCGTTGCATGTGCTTCTTCAGAATTGAAGGTGTTGTGTAGGTTGAGGAGGTTGTTTTTGTGAAAACTTATTTTGAGTTGTATACTGGTGTTTAATAAAGATTATGTTTTTTTTGTGAAAATATGAAAAGTGTGAGTTTTATCTTCTGGTATAGCATTGAAATGTGTCTTTCCAAAAGGAGGGTTTGAGTGGGCCTTTGGTGTTTAGAGTCGTGTCTCATATCCTTAAGTTGTTTAACAAAATGTCTATTTCTTTATTTAATTGGTAAAATGCTCTTTTAATTGTGTGGTTGGGTTATTAATTTATTAGAGTAGTGTCGTTGGTGTTCTTGATATGGATTTTGGTCTGTTTGGTCATGAAGAAGGGCTGAGTTGGTTTGGTGTGTTAAGCCGTGATATGTTTTTGTTTAAAGAAGTTTTTCACAAAGAATTTAATATGTCGTAATAAAAATTATTAACGATGCGAATTTAATATGTTTAATAAATAATTATTAACAGTGTAGAAATTGTTAAAATTGATTTGGGTAAAGTCTTTTGGTGTGCATACTATTTCAAATGGGTTTTGAGTGTGTGTGAAAATGTGGAGTTGGGTTTAGGTAACACCTTGTTTATTTTTTTCATCTGAGTTTTACAAGAAATGTGAAATTGAAACATCTTGAGAACAAAAGGGGAAGCTTGGGTACTAGGTGGGTGGACTAGATCTAGCGTGCTAGAGATATAGAAGCATCTCTGGCCCAGTTTCACTTAGCTGGTTTGATGATTACAAAACTAATAAAAATTTGAATGATGGTTGGATACTACTAGGTTATGGATGTGTTTCCATTCTAGTGGCTCATGCATAGGAAAATATATTTTTTTGTTTCCTATACAACTGTTCATTGAGACGTGATGTTCTAGGGTCCCATTATTTTTGCTTGTACCTATAGTGCCTCTCCCACTTTTGGTGCTCCTAGAATACTATACAATCATCGTCGACATACATTGTAGCATTTGGGTTCTCTTGAAGGTTTGTGTTTTTCTAACTGCAAGGGTGTTTTATTTTTATTTATGTTGTTTTCATTGAAAGTGTTTTCTTTATAGAAACTGTTTCTTTAATTTTTTTCAAGCTTTGGTTTCTTTTCTTTTATTTAGCCTGTAAATGTACTTGTCATTTAATGTTTATACGTGGAACCTTTTTATTAAGTAACGTCCTACTAGGCTCTTATCTCACACCCTAGAAACACCTTTGGGTGTATGTAGACGTTTTTCTTTGTGTATTTCAGGTTGAGGGATCATGTTTATCAATAATGGTAAGATTTTTTGGGGATCAGCTCGTGCAGGTTGCTGGTTGTGGCTTGTGGATGTTTCTACTCCATTATTTCTTGGATATTTGAGTTAGAGTATTGGTTTCTTTTTTTTATCATTTCTTTTGGAGGTTGGTTCATGTTGTAAACCATTAATTTTTTTTAGTTTAAGGTCCTGTTTTGTTGTCTTTTTTAAGTTTTAGTTTATTCATTTTTTTAGTTTTTTTGTGTTTTCTATTTCGGGTAAATCATTCCCATGTGTTAGTTTTGATACCTGGGTACTTGTGCCAGCCTGTGGGGATCAGGAACTCCCTTCGGGCCATGTCGTGGACCGGGTCGGGCACCAGGATGGATGGCGACCCATCCTAGTTCATGAAAAAATGGTAACAATGGTGGTACCCAACCTTAAGTCTAGTTCACTGCCTGGGTTGAGATGTAGGACCCAAAATGGGGATGTTGTCCTCTAAAGGGGGGTGATTGTAACACCCCCAAATGATAAAGGGTTCAATAAATAAATGATATGACTCATGTTAAAAAGGTGAACCTTCCTTTCCAGGAGCCTACCTGATTAAAACTCCACAGTTAAGCGGGTTTGGCCTGGAGTATTGATCAGGATGGATGACCATCTGGGAAGTTTCTCAGGGTGTGTGTGGTTGAGGACAAAACACACTGGAGAGGACATGTGGTGTCATGTGGGGATAGTAATTAGTCAGATGAACCATTCGGGCATGTGTGTGGGACCTAGGGTGGGGACCACAAGTCTACAGAGCAACTAGTGGTACCTGGTAGGCTAGGACTCGACGACCATGTTAAAGGCGGGGTTTTTGTGCTGTCATCAGGACCCAGTTGTTACATTTTTTATCAAAGGTGGATTGATATTTTGGGTCGTGTTCTTCTGGGATAGTGTCCCGGTAGACTAGAGTTAAGGTTTTCGAGACTCGACGTCTTGACTATTAGTAAATTGTCTGGCCAACACACCTCATGGCAGGACTCGAGTTACCAAAGTATGTTTAGGCCTATCTAAATATTTGGTCCATGTGGTTAATCTTGTTTAGGGGAAATGAAAAAGGAGTAGGTTCGGTGGTCTTAGTAAGCTCACAGGGTTTGGCAATCTATGTGGAGCTTGGGATGCTATCCTAGAATACCCTCTATGGTGGTGGTGTGATTTTCATATGGCTGCCAACAATATGTTCTAGTCACCCACTAACACTAGTTTTCTCTTTCACCATTCATCGTTTAATTGTTTTGGAATTGTGGAAATTTGGTTTTTAAGTAAAAAAATTTTGGTCTTGGAAAATGTTTTGAAATAAATCATTTTAAAAAGGAAATGACATATGATGTTTGAAAGGTGTGGGTTGAATGTTTTGGTTTTCAAAAATGGCAAGGTTTGGTTTTGATCCTTGGAGTTCTCATGGGAAACCACAAACATGAGTTCTATGGAAAGAGAAATGGTCAATGTCACATGCGGATGAATTCCTGAATGGATATGAGGTGGCCACCAGTGTGGCATGAGAACATGCATGTTTGAGTCCCATGGGACACCATTGGTATTTGTACAACCCACCACCTTTGCTTGTTTTCAAAAATTTCTGTTAAATGAGAATTTAGTGTGCTAATAACTGGAGATTGGGTGGTGTGTCCTTGTGTTTTGGAAATGTCGGATGTGAGGCATTTTGGGCCGAGGATCCTTTATGAATGATTTGTGTCTGGAGTTTTAATTCTTAATTGTAAGTTAGTATGCAAGAGTGTATTTAGTGAATTATTTTGAAAGTGCTTCAGGAAGACCTTGCAGTGGTTCCCCCTACACGTTTAGTGTTATGTTGTGGTATTTCTTGACCGTTAGACTAGTTTGGTTGGGTCCATGGTTTTCTTTCTTGACTAGTGAATTCCCCCATAAAGTGTTAACAGGTGATTGGAGTGTGGAAATGGGAAATTCACTGTTGTCTGGCCCTCCAGTTGATCAGAGGACTCTCTTCTTGAATTCCAAAATTGAACCCACCTCCCCATTTTACAACTAAATGGATCCTCTTGTAGTGGGATGATATTTGCGAGGGGAGTTGAAGGTAGTTTTGGTATCTTTGAGTTGTATGGGTTGTTGGGTACAATGTTTAAAATTGTTTTGTTTGAAGGATCCCCTAGAAACGGTGAAAGTCATTCCAGCAGTGAAGGGTGAAGGTGGTTCAGAATTATCTGTTCTGACTGATGTCTTGAAAGATTTTTAAAGCTTCCATCAGATACAAGGCACCTGTTTGGTGACGTCTTGTAGTGTGAATTGTCTTTGAAGAGAAAGGGTGGATTTCGTGGAATCTTTCTAGAATATCTGTTTTCATAGGAGCATGTCCTCCATTTAGGAAGTTATGTTTCTATTTAAAGGGGAGTGTTTGTCGTACGTCTTTCTCCTCTTTAAGTTTCTTGGTTAAGGTGAAGAGGTGATTCGTGTGCATCATCTAAACCCATGTTTTAGTAGATGTTCCATGAGGGGGTTGGTGAATGTTCGAGTGTGTTGTGTCTGATGGGGTTGTCTCGATTGTAGTGTAGTTTCTTTTGGCACACGGAAAAGGAGAAGCTTCATTCAAGAGTATTTTATTATTGACTATGAGGTAGGGGATGCTTAAAATATCAGGGTTCCAGCCACAGGCCTCAGAGTGAATCTAGCGTCTGGTCAGAAACCCCAGGAGTGTATGTGACCCTGACCATATTTATGTCATCAGTGTTGGAAGTGAAAGCAATTTAAATCATTCAATGTAGCTGTTCCATTCTGAATGACCCATCTGGTTGTGTGGGAATTCCCATGGCTGTAAAGACCCGTAAAATTCAAGGAAAATTTTTTCTTAATTTTCATTGGGATTTTACAAGAACGCAGTTTCTGACGGCACTTGATTCCGAGGCCCGGTGTGCCCGGAATTTCTATCCAAAGTTTAGCTCGGGTACGTTCAGTGAACGAACGAGCGATAATTCCTCTCTTTTGAATCGGTGCTCGGAATCAAATTCTGAAGTCACCGATGGAACCGTAGCACCGGTAATTGCTTAGGAATGCCTTTTCTGGAGTTGTTTTTGCTCGATATGAGTTGTTTAATTTTTTGGATTAAGTGTCAGTGAAATATAATTTCTTTAAGAATTTTATTTCTCTTCTCCGTGAGTTAGAACCTAAGTGTAGGAGTTAGGGTGGGACCCACTGATTGTTAGTTTCTCTTGAGTTGATTAAAGGTGAGGTGGGGCCCACACGAGCCCCCACCTTTTCAATTTCCTTAACTCTCTAACTCCTCATAACCCCCCACTTAAGTTGTGTAACTCTTTTAACTTTTAAACTGCCCTTTATTTGGGTGACTTTTCCTCTCCTCTCATTAAGTATGCCAACACACCAATTCATTTAATTAAATTAAGTTTTCAATTTTTGAATTGTGGCATGAGTTATTAAAATAAGGATGAGCCTTATTTTATTTTGGTTGGATCTTGTGTGTGGACATTTGAGGAGAGATCTCTTGGGTTTTTTCATCTTCATCACGAAGAACACCAAGACTTCGACGAAGAACGTCGTCACCGTAAGAAGAGATCGACATGTCGTCTCTTCTCCTCTCTGCAGCCGGTGTGTGACCCCTTTTTCCGAAGATCAACAACGCACCCACTTTCGATCTTCTTCCCATGTCAAAGAAAAGGAGACACCACTTCCTCATCGGTCGTTCTCTGTCAACATACGGAGCTTCACCTCGTGACGTCGTTTTCCGCGGCGAACCCCCGTTCTAGCTACACTCAAGGTAGGGGTTTAAATTTATTTATTTATTTTTGTTCATGAATCCTACCTTGTCATTCTTCATGAAATACGACCTTCTGCTATCGACTAACGAGAGGGCGTCAGACCGTACAAACACGACCGACCCTCCTCTTTTTTTTAATGATCTTTTTATTGTGGATTGGAACGAAATGGTGTGGTGCTGTCGCACCACGCAGAATCGTGCGGCATGGAATGTGCGGCGCCGTCGCGCCGCGCCATGAAATTGAACCAATTCGCGGCGTCGTCGCACCGTGCTAGAGAACCGTAAAAACACTGCGGCTAGAGCAGGGCCGCGGCAAAGAGGTGCGGCGCCATCGCACCGCACCGGACGAATCAAGGTCGCGGCTGGTTCCGGGCCGCGGCAGAGCAAGGAGACCGGCGGCTAGTTCCGGGCCGCTGGCGTTGGAGCAGGGGGACCGGCCGTCGCCGGTCCCGTGGTGGAAGAAATCGGCCGGCCGGGGCGGGCCGACCGGACAGGAGGATAGCGAGGGGTTCAAACCCCCGGCCGGCCAGCAAAATGGCCCCCATTAAAGGGGGGCCGCGGTTACAACCAGGGGGCAGGCGCCCCCCACGCCAAATGGCTTGGCCGTTTGGCCGAGCGCCTGGCCAGCGCGCTGTGCCCAGGACGGGCCGGCTGCTTGGCCGGTCTGCCAGGCCGGGCCGCGCCCAGGCTGGGCCGGGCCGCGCCCAAGCGGGCCAGACCCGGACCTGGTTCGGGTTGACCCGGGGGGTATCGGGCCGGGTCGGGCCGGGCCCGAACCCCTTAATACCGAACCTTTTCTGGTCGGATGCCCATAACTTGTGTTACGTGCCTCCGATCGACCCACCGTTAGTTGAGATGCGATCCTTGGATCGAGAAGGTCGTTTCGGTATATTGCACTCAAGGTTTCCGAATACTTTGGGTTTGGTCGGGTTGGTTCGTACACGAAACCAACCGGGCCCTCGGAGCGGAAATGCTCATATCTTGAGCTACGGACGTCCGATTGGCGTGTCGTCGACTTTGTTGGATTCATCTTAGTAAGGAGGATCTTTTGGCTTACTCTGCCCAAGGTTTGGATGCATGTGGAGTAGGGTCGGGTTAGTTTTTCCTTAAAAACCAACCGGGCCCTAGGACGAAAAAGCCAATAACTCTCAGACCGGGCGTCTGATTGACGCGCCGTCTGCGACGTTGAGTTCCTATTATCGATACAGAGCTTTTGGATGCATCAACTCTGTACTATGTATCAGTTGATGTATCAGCCTCTCGGCTCGTGGAGCGGACCCTCCCGAACGAGCTTGCTGTGTGCGGGAACCCTAGAGGTGGCTGTGACTACTACTACTACGACGACTGTACAGAGATACTCAGTGGATTTGACGGCGACGACTACAGAATTCAGCGATCCTATGTGGATTAGTGCTACCGATCCTATGTGGGTCCGATCCTGTGTGGGTCAGCGCTCAGCGGTTTTGTGTGAGTCAGCGCCTACAGATCCTGTGTGGGTCTGATCCTGTGTGGGTCTTTGCGGGGGTTAGTTACCTATCGATCCTTTATGGGTCAGATCCTTTGTGGGTCATTGCGGTGGTTAGTACCTATCGATCCTTTGTGGGTCCGACGGCTTAGATGAATTAGTGGATATATCTGATCATCTCTATCGTCATACGAAGAAGTATACCTTTGTGAGCTGAATCCTGTTTTGCTTTCCTATGTAGATTGTGTTGTTCTATCCTATGTGGATTGACGTTTTGATTTCCTGTGTGGACTGGGTTGTACTTGGGATTGGATGTTGGAGCCGAACGAGAATTGATGACTTAGGTATATGTATGGGCATATACCTAAGCAATGTCGGATGTTACTTCGTGATTGTATCTTTCCTTTGTGGATTATCCTTTGTGGATTCTAGGAGACCTTTGGGGGTCTCGGGGTCCCTACTGAGTAGCTTATACTCACCCCTGCACAGGCTATGCCCGCACTAAATTGTATTGGTTGCAGATGACAGACAATGCTGATCGTGGTTGAGGCTTGCGGAGTAGGAAGGTACCTGGAGGTGGACCACTGGGCAGCACATACTCGGAGCGGTCGGCTGGACCTGAGGAGCAGTGGAGGCTATCGGTACCCACCCTTCAGGTGGGATATCTAGTGGACAGCTTAACGTTGCAGCTTTACTTTTCAGTTACTGTTTTCCCTTTTCCAGTTGTACTTTACTTTCAGTTTGGGTTTGTATACTGGCCCACTTACTTTTCCGCACTTACTGTTGTACCAGTTTTTACTTAGTGTTTACTTTTGCCTGCTTGCTCTGTGGTGTTTGTGGTTTACTTTACAAAGGCAATGCCTTCCCTTTTTACCGGGATTTACACCTTGGTGCTTGTCGCCATCCCCTGGCCTATGGAAGGCGGGCTTGGGGTAGTCACGGCACGGGCCTCGAGGACGGGTCGTGAAAAATTGGTATCAGAGGAGTTCGGTTCTACCACAGAACTTGGGACTCTTATCTTTTTCTATGTGAAGCAATAGTATTAAGCGTATTGGGTGTGGTTATTAGTCCAGGGAGTCCAGTGTTGGTGTGGCGGCCGACGTATCCATACACCAGGACCCTGACTTCTGATTTCCGACTTAATGAACGAAAACATTGATTGCATGTGTGTTTCAAGTTTTCCTTATGATTACTTTGTATCAGCTCACCAGGTATATTGTTCTGACCGTGGCGCACCTGTTTCCTTTTCAGGATGGCCCCACGATGGCAGCCAGCTAGGGTTCCGAGAGTTGAGCGTGACGATAGCCCACCGAGCAACGAGGCATTGGTGCAGTTCCCTTTTACAGTTGAGGCACTGGCGGTACCTTTACCCGCCGAGCCACCGATGCTTCCAGCCCCAGCCGCTGACGATGCACGTCGCCTTAGTGCACTACATGAGTTCCATCTCCAGCGACCTCCCGGGTTCTATGGGGATACGGACCCCCAAGCATCCGAGGACTGGCTGGAGGTTGTGGTATGAGTTTTTCGGTTAGTGAGGACACCATCAGACCTGATGGTGATCCTCGCAGCTAGCCTACTACACGCGGCAGCGGGCCGATGGTGGAGCTTGATGCTCCAGGTGCACGTTGAGGCATCTCTTCTCTAGAATAACTTTGAGAGCCTCTTCAGCTCAGAGTTCATCCTAGACACACTCCGTGCGGTGCGCATCCAGGAGCTTCTTCAGCTGCGGCAGGGCAGCTTGACAGTCGCCCAGTACTCGGCAAGATTTACAGATCTCTCGCGCTACTCGACCGACATGGTACAAGACCCATTCTTCCAGGCCCGGACCTTTGAGCAGGGATTGAGGCATGAGATCAGGGCATAACTGATCTCCCTCAGCATTTCGACTCAGGAAGGAGAACTGGAGCGAGCTCTTCTCATCGAGAGATTTCTTTATGAGTTTACACTAGCGGCGAGACCTACCGCAGCGCGACACGTGGCGGATTCTTATGCAGTCGGAAGTAGACAGATGTCACAGAGGTCCAAGCAGGCCAGGCCAACAGGCGGACGACCACAGGATACTGGCTCGGAGGTTCGGGGCACACGCAGCAGAACCCGTCTTACGAGTGGAAGAAAGTGCTATGCGTGCGGTGGTCAGGGCCACATGGCTCGTGACTGCCTGACCCGCCATGTAGAGGAGTAGCAGACGGTTGAGGGACCACCGAGGCAGAGGCAGAGGGTCGACCGTGGCGGTCCGTAGGGAGCAGGAGGACGAGGCAGAGGATTTGGCCAAGTAGCAGGTGGTGGGCGACACTTTGAGGCTCTACCACCACCACCACCAGGAGGTCCACCCCGATCATAGGGAGATGGCGTGAAGAGACAGGCACAACTCCAGGCAGTGGAGGCCTACGACCACGGCGCGCCCGAGATGATTCGAGGTACTATCTGTGTCTATTCTAGCCTTGCTGCAGTCTGTATAGACACAGGGGAAAGTCACTCTTTCATAGCTGCTTCCCTTGTTCGGAGCTCAGAGATTCCGACAGAGCCGTTGGCTCGATCCTTATGGCTAGAGACTCCTACGGGAGCAGACTCGACGATTATGCACTAGTGCCGACAGTGTGAGCTTACTCTAGGAGGCGAGAGCTTCGGCTGGGATCTTCTTGTAGCAGCATCGAAGCCTTATGACGTCATCTTGGGCATGGATTGGTTGTATACATTCCATGCACAGATTGAATGTATTATGCGAAGGTGAGATGTGTACGCACCGACGGGAGCAGGTTCACCTTCACCGGCGAGAAGGGAGCCTTTGCAGCACAGGATGGACTCTCGCAGAGGATAGGACAGCCCATCACTCATCAGTTGGCTAACCTCATCCTAGGATCAGTTGACATGCGGAGTCCTAGTTTTCCTGCAGTGGTCGATCAGTATGCGGACGTTTTCCCCGACGACGTTCCAGGGATACCTCCTCGCAGATAGGTAGACTTCTATATCGATATGTACCCCGAGACAGCCCCGATATCGACTCCAGCATATCGGATGGCCTCCCCCGAGCTTCGAGAGCTACGGGTACAGTTGGGGGACTTGCAGGGCAAGGGATTCATCTGACCCAGGGTTTCACCCTGGGCTTCCCCGATATTGTTCTCCAAGAAGGCGGACAGGAGCTTGCGACTTTGTGTCGACTATCGTCACCTAAACCAGGTGACAGTGAGGAACAATTATCCGCTACCAAGGATTGATGACCTCTTCGATCAGCTCAAGGGAGCACGGTGGTTCTCAAAGATAGACCTCGGGTCAGGGTATCATCAGCTCAGAGTTCGGGATGAGGATGTGCAGAAGATGGCCTTCAGGTGTCGTTATGGCCACTATGAGTTCTTGGTTATGCCATTCGGCATAACCAATACTCCAGCAGTGTTCATAGCCCTCATGAACAGGATCTTTTAGCCATACCTCGATCGATTTGTCATGGTCTTCATCAACGACATTTTGATCTACTCGACGACTGAGGAGGAGCACGCCTACCACTTGCGGGTTGTACTAGACACACTCCGAGAGACCCAGCTTTATGGTAAGCTCTAGAAGTGTCAGTTCTAGATATGCGAGGTCCACTTCTTAGGACACGTCATCTTTGAGGTGGGAGTTGCGGTGGATCCTGCGAAGATCGAGGCTGTGCTAGCTTGGGAGCCACCTAGGAGCATGACGGAGGTGCGGAGTTTCTTGGGACTAGATGGATACTACCGGAGATTCGTTCCATACTTCTCCAGAGTTGCGGAACCACTCTCAGCTTTGACGAAGAAGGGGAAACCCTTCGTGTGGTCAGACAGATGTCAGCAGAGCTTCCAGGAGCTGAGACAGAGATTGACCAGCGCACCTATCTTGAGGTCCCCTGAGGAGGGAGTGGGGTACGTAGTCTACTATGATGCATCAGATACCGGACTCGGATGTGTCCTGATGCAGGAGAAGGCCGTGATCACCTATGGATCACGTCAGTTGATTTTGCATGAGCAAAACTACGCTACCCATGACCTGGAGTTTGCAGCAGTGGTCTTCACTCTGAAGACATGGCGACACTACCTGATGGGCGAGCGCTTTACAGTCTTTTCTAACAATCAGATTCTCAGATACATCTTCTCTCAGAAGGACCGGAATTTGAGACAGCGGTGATGGATCGAGTTCCTCCAGGACTATGACTTTGAGATAGTCTATACTCTTGGGAAGGGGAACGTGGTAGCTGATGCTCTCATCAGGAGGACGGACATTCAGCTACTTGAGGAGGCGACAGAGCAGCTAGCCTCTTTGCAGATATCCTTCGTGGATAGAGATGGAGCAGCATTCCTTTAGTCTCTCACATTCACCCCTCCACTACTGTAGCGGGTCAGAGAGGCACAACGTGGGGACGCTGACTGTGAGACGCGGTGTGCACAGATATCCTCAGGACAGGCACCTGATGGATTCTCCTTTGGAGCAGAGCACGACGTCCTTTTCAGAGGATGTACCTTGGTACTAGTTTCTTTACGGGAGGAGGTGCTGAGAGAGTTTCACACTTCTCATTTGGAGGTACATCCTGGAGTGGCGAAGATGTACTAGGATCTTAGACGACAGCATTGGTGGCCGGGCATGAAGAAGGTTGTGGCAGAGTTCGTTTCTCGATGCCTCACCTGCCAGCAGGTGAAGGCAGAGCACCAGGTACCAGCAGGATTGGTACATCCCTTAGAGGTCCCGGAGTGGAAGTGGGATGGGATATATATGGACTTCGTGACTGGACTTCCACGCACTTCCAGAGGTCACGACTCCATTTGGGTGATTGTTGACCAACTCACCAAGTCAGCACACTTCTTACCCATCAGAGATCAGGGCTCGGTGGAGAGCTTGGGATGAATTTATGTTCATGAGATTGTACGACTTCATGGTGTGCCATCATCTATTGTCTCCGATCGAGATGTTCGCTTTACTTCCCGGCTTTGGAAGGGGTTGCAGGAGGTGTTCGGGACACAGCTACGTCTGCGCACAGCCTTTCACCCTCAGACGGATGGTCAGACGGAGAGGACCATTCAAACTCTCGAGGACATGCTCCGCGCATGTATCCTCATCTTTGGTCGCAGTTGGGAGGACCACCTACCCTTGGTGGAGTTTGCGTACAACAACAGCTATCACTCCACCATCGGGATGGCACCATACGAGGCGCTGTACGGCCGACCTTGCAGATCTTCTTTGTGCTGGACAGACCCTGGGGAGTCAGCACTTGTGGGACCGGAGATGGTCCAGGCCACGACAGAGAAGGTCCAGGCCATCCAGGAGTGGATGAGGATAGCTCAGAGCCGGCATAAGGCTTATGCAGACAGGAGGCGGAGGCCACTAGAGTTCGAGGATGGCGACCACGTCTTTTTACGTGTCTCACCTCGACGTGGTTTACGGAGATTTGGCTGGGGTGGAAAGTTGTCTCCACGCTTCATCGGACCATTCCAGGTCCTCATCAGGATTGGCGAGGTGGCTTATCGCCTGGCTCTACAACCTCAGTTGCACCGGGTGCACGGCGTCTTCCACGTATCTCAGCTGAGGAGATATGTGCACGACCCGATGCATATCATCAACCATGGGGAGCTAGACGTTGATGATGGAGTGACATTTACGGAGGTCCCAGTGGAGATCGAGGATCGACAGGAGTGGGTCCTACGTGGACGGTTGATTCCTCTAGTGCGCATCAGATGGTAGCACGAGAATCTCCAGGAGAGCACTTGGGAGCGAGAGGCTCAGATGCGTGCTCAGTACCCACATTTGTTTCCCTATCTTATGATGTATCTTTACGGGGACGTAAATCCCTGAGGTCGGAGTAATGTAAAGACCCATAAAATTCAAGGAAAATTTTTTCTTAATTTTCTTTGGGATTTTACAAGAACGTAGTTTCTGACGGCACTTGATTCCGAGGCCCGGTGTGCCCGAAATTTCTATCCAATGTTTAGCTCGGGTACGTTCAGTGAACGAACGAATGGGAATTCCTATCTTTTGAAATGGTGCTTGGAATCGAATTATGAGGTCACCGATGGAACCGCAGCGCCGGTAATTGCTTAGGAACGCCTTTTCTGGAGTTGTGTTTCCTCGATATGAGTTGTTTAATTTTGTGGATTAAGTGTTAGTGAAATAAAATTTCGTCAATAATTTTATTTCTCTTCTCCATGAGTTAGAACTTAAGTGTAGAAGTTAGGGTGGGACCCACCGATTGTTAGTTTCTCTTGAGTGGATTAAAGGTGAGGTGGGTCCCACACGATCCCCCACCATTTCAATTTCCTTAACTCTTGAACTCCTCATAACCCCCCACTTAAGTTGTGTAACTCTTTTAACTTTTAAACTTCCCTTTATTTGGGTCACTTTTCCTCTCCTCTCATTAAGTATGCCAACACACCAATTCATTTAATTAAATTAAGTTTTGAATTTTTGAATTGTGGCAAGAGTTATTAAAATAAGGATGAGACTTATTTTATTTTGGTTGGATGTTGTGTGTGGACATTTGAGGAGAGATCTCTTGGGTGTTTTCATCTTCATCACGGAGAACACCAAGACTTCGACGAAGAACGCTGTCACCGTAAGAAGAGATCGACGTTCCGTCTCTTATCCTCTCCGCAGCCGGTGTGTGACCCCTTTTTCCGAAGATCGATGATGCACCCTCTTTCGATCTTCTTCCCATGTCAAAGAAAAGGAGACACCACTTCCTCCTCAAGCGTTCTCCGTCAACATACGGAGCTTCACCTCACGACATCGTTTTCCGCGGTGAACCCCCGTTCTAGCTACGCTCAAGGTAGGGGTTTAAATTTATTTATTTATTTTTGTTCGTGAATCCTACCTTGTCGTTATTTGTGAAATACGACCTTTTGCTTTCAACTAACGAGAGGGGGCCGGACCGCACAAACACGGCCGACCCTCCTGACGCACGCCTGTCGTGGGGCGTGGCAAAAGCATATTTAATTTTCCTAATGCAGCATAGTGGCTGACCAGGGTCGTCTCACTTGAGGAGCGTTATAGTCGGTTCAATCACTTATACTAATTCACTTAATCTAATTTTTATATCTTTTTTTGTATTATTTATGAATATATATATTTTTATAGTTTTAGAAAATTTTAAATTTAAATTAAGAAATGAAATATTAAAATCTAAATGAAAATTATTACAAAATGAAATTATAAAAGAAAGGTCTTGGTCCTAGGTTTGGATAACAAGATTCCATTCATTATTTGTTGATTATTTAAATTCTATTTGATAATTCATTTAGTGAAACCTCATTAATGAATTACATCCCATTGATTTATTATGTGTGTGATTTTAACATGCCTTCGGCACACCAAACCACACCTCCTCCAGTAATCCAGTAGAGTAACACCTCAACCGAGAATATTATCCCTACAAGACCCGACTCCACAGTATGTCGTTTCAAACATTATGGAAACCCCAACTCCACCGTATGATGGTTTTTCCTAAGATAAGGGAGGGTAAATGATTAATCAATGAAAAGAAATGGAATTGAAAATAATGTCGTAGTGGACGACCGCCACACCCGTGCAATATTCTCTCCTCCACCACAAATAGATTTAAAACATTTTTTTAATTTGAAGTGCAATAATGAATAACGTCATGAATCCTCCCCTATTTTCAAGCCTCAGATTAGTCACTTTCCATGGCGAAGTGCAAAGAGATCACAATGGAATGATGGAAGAGAGATAAGAAAAATTAAAGTTATAAGTGAAAAGGGGTGGAAGAAGAAATGGGAAACACTTTAATAAAATGATTATGAATGAATTACATAAGAAATGAAAACTAAAATAAAAATGGAAATAAAGAAATATAAATCCTAAATTTCCCTTCAGCCTCCTCTCCTTGGTGCCCCGGATGTTGTTGGGAAGGAATTGGAATGTCTTGAGGAGGAGGAGCTCTCCTCCTTTTATAGCCATATTTCTGTCCTCCGAATGTTGTCGCGTTTTGGATCCCATAAATGACCTCTTCACGCATTGAGCCCTTATTCAATGTTGTTCATAATTTTCTTGGACGTGTCCCCTCAAAATCTCATCGGATTTAGACAAGTTATGAATGAGTTATGTCCAATTTACTCGGAGAATTTATTCTGTCCAGTCAGAATTATCAAACCGCAAACCACCGTTTTGTAATGAATTAATGTCCCTGAAAACGGTCATTTAAGGCATGTCTCCCTTAATGAAACGTGTTCAAAATCTTCTTATCCGTCTATAAACAAAATTTAAGCTCCATTAAAGTCTTTTTGAGTGAGTTATGGATATTTCACTGAACCTTCTTTTTTCTAGAAGCAATTTCCTGGAAGCTTCCTTGGTGTTCCTGAATAATCTTCAACTTCATTGAATTGTTTGAACCTCATGATGGTCGAATCAGATCCTGGTCCAGAAGACAAAGATGAAGGAAATTAAATTAGGATTCTAAAAAAATTATAATCATAAAATTTGGATTTATATTTTTTTGTAAATGACCAAAATACTCCTGTAGTGAAAATCTGTCCAAAATGCAGAATTTGGTCATTTTTGCATTTAAACTTAAAATACTTCTTAAATCCAAAATTGTTACATATAAGCACAAAATGGTATCATGAGATGTTTAAAACAATAGAAATGCATTAAAAAATGTGCAAATTATAAGCCCTGTCAATTCCCCCACACTTAAACTATGCTTGTCCTCAAGCATAAAAGCTCAACATGGAATTCAAAGGGCACCAATGTCACCAATATTTAAATTTCAAATGGAATAAAATCAAATTATTATCAATGTCCAATCAAATTTTCCATTTCCACAAAAATAACAATTTAATTTCCCATTTTTCAAAGAAACAATCAATTCATGCATTTTACTTTTCCCCTTTGAAAAATAATGAAGCTTCTCCTTTCATTCATTCAAGCTTCTCAATTTATTATTATTAAAAATTCCAAATCATTATCTACCTCACTTTTGAATCTTTTCTCTCGTCACTCATGATACAATTAATAGTGGAGTTATGCTCATATCATGAGAACATGCTCCTTACCCATAGGCTTGTAAAGTAAATACTTTCTCTACTTTGTAAAGACAAAACACACATAAAATCATGAGGAATTGCAATAAAGGTTCAAATGACTCTGTGGATTAGGGTTGGTGGGTAAATGATTGAAATAATTTAAGGCCAGAAGTAGGAGGTTTTACTCTTAAGTACAATGCATGATTAATCAAGTGAAAACACAAGATGAACATCACTCAAATCCCCTTGAAATGTGAATCACAACACCACTCCCCTTTTAATGACATGGGTCATGAGTCAATAAATGATTACAAAGAATGATATCATCCAAGTTCTCCCTGTTTTTTTGTAAATCTCCAGAAAGGCACAGCTTTATTTTCTTTTTTCTTTTTGTAAAGCTCCAGAAAGACACAACTTTATTTTGAATTTTTTTTCTTCTTTTTTTTTTGGAGAACCGGATGAAATGAAAGAAGCACAATTAAATGATGACTCATTCCCAATTTTCTAATAATACATTGCCCAAAATGATGACGCACACATTACACCACCCAAAAATGATACATATCCCAAGGAACGCACACGAAAGGCCCTTCCCCCACACTCAAACTTGAAATAACCATGAAAAAATACTAAAAGTGCAGGTAGGTAAGGAAAAATTGGATTGTAATGTGGCTTAAACCTATAAGGAAATTCATGGCATCTAAGGGCTTACGAATGATAAATGTAAATGTGGGTCTTAGGATAAAATGTGGCTAGCCAAAGAGATGCCTCAATCATTTTAAATGTGGTTTTGTACAGTCATAGATTTGAAAAGTTTCAATACAAGTTCTAGCAGGTGGCACATCCCAAGATCACTCAAGAAATATGCTCAAGATAAAATAGGAATCATTTGGTCTAGAAATCCTCTCAGGAATGAGAATATGATATTGGACAATAACTCATGGCATGATTAATAATAACAAATTAATTCACATGAATTTCAGAAATTCAAAGAATGAAAAATGGAAGGGAAATTTCATTTACATGAATCAATTAATTCCCTTAAATCATGAGTCCTTATTTCAATATCCTTGCTTCACTTTAATCATCCAATTATCCATTTTAATCATTCAATATCATTAACATTGAAATTTAAAACATGGCATCACAAGATTCCTAAGAAACTCATGTGTCCTAGATAAGTTGAGTAAAACATTAATTCAAGTGAGGGTATGCAATTCTTATCATTAAAACTTAAAACATGTTTTGGACAAAAAATTTAAGGAGTTTAAAATTTAAAATTTAAAAATGAACTCCCTTTTGAAATAAAGATTCAGTCCCCTTTAACAAATTTTTGGGGCTTCCTTCTTCCATTATGATCCTACAAAAGAAAATTTCAAAATTAAGAACAAGTATCATGTCATTAAAGCTCAAAATGATAAGGAGGAAAGGGATGAATGCTAAACTACTTCTAAGAAATGAAATTGAAATCTAAATTCCTATAAAGAAAGGGATAAGTCTTGGTACGATCCCCTAAGTGGGCCCTGAATTTTTACTGCCTCCAGTGGGTAGTACCAGCTGTTATCCAAAGTCTGATGGTGGATGTAGCTTCTTTGATTTGAACCACCTCATGTGGATTTTCACAGCTTGTGCTTAATTGTACTTGTTGAGGAGGATTCCATGTATAGAGTACACCAAATCCACCCCCTTTGCAATGTAGTAAAACTTTCATGGTGGGGGTATGATGAAGTATGAAACCTCCTCCTTCTTCGTTGCTTCTTGTGCAACATCTTCTTCTATTTTCAGTGGTTGCTTCAAATGTGAAGCAGCATGTGTCTCTGGTTCATCAGGCAGAGCCACTAGAATCTCTTCATGATGGGGATCCTCCAGTATATGTTCAATGACTTCAGGTAGATCTAGGTGTTCCTCAACAGGTGCATCTTCATTTTCCACATCATCCTCCAAGGCATAATATGATTCACACAATTCTGAAAATTCAAAAACGTTGGGAGTTATACTCAAATCAGATTCAATAAATTTAAAAGAGTTTGAGTTCAAAATGGTATCATCTCCTTGATTCGGTTTGGCTTGAATATCTTCTTCAATAGAAAATGCCACTTGGAGTTGATCTTTGATAGATGAAGATTGATAGTCAGACTCCTCCACCTTGATTTTGTCTTCAACATCATGGATGTCTTCAATGAAATTTGGGAAGACCAGTGGAACATCCTTGTTGGCCTTGAATCTTTGAATGTCTTTTTGAAGTTCATCGGCCAAGACCATCAAATCTTCCAGTGAGATACATGTTGCTAATCCTTTTTCCTTTTGTTTGAGCCTTATCATTAGAGCATCAGCCCTTCGTTGGAGGGACTCCTTAGTGTAGTCTGTTTCTTCTTCTGGCACCTGTGAGTAATTGTTCCATGCATTTGAATTTGAGATTGAAGACATTATGGTAAATGGTTTTTTTTTATGATTTTTTTAAAAAAATTGAAAAATATTAAAAAAATTGTGAATTTAGAAAAATGTGATTGAATTAACTACTTAGCTCCCCGGCAACGGCGCCAGTTTTGACGCACGCCTGTCGTGGGGCGTGGAAAAAGCATATTTAATTTTCCTAATGTAGCACCGTGGCTGACCAGGGTCGTCTCACTTGAGGAGCGTTATAGTTGGTTCAATCACTTATACTAATTCACTTAATCTAATTTTTATTTCTTTTTTTTTGTATTATTTATGAATATATATATTTTTATAGTTTTAGAAAATTTTAAATTTAAATTAAGAAATGAAATATTAAAATCTAAGTGAAAATTATTACAAAATGAAATTATAAAAGAAAGGTCTTGGTCCTAGGTTTGGATAACAAGAGTCCATTAATTATTTGTTGATTATTTAAATTCTATTTGATAATTCATTTAGTGAAACCTCATTAATGAATTACATCCCATTGATTTATTATGTGTGTGATTTTAACATGCCTTCGGCACACCAAACCACACCTCCTCCAGTAATCCAGTAGAGTAACACCTCAACCGAGAATATTATCCCTACAAGACCCGACTCCACGGTATGCCGTTTCAAACCTTATGGAAACCCCAACTCCACCGTATGATGGTTTTTCCTAAGATAAGGGAGTGGAAATGATTAATCAATGAAAAGAAATGGAATTGAAAATAATGTCGTAGTGGACGACCGCCACACCCGTGCAATATTCTCTCCTCCACCACAAATAGATTTAAAACATTTTTTTAATTTGAAGTGCAATAATGAATAACGTCATGAATCCTCCCCTATTTCCAAGCCTCAGGTTAGTCACTTGCCATGGCGAAGTGCAAAGATCTCACAATGGAATGATGGAAGAGAGATAAGAAAAATTAAAGTTATAAGTGAAAAGGGGTGGAAGAAGAAATGGGAAACACTTTAATAAAATGATTATGAATGAATTACATAAGAAATGAAAACTAAAATAAAAATGGAAATAAAGAAATATAAATCCTAAATGACCCTTTGGCCTCCTCTCCTTGGTGCCCCGGATGTTGTTGGGAAGGAATTGGAATGTCTTGAGGAGGAGGAGCTCTCCTCCTTTTATAGCCAGATTTCTGTCCTCCGAATGTTGTCGCGTTTTGGATCCCATAAATGACCTCTTCACGCGTTGAGACCTTATTCAATGTTGTTCATAATTTTCTTGGTCGTGTCCCCTCAAAATCGCATCGGATTTCGACAAGTGATGAATGAGTTATGGCCAATTTACTCAGAGAATTTATTCTGTCCAGTCAGAATTATCAAACCGCAAACCACCGTTTTGTAATGAATTAATGTCCCTGAAAACGGCCATTTAAGGCGTGTCTTCCTTAATGAAACGTGTTCAAAATCTTCTTATCCGTCTATAAACAACATTTCAGCTCCATTAAAGTCGTTTTGAGCGAGTTATGGATATTTCACTGAACCTTCTTTTTTCTGGAAGAAATTTCCTGGAAGCTTCCTTGGTGTTCCTGAATAATCTTCAACTTCATTGAATTGTTTGGACCTCAAGATGGTCGAATCAGATCCTGGTCCAGAAGACAAAGATGAAGGAAATTAAATTAGGATTCTAAAAAAATTATAATCATAAAATTTGGATTTATATTTTTTGTAAATGACCAAAATACCCCTGTAGTGAAAATCTGTCCAAAATGCAGAATTTGGTCATTTTTGCATTTAAACATAAAATACTTCTTAAATCCAAAATTGTTACATATAAGCTCAAAATGGTATCATGGGATGTTTAAAAAAATAGAAATTCATTTAAAAATGTGCAAATTATAAGCCCTGTCACCTCCTCTTTTTTTGATGATGTTTTTATTGTGGATTGGAACGAAATGGCGTGGTGCCGTCGCACTACGCGGAATCGTGCGGCAAGGAATGTGCGACGCCGTCGCGCCACACCGTGAAATTGAACCAAGCCATGGCATCGTCGCACCGCGCCAGAGAACCATAAAAACAACGTGGTTAGAGCAGGGTCGTGGCAGAGAGAGGCGGCGTCGTCGCCCCGCACCGGACGGATCAAGGTCGCGGCTGGTTCCGGGCCGTGGTGGTGCAAGGAGACCGGTGGCCGGTTCCGGGCAGCTGGCGTCGGAGCAGGGGGACTGGCCGTCGCCGGTCCCGGGGTGGCAGAAACCGGCCGACCGGGGCGGGCCGGCCGGACAGGAGGACATCCGGGGGTTCAAACCCCCGGCCGACTAGCAAAACGGACCCCATTAAAGGGGGGCCACGGTTACAACCAGGGGGCAGGCGCCCCCCACGCCAAACGGCTCGGCCGTTTGGCCAAGCGCCCGGCTAGCGCGCTGGGCGCACTGTGCCCAGGCCGGGCCGCGCCGACCGGGCCGGGTTGGACCGGGCTCGAACCCCTTAATATCGAACCGTTTCCAGTTAGATGCCCATAACTTGTGTTACGGGCCACTGATCGATGAACCGTTAGTTGCGATACGATCCTTGGATCGTGACGGTCGTTTTGGTATATCGCACTAAAGGTTTCAGAATACTTTGGGTTTGGCCGGGCTGGTTCGTACACGAAACCAATCGGACCCTCAGAGTGGAAACGCTCATATCTTGAGCTACGGACGTCTGATTGACGTGCCGTCAACATTGTTGGATTCCACTTAGTGAGGAGGATCCTTTGACTTACTTCGCCCGAGGTTTGGACACAGGTGGAGTACAGTCAGGTTAGTTTTGCCTTAAAAACCAACCGGGCCCCTAGGACAATAGTCTTGGAGAACATAGTGGCATATATTGTATCTCACTATTATACATGTTTTTATGTTTCCATGTTTTTGAAGCACTAATATAGTATGGTATTTCAGCATTTATTTGTTTAACATTTTAAGTATTCTGAAAAAAATAATGTAGTGTATATGTATTTTTAGACTAGTTTGTTATAGTTGGTATCAGAGTGAGGATTTATTCAACATTTGAAAAATAGTATAAGAAAAAATTAGTGAGATCCTTATGTATGTTTCTAAGGATATTTATATGGATGCCTCTAAAGATAATTCTATGAATAAATAAATTTTCTGATAAATTTCATGGAATATTGGTAAAGGATAGAGTGAGTGGTTTCCTAGAAGTATTTCCTTGTATGGATACAACATGTGGACATGGTTATGTAGTAGATATACCAAGGAGTAACAACTCTTACCAGGTGCATTGGTCATGGCTCGAGTTTAACCTGGTTCATGATAATAAGACTTACTACACACCTGGTTTGACACTCCTAGGGGATATTTTATTAGAATTAAAAATACATTACTAGACATTATTAATGATTTGAACTGAAAAAGACTAGGAATAAACTATGGTAAACTAAAGGATTAATCGATTGAAAAGTATATGCCATTATTTAGAGATCCTATAAGTAATTTTTCATGATTATGTGGATTTATTCTATGAAATCTGTTACTCACCATATTATTTCTAGTTTTAGACAATAGATATAACTTGAGAGAACATGGTTAACAATTAATGTTTCAAATATGGAAGCTATACACATTATTAAAATTGATTTCCCAAGTGGAATTCTCATAAAGAGAATCAAGAAGGTGGTATTGGTATTGGTTATATGACTGAAGATAATGGGACTGAAAACAACATGTGACATGTATGGGATACAATTATTGTCATGTTTACATTAAATGTAAGAATTTTTCTTATATTGAGGATGTATAAATAATGAAAACATTCATATTTCATATTCTAGTTATAATTTATTAAGGAATAAAATGATTATGCCGGTGTAATGGTTTGAGAATAATTCTTGATGATTGACTTGTATTTCTTTATGAATTCAACGATTTGGTTATATGTATCATGAAATATATATGTATTTCCACTTTCAATTTTCTATCAAGTATTAAAATGAATTCATTGATTGGTTATGAATACATAGAAAAGTGATGTTTTAATTAAGGGACACTAAACCTCAAGGTGTTCATGATGTTGTCCAAAAAAATTTAACTTGGATGAAGAGATTATGGATTTTGTTATGGAAATTGGATAATATCAAGTTTTATAGAACCAATAATGGATTTTTGACAATTTAATCTATGAAATCATGGATGATGTTTATATAAAATTGAATTTAATGAATATATATAGTAATATTTTGAAAAAGGAATCATTTATGTTTTCAAAAAATATTTATTGTAATTTAGGATATTACCATGTTTTAGGGAATATAATATTAGGGTATTTACCTTCTTTGAATGTGAAAACCAATATCTATATTATTATATATGGGGGATCAATGTTTATCTAATTTCATAAACTTATTTTTGCTGTTTTGGATTTTAATCATCAAAAATAGTAACATGGATAACCATTTATAAAGGTATTATGTAATACTCTAGATGATATTTGTGGTATTAAATTAATATCTCTCTATATGTGGATTAAATCTTGTTCGATAAGATTTTATTACTATTTTTATGTTGTGCTATGTAAAGCGAGATGGAATGACTAATCATTCTATTTATGTCTCGCATGATCTGATAGTTATTTTGGAATTAAAATTTCACCATCATTCGTTAGAGTAAGTGATGATGTAAGAATTGATCTACAAAAAAATGATACAAAATTTAATCGATTAATTATATTTTCTTATGTTCTTGGATAGTAAAATAGTTCATCAAATCAGGGAAAAAGATTTTGAAAAATATATATCCAAGAACCATTATTCTTGATGGATGAGATGGAACCTTAGATCATCACAGATTTATATTTCTCTGATAACAAAGATCTTCTGATAAATGATATCTATAAATATCAATCATAACATAATAATTATATTTCACTTCCAAGTCTATATTTTCACTTTCAACCCATGTTCTCGTAGGTTGAAACCTAGTTATGTGATACTTTGGGTAACCGTTATGTTACTAAATTTCCCTTTTTAAAGGAATTTTTTTGTATTTTTTTTTAAATTTGGTTTTTTATGAATGGGACATTCAAGTATTAAACCTTTGATAATACATATAAATTTTGAGGGGAAAATAATTTTAAGGGTGTGTGGTGAATGTGACACCCTAAGATTTTGTGAAATGTTTTTTTCAAAATTTTAATCTAAAAAATACATAATATAGTATTAATTATATATTTAATCACTACCATTTTCCTGGATACAAAAATTTAATGTCGCAAATTATCTTTCAAAACATGAAACACCAATATGAATCGAATTTTATAAGACACTGAGTTTCCACAAAACATCATTTTTTTGATAAAATTGTTTAAATGAGTATAGTTATAACATAGCCGTTAAACCTAGTAATAATAATAGTAATAAATAAATTTTAAAAATTATTTCTATAATCTGTAAATATATAAATAATATTTTGAATAAGGCATACAATTATTTTAGTAATGTCTTCATATATTTTCAAATATCATTTTATAAAAATAACTTTTTAATTTCCTTTTGAGAACATTAATAAAAAAAGGTTTATAAAGCTTTAGAAATTTATTTTATAAAATAAAATTAATTTTGGAATTTATAATTCCAAAATTATCTTATGGGAATTTCTTTGTAATTTTTTGAGAAATAATATTTTTTGGTGAAAAGAAAAAATTAATAATTTTTAATTCAAAATAATATTTTGGATCATTTATTTATATTGTAAAATTATATTTTTAGTTATTTTTAATTTAAATATATAACAATTATTAATATATTCATCATATTTAGTTATTTTTAATCATTATTAGTTCTAATTTAGATGTAAAATCTTAATGTTCTTTTGAACAATATCACATTAAAAACCCAAATTCTCACCACGTATGTATGAATTGAATTTAATTTAATTTCTCCACTTCTATAAATTGAATTTCAAAAAACTAAAGTACATGATTGTAATATGTATTATATTTATAGTAAAATAATATCAGTTTAATTTTATACCACAAAGAGTAGTGAAATGATTAAAATTATTTACAGCCATTGTGGAAAAATTAAACATAACAGGGGACAAAAAAATACACTTAAAGAACGAAATTACATATCCTTTTTTATAACCCCCAATGGGAAGAAATGTTTCATCCATACTCCTGCAATTGTTGACTTTGTATGGTTGTTTTGAATTTTTCCAAGTAAAAACATGGATATACTTAACTTGTTTTACAAAATTCCATGTATGTCCCCTTTCTCCCTTAAAAAAGGCCACCACTCCCCCCTTGTTCACACCACTCAAGACACTTATGTATTTCCAAAAAATACCCAATTAAAATCCCAAAAACAATCCCTTCCTCGATGAATGTTACATTTTTATTGAAATCCATCCAAGGAAGCCATTTTGTGCAAAGAATAAGAAGTTTCCCAAATATCATGTAACATCCTTCCTCATGCTAATTTATTATATTTTATTTCTAAAACACCTAAAATATTATTATTCCATGATTTAATAATAACCTATATAACCTAATTATACTAAAAAGTTGTTATATTAAGGGATCATCCTACACTTACATACACATCCATCTAATGGGTAACAAATAATACGTATAGCGAACTACACCCACATAAAATGTAGTCATTCATTTTTCAATTACCACCTCTCATGGTATTTAATTATGATAGAAACTATTTTTTAATGATATATATGATATTATTGATGTATATATTTGTCTATAATTATTATATAACACATAATTTCTTGGTTTCCATTTTTTGTAAATATGATATTTTTTTGGGGAAGTGTGGAAAAATGCCTCCTCAAAGCGATGTGATTCATTCACAGTCTAAATGGGATGTATTAATAATGGATTTAGTTAAAATATATGAAACATATGATATAATAAAAATACATAAATTTTATATAAATATAAATATATACATATATTTTATTTATATTATTTCTATCAAATATGAAAATAAAACAGAAACATCATTCATGTGTATGTATGGCTTACTCTCTCCATGGATATAGTATTCCATTTCATATTTATATATTTTATATATTATTATAAAATAGGCATTTTATTAATATATATTATTTTTATATTATGGTTGGAATTCTATAAATCATGTTATATGTATGAGGAAAAAAAATATAACAAATTAAAACACATGTAAGAAAAATAAAGCGGGAATTAATCGATGATTATCCTTAAAATGGAATTGATAATAGGTGGGTGCCATTTTTACACTTATTCTTCTTCCTATCCTTATATATATCACTTGATTACCCTGACTAGGGATCTAGGATATCCCCTTATTTTGTTTCCTTCACCAATTTATGAAGATATATTTTAGGTATGATATGTTAAAGAAGGGGTCTACTGTTGGAAATCATAGTTTGAGATAATGTATCTCACTTATGTACCAATGTATATGGTTCCATGTTAAAAAAGGCCCTAAAATAATACAGTATTTGGTCATCTGTTTGTATTCTATTTTATGTGTTCCATAAAAATGTTGTAATATCTATGTATGTTAATATTATGTAGTTATATACAGAACCCTCTAAGACATGTCCCACTAACTTTAATGATGCCAGCCAAACATGTCAACCATATTTCGAGATGACACTAGGGTAGGTTAGATAGAAATGAGACCCCCTAAAAAGAATATATGCCATGAACATGTGATAGATTTCATGATCAACCAGACATGACATCTAATGTCCTCTGAACAAGACAACATTCTTCAAGTGTTATATTCTAAGATCTACTAGATATGCCGTGTGATGCCTTCTAGACAAGTATTCCTTTCTCGTGTGATGACCTCTACACATTCCATCCAGATTACTTTATGCCCCATGGACAAGTAAAAATCATCATTTGATTTTTTTTGGACACGTCAGGAAGATATCCTCTAACATGTCAAGTAGAAAAGAAAAGCATGTCATGCTTGTAATTAACGCATGTCTGATAGACATGAAGACCAGGACAAGCATCCATCATAGGACATCATAACCTTGTCATCAGCCATGCAGGGAAACAAATGTTTGTAAGCCCCAATCATCATCATAATATGATATATTTCCATTTTCTAAAAAACCTTAGTGTTTAAAACCCAATTTAATGAACTATGATAAATCTGATTCCTAGAATAAATAGGATATGTTGGAAACCTATCTAAGGTTACATCATTATATCAATAAACTAGAGGGTTGACCTATTATATAAGGCCCACATTTATAAATAGTGTGACCAATTACTTTCCATCCCTTATTTATAAAAAAAGAAAACAACACATGGTCTTAAGAAGTTTCAATAATTACATGATCCACTGTATAATCCACTGTCAAGAAAAGGTAATCCTTAGTATGTAATCGCTAACTTATTGAACAATAAGGATTCTAATTCATTACATATTAAGGATACATAAGATTACTTTAGAAGGATCAATTAGAAGATCAACTAGGAATCAACATTTTTGTATGTCCCTCTATATCACCGACATTCCTAACATAAAGACCCATTCTTTCCCACATGTTGATCATCCTTCCTCATCCACCAGAGGATTGAGAAGTCATTAAACTATACGGACATTGATTTGTTACATAACCGGGATACATATAAAACAATATTATGGCCTAATCCCGAGCTCAAATGGGAATCCAATTTGTTGTAAGTGCACTATGTATCTCACATTCAAACGATCAAGACCCATTCTCCTCCATGAGTTGACTATCATTCCATATCCACCAATATTATGATAAGTCACTGAACTATGATGACTAATTCCAACCCCCAAAATAACATATAGTATGCCTTCTTGTGGCCCAATACCCATGATAATCATCAAATGGAATGTACCAACATGAAGTAACCACATCCATATACAATGAGGATGATTAATTTATATCCCTTTTTTATCACACTTAGCATAGCTCATATTGGTTTGGGGAGCTTTAATGATTGCCTCACTAGCATCATGAATCTCCAAACTCTATGGAATCCTCATAGTGTAGGCCCTGATATATGGCATGATATAACTACACACCATACAAGGGAATCTACCATAGCGAAATTCCCAAGCATGGGAATAAACTATGATAACTTTTATTCCATCCATTATCATAATATGTAAAAATTCTTCATCGAGACTCAAGATCCACATCTAGTTCCAATAATCCAAAATATTTTTCCATTACATAAAATGTTCAAAATAACCGTGTTTAATAAACTAAATGGGTTTTGATTCCAATTATAAAAAGGATAAGTTGGATACATCAAAATGGTTCAATCCAATTCTTGAAATATTCACTACCTCCCTGGATAACGGTGATCTCTAGAGATCCTCTTTATAGATCTTCAATATATAATCATCTACCCACCAAAGAGAAATGTTTAAGAACCTCAAACACTTAATTATGGATTCACAACTAAGAACCCTTCTAAATACATATAAATAGACAAACATATGGTTATTTTTTTAGAGTAATTTTCCTTGTATCGATATTAGGAATGGATTTTGGAACAAGAATTAAATCTATAATAATATCCTAGAGTAGGAAACAATTCCCCCAAAAAGAGTGTGATGAGAGTGACATAAAATCCTATCAGCCAATGTAACATTATAAAAATCATTGGACATAAAAACAAAACAAACCTCATTCCATTGGAATTTATGTCCATAATCAATTTTGTTTGCAGGAATCATTGGGAATTTCCATTAATGATTAAAAAATGTTGTTCCCAAATAAAATTATTGTATAGAATGATGAAAACCCCACAATCAAAAAATAGGACCAAACCCATCCAAATGTTCGTGAAGATACAAAAAAGTTTACCCAGCACAGAATCTATTAGGAAAAAATGATTGGGTTATTATCCCTCATGACATTTTTTCATTTTATATAAAAACAAAAATAGTGAACCCTGTGTGAAACTATAAAATTGAAAGGTGATTGGTTGAATATGACTTGGATTTTAGGGTTTATACTGTACAGTTACATTCTCATACAATATCTTCATCCCTGTATTGAGAATTCAACATGAGTGGAATGGAAAGATCAATAATAAAAGTGAAATTATGTATATTATCCATATCTGAGTGAGCATATAATGTGACTACAATGTTTCATTGATCAGTGAAAATTTTCATATTTTTCTACATGAATGATGATATTTCCTTCATTAAAAGTACCCTGATTTTAGATAACTTCTCTATCTAGTGACTGTTTTAGATGATTAGCTACAAAAATAACACTTGTGGTCCTCATAATTACCTAACCAACCTAGCAGGTACAGATATGGGTGGTGAATGCAATGGTCTATGAACACCATTGACATGGTTCTATCCTTACAATCATGTTTTTATATAAGGGTATTCATCTATTGAAATCATGATTATATATCATCCATATAACGATGCAATAAATAAAGTGGACATCATTTCCACTTTCAAGAACATTGGATGTTTATCACCTAAGTGCGATTGTCCTCACATTTAGTATATGTGGAAGGTGGATATCATCCAACTCTGGATCCATCCATGTTTAAGAGACAATGAGGGATCCTGACAGCCTCCGTCACCAATTCCATCCCAATAGTACACAACATTATTTTATAAAAGGTACCACGCAACACACTGCCTCCTATAACACCCAATAATGGGAAACAAGGAAGACACATCGATTACAGAATAATCATGATTATTGGAAGGGGCTCGTATCCCCACTATCACTGATGATGTCTACCAGTATATTCTAGAAATAGCTAGTGAATATGATAATATCCCTACTTCCCCAGAGCAAGTCTATGGGAATATTTATGATGTAAGCATGGGGGATGTATATATCTATATCCCCAAGCAAGAAATATATCTTTATATTCCAGTGAAACAAGGTGGATAAAATTAGGATCATATCCCTACTTAAATTGATGATATATTATAGTATATTGTGTCGAAAAAATATCATGGTTTATATCCGGGAAAAAACGTTGCTAAAAATTCATTACATCATTAAAACAGCTGAAAAATCCCACCGATATATTTCAGAACTGGTAAAGATAATGGGACAAGAATATATTCTTATCCCTATTGAAATGGTAGCTCAACTCTTAGATAATTATTAACAAGTGATTACTTTAAAGAAAACAAAATGTTTTGCTTCTATATATAATTATTATTAGCATATTCTTGTAATGGATGAGTTTTATAACCAAAATAATATTCACATTCGAATTGGGGCTCACCTGATGAGAGAAGAACATGCCTCAGGATAAGGGAAAATGCCTATCAGCAAATCCAGGAGGCATATTACAAAGGACCTAGTTCATGATCATATCCCCATTCTAGTCAAGACTCACAAAGATAGAGGGGATCTTGCATTGGGACTGATTAATATTCCCATTGGAAAATTCCAAAAACATAATACAAAGGCCTGTGATTGGGATGATATCACCATTCAATCTGGGATTCACAATGTGAGAATGGAAGATGGAATTGGACATAATTATATTTATATCCATGAATCTTCCTCCATTTTCCAGTAGTCCAGCCCCATATTCCGACTTTCATATATGGAAAAATCCACTAGAATCCTTCCAAATAGATACATATGGAGGCTCAAATCACTTATCCCCTTCTAGAGGTTCGTCGATATATTTATGTGGGGAATTCATATTGGGACCAAGATCTCATTTCAATTCCACCCGGGGCTCACCACATGAGTATAGAAAATAGCTCATACTAGGCATATATCTACACCATAAAATAGATGTGACATATTCAAATTCACAAGATCATCTTCATACCACTATTCAGACTGAGGATCCCCATGTGAGAATAAAAAATACCTCAGGATATGTTCATATTCCAATCAATAATGAACAACCACTTAAACATATTTTAAAATATTCTCATTAGAAAGTTCATGCACCTGAAGAACCATACAATTATAAATATGGTAGACCAACTATCATAAAACAAGCTCATATCCCGGCACAACTATGGATGGAAGGTCATCATATTCTATCTTTGAAACAGATGAAGGAACATACCCTAATTTTCTCAATGTCAATATCTAGGAGGTTGTTAGAGACTCATTTGTAACACCCCAATAGTCTTTGATATCTACAACTGAATTTGAATATGATCATTACCACAATAGTCCCCCTCATGGTAGGGTGGATATGGATCATAGCTACACTACTCTTGACATCTACCGTGGTCAACCTCCCTAAGGAAAAAAGAAATAATCTCCTTTCCTAGAAACCACCATTTTGAAATGTGTTTAAAACACAAAACCTATCTTACTGGGAGGTTCCCAAAACATTAGGGTAAATACTATAGTTTCACATACAAATTATGGTACCAATCCACTCTAATCAACAAATACCATAAAAAGAATGTTTTGTGTCAAGATTGGATAGAGGCATGTAATTCTGATGATGTGGAAGTGGATGTTTATATATTGAATGATTTTTCCAGAAATAACCTTCCCATAATTTTTTGGCCTCTTTTAACTTCTTAATATGATATCCTAAACTATATAGAGAAGGATTTAATGCCTTATATCTCCAAATAATCTAGTAAAATCATGAGAGAAATAATTCTTGAAACCTATCTAATATTGGATGTGAGGTTCACAGTCATACCATCAAGATAATCTGTTTTTAGGTAGAATTTTTTTCTATCTCTATGGATAGAGATACAAAAAAATAAAAAATGCATATTTTTAATATGCCTTCTTCTAGACAGCACAAAACATTAGAAAATGATTTTTGAATCCACATTTTGTATTTGTATTCCATGATGGGTAATGTATACAGAATTACAATTCTACTCACCATTATAACTTATGTATGAACCCCTTAGATATAATATCTTATAATATCATAACCTCCTATTAAATTAGGGGCATAAGAAATGATTTGACTAGATGGTCACTTCAAAAGAATGCACCTAAATCAATGGTGCCTAGACATTGCAAATAGAGGAATTGGATATTCAAAAATTATATGAACTGGGCACCTTAAAAAAATTAGAATTTATTTTAGACATGGAATCCAAGGTTTTCATAAAACTGATGACATTAGTTAGAAATTGAATCATGACATGTGATTACATTACATTATACATTTGCACAACTACACCACATCCAACAGTCCGGAGTAGCATTATCCATAGTTTCCATCTAAGAGAAGACCTAGATCACTTGTATGGGAGAATATCTAACACCTCCTCCATATCTCATATCATCAATTCTGGAAAAGATTTTGGAAAAAGCATCATCAGCTACATTCTAACTCCATCCCATTGGTATGGGGAAATTTATATCTTAATTTCCATAACCAAGTTCATTATCCTCCAATAGGGTCTTGGGGAAATAAATTATAGTCCCAGATCAACCTCAGTCTACTGGTATGTGGGAAATTATATCTAAATGATCATCTAAGGAATCATCACACCCTAAGATGGAGGAATTAGATCCTTAACAACTTGATCAATTAATTCCATCATTATCCCTAGATAACTCCCATCCCATATGGATAGGAGAATTTTAATCATCATCATCATTACCATAGATTGAATCAGTCTTCTCTAGGATAAGAGGTAAATATCGATGGATGGTATCCAATATGTTGTTCCCACTTTAATAAAATCGTCTTCTCCTCAGAACCTATTTAGAAACCACAACCGAAAAATTCTTGATGTCCATTACTCATAGGTCGAGACAAGAGGAGCACATGATGATGGAGGTCATACCCCGTCAGGGTTGCAATCCAAAATGACCCAATATAGCCAAGGTTTTTATGAATTTCCTTAATACAAGTAATGATTAATCATACTGTTTCATTGAATGAAATGGGATAACCATCATTTCCCAATAAACCTCTATAAATTTCATCACTATTAAAAAAAAATATATGGTGGATTAAGATACATATTTAGAAGGAAAGAACACCAAAAACATATCCTCGGAGGAGAATGATTTTAATGCACTAACTGAGGCTTCACACACCCTGAACCAATGATGGCTACAAAATATTGAATATCTGAATATTGAATTTCTACCTAACCATTAGAAAAAATTAAATGATAAATGGATTGGTGTCTTTATATCCTTGTCACTGACCCAAGGAGTTGATGTTCTTTCAATGGAGAAAATTTTTTCACAATATGATCATGATATAAAAACTCAAAGATAACTCAACAAGGAACACCATAATGGAAATATTCCTTCTAGGAATCGTTTTTTGGAAGAGGAATATGTATATCAATTAATACATCCAAAAATTTCTAATCTTCCACCAAAAGCGACATCTGATCCTCAGACTAGCTAAGCATATATGTAAAAAGTCTACATAAAAGAAGATTCCAAAAAATGATTGTGACAATCCCCTAATATAGAAACTACCTCAACCATGTTAGTTTAATCACTTAGTCTATGAAAGGGTAGATAATTAGTGGGAGAAAAAAATAAGGTCACCACTTCATGCCTCTACAACTAACAATATATAGAAGACAGATAAAAAATAAACACCTTTAAACTTCTTAATTCCTTCGATTCATTAGATACTATAATTGAAGACACAAAAAATGAGATGTACACTTATGCATCCAAAGAAGAATACATATCCAGAATTGTTGGATAAAGATTTTCCTCCTCCTAATTTTAAAAATCCTATATTATCCACCTTTGACATGGCCTGAGTCCATCAACAAAATACAATTCACTTTTTATCCGGATATGTGCTGATGGTGGTCCTCAAGACAAGAAAGAGTCAACCATGATAATTGGTTTTTTTATATAATCTAGTAGGGACATCCGATTTTGGTAAAACATCCTTCTAAGAGGATCTGTTATAGGAAATGATAACCCTTTCATTAATTCTTTTACCGGTTCAGATGTATAATGTGGAAAATAATAATCATTTAACTGATAGACATCAGGAAATGTGAAAATGAAAGGTTTTAAAACTTCATTGAAAGGTGGAATAGTTTAACCTATTATCACAGCATCCCCCTCTCATAGATCTAATTGATGGAACTCTATGGTAATAATATCTAGGATGATTTATAGAAAACACTAATCCTGATGAATTATTGTGGTGGGTTCTGTGAGTTCATCGAAACGACACAGTGTCTAGAAAATTCCGTTCAGTGAACCCGAGCTAAAAATTTACTCATAACCGTAGCATAGGGGAAATGGATCAATAGGGAACAATCTGCTGATGTTCCCCTAAAAGTAGAAGTACTACCAATTTAATAACCAAATAAGGTACTAAACCACCCAGTGGATACTATTGAGTTGTAACAACCAAAAAATCACCCCTGGCTAGAAGAAAATAGAAATCAGGTTTGCTTGGGATTTGATGAATATATAAATAATGTATACTCATTCATAAAAAAAATTATCAGGTTAATTCCTTACATCCATATACAATAAACTGTTCAATATACCAAACACATGTACTCCCAATGAGTTCAACATCCCTGACCATCCCAACTACAACCCTTTCCATAGAAGTCTTAGTTATAATATTAATCACTTTTTATCCGTTAAGGATTTCCTTCAAGGCATGGTTGATTTTGGAGAGGTGGTGTTAGATTACTACATAGAGTATATGTATTGCATAACTATTTCTATCTCAAATGAATTGGGTTATTGGAAAAAAATACTGGCCGCATGTGTAAATAAGTTCACGAACTCGATTACTCAAAAAATATCTGACTGAACTCATGCCACAATGAGAGAACATGTATGAAGAACAAGAATTGTCCCACCAAACCAAAATGTGACATTAGATATCTATCCAGAAGTTTTACACAACCATCATATACTAGAATATACATAAGGGGATGAGTCTTATTATTCTCCAATGCTGTCTATGACTCTTGCATATTTCTACTATACAACATTTGAAACCTGAGAACCACACCACTAAATAGAACCCTAATCAGATGAATATATCATAGTTGTTTCCATCAAACGGATACACTTCTATGTCCACATCTTCAATGAGGAATATTCCTAAGATTATGATTTTCCTATACCATGATAATGTATAGGTGGTCTCATTCATTGTAACTGAGGATACATGGGGAATAAAGTGTTTGTTCATATCCAATATTTCGGTCACTTCCCCACATGGAAAATATATGTCTCTATGACCCATGGGAAAGAACTACTGAAATCCTAGAATTGAGATAGAGGTGTCTCATAACCCTCTAACAGTATTCCAATCCCAGTTTCCTTGAATGTGAGTTTCATTAACTGATAAACCCATGAAATAGGGAAGGTTGGCATGTATCAAGCCACTAGTATTAGAGGTTGCATCAACCTCTTCATTAGAACCATGATTTTCCAATTCAAATGAATTATCTCCTAAAACGCATGTTTGGGAGTAACCCCAAGTTGAGAAGCACGAATCACTAGTTAAAAATTAAACCACATGAAAATTGAAGTGGGTATTCCCAACCATTGTTTAAATCCTAAATTAAATCTATATATCAAATTTTCTCCGAGAGTCACTCATTGAGTCCCTCCAATGACCATAGCAATTCAATTTATAAGTTTTTGTATCCCTGGACTATTAGGTAGTGGCAATTTTTGTTGAAATCCATATATCTATATCGGTCATATAGTAGGATTAGATAGAAGTTATCTAGGGACATGTAAAATACATATATATTTTAGGAACACTTAATAATGTTGACATCTGAAGGGGTTTTATTGAAAATGGCTCTAGGATCAATCTCCTCCTGATACAAAACCCCTGATATTTGAAATATATCTATCTGAAATTTTCCCCAACAATGTTGAAAAATCAAGGGTATGATAAGTGTGAGAACATTTCTCTTGGGAAGATCATACTCAAAGAATAATTTGGTGATGCCATATTTAATAATTTTGTTTATGGTTATCTAGTAAGACACCACATACAATGTCCAAATTAGAAGGCCTGAGCTCCATAGACACATGGTTCCACCATTAATATTACATCAATGTCTAAAATACTCCATTGATGGGAATTTCTTCTTACTACATGGTGAAATTTCTCCATTTGAGACTTGGAGAGCCACATACACTAGAATAGGTTTCTATTAAAGGGGTTGAGGACATCCTATGGTTGATGATGACATATAGGTTGTATCCCCCAATGTCATGGGGACTAACATAGAAAATTCATGGAGTTTTATTGTTAGTGACTATATGCATCTTATGAATATATTTTATGTAATATGCATGGTCCTCGAGTCCAAGATCCTTTGTTAGATTGTGTCATAGCAATGGATAATCATCTCCGACATCACTATACAATGACTCAGGTTGCATGTGATGAAAATTAATTTTATCATTGCCTCTCTCACCTTGAGAGTGATAGAGATTCCACCGTATTTCTATCTCCATCTTAGAACTCATCCCCAGACATAGATGAAGAAGAATAAGAGGAATAACTCTTGAAAGCCCCTCCAACATTCGTGTATGGTGTCTCCAACAACATCAATGACATCATCCATTTAAATATAGGAATTGAAGAAGCCCCATGGACTACACTTATTAGTACAACCATTCCCCTCAAATATATAGATATATACCCCACATTTATAAATAGACAGTGATATGTGTTCCCAAAGAACTATAAATAAATGGTTGGACTGAATCCAAATTTGGCTACACACCATCATGACTTGCCTAATCACCATTGAAGCTTCTTGAATCTAGTCAGGAGGATGCACTCCTCTCATGAAACCAATTTTGATGAATAAGTTGTTAAACAGTTCAATATAAACCTTGTACAATAATTGAAATACCAATAATCAATTACCATTATTTTTCCCATAAAAAATAGAATGGTAAGATTAAGGAATGCAATTATTTTAGAGACCGTAATTGACATTTTCCAAAATGACTATTTCCCGTTTCCAATCATAGGACAATTGAACAATGTGACAAATATCATCCAATATTTTTTCTTAATTAATGGGTATTTAGAGTTAATATAAAAAATTATGGCCCCTAAAGAAAAAGAACACACTTCCTTTAAATATCCCCAAAGGACCATTATGTATTAGTAAATTTCATATGGCGTAAAGAAGGATGGTAAAAATTATTGATGCACCATAAATTATTTTTCTAATCCATTTCAAGGAAGGATAAAAAAAATTTATATCAATGACATGGTTTTCAAAACCAACTACAGTGTGATCACGTCAAGGATCTTCAAATTTATCCAAAAAGATGTGTCCACATAGTTTGAAGATGAATCTTCTAAAACTCGCTATTAGGTTAACATTAGGGATGTATTTTGGCATTGTGGTACACAACTATGCAATCAATGTCATCCTAGAGAATTCTACTGATATTTTATATATCTTACCCCCCCCCAAATCTCAAATAACTAAGGGGCCTCCACGGGAATATTTCCTAAATTTAGTTATTCATAACCAACTTGTTTGGAAAATTTCTCACATTCTCCAAGATAATGATGAAGGGAATCAATGACCATTGGGGTGATGACGACAATAGGACTTCTATAGTATCAATCAATATCTACTATATTGACCAGTCCTAATTCAATATGTGGAGGGAAATTTACTGATCATATATGTAGACACCATTAAATGCTCATGTGGCACCATCCTCTCATAGAAGCATGATATAGGGAGTCAGAACAGTCTCTACTACCTCATACAATAAATGATAGGTACTATGTTACGATACTCGTATGAGTAGAAGAACTAGCTTACAATCATCTGTTTAGTGTAGAAGATGTGACGTTACATGAATCACCATAAAGTAATATTGCCTCGCATATTTATTCTATCATGTACATATTTTTCAAACACATACTAACTTTGTGGTTGGCCCTATGGGTGATTATTCTATAACAATATGACATCTAGTTCATGTTATAAAAGTAGATGACATGGCAATCCATGGTTGATTCTTTCATGGGGCATCCCTCCTAATAAAATACAAATTTAGACACCAGAATCCTATATAATAAGGTTTTTTGTGACCATTAATCTCCCTATACATGGTAGATGTATTTTGATGGTGTATATCAAGGTCCTATTGACAAAAGGATTGAGAATTCAAAGATTAGTCGGGCTAGAATAATGATTTTATTTTTTCTTCTAAATAATGAGGGTTTTCACTATTATATCTCACCATATAAAGGATACACAAATAATGAGGAATAATAAAAAACTACTATCATGAGCTTAGAACTATCCCTACATCTACGGAAAACCTACCTAAATATCAAATGATATTTCGAACTAGTGACAAATCAATTAAATGGATAATATTTAATAAAAAATGAATAATTGGTCCCTCTCAATGGATATGTTAGGGTAGTAATGGAAGAGTTCAATTTTGAGACCACATTCCATCATGTTACTTGATCACAGAATGCTCCCGCCAGTGAATTGGATTACGTTGTCACATTCTTGGGCACCCATGATTAAGAGGATGAAATCGTCCATATCACGTATATAATAATTTTCCTTTTGATCTTCATTTATAATATAGATGAAATAAATATGTTAAACACCACCTAGATAATAGTGAACTGATATCCACCACTAGATTGATGGATCCTATATTAGTTATATCGAAAAGGGGAATCTCCTGATTAACAGAGATGAAAGGGAACAAATATTTTCTCCAAACAACAAACATTTCCATGCAGGATGAACAAAATAAGAAAAAAACCTTATATAAGATAGGATTTAATTGAATCCTCCTTAGTTGAATAATACAAATATATATTCAGACCATCATGGAATATGCCTATGTAATATTTTTTTGTGCTAATCGGTTTGGGACCAGGCTCTCTAACCAAATCATGTGTCTAGGTTATTATATGTAAATCAAGATACACAAGTGTGTGTAATTCACCTGAAAATTTCAATTCCAGATCAATGAAACATACATACATCATCCCCCAAAATTTATACATAAATATATATATCTGTGGTTGTTTGATGTTTGGGGAATCGACTATTTGGGTTCATATCCCCCAGATACAACTATCATGTTCAAGTACAACTATAATTCTACACACATTCTTCAAACTTGTATAGGTAATTGTCCTTTAGGAATTGAAGACCTATTATATCTTAAACTTCATATATTACCATATCATCTCCCTATTTTAGGTTCCTCAATCAATATTGATGGAAAATGGCATGAACTTATGTTATATGGAATTAATGAAATCATACCATGAGTACGATATCATGTCCAATCACACATTCCTATGTATTTCATTGAAAAATAATAAAAAAATATAGGCCTTTAATAAGATATTTTAAAAAATAATCCATAATATTGTGAAAAAGACAATTAAGCCATCATTGAGAAAACTCCTCCATGTGTTTTGGGGCTACCGTACCACCATACATACTTCTACATAAGAAACTCTGTTCTCATTGGTTTATGATACCAATGTAGTATTTGTTATTGATGTCTAATTTCCCTCACTTTGAATGGCCATTTTCAAGAAACATTCAAATGATGATAAGTAAAATAAGTGGCTAGATGAACTATAATGGTTCTATGTGAATAGGTTTCATACATTGCACATCCTTGAAGTCCAATGGAATCAAATCACATAGGACATCAATAAAAATGTCCACATCCATTGCTTACTCAAAATAGAATTTGTGATGGCCCTCTGAACCCCAATGATACTAGGGAAGAATCCTCTGATGATGGAACTAAAATGTGAAGGGTCTTATATAGAACATAATTTCTGTAACAATGGATCCTTGAAATTGGCCATAATGGATAGTGATTGTGTCCCACACCAAAAAACTGAGATATTTCATAGGAAATACTTTTTATAGATGTCATCAACTATCATGTACTAGTATCAATACATTAAACTACAAAACGTCTCATGTCTTGACTATGGGTGATTAAACTATGTGGAGTTGTCTTGGTTATATGAATTTAAACTACACAAAGGCATCACAATCATTTAACATTAAATTGTAAAGGAACACCCCAACTACATAATGTGATACTACATAAAACACATCGTCAACACATGATGTTAAAATATACAGACACCGCAATGGTTAATCCTTATCCATATTGGATAACCCATGTCCTGGAAAAAAGAATTTATAATTCATATTGTCTTACATCCTGACCACATAAAGTAAAACTATATAAATTTTTCCTTATTGATTGAAATTAAACTACACAATGGTTTCTAATTCTTACGATGTTAAATAGAACATTCACATCCTGACCACATGATTTTAAAATTTATGGAACACATCCTCGCTACATGATTTTAAACTACATGGATCCACTAATAGTTAATCTAAATTCATATTTGGTAAACCATGTCCTAAGAGTAACACTTTAAACTACATAGTTTATCATGTACAAAGCACATGATGTTAAAATATACTGAACATGATATTATCATGATATGGTAAATTGCATGGAAGATGTCGTCATCGCATGATGTTAAACTCAATGGGAAACACCATATCACAAATTAATAAATGTAAAGAAGCTACATATTTGAAAAATGGGGATGAAATTCCACCACCCTCGTGTGATATTATGATCCACATTATGATTCACTCATTATAAGAACTCTGTGTGGCTTGATTCATGTACTGATAGGATATTTAGTGACACCCAAACATCTATTTTTGTCCCAACCACAGTGTCACATCCCTTTCACACTAGGTGACCCTCATCTTCAACATAAGACCTTAAGCTACGTGGCTGATGTCCTTTCCATGTGACATTAACCTAAAAAGGATTATGGAACTATGTACGGATTGATTATCCTTTCAATGAGATATATAAAAATTCATCTATCATCTAACTTATTATACCCACCACATGATACAAAATTACCATGCCATTTTTTAATTGCCTCTTCATGGTGATAGGATTCATTTCCAATACTTATTTTTGACACTTATAATACCTCATGTGAGCTTAATAATATTAGTAATGGTTTCCTTGATTTAACATGGAATACCAACTCCTTATAGGGTTATCATGGTCCATGATGGGAGACCATAAAAGGAATACATTAAGTCCTCAAGAAGTGACATTAATATATACTGTTGATGTCATTTCCATGACATAAGAAAACAAATTCTTGTGGAACATTCCTAAGAGGTCCACTATTGTTGGTGTCGGTCTCCTACCATACCACAATTAAAGAACTTGTGTGTAATGAATTCTATTACCCTCAGATTGGTAGTGACGCCTTGATTTCCATGCATGGGTCTATCCACAATACCCATTATTATATTTGGTATCTTGCATCCTTTCCACGTGATTATAACCAACAAAGTTCTATAAGAACTATGTACGGCGTGATTCATATTACAATATAATACAAAGTGATGCCCAAATTTTCATTCTTGGGTCCAACTATAATACCCTTTTTTACGCCTGGAAGACTACATACATACCCAATGACATTAAAATAAATGGTTCCCTGAGAAATATGTGAGTCGTAAATCTTCTCATCATTTGATATGTAGTGATGTTAGGTAATCTAATATAGGACCAATCTACAATAATCAATAAAAACAATTATGAACTCTATGTATGGGTTATAACTTAATAGAGTGTTTTCTATTAATGAAATATGTGTGTATTGATTCCTATTATCGTAAGATATATCATGATTCCTAGAACATCAATCCCGGTCCAATCTAGAAAAACTAATAAAGCAATACAACCCAAATTCATTGGGTTTTATCCATAAAAAATCATTTTTACTATGTACAATTCAAATGTATGTGTGACCTACTTATTGATGTGATATATCTTTCACAATTTTTAACATCTATTCTGATGTACATATTTCATGATAATTTAGCTGAAAAGGAAATTTCATGGTCGTATGAAATTAAAATTTCACAAAAAATACATCTTTACCACATAACATTGAACTGCAAATCAAATTTCATTACAACATAATGGTAAAATGCAAAAAAAAACAAGTTCACATGTACTACACAATATTAAAAGTTATAGAACACAATACATTATCATCCATTATCAATATATAATAATAGCTTCACCCCATTAATCTAGAATATAGGCTTCATACACAATTAGTTACGCACCTCAATTCATAAATAAAACTTCATGTTTCGAGTACCTCAACTTATTTAAAACCCATCATGGAAATTGGAATGGAAAATAGATCTCTCTGATGGACCTTAGAATCTATAAGTATGAGAAAAAACTACCAAGTTGAGATATCGTGGATCTATAAGGATGGATTTTGGATCCTCCATGATACTGACGTCACCATGGATGAACTCCACACATATGGGTATTTTAGAACATAACATATATGATTGTACCCAATCACTTCCCATGATATGAGAACCTCAATCCATGATTTGTAATATTTTCATCTCCCTCCCAGAATTATTCTGAGGTTTTATTAACCCAGGGTATCCAAACAAGGATCTTGTGTATCATCCCCCATATTAGGTCCTTGAGTTTCATGAGCTCATACTATCTGCACATTGGTCAAAGTTGGACGACCTTAAACTATATCCTATAATGGTCAAACTGGAATGACGATAAACTAATATCAAAAGAGAAACCAAACATGTCATGATGAAACTCATAAAGGGATACTAGAGAAGAATTCATGTATTCACTCCCTAGACTCATCGTCTATAATTTCTTGGAATAAATTATTGTAAAAATAATCAAGGTATAAATATCTAAGGACCTACCTTTTATCCCTAGTAATAGATGAAGTAATACTCTATAGACCACCTAATGTAGGAAAAAGTTAAAGTAATGATTTTTCACATTTTCTAACCATGAGATTAGGGTCTGTGTACAGAGACCCAAATTTCAGCATTCTCAAACTATTCTTGGATATTAAACTATTCACAAATCTAACATCCGGATTTGAGTGCCTCAGATCAATATAAATATACCATGGAACCCTAAAAATTATACAGGAATTCAAGGGACCATTTTTCTGACTATTAATGTATGAATATGGCTCTTTTATATGGGAATATGGTCATTAACCAAATAAGTCACTCTACAAAAGGCCATTATAATTTTTGTGAGATATAATGTATATTCAATAGAACTCATCACCTTAGTGTGTTTTGGACCATTCTTGGTATGATTATGACATATTATCATCATGACCTGAGCACTATGGACTAAAATGTTAAATACACATACAAGAAAATCCTAGTGGAATCAACTACTTGAACGTTACATCATTGTGTTTTATCCCCTTTCTAAAAGCATGGTTGTGACAAGCCATTTTTGAATCATTTATGAACCACACCTTGTGATTCAGAACCATAGGTCAAAGGTCTGGAGGTTTTCAATTAAGAGTTAAACTACTCTAGGGTTCCAGAACCATTCTTGGAAATATTTCCTCTAAACCCAATATCATCATATAGTCTTTTGTGTATTCAAAAATCATTCATGATCCTATGAAAGTGGTGGAGATCATATTTTATTGACCATTCTATAGATGCATAAGGTATTTGACCGAACAAATAATGGAATCACCATTTTATAGGAATAGAAACCAAATCCTTGTAAGACCTATAAACACTATGGTGGAACTTATAACCTCATGGTGTTTTGGGTCAGCCCTAACACTTCTTCCCCTTTCAATATTTTTTGGCTCAATGATTGATTTTATAACATTCATCGTCCACATTCCAACTATACATGTGTCCCTTTATTCATTATTATGTCACCCTCAACCAATAATACCTCCATAAATATTCCATGGTCATTGTACAAAGTTAAAGATAAATCTTTTTAAAAATACTGTCAATGCATAAGGTATATTTCCCAACAATTAGAGGCTTCTCCCCTTTCTAGTAATGGATATCTAATAATCATTATCCTTGGAGAAATTACATAAAAAACTCAACATTATAATGTGTTTTTATTTATTCCATGCGTGTATACACCATCTTCCATGTTCATCGATCGTGTCCTGGTAGTAAGACTTCAACATATATGGAATCCTACCATATGAGATAAAAGAATCCAAATTACTATGATATAATGTCCAAGAAAAAATTCTATAAAAAATTCTATATAAAGTATAAGAAAAATGGATCTTAAACTACACTGACATGAGTTTATAGATTAACGACACCAAAATAATGTGATATAAGATATGATATAAAATAACCTAAACAACAATTATAGAATATATGAGCTAAAGGACCCTAAACTAAAATGACATCATGTTCCAGTTAAAGGACCCTAAAATACAATTTTAGAAGGTCTGAGATTATTGACCCTAAACTATGAAAAAATAAAAACTTTAGTATGAAATAATATGAAAACTATTAGGGAACACTGTAGGGCCTAAAAAAATCACGCTATACTCACCAATTATATCATAATTGGAAAAAGATAGAGTCATCTCCCTTTGGGGTGTATATTTTACCAAATTTTACTCTTGTGAAATAAGTAATCTAAATTGAATTGGATCATATATATCAATGTGGAATAATATGATTGGTGGGAATTCATGTTCACATATCAAGAGAATCTATTATGATTTAAATATTCAAATCCTTACATTATGGTTTACATAATATTTTTCAAATGATGGGTATCATTGGGGATTAATATAACATAATATTATATAAGGTCCATCCACATAATGAATGAAATAGAACTGGAAAAAAACATATTGATTACAATATATCAATTCATGATAATATACTAAATATAAATCTCTATATACAGAAGTCTCTCCCTTGAACATAAAAGCCTATAAATAGTTGAAAAATAAAAATTTCATGAAAAAATAAGCTTGGAGGAGTCCTTGATAATTTTAAGACTCTACTACCAAGAGATAAAATATTGGAATAATTTTTCAATGGATTCAGTCTCTGTCTTGAAATTTGGTCACAACTCCTCCATCTAAGCAATGGAATCAATACTAGACATCACCTCCATACCAACATGTTCATATTTCACTGGAAAAAAATCTATGATATATAAAGTTCTTGTTGAAATTAATATATCTCTTTTGGAAGATGTCTGATATCATATTGAATAAGAATGATCATATACAAGAGGCAAAAAAAATTAGCCTTCCCATCCATGACCTGATCATGGTGATATTCTACCTCTACTATGCATCAAGAATCTTTATTTATGACATCACCCAAGATATTATTTACTATATTAGAAGCCTTAGTAGATACAACTCTAAATTCAAGGGCCCTCTTCAATTCCATTTTTGAGATTACCTTTTTCAACTTGGAATGAATGGTAGTATAGTCAAATCTCTAATAACCAATAGTGAATAGCACAAACAGATGGTGACACAACAAATCCTTCAGCTCTTTCAGAGGGGTCTCTATGACTATGGTTTAAATATAAATCTTTATTTGATGTCTCATTGACTAGTAAAATTCCTCAAACCCCACAACATAATCTATTCTAATCCTAAAACCATTAATATATTATAGTTATGGGTTTCCAATATAGGGAATGATCTCACAATATTCGATAAAGTAGCAATGTGGCAGAACTATACATTGGTTGACCCAGTCAAATGAATCTACACGAGGGAAGAGAGTGGATCCTCTATGAAATGGGGAGAATAAAATGTAGAAAAGGGTTATAGGGGTTTATTATCAAAAATATAAATCATACTTTGTCACCAGGTAATCCACAAATATGACTTTAGTTATTAACATACCTTTTGTGGTTAAATCATTAGTGATTTCCACTTCCTCGAATCCATATTTGGGTGAAGAGGTGACACCGTATGGTAATTTGTGGCTTCAAGGAACATTCATTTATTTTCATAATGTAATATTTCACTCACCACCCATGAGGGCAACAGAAAAAAATTAACAGCAACAAATATTTTAAAAATAAAAAAAAATCTCAATTTTGAAGATATATTCATTTTAAAAAAAACTCACCTTCCTCAGGTATAATGTAGATTTAGAATAGATACCTATTTTGGATTCCTCTAAATGTTTTTACACCCACACTAGGTTAGGTGGTGCGACCACTGAGAATTATACAGAAGGAATCATGCTCCATTGAGTAAACACGCCAGCCACCTCCACTTCTTAATGATCTTGTCCCGATAGTTAAGGGTATTATAAAGCAACCAAATCCTCTCTTACATCATTATGTGTAGATATAAGTTTCTAAATGAGATCATGGTGGGGACCTACCTGGTCTTAAAAAGGATATGTTGATAAAATATCCTATAGAAAAGAAAAGGGATGAATTCCTAACATAAATGATAATTATGTGGGAGAAGGTTTTGAAAAATTATAATGCTTCCCTTTCTGCTTACCTTATCGAGAGGTCCCCCTAGTAGGTGTTTAATTTAATGTTATTTATCTCTAATTTGAAATCACCCCCCAAATTTGGGCTAGTCATACTGACGATTCTTCATCATTTTTCCCCTATTCATGACCAATTTCATCACTTAATGTAGAACACTAGGGAGAATGTTTGAGGGGTCGAAGGACTAGATAATATTTTTAGTCACCCACTATATCAAAAGAAAGAAATTGTATGTTATTAGGATTTTAATGAAACCACAATCCACTATAATATATGAGTGAGTTTAGACTTGTCATTTCTTCATTTATAGGATAGCCCTGTTCACCTAGAGTAGTTTCCATCATGACCCGAACAACCATTTTTTAGACCAATGGGGAATAAATTATCTTACCCATATAATATTCCAATTATACTTTATGATCCTGTTAGAAGGCCCCAAAAACCTCATGATAGTATTTGAATGTGATGCCAAGAGGGTAGGAGACATTGGAAAATCCATTTAAAGGTGACTCGGTGTGGTTTGGAATAACCCAGAACATGGACTATGAGTTCTACATCCTACAAGACATGCCTTATCATGATTTGAAAGGAAATAATAAATCTTTTGTGTCCTCACCCATAGGCACTACACTAATTATTTCCATATCTATCGGCACACTTACTGGCAATTGAAAATTCCTTTTTTCATCATGATGTGATTCCAATGAATTTGGTCATCTGGAATCCAATTTATTTGTATGCCTTATATTATCCATTGTAATTCATGGTAATAGGAATTTTTATCTTACCCATTTTGATAATTTCTCATTGGGATATGAGAGGATAAAAAACCTAAAATAATTATGTCATAAATCAATTTCTATATAATCGGGAGGATGGTTTATCTTAGCATGAGTCTCCTCCATGGTAAACATTAGAAAAAAATTGGCGATCTATCATTAGATTATACTTGAATTGAACATAACTAAAGGGATGTAATCTTGAATATATACACAATAATAGAAAACTAAATTGGAATGGTTCATACCATTCACAGAGATGGTCCCCCCCCCAATACAGGTGGATATGACACCCTCATGATGTGACGTCATATAATAACATGATTCAAGCCTAGCCCCACCATCATCAAACACCCATCCATACTGTCTTATAGGATCTAGAGGATAAATGGTCATATCAGATCATGTTTGACATGACATTGTGATCCTACAATGTTATATGTCTTACCCCAATGATACTCAATATGCATGGTTTGAAGCGAACAATGGGGATACCCTAGACACTAATATACTCAAAGACTCCTCGATGAGCACCCGTCCAACCCCATAGTACTTAAATGTGTACCAAAATCCTATAAGGGTATTTTTTATATACATGGTTCAAAAGGAGACAATGTTTGAGAATCATAGTGATGACTAGTGTAACGACCCGAACATTACAATAATATTTTTTTTTACAATTTGTGTATAATTTAATTTTATAGTCAACAAAACTATATCCTTTAATTAATAATGTTATTATAATTAAAGTAATACAATTGGGTTTTGACTAGTATATGATCATTGGTCAATATGACCATTGGAAACTAAACTCTTAACGTTATGAATATTTTTATTAAATGTAAGTGATCATGGTTCATTAATATAGAATGAGGAGTTGATGGCCTCATCCAGTGTACTCGGGCTATATAAAGCCCTTATGTAAAAGATTGGGAAGTAGGTTGCATCACTAGGATTTACTCAAGACCAATCCCAAGTTGTGCTTCAGCATCTGATGCTTGAACATAATCACCTACAATAGAAGTTCAAGCAGATATAAATCACCACTCGGGCAATGTTGTCCATGCCGCCCAAGGATTCTATCACCATTACACACCTTACTCTTAGGTCCTATATAGAAGTTATAAGGGGCTGTTTAATGAGGTCATAGAGACTTTGTGTAACCCAATTCTATAAATAAAATTTATATTTAATAGTTCTTGTATTTGTAATTTATTTTCTTATTAATGTCTATGTTTAATAAACACAACTTTAATAAAATAATTTTAGATGTAAAAATTGTTCTTTTCAATGAATTATCATACATATAAAATTATTATGGTAAAATAGATTTCATTTCTTAATTTAAAATGTCAAAATTAACCTAGGATGAATTTTTGGTGATTTTATAAGAAGTTTCAATTTGATGTAATGTTTTCTAAATAGTTTTTTCTATGAATAGTTTTTTTATGAATATTGTTTTTGATTAATAGTATAAATACATTTTATTATTTCATAATTATTTCTAGGAAATGATTTTTGAAAATCCGACATACATGGTTGTAATCAAGGTGAATTTTTTTTTCAAGAACATCAAAATAATTTTTTTGTGAATAGTAACTTTAACCTAGGGAATAGTAATTTTACCCTTATTTTTGGAAATTTTAACAATGTCATAGTAACATAACCTAAGGAGGTATAAATATGTTTTAGACACCTTAAGTGGTAATGTGATATGATTCTATCAGAGTACAAGTAAATAAATATTTTAGAAATTATTAGTCAAGTATTAGTATTTTATTTATTTAATTTAATTAGAAAAGAAATTTATTTTAAAAAATTAAGTTCAATTTTGGATTATACACCACAACATATGGTTTCTGTGATGTTTTTCATTTTTTTGAAATCAGTTGAATTTTCGGTGAATTGTAAAAATACAGTTTTGAGTTTCGGTGAGATTAAAGACATCATAAATTATGTAATAATTCTAGTCATGTTATGAATAGTAAGATATGTTATGATGTGTCCCAAGTGGCCAATACCATTGTAAAATAGCATGTTCAATCCCATGGTTTTTCAAATACCACTGATGAGGTGTCCCTTGAAATTAATAAAATATTTCCACACTTTTACTTTAAATACCAACTCATTCATTATTTAGTTTCATTAAATGTTTATCCTCAATGATGATCATGTATTTTTTACCTCTCATGGAGTCCTCACATGTTTCCCACAACCCCCACCCTCTAAGGTCACAACCATTGAGTTTTTTATGTTTCTATTAAAGGTAAGGGTACCTTTCACCCTCTTTTTTTAATCAAGAATTCTTTTATGTAATGTCATCTAGTTTCCATTTTATTATGTGGGGGTATTTATTTATATATACTTATTTATTTCCATTTTTTTCAAATTTTGAGAGACCCTTTCCACTCTCATCAACTGATTTTCTAAAAATTTATTTGACATTGTTAGGCTGCCAATTGTTTGTAAATGATATCTCAGCTTTTCTTTTCATTCGTGTTTCCTTTTCATGTGGTGTGTAGTTAAATTATCCATAACATGAACATATTTCCATTTAATTCGGTCCATATACTGTATTATATGTTATTTCTATGTGGATAATCCTTTTCCCCTATCTTTTTAATATTTTCTAAAACCATGTTACGTAGTCGTTATGCTGCAAAATTTTCATCTCAAAATATCTCTCTTTTTCTCATGAAATTGTCTTATTATATTTATGTGAATACCCAAATGTATTATCCTTTCTATAGTTATTCATCAAGAAATAAAAGTTATCAATTTTATTCTGTAATTGAAATATATATAACCCTCACTCTCTTTCCATGGGTTATAAATGACATAATTATTTTATTTTTAAGAACATTTTAAATTCATGATTTTGACATGAAACCCATTTCTTTTATTTTCTTTTGGTTATTTTTTACATTTTTTACTACGATGTATGTAGATCACATGAAAATAAAGACATATTGAGTGTGTTTTCTTTATAGAGCTTCATTGCATTGGTTAATGAATTTAATCACTAGACATGATGAGTTCCACAATACCTTGGTGAATAACATTGTTAGTTTTTATGACACCTTGGGGATAGATCATGGTGATATTTCCATTAATATATAAATTAAACGTTGTATCCATATTTTCATGTTATGGTCCATATTATTATTATTATTATTATTATATGACTCTTTATCCCCATGTTCTTATTTATATCACTCAAGATCACATGTGAACTGTTTAACTTGTTTTCCTTACTAGGCCTTCAGCTCAGCCTTTCCTTTGATGCATGTCACCGGGTTTTGAGATGAAGTGATTGTTCTTAGGATGAAACTATAATGATTCCATACAGGTGTATTAGAAGAATTTTTAATGTCTTTATATATATTGATTTTTATTTCCAAGACTCGACGCATTAAAGATCCTCTGTTTGAAAAATGTAATGAAATGTTTTGTAATAAAAATGTGGGATTCCATAGTTTGTACCAAAGGATAGTTTATTTATTTTGTTAAAATTAGAATATGAAAAAATTAGGAAAGAACCCTATAGAAATTTTTACATATAGGAAAACAACCAGGTATTTTTCTAAAATATAATGTAAGTGTTTTCTTAACAAATAAATCAATGCCTGCATACGGAAGAGTGCATATGGCTCTAGAATAGATGTAACTAGTAGTAAAAAATATGAAAAAGTGTTTTGGGATTTACCTGGGGTATTCTAGTACATGATAATGGGCCTTACTTCACTACTAGTTTGACACTCATAGGGGATATTTTTGGTCAGTCACAATCATTCTATGAGTCATTATTAATGAATTTATAGAGAAATTTAAATGTTGTTAAAAAATACGATGTTTAAATATAATGTTTTATGACATAAAAATCCTTTACATTTAAAATATTCATAAATGAAATAAGTTTCTAACTATGTTTTTATTCCTTTAGAAAATTTTGGTCAATAGGAGGAGCCATGAAAATGGTGACCTAAATGGACCATGCGTTGATGGCCCTTCGATGGAATCCGGAATATAAACTTTCAGGAGAATAATATTTCAAATGACTCATGTTATAAGAAATTACATGAATCAAGCCAAGAGACCGATCTCAACGCAAAGGGAACAATATCATGTTGATCCTTTTATGATTCAATAACCACCAACCATCAGTGGATCTACTGACCCATAGATTGCTGAAAATGTGGATCATCACTATCGAGAAGATATTTTCTATGCTCCAATATTTTGGAACAAGATAAGGTAACCATGGACATTTACCACATAGAGGGAGAAGCTGATTAGCAGTGGAAACTGATTAAAAAAATGAGGCTAAGAATAATGGTTGAAGCTATGGAGTTGGAAGAGTTTAGAGGTATCTTCTTCAATATGTATTTCACTTGTTCTATGAGAACATGAATATAGAAGGAGTTTCATGAGCTGAAGCATAAAGAGAATGAATCTGTTGGAAGCTACGAGTTGAAATTCACATGTATTTTCTTAAACACATCATGATTTTTCATGGATCCTAATGGGAAGGTTGATAGATTTTTTGGTGGACTGAGACCTCATATGTAGAATAATCTAGCCAATGGGTACTATGAAAACTACGAGGAGATTGTACGGAGTGAAATGATGGTTGAAATAGTGTTTTTTGAGACACAATGGTCTTATAAATCTAATAAAAAGATGATATCATTGGATACATGATTAGGTAGGTTCTTTGATTTAGGGATAGTAGGTAAGAAAGTGCAACATCCTGTGTGTAATTAATGTGGGAAGAAGCATTCGGGGAACTACCTTTTTGGAGCAAGAAGTGTTACAAGTGTGGAAGAGATAACTATATTATGTGGAATTCACATAGTGAGGTGGTTCCACAACATCTCAACACTAACGACACAAGAAATATGGTGCAAGCCCAACAGGATGTACAATGCTATAAGTGTGGTCAACATGGGAACTTTTCCGATCACCGTCTAAATCTGATGGCAGCGGAGGGGAACCACCATCTGCCTCAGCAAAGGCCATGACTGTAAGGCCATGCTTTTGATATCATGATCATTGAATTTGAAGTGCCAAAAGATGTGGTGGATGGTAATATTGTTCTTCTCTCAATTATAGAAAGAATATTTTTTTATTCTGGTTCAACACATTCCTTTAGTTCCTCCACGTTTGCAAAGAATTTAGAATCATCATTTGAATTACGAAAAGTAGTGTTATCAGTCAAGACTCCTTGTGGAATTATCCAAGCATCGTCAATGTTTATAATCTCTAGTATTTACTTTAGTGAGCATAATCTTATCGCAAATCTAGTTGTCATTCCCATGCTGGTATTTGACATTATACTAGGGATGAATTGGCTCCCAATGTATAATTCTAGGATCAAATGAATAAGCAAGGAAATATCAGTAGTCTCGAATGGAAGTCCTAAAGTTATATTCCAAGGAGAGATATATCAACCTGGTATTTTTCATGAAGAACCTCATATATAATTATTTATGGAGTCGATCAGTGAAGAGGAAGAATGAGTAGATATTACAAGGATGGAAAATGTCCCCATAATCCAGGAATACATTGACGTATTTCCTGATGAACTACTCGTACCTCCCCCAGAAAGAGGGGTAGATTTTCCTATTAAACTCATACCTAGATATTATCCAATATCAAAGACCCCATATAGGATGAAAAATGTGGAGTTGGATGAGTTAAAAAAACTCCAAGATCTTTTAGAGAAGGGTTTTATATGACCATGTGCATCTCCTTGGGGAGAACATATTCTCTTTGTGAAGAAGGATGGATCAATAGTGAAATGCATTTATTATAGTAAAATAAATGAGATCACAGTGAAGAACAAATACCCTCTTCCTTGAATTTATGACTTATTTGACAACTCTGGGGGGCACAATTCTTCTCCAAGATTTATCATTGATCTTTTTATCATCAATTGAGGGTGAATAAAGAAGATATTCCAAAAAAGGGTGTCCAATAAAGACATGTCCATTATGAGTTTGTTACTATGACCTTCAAACTGAATAATGCACTTTCTTTTTTATGGATTTTATGAATAGATTCTTTAAGGACTACCTTGATAACATTGTTGTTGTTTTTATTGAGGATATTATGATATATTAAAAATGTCTCAGGGAGCATGAGGATCATATAAGAGTTTTTTTAGAAACTCAATAGAAGGAGATGTATTTAAGAAAGTTTAGAAAATGTTAATTTTGGTTTAAAAAATTCTTTCTTGGGACACATTGTAACCAATTGAAGAATCACAGTTGACCTCTTAAGGACAATGGTCATAGAGTTGTGGCCTCATCTTACAACAATAATTGAGATTCATAGTTTCCATGGATTAGAGGGATATTATAGGAGTTTTGTGATAAAATTTTCATGAAATTATAATATGTTAACCAAGTTATGTCAAATAGGGATCAAGTTAATATGGACAAAAGAGTGTGAGGAAATTTTCTAAAAGCTGAAGATGAGATTGGTTACTGCCCCCATGATAACTTTTCACTCATTTAGAGAAGGATTCATTATTTTTAGAGATGAATATCTAAAAGGTATTTGGTTAATCCTCATGAAAAATGAAAAAATCATTGTTTTTGCATCTTCAATGTTGAATAATAATTAGTAGAACTATCATACGCATGATCTGGAGCTTGCAGTGGTCATTGATTCTCTGAAGATATAGAGGAAAATTCATTATGGGGAAAAATGTGATATATATAATAACCATCAATGTTTCCATTTTTTTCATACAAAAGGAATTGAACATGAGACAAAGGAGATGGTTGGAACTTCGTAAAGACTAGGATTGTTCAATTCATTATCATCCCGAAAGAGAAAACAAAGTCACTGATGCATTAAGTAGGAAATAAGCAGTTGTTATATCCATGATGAGGATTCAAAAATATCCTTTGATCAATGATCTAGTGAAGCTAGACATGGTAATTATATGGCAAGGGACATCATCATCCCTAACCCCATAGATTTCTCAACTGTAATTACTTTAGAAAATCAAGAGATCGTAGAATATGGATACTTTGTTATAGAATAAGTTTCAGGTTGTGAATTATGAGTTATTTCTAGAGTTCAATATTGATCAAGAAGGTGTTCTAAAATTTTGTACAAGACTATGTGTTCCATCGATTCTGTAAATAAAGATGGAACAGATGGATGAAGCTTAGAAAACTACATTATCTATACATCTGGGAATCACGAAAATGTATGGGGACCTTTGTGATCTTTTTTGTGGTAAAATATGAAAAGGGAGATTGCTGACTACACATCAAGGTTCTTGGTATGTCTTCAATTGAAGGCAGAGTGACAACTTCTTAAAGGGTTATTGCCACTACTACTCGTTCCAACATTGAAGTGGGAAAATGACACTATAGACTTCTTCATTGGTCTCCTGAAAATGTCTAAAGGAAACAATGCGATATGGGTTATTGTGGACCATCTCGCAAAGAATTCCCATTTTATCTCCATTTGGGAAGATATCTCTCTTGATCAACTTTCCATGATTTACGTGAAAGAAGTGGTAAGGCAGCATGGAATTCCACTTTCTGTCACATCTGATCGTGATGCATGGGTCACATCAATATTCTGTTGAAGTATTCAACATGCTCAGAGTAACAAATTTAATTTTAGTACTCCCTATAACCCAAAAACAGACTTCCAATCTGAAAGGACTATTCAAACACTTGAGGAAATTCTAAGAAAATGATTACTGGAATTTAAAGTTGGATGGGATCGACATAACCCATTAGTTGAGTTCTCTTACAACAATAGCTTCCACTCCAGTATTGAAATTGCACCCTATGAATCACTATATGGAAAGATATATAGAACTCGTACATTTTTGGATGAATATAGAAAGAAAAATATTTTTTGGAATGATCTTTTGCAGGAGATGATAAAAAAAAGTCCATTCCATCCAGCTACACGTTAAGGTTGCTCAGTGTCGGCAAAAGAGCAATGCTGAAAACCATCGCAGGGACTTGGAGTTGGATGTTGGTGACAAATTCTGTCTTTGAATATCAGCTTATAAGAGATTGATGATTTTTGGGAGTAAAGGGAATTTCATCCCTATGTACATTGGCCCTCATGAAAACCTTGGTCACGTAAGAGCAGTGGCCAATTAACTTTCACTTCCTAAAAATCCATCACAAGTTCATGAGGTCCTCCACATATCTCTTTTGAGTAAATACATACATGACCCTTCATGTGTACTGAATCCGGAGGTGGTACAAATAGAACATGACATATCTTGTGAGGAGTAGCTTGTTGGTATCTTGGATCGTATATACAAGGTTCTACACAACAAGAACACCCACCTTGTTATGGTGTTGTGTAGAAACCAAAAATGTAAAGAATCCATGTGGGAACTAGATGAGTCTGTAATGTAGAAGATCCAACAACTATTCTCTTAGGAGGGTACAGGTTAAAATTTTGGGGATGAAATTTCTTAAGGAGGAAGAATGTAATGACCCAATCTTTTAAATAATATCTATTTCCTGAATTTGTGTATTATTTTATTTTATACTCAACAAAACTATATCCTTTAATAAATTAAGTGAGTATAACTAAAAGAATAGCATTAGACTTTGACTTTTATATGATTTTTGGTCAATATGACTATTAGAAACAATACTCATAATTTTTTGTTTTTGTTTATACATATAGGTGATTGTGATTAATTAAAATAGAATGAGGAGTTGATGGCCATATCCAGTAGACTCAGGCCATGAAAAGCACATAATTTAGATGATGGTAAGGAAGTTTTATCACTAGGATTTTCTCTGAACCAAGCCCAAGATGAACTTCAACATGTGAAGCTTGAACATAATTGCCTATAGGAGAAGTTCAAGATAATATAAATCACCACTCCGAAAATGTAGTCTGAACCACCACAAGATTCTCTCAATATTTCACAACATGCTCTTAGGGTCTATGTAGGTGTTATAAAATGCTATGTAATGAGGGCTGATATACATTGTGTAATCCCATTGTATAAATAAAATTATTACGTCATCATTATTGTTATTGGAATAGATTCTATTAATAAATTATATGTTTAATTATGACAAATTTGATACAATAATTTTAGAATTAAAAATTATACTTATCAAATATTTATCATACATAGAGAATTATTATGTTAAAATAAACATCATTTCTATATTTCAAATTTCAAAGTTAACATATTCTTAATTTTTGGAAATTTTCTAAGAAGTTTCAATTTGATTAATAGTTTTTTATGAATAGTGTTTTTTTATGAATAGTATTCTATTCATATTTTTTTATGAATAGTATAATAATATTTTATTATTATATAACTATTTTTTGTGAAATTATTTTTGAATGTCGGACAGACATAGTTGTAATCAGGATGAATAATTTGGTTTAATAAGATCAAAATATGTTTTTTGTGAATAGTAAATTTGCCCTTTTTAATATTAATTTTACCCTTATGAATATTAAATTTAGGAATGGCATAGTATCGTCACCTAAAAATCTATAAATAAGTTTTATCCACCTTAAGTTGTAATGTGATATAATTAAATCATAGTATAAGTAAATAAATGTTTTAGAAATTATTAATCTAGTATTACTATTTTATTTATTTAATTTATTTTGAAATGAAATTAATTTATATAACATAGAGTTCTATTTAAGATTGTACATGTCAAAATATGGTTAGGGTGAATTTTTTTTATTTTTGTAAAACAACTGAATTTTCAGTGAATAGTAAAAATTCAGTTTTGAGTTTTAGTGTGTTTAATGACATCATTAATGATGTAATCATGATGTCATAATTTTGGTAAAAATTTTAATAATATTATATGTTTTGAGTTTTTCCATGTGACCAATACCATAAAAATATACCATGGGAAATCCCAAGGTTTTAAAAATATCACTAATGAAGGGTCCCTTGGAAATTAAAAAAAATATTCCCTCACTTTTGCTATAAAATACCAACCCATTCCATTATTAAATTCATTATAATTACATAATTAATGAATATATGTAGTTTTTACCTCCCAAGGAGTCCTCCCACGTTTCCCAGAACCCCCCCCCCCCCCCCAAGGTCACATCCTTCGAGTTATTGAAGTTACTGTTCATGGAAAGGGAACCATTCACCCTCCTCTTTTAGTCGCAACTTACTTTATGTTATTTCATATAGTTTATATTTTATTACATGGGGGTATGTTCCTATATATCATTTTTCTGTCCATTTATTGTCCAAATTATGAGATACCATTTCTTCTCTCATCAACTAATGTTCAGAAATTTTAAGTGACATTGTTAGGCTACCGACTATTCCTAAAATAAATCGCATCTTTTCTTTTCTTTCAGTTTTTCTTTTCATGTGGTATGTCATTAAAATATCCATAACATGAACTTATTTATATTTTATGTTGTACCTATACCATATTATGAGTTATTTTTGAGTTTTTGACTCTTTTCCCATCATTTTTAATGTTTTCTAAAACCAAGTTATGTAGATGTTATGCTGCAGAATTTTCATCTCAAAATATATATCTTTTTCTATAAAATTATATTATTTTATGTATGTGAATAACCAAGTATATTTTCATTTCTAAATTTATTCATCAAGATATGAATTTGATCTATTTTATTCAATAATTGACATACATATAACCCTCACTCCTATTCAATGGGATATAAATGATATAATGATCTTATTTTTAAGAACTTTTTAAACTTCTTGATTTTGACATGTAACCCATCTCTTTTATTCTTTTTGGTTTATTTATGAAATGTTTGATTATAATATATGTGTATCACATGAAAATAAATACATATTAATGATGCGCCCTGGTAGAGATCTCATGCATTGTGTAAATAATTTACTCTCTAGATATGACAAGTCTCACGATACCATGGTGAATAGCCTTGGTTATATTTTGGACACCTTGGGGAAGGGCCTTGGTGATATTTTCATGAATGTCTAAATTAAATGTTGTAACCACAATATTATGTTATATTTCAATTTATTGTTATTATTATATTACTATTTATCTCTGTGTTATTATTGATATCACTCAACATCACATGTGAAATGATTAACTTGTTTACCTTACAAAAACTTCTGCTCACCCTTTCCTTTGATGTATGTCTCCAGGTTATGAGATGTAGTAATTTTACATAGGTTGAACCTATAATTAACCCTTAAAAGTGTATTAGATGAATGATTAATTAGTTCATGCATATCGTCCCTGATTTCTGAGACACAAGAATTTAAATATACCTTATTTGTAAAATGTAATGAAAAGTTATGTAACAAAAATGTGGGATTCCATAGTAAGTATCAAATGAAAGTTTAGTTATTTGTGGAAATTAGGATATGAAAACATTAAGATGAACCATATAATAATTTTTAAATATAGGAAAACTTCATGTTATTTTGGTAAAATATTATATAAGTGGTTTCTAAACAAATAAATCCATGTCGGGATATAAACAAGGGGATGTGGCTCTGGCACAGATGTACCTAGGAGAGAAACATCTGACAAGGAGTTTTGAGCTTGACCTGGGTATCCTGGTACATGAAAATGGGACTTTTTCACTCTTTTATTGACACTCCCATGGGATATGTTTGGTTAATCACAATATTTTTATGATTAATTATGATGGATTTATAGAAAAATGTAATTGTTGTTAAAAAATAAAATGTTTAATGATAAAGTTTTAAGAACTAAACATCCTTTATAGTTAAAAGATTCATAAATGAAATAAGTTTCTCACTATGGTTCTCTTCATTTTAAAAATTGTGGGAAATTGGAGGAACTGTGCAAATTATGACCGCAATGGACAATGCACTGAAGGTCCTCTGATGGAAGCTGGAACAAAAACTTTCTAGGGAATGATGAACCGACTGATTCAAGTTATGGGAAATAACTTGAATCAAGCTGGGAGACTGAGCTCGTCATGAAGGGAACAACATTCAGTTGAGTCCTTTATGCATCAATGACCACCCATCTTCAGTGGATCTACTGACCCATTGATTACTGAATAGTGGATCATCTCTATCTAGAAGATATTTCTTGGTTCTCCATTATTTCGAATAATATAAGGTCACCCTGGCTATTTACCACTTAGGGGGAGAAGAAGATTAGTGGTGGAAACTGTTTAAAAACACGGGTCCAATAGTAGAGGTTAAATCTATGGAGTGGGAAGAGTTTACATGGATCTTTTTCAATCAGCATTTCCCGCTTTTTATGAGAACAGTAATGCAGAAGGAGATTATCAAGCTGAAGTAGAAGGAGAATAAATCTGTTTGATTTTATGAGATAAACTTCACAAGATATTCCTATTAGAACTCTTTATTTTTCATGGATCCTAGTGGGAAGGTTGATAGATTCTTTAGTTGAGTGAGATCTCATCTGCAGAAGAATCTAGATTACCAAGCCTATAAAATCTTTGAGGATATCGTACGTAGTGCAATAAAGGCATAATTGAATTTTGGTAAGAAACTGAGGTCTCATAAATCTAATTAAAATAAGAGATCAATGGATCCAAATCATAGAGAGGAGCTTTCACCAGGGAAGAGAAGGCAAGAAAATGCAACTTACCTCATGTAATAAATGTTGGAAGAATCATTTCGGGAACTACCTGTTTGGGTGAGAGAAGTGCTACTAGTGTGTATGAGATGTCCATATTGTGCGGAATTTTTATAATGACGTGAGGCCACAACTTCACAAAACTAAATATAGGGGAAGGTGGTGTAGGCCCAACCTAATGTCCAATGATATATGTTTGGAAAACTTGGAAACATTTCCCATCACTATCCAAATCCAAGGGAAGTGGAGGGGAACCACCACCAGCTACAACAAAGGCCAAGGGAGGAAGGTCGTGCTGTTTTTATCACGACAGCTAAATTAGAAGTGCCAAATGATGTGGTGACAGGTACTCTTTTTTTATCTCAAATAAGGAAAGTACTTTGTTTGATTATTGTTCTACACGTTCCATTATTTACTCCAAGATTGAAATGAATTTAGAATCAACCTCTATATTGCTAAATATTGAGTTATTAGTCAAGACTCCTGGTGGGATTATCCAAGCATCGTTAGTGTTTATAATCTCTAGTATTTACTTTAGTGAGAAAAATATTATCTCAAATATAGTATTCATTCCAATGATGTAATTCAACATTATACTAGGGATGGATTGGATCTCAAAGTATAATGATGACATCAAATGCAGAAGCAATGAAATATCCATAGTCTAGAGTGGAAAACCTGCAGTTGTCTTCTAAGGAGATATATCCCAACCTAATATTGGTCTTGAATAACCCTCTATATTGTTATTTATATAGTTGATAAGTTAAGAATAAGAAGAAAATATAAGTATAAGGATATAAAATATCCCCATCATCTAGAAATACATTAACATATTTCCTAAGGAGTTACCCAAACATCCACCAGAATGAGAGGCATAGTTTTCCATTGAACTCATACCTGGATCTCATTTGATATCAAAGACTCTATAGAGGATGGAAAATGTGGAGTTGGATGAATTAAAGAAACAACTCCTATATCATTCAAATAAGGGTCTTATCTGACTAATTTTGTCTCCTTGGAGATAACCTGTTCTCTTTGTAAAGTAGAATGATAGATCAATGCTACTATGCATTGATTAAAGAGAACTGTATGGGATCACAATTAATAAAAAACCTAAATCCAATAATTGATGATTTATTTGACTAACTGCATGGGGATCAATTATTCTATAAGATTTATCTTCGGTCTAGTTATCATTAATTAATGTTGAAGAAATAAGGTATTCCAAAAACTACCTTCCAATCAAAATATGGGAATTTTGAGTTTGTTTTAATTCCCTTTGGATTGACTAATACACCTACTATTTTTTGGATTTGATTAATAGAGAACTTATGGATGACCTTGACAACTTTTTTGGTAGTTTTTATTGATGATATTTTGATATATATCAGAAGACTCGAGGAGCATGAGGATCAACAAAGAGTTTGTTTGCAAACTCTACAGAAGGAGAGGCTTTATTGAATTTTCAACAAATGTGAATTTTGGATACAACATGTTTCTTTCATGGGGAACATTATAAAAAATGAAGGAATCATAGTTGACCCTGTAAAGAAAAAGGACATAGAGGAGTTTCCTAAGACTACAATAATAACTAAAATTCATAGTTTCCTGTGACTACCAAGATATTGCAGGGGGGTTGTGAAAAATAATTCACAAATTTCTAACCCATTAACCAAGTTAACTATAAAAGGGGTCAAGTTTATCTTAAAAATGTAGTGTGACAAATGTTGCCAAGAGCTGAAAAAGATATTGGTTACCACACCGATGCTAACCCTACCCTTATGTGGAGAAGGACTCATTATTTTTAGTGATGCATCTCTGAAATGGATTGGGTTTATCCTCATTCAAAATGAAAAACTCATTTCTTATGCATCTCGATAGTTGAAGACTCTGGAGAAAAACTATAATGCACATTATCTGGAGATGGTAGTGGTTGTATTTTCTCTAAAGATATGGAGTCACCGTCTTTATGGGGAGAAATGTTATATATACACAGACCATCAATTATTGATGTATTTTTTCACACAAAAGGAATTAAAAATGGTATAATAGAGATGGTTGGAACTTCTTAAAGACTATTATTGTTCAATTCATTGTCATCCTGGAAGAGAAAACAATGTCACTGATGCATTAAGTAGAAAATACACAGTTGTTCTGACCATGATAAGGATTCAAAGAGATCTTTCGATCAATGACATGGTAAAGTTGGACACAAGAATTAAAAGTGAAGGGACATAATCAACCATTACCCAAACTATTTATCAAATTTCATTACTAGAGAAGATCATGAAAGAATAGAAATAATTTCCTTTTTTACAGAAAAAGTATGAGGTTGTGGATTATGTAAAGTTTTCAGATTTTAATATAGATCAAGAAGGTCTACAGGATTTTGGTAAAAGACTATGTGTTCCATCTATTCTGGAAATAAAGGAACTGATGGATGATTCTCATAGTTATACCTTCACTATACACCTGGGAAGCATGTAAATGTATAGGGACCTTCATGATCTTTTTTGGTGGAATAATATAAAAAAAGGATATTGTTGACTACACTTCAAGGTTCCTGGTATGTCAGCAATTTAAGGCAGAACGACAAATTTCTAAAGGGTTATTTCAAGAACTACCCATACTATCATGTTTGTGGGACAATATCACTATGGACTTCATTACCGGTCTCCCAAGAACATAAAAAGGAAATAATGTGATATGTGTTATTATGGACTGTCTCACAATGATAGGACATTTTATATCCATTCGAATATATTTCTCTCTTGATCAACATGCCATGATTTATGTGAATGAAGTGGTAAGGCTATATGGAGTTGCACATTCTATTGTATCTGATTGTGATCCAACCATCCATGCCATGTGTTGTCCTCTGGATAGGTTATACATTAACATGTAGTGACCACCATATATACAATCTAGATTATGTGATGTCACATGTACATGTAAATGGGATCATGCGATTTTCATTGTTCATGTTATGAAGACTTCCTCCAACATGTCAAGTAAAAAATAAAGGTATTACATTCATGTAATATAATCATGTCCTTGATACTAGTAGATAAGGCCAATCAAGAATCCTGATACTTGATAACAAATGCAACCTCCATGAAGGGAATCCTAATTGTGTTAGCCCCAACTAGTGAAATAATATGATATTAATTTCATAAAACTTTAGCCTTAATGTTTAATCCCTGACATAATGAAATATGAAAACTATGATTCCTACCATAATCAAGATACGTATGAAAAGATCCAAAGGCTCGAGCCAAATATAAAAACTCTAAATGGTGGTATTAGGGAATATTTGATTCATCTATACGAATTAAGACTGATTATTTTTTATCCCATTTTTATCACACAGAGCATAGATCACTTGGAAATAGCGAGTTTCTATGATCATATCATTTTAATCATAAGAATCTATCAAGACAAGGGAATCCTCAGTGTGTAAACCTAGATTTTTTTACTATGAGAACTCTAATTACTACCATAAGAAGGATCTATATGACACCATCTTAAGGTCTTATCTTGAGGTAAAATGGGAATCCTCTTTGATGGTAATCCTACCATTTCACTGACATTCAAACCATCATGACCCTATTTCACCTATGGGATGATCATCATTCTTCATCGACTTGCAGATTCAGAATTTTGTAAACAACAGGATTTTGAAACATTCCCTAACCAGGATATATAAGAAGACTTATTAAGGCTCAAGACCATGATCAAAGAAGAATCCACCTCATTTTATAGCCCTCCATGTCACCAACATTCAACCCATTACGATTGAATCTCTTCCATGGGCTGGGCATCCTTAATCATCCACTACCTGATTGAGAAGTTATTAAATTACGATGACAAATATTACTAACATAACTAGGATATGTATGAGTCCTACCAAATAATTGTGCCTTATTTTACAAATCCAATTGGAATTCCCATCACGTAACCCCTGCATCCATATGCAGTTAGGTTAAATAATTCTTATCCCTTGTTTCTACCACTGATCATATATCACATGGTCTTAGGGAGTCTCAATTATCAACTCATTTGAATAATAAATATCCATTATCCAGGGAAACATCAGAGTGTAAGACTTTATTAGTGTCATGATACAACTACCCACTATAAAATAATATTTAACTTTGGGATATAACTAAGCGTGTGAATTAACTATGATAAATATGATTATTACCAAAATGTAGACATATAGGATGGATCCCTTGGGCTCAATCCTAACATCTAGTTCCCAAGTTCCAACATATATATACTTTTTATAAGATGTTAAAACTGTATGGGTTTAATGAACTACATGGTTTTTTATTTCTTTTTTAAAACAAGATACCTAGGAAACCTCATAATGTTTCAATCCAATCCTCGAAAGATTAACAACCTACATGGAAAACAATGAACTCTATAGTGCCTAGTTATACGACATCAACATATAAGAAGCTATATACCAAAGGTAAATAGACTAAGAACATCAGATACATATAGATGGATTCATCAAGAAGACCCCAAACCTCAACATATAAATAGACATAACCTATAATTGTTTTTAGGGTAAATAGTTTCATATCATGATTATGAACTGATTCTCAAAAATATCATAACCTTATTAGATAGTCCTAGAGTAGGAAAAATTCCCTCTAATTCATGTGAAGAGCCAAACCATCCATTATTTAAAACAGTGTTAGTTTATAAGAATCATTTGGTCTGAAACACCAACTAACAACCTACATTTATTAAAAAAGTTTGTACATAGTCATTTATGATGGAACTGTTGGGAGTTTCCATGAAATATTAACAAATCGTGAGACTGATGTGAATGATTGAACAAAAATGTGAACCCCAAATATTAATAAACTGGAAGAAATCCATCCATAACCATTCAAACAAACACTATCTTTAAGAAATTAATTTTAGAAGATGTAGATATTTTAAAGAACATGGTGAAGAAATAATGTATGTTTTTTTTACCCAAAAAAACAATTGATATCATCACATCTATAAAATAAAATTGTATTAGAACTTATTGAAATATATGTGATGGATCATTGAATTGATGACTTATAAGATAATAACATTTTTTATGACATGGATATAAAATGAGATGGTTTAATGTGTCACTCATCAAAGGATTTTCCATTGACCCATATTTTTTCTTGTACACACATAACATGATTACGACCTTTTGAGTCTTGAGACAATATTTTTGGTAGGAAGGAAAATTTACCTTAGTAGAAAAACCCATATAAATTATCTGATTATACATTTAATTATACGATATGGAAGTCACATATTTGATGCGATAATATATAACAGTAAGATTGGTTAAGACTCAATAAAAATATATTAAGTAAATAATTTTGCTACTTATCAAATGTATTAAAATTTTCATGGATGAAGATCATTCTTATAAATTAAGTGTCAGACATGGATTATAAAATTTTAGTCGTGTCTAGAATGTGATTATTTTACAAAGAGTTCAAAAATTTTATGTGATTTAATTAAACATAATGATTGATATTTTACACAATTTAAAATAAATAACACTATAGTATTATTTATATATTTTTTTAATAACACTGATGATGTGACATGTTTCTATAAAATTTAACATGATTTTAAAAGTAGTTATGGAATGGAAGAAAATATTCTTGATGAAGAATTCAAGAGGAACATAATATTTTTTCTATCACATAAATAATAGGAGGTTTTCCCTAGATTCATCGAAGGTAAATTAATTTAGTTTTCTTATAGAGATATGTGATCCCTTTTAGAAATTCATTCTATATAAATTAGGAAAGGGGAATGAATGTAATTCTTCTTATATTAAAAAATATCATAAAAAAGAATAAATTCACAAATTACACTATAATCACAATTAATATAATACACATCGTTATTAAATGTTATGGTAGTTACAATTATGGTCATGGGATATGACATAATCATTTTTAATGGAAAACTATCAAGAAGAATAGGATTTGTGGTTTTTTGTGGTTTTTTCTTCTTTGATTATATATTATAATACTTTTCAAGAATTATAATACCTTATTAATTGGAAAATTTATATTTGTATATATATATTATAAATTATTCGATATTTATAGGTTCCTTCAATAAAGTAATTGATCATTTATATTACCTTAAAATGAGAATCAAAATTTTGTTAATGTTATAATATATTCATATAAACACATCTTTGTTCCTTATAGCAGTGATGAATGATGTAGAAATGGTCAAACTATTATTCTTTTTCTCTATTATAACTATATTATTTCCCCACTTTATCCCCCACATGTTCCTTATAATATGTGAAAATTGAATACTATACCAAGTTGTGGTTATTAATAGGGAATTTTTGTGACTTGGAGAGGGAAGTAGTGATATGTAATAACATAGATCCATAGAGACAGTGCAATAATAAATAGCTGAGTTATTGATGTAACAAAAATTACTAACTACCATCATGGATTGTAGTCTTATTAAAGAGGTATGGATTCATTAAAGTCTATAACTAGACACGTGGATGTGAAGACTCTGTTGTGGTCATCAATGTGAATAATTGTATGAAATTTATGGGCCTGCAAGTTTGCATTGGGAGTGACACTCTCACATCAGTGCAACTAGATGAGGATGTGTCATTTATATTGTTGTGTGATTCCAAATTGGTGGTTCATGGTTCACCAACATGAGTATAGCATGTCTAATAGGATAGATAATGTGGGTGGACTATTTTTTCAAAAACATTAGGATTTAGAGTCCCACCCGGACCATTTATTGAGTAGGGATTTGGGTATTTTCTCCCAAACCAACCCCAAAAATTGTCAGAAGGGTTTGCACAACCATTCCCAATGGTAATGTGTGAGGCCCATGAATTCAGACTCACCACCATATTGTGTCATATAGAATGGCCTAGGGGATACCATGTGGCTCAATATCATTATTTTTATTATAGATTCTTCTTTATCAGTGGTATATTTCATGAAAATAAATAACCATTAATTTTTACTTGTTTACATATAGAATAATGATTTTTCTAATAAAAATTTCAATGAAACGTTAAAATATATATGGATGTACATTGTAATTTTTTCCATGAGACTAATAGTGGGGTGTGTGCCTTACTGGTGTATGGTTTAGGGGACTGGTATTTCACTATCTCCCATCTATTGTGAGAATCTATGTTACCATTGTGTCACTACTAAGTGTTGTTTTCCACCCTTACCCATTATTTATTTTCATATGAGGAATATGTTTTTCATTAAAACATAAGTGTGGTAATGGGTATATAATATGGATAATTTCAATTTTCGAGGAATTGTGTTGATTTTCTAATGGCTAGGATATAAATATTGGAGTTTTCTCTATACACCAAGATCTCACCAAAATATCCTATATATATATGGTTTTTAGGGGATAAAAATATAATTACTAATTGATAAAAAATTTAATGATGTGTCGTTCCCATATGGGATTTTATAATATCGTAACATAATTTTGAAAAGTAATGTTATATACTCCCCAACTGATGTGTGTACCCAATCAATTGGTGGATTCCACATTAGTGAATTCTAATGTAGGTGTGGAAGAAATTTTAAGTATAAAAGATTCATTAAGACTTATTTCATTATAATAAAACCTAAGGATTCCCATGATGTAATACAAATAGGTGGGATCTCAGCATCTACCTTTTTATAAAGTTAGTTAATTTTTCCGTACCTAGTTTATTAGGATTTTTGGACCAATATGCATTAGTTATATCCAAATATGGACTTCCATCTATACCCAGGACATTATTTTATAATGAATATCTTTATTATTCATCCATATATATTTTTTGATTTCTATTATATAGAAGAGTCTGAGATAAACATTTCATTTTCTTCTTAATGTAGTGTAAGGTAATCATAATTTTTTTTTCTATATATACCCAAGTATATCATTTTTTACCACATGTTTTTTTCTAGACAAATGATGCATAGGTTTTTATATTGTCTTTATAATCATGGATATGGTGTGGATTTTTTAGAGATGATTTCTAGTGACACATATTGGCACAAAATGTTATTTGGTTGTACATAAAGGTAACATAGACTATTATGAATATTGAATATTATAGGGTTACACATAGTGATAAGGATCTCCCCTAATCATTTATGTATAAAATTTAGAGGATTAATAATGTAATGTTCCTTTTTATCTTCCCTTGAGGGGTTGTTTTCTCCTTAATATATAATACACATGTTCTATATGGTTTAGTTGATTATGTATATGTATATATATAAATGTATACATCCATATTTTGTTATTTTTTTATTCTATGAATATGAGATATGTATCTACTATATGGTGATAATGGTTATGGCCTCCCATATTGTGAAATATGCATTTTTTTGGGTTTTCACAATCCCATGATATATTAGAGGATAAAAATTGGTGGTTTTATTATCTTACTAAAAGGTGTAGTGGGGGGCCAATCGATCATTTCATGTCAATGTAGTATCAAATAATATTATTTTTTGGGTTTATAATTGGAGTTACTAGTCATGCGAGGAATAGTTTTGAGAATAAGTAAGGAAAATATGTATAAGGGATATTGAGATTTGATATAGGGTTATAGAGACAATGATAAGTACATCGGATAATGTACCATATCACTATGATTTTGATAAATAGTTATTTGAATTATAGTTATGAGACAACATTTTGTGACAGTAGAATATTGTTACACACATGAAATATGATTTTTTTTATTTCTATTAATGTACATTATGTGATTGATCAACCAAATATTCAATAATATTTATTTTTTTATGTAATCATTAAGAGGTGTTACCTACAAATAATAATCTAGTATAAAAGGGTTTTATTATTCTAAACACATTCCTATAGTTGGGAATCTCAATAGAATTTAGCGTGTAAAGATGTATTGGTTTTTGAGACATAGTTTATTGATATTATCACCTAGTAAAATATGGAATGTCCTATAAAATTTGTGATTGGTTAGGATCATTCTCAGAGATAATATGGTTGTCACTACTATGATGGATGATTCTATTGATAGAAAATGAATTTTTTATGCATTAATATGATAGAGGGCCGATGAGTTTTCATGGTGATATTGGTCTATACATACTCAATGATTTACTATGGTCTTGGAATGGAATTTCAATATGATTTTGTCTTGGAAAAAATAATATATTATTATCTCATTGAATTAAATATACAACATTGTGATATATTAGTTGATGAATGTTTTTCAGTCTCATGATATGATAAATATATTATTGATAGATTTTATGTTATTTTCAAGGAATGATTTTTATCCCTGGATGTCTGGGAATTCATATATGAATCATGACTGAAATTATGAATAATTTTAATCCCTAAAAATACAAATTTATTCAACAAATATTTTTTTGGGATGTAAGTTCATATAATCATTTATTTTATAGTGACTCTAAAAATAGAATTATTGACATGTGGTTGTGCTTTCATGTAACAATACCTATTCCGATGATATATTTATGATAATTAGAATGAGTAATATCCTCAAAAAATAAGTACAACATATCTTGGAACATGTAATCATGTAATCAAAAAAATAGTGTTTCCGTTAAGGGAAATCCATACAGGATATAATAATGAAATGAGGAACCATTTTATTGTGGGATTCATTTGATACTGATGATTTGTTTGGGGGAAGGGTAGGTAGTGAATGACTTGTCGAAGATGGTTTATACATAAGAGAACTCCAATAGTATCCACCCAAGGATAGTTCCTATCATCGTTGAGATATTCATTGCAAACACATTAGGATGAGTGGAATGAATGATTATTATGTTAAGACATCAATAAATATAGGTGGTAGAATGGGAACAAGCATATGCTCTATAAAAATTCTGGATTTATTCTCCCTTTACCATGAGGTGAGTAATTAATGATTTTAGTAAAACACCTATCTTATTTTTTTTCGGTCGTGTGTTTCCATTAATTGTGAAATAATTTAACTTGACCCATAGAGAGAAGTGTGAAGATTATTTTTTTAGGATGTAGTTTTTAATAACATTTTTCGATGTTTTAAATAAAAAAAATAACAATTCACGGGGCCCATCAATTTCTTAAAATTGCAGTCATTATAAATAATTATTTTAGAATTATCGACATTTCGTATTGGAGAGTAGATGAAATGAACATAATTTTGAATCCAACTAAACATAATATTATATTTATGGATGTATATTCTACATTAATAGATTGGATGTTAACATCTAGTGAATATGTCATAATTCTTAGATATCTATGAAGGGAGACCCATGGTTTTCCTTTAACAACCTGTCATTGTATGCATTATATTTCTTTATGTAGTTGGGATTAATTTGGAAGACAAGTGTAATGATGACCTATATTATTTAATTATTCAGTAGGTAGGTTATATCCTCCCCTATGTAGGTTTAAGTAGGCCCTCTGTGGTCATTTTAGTAATTTACCTAGATTCATCATGAGAGTATCAATAATCCTGACCTATCTCAATGGGGTCGGTGTCCCTAATCCCCACGATAATTTCAAATTGGTCCTACGATAAAGACTGCCTATGTGTAGGAATAACACTAACATGGGAGGCCTTAGCCTAAGTACCTACACACACACATCTTGACGCCCATATAATGTTGAAATGTCAATATAACCAAAAAAAATGTATCTATACATAAATATCCCAAAACTAGAGTACGAAAGAATTAATTTGAAACTTAATAACACCACAAAGATTGTGAAAATAAGTCAAACCTGAAAGTAATTTTGCTACTACTATTAAGACATCATTGGAACACACCTCAGGGTGTATGGACAAACTAAAAACCACTTCGTCCTGGTCCCTTTAGGACTCTATCAAAAGGTCGGTCCCCAGAAAAACAAAAAAAACAATGTAATGTGAAAATCACTTACAAGGGTGATTATAACAATATCTTGTAGAACAACCCGGAACCACAATGAATACGAAAAAATAATAGTTACCTCTATGGAGTTATATGTATACAGAACATATAATAAAAATATCTAGATATACTCAAAAAATACACACAATATAATGTAATGTTACAACCCTAATACCATCCTTAGATTCTAGATTAATGATTTCTCATGGACCTCATCAGATAGAACACAATATATGAGTCAGATAGAACAGATTGAAATTTGATTTTTATTCAAATTTAAAAAGAAACTTACACACAACAAAGATCAAGGAAGTCTATAATGATGAATCCCTAATGAATCCCCCAAAACAATACCAAAGAATTCCTGATGTAATTACCCCACTGTATCAGAAATCATTAAGGGATCTTCTAGACAACTACCATAAGAAATAACATTAGCAGCGAAGTTATCCTATCTAGGGACATGTCGGACCGCGCATCCATGAGTTATTTTCGAATCACATCCACAAACCAGGTAGGTCAAACCCCATTGTATCACACCTTCTCCACGTAATGCCTGAACAAGAACCTTAGAGTCTGACTCCACCTCCATAGTCATAAAGCCAACCATTTTATAAAGCATAAGGTTGGAATGAAACAGCCGCACCTATGCACCCAATGAACTCCCTACTCCATAAAAGCTACTATAATCCACCAAAACAGATCCATTCTTGTCCCGCACTAGTCCCTCCCTACATTTTCCCATTCAAAAAAGATCAATCCACATTAATCTTCAACCAAATACGTGGAGGTTTCCAATGCACCGAACATCCCTGAACATCGTGTCGATATAGAGGCCTGTTAAGAAGGCTGCATATAACATTAGATTGAAACCCACCCTTCAATAGTGAACCTAACTCATGTAGAAACCATTTTATTATCACCCAGAGAAGAGGAACCGAGATTTTTTATTCTATTATATCTTTATTTTGTGCCTCCCACAAAATCCAGAAGATCAATGTGATAATTATACTACGAAACTTGTTCCCCATACCCTGCTATTCCATACCTGCAAACCAGGATTCAAAAAACTCCTGCATGGAAGCACATGATGTAGTGAAATTACCCCATATCTCCACTATATTCCAATGATACATTTCCCATTCACTCTTCGTAAACATGTGCATCTGTGATTCCACCTGAGGATTAATACAACTATAACAGTGCGACGCTAGCAGTACACCTTTATTCTGAATATTATCCTATATTGGGAGAGCTTGATTTCACACTCTCCATACAAAGAAACTCATATTTGTGGGAAACTCTTTACACCACATATGAAAACCTCACACATCCCAGCTCCCCCTGCAAAATGGGGTCATGATATTCACATCCCTTGAACAAACCTGTACTAGATTCTGTAAAACATAAACAATCAACCTCCTTAGATAAAACAATTCCACTAAAAACTTCATTTAGATTTTTATTTAAAATGGCCTCCAGAAACCATTGGTGGCATAATGCCTCTATCACTGATATATCCTACCCGCAAAAACAAGGAAAAAATAGATTCTCTCTAAGACAGTTGTCCCTCCATATATTAATATCCCCACTCCCCATCACCCAACGAGGAGAACCCTTTAGAACATGAATATGTGATACCACTTTCTTCCCCAATTTGGTCAGATTCCTTCTATCCCTGTCCTCCCAATGTATACCATATTTCACTCTTAAATTCATAGCCCACATCGAGTTCCCAATAATGAAATCTTAATCAATCCAAGCCTGAAACGATTTTATAGCTTTAGATTAGTATTTAAGACCCACCCCTCCTTCCTCAACTGGCTTCTCCATCCGAGTCCACGAGTCCCAATGAAATATCCCTATGTCACTGGCTTCCCAAAGAAATCTATTCATAATCATCTACATAGATGAAATTATCATCTTTGGTGGAGATATTATAGACAATTCATGAATATGAATTGAAGAAATAATACTATTGAGCAACACCACCCAACCCCCAAAAGAAAGTAACCTATTCATTCAGTTAGAAATCCTTACAACCATTTTACTAAGTAGATCCTCGAAGAAGACATTTGTCACATTGCTAGTTGATATAGTATCCCTGAGATAAATCATAGGAAACTGACTCTGACGAATCCCTATGATGTATTTAATGTTATGCTCCCCTCTTCTAAAACATTTATTAGATATAAAGAAGTTACTCTTCCATGAATTAATCCTTTGGCCACTTAGCCTCCCATAAACCTCCATGAGTGGCATGAATAAAACCATGGACGACCTCCTACCATTTAGAAAAATTAGAATGTCATTACCAAACATGATATGAGAAGAGGAAGCTTCTGAATCCTTTGAGATATAAGGTATCATCTACTTTTCCAATAAGCTTCTGTGAAGGTTAAGAGACAAATCCCCATGAACCATGATAAAAAAGGTGGGGTAAAAATGGTCTCCTTGCCTCACCCCCCTTAAATTCTTGAAAAAACAAACCCCTTACCTAAAATAGAAATTGTGATCCAATGGGAGGATAAGAAGAAGAAACATTAATCACAAACCCACTCAAAAAACCCAAGCTTCTTCATCACCCTAATAATAAAGCTGCATTCAAATTTATCCTAGGAATTTTCCATATCCACCTGTATAATAACATTTTCACCAACCACTTTCTTGTTTGCATCCTCTAACAACTCTTAAGCCACTCCCATTACCCCTGAATACCACTAACTTGTACAAAACCATGCTGTTCCTAATAGATAATATTCAAGATCCCCTTGTTCAGCCTCCTTGCACAAGACTTTATAAGATCATGTATGATACATTACACAAGAAAGTTGGATGACATTGTTCATATTCTGTTGGTTCTTTCACTTTTGAAACTAGAACCACCTGAGGGGGAAATGATCCCCAGTTAAGAGGGCCTCCCTGAATTAAATCTTGCACTTCCTCAATAACCATCGGACCCACACAGCTCTATGTAGCTACAAAGAAGTCACATGGGAAATTGTCCAGTCCAGGAGCACTCTCCATAGGTAAAATGTGAACCACCTCCCATACCTTCTCACCAGAAGGTAAAGCCATAAAAACCCATCCCCTTCACCCTCAATCTTTCTAGGAATACTCCTAATAAATATCTCATGATCCACCAAATCAGAGTCCTCTCCCAAATTCTTTACCCGGTCACGTGCTAGAATCCATTCAAAGTGAGCAAGAACCATACTATCGATAGCATTTAAATCAGAAAAGAAAGAACCACCTTCATGTCTGGAATTAACCTTCAAAATTTGGCACTCCTTCAAGAACACATGGACAAACATGCTATTCCTATATCTATATTTATGACACCTAACCCTGGATATCTTCCAGATATCCTTCTCCACCTCCCACAATCTTTTCACAAGAAAGGACTGATTATCATATAATAGAATAAACATTTTTCATCCCAATTTTGTTGATTAATATCTTCAAGATGGTTGATGTCCTCCTGAATATCATCCACATAGTCATCAATATTAGACATATTATTAAGACACCCAATAATATTATTCTTGAGTCATTTGAGACATCTGGAAAGTCCCACCCAACCTCTCTCAATCATCTCTTTCTCCTAATAATCCTTCATCATTTACATGAAACACTATATACTATACCAATTCACCAAGTACATAAACACATTACTATCCACACATCCAATATTCAACTCCACAAGTAGTGGTGAATGGTCCGAAAGCGTACGAGGTATATTCACTACCATGATTCTGAAAAAAGAGACCAAACCCTGTAAATTAGAAAGACACCAATCTATTCTACACCAGATTCCACTTCCACCTCTACAGTTATTACACCAGGTATACATGTTCCCTTGGAATCTTAGATTCAAGAGGCCATTATTGATAATATAGTTAATAAAGTACAACATACCATTATTACACATCAAAGAACCACATTTCTTCTCTGAGATATCAGCGATGGCATTGAAGTCTCCACCGAAAAACCAGGATAATCCAGCTGCCTCAAAAGAATTAAGGTACTCCCATAAGATCCTCATTTCAATAATATCGCTACTAGCATAAACAAAGGAAAACATAACTTCCAACCCTCTAAACTAAATTTTAACAGAAAAACACTACTTCATTACGTAAACAACCTCCACCTAAATACCTTTCTTCTAAAAGATCAAGATGTGTTTGTTAACCAGGTGACCATGCATGTGGCAGCCAAACCCAGACATCATTGAAAAAACAAAAATATTATTGGGATCCTGTTTGGGTTCCAGAAACACTACCATAACAGAACCCAGCTTTCATGATTGAGAAGCCAGGAAATCACACGTCTCACACCCCCCAGACCCAGTGCATTCCAAATAATCATAGACAATATTACAAGTGTACATATTTTTCCCTTTGGTCATTGTTACCTGGACGAGGTACAAAAAACTCTTTGCAACAGTCCGCCTTATCCATTGACTGTGTCACCGGACAAGAGGATCCTTCCGAGGAATAACCCTTTTTAAAAAGAAGAGTTTTTTTAACTTGCTATCATTCTCCTACGACAGAGAGAAATGATTCCCCTTCCACTCAGATGGTGCTGATGGAGTCCCTCCATCCTAAAGCCCAGACAACATTAACATCCATGATAGAGACTTACAGGACAAAGAAATATCTTTCGCCACACCCTTAGGGAATCCTTTCCTTGACCGAGTAGGATGAAACACATCAGATCCATTTATCATCGCCAATAAAGAAATCTTCACCGCGATGCATAGAGTATACTAACAACACAAAATAGAATAAATTACTATGTAAAGGATTAGTTCCCATTTTTTGTCGTTCATGATGATACCAAGAACTCAACCTAGGGAATGGTGATGATATATGATCTCATTCTGGGCCTCATAGAAGGATTCCATAAACTCATTCTAAGAAGTACAATAGAAGGGATTGTTTTCGTATGTGTTTGAGTTGATTAAATACTAACCCTATGTAAATGGATATGGGGAACACACTCTAATGAATATTTTCCATGAAATAGAGGAAAAGGGCTCCTAGGTAAAATTTAAGATGTAAATAGACTGTAGTAGTGTTATGAACCATATCCCTTTAACCCCACATCTTTCCCATGTAAATTCCCCATGTCTGTGTCTATGTAATAGTACTTTGTGTGTTGCTTCGTGTGTGATCTTCCGATGTACCATTGAATGTATTATCTCATATATTCATATAATGGATGTGGATATGTAGTAGTAAATGGATTTCCCATGCCTATATACTCCATGTCCTTGTTTGTCTACCCTATGATGAATATATTGAGCCATTGGGGTGATGTCACACGCCATGTGACTTAGTCACACTCTATGTGATATGGTCACATTCAATGTGATACATACCATTCTCTAGTAACCCAAGAAACCACTAATATAGTCCCATAGAATGTGTTTATCTAGAGTACACACCGTGTAATGAAGAAATATCTAGATTCTCACATATGGAATTGAGAGTTTTATCTATATCTCTGGACATTGATCCTATCATTTTCCGTGCCAAAATCGAGGAGTTGCGTCGGATAAGACATTATTTCATCAAGTCATCTAGAATCAGTCATCATTACATTGGTAAAATGCCTTTATATAAAATTCTTATCTATCCACAAAATAACATGAAAAACTGGTATATACACTATCTAATATCCTTCTACTTCTGTCATCATATCACTATCACATTGTGATGAGAAGAGATCTATGATTTAGAATTGTTTCACAACAAAAAAAGTGTGCAATGATTGATACCTAGGTGAATGTTGAACCACAAACAAAACATATAATGTTCCTAATGAAAATAGAATTAGGGGGAATATAAAAAATAAATATCATGAGGAATGAACATTAGTCAATGTTCGTGTCAGCGTTGATTTGTTTCAATTAGAAAAAAACGGTGAGATTAGAAAATATCCAAATAAAATTCTCTCATTCTCAAATAATTTATCCCATCCAAAAATATTAACGAGTTTTTGATCAATCTGTTGGTTTATTGATTCATGTTCATCATAGGAATAGAAACTATAGAAATAATCTAAATAAAAAACAAATTCCAACAATAATATAGAATTATCGCTGATTAAGAATGATCCAAGTTCATTTTAATTAGAGAGATATCTGAATATTGATTCCCACCAATCACAAATCTATGATCTCGATGTCATTCATTTGAAAGTGATTTTCCATAAATATCTACAATGGCCATCCAACGACTATAGGGTTAACAGTATAACCAAAAAAATTCATAAAAATAGTAAAAATTAATACCAGTCTATTCCTACATCATTTATATAATAATATAATAAGTTATTTAATAATTTTTTCACATCACACATGTGATTAATTTTCCGCAAACTCCCCACAATAAAAAAGTTTATTTCATTCCTATTATAAAAACCATTCTTTGAACTCAACGATTCCCTCATAATTTTTATTTGCCCCCAATTTATTAGTTATTACACTTTTTTAGAAAAACTACATGCATGTGATATTATAATATATTTAATATATTTAAATCATTTAATACAGGAAAATTGGGCCTCAGAATCAAACGTCATCTTAGTAAATGGTCTTTAAAATATTAAATTAAATATAAAGAATTAATACATGGAAAATACAAGTAATTACATTATCCCCACATTGGGGATTTACATCTTGAAAATAAATACCATGTGGCTATACAATGAGATGTGGGTACTGATTACGGATCTACGCATCCAACTCCCAAGTGTTTTCCTATAGATTATGGTGCTTCTACCAGACATTTTCTAAAGGAATCAATCACTAACAAAGTAACCTATCCTATAAATCCTCAATATTTAATGGGTACTCAGTAAAGGGATATCTATCCTTGATGTCCATCTCCTGCAAGTCGATAATGTTTGATTGGAAATGCATGCACCTCATCATTTTCGATAGATGAAAGACCTCATGTACTTGGTCTAGCTATAGTTGTAGAGCTAAATGGTATTCCACCTTACTAGTTAAATGATGTATCTTGAAAGGTATAATGAATCTTGGAGATATCATATTGGTAATCCCCATCAAGATGATACTCATAAGAACACACAGTCTCCCACCCTGAACTTCAAATCACTACATCATCATTATTTATAAAAATTATGATCGATCTATATATTCATATTATATTCCTAGATTACATTCACATTCTAAGTGGTTTCTCATAAAAAAAATTGGCCCATAATTTCATTATCTCTTAAGTTAATATAGTAATGTGGTGACCTATATGGTCTCCCATACAAACCCTCAAATGGTTCCATACCAATGGATGATCGTTGATTGTTATTATTAAAAATACACCAATAGTATATAATCTTACCAATGATAAAAATGACATAACATTACTACCTGAAAAATGTATTCGAAGTCCTAAACATGTTGCTCTTTCTATCTATCAGTGTGACGGTGAAACGATGGGCTCAAGAGACACTATTTCCACAACACCTCATAAAATCCCTTCAATAACTGATTTGTGAATCAATAATAATTGTTAGAAACTGTAACAGCCTAAGATTTTATAAAAAATATTCTTTTTAATTTTATTAATGTCTTGTGTTGTACGCTACACCAAAAGGAGCTTGCACAACACGCATCCTTGACTTGCCTTGCATTACACGCAATCGCGACCTTCCTCGATAGCGTGTGTAATACGCAATACGGAGTTTCACTAAACAACGATATGCTATTAAAATATTATTAAAACTAGCCGGTATGAATAGTAATAACCACTTTTTAAAATTCTGTAAATCTTATTTTTCAAAATGAACTTCATTTTTGGATTCGGAGTATCGAATTTAGCCTAAGGTGAAATTTTGGTACATTTCGGATAACTTTCATATTCTGATGAATAGTGAAAATTACTAAATTATAATTAAAAAACAACTTTTTTAATCGAAATAATTAATAGTGATAAATTATTAATTGGAGTAGTTTTAAAGTATATTTAGAATATATTTTTACAATTTAATACAATGTTGGTCATTGGATGTAATTGCACATTTAGACCAGACATAATCAAGTGTCAATCTTTTGATAGATATTGTTTCTTAAAAACATGCTATTTGTTTTAACAGCGGGATTTAATTATAAAATTAATTAATGCAACTTCTATGTTATGAATTTGGTAAAATAGACTTCATTTTTGAATTTGGAATATGAAATATAGCTTAGGATGAAATTTTGGCATTTTTCTGAAAACCTTCATTTTTTGATGAATAGTGAAACTACTAAGTGGTAGTTAAAAAACTGAATTTTTCATAAAACTTAATTTTACCGCTTCTGTGAATGGAATTTCAAAAATCCGAGAGACACGGTTGATGTCAGTAAGTAAAATGTGGTTCAATGAGATGAAAATAATTTTTGGTGAATAGTAACTTTTTACTTTTATTTACCACGGTTAAAAGTAAACAGGGTAATTAAGGGTAAGAATGATATTAATATTACCCTAACACATGTCCTAATTCTATTGGACAAGTGTATCTCGACAAAAAACAACCTTAAGTATAAAATATTATCATTTAGGCCCACTTGGATTAGATTAGGACATTTATTATTATTTAATTCAAAGAAGAGTTAAAAGAGTTAAAATCAAAGTTTATTCACTAAAACATTTTTAATATGGGGTTATACATAAGATAAATTACACTATAAATATTCATTAGAAAGATAAAAATATTTCCTACATAATGATATTTTATTTATAATTTTTAGACTTTAAATAAATTAATTTATTTATGACACAACGATGATGCAGTAATTACCCTTTTAAGGAAATATTAACATAATTGATGTTATAAATACTCAAATGAATGTAATTTGAGACTTTTTATGAATTCCACTAATTTTCTAGGTTACTATGATATATTATTGTTGATTTAAACAACTTGGTTCTAACATATAATTCTGTTATGACTTTCACAAAAATCATATATCAAATAGTGTCAAAATTGACACAAAATAGTTTTTAAATCAAATATTATATTATTAATTGTTATTTTATTCTTAAAAATCTAAGGTTCGGCCAAATGACTTAGATAAGGATATATATATTAATAATAAACAATTTGTGGTTCGTTTGGCATGTTATAGTAAGTGTATTAACCATATAGTGAAAGAAAACAAAAAGACACGGTAAAAGTTAAATTATTTAACTTAGATTTAAATCTAATTGATAAGGTTAAAATAATAACCTAAACTTGTCTAAATCCTATTGGTTGATAGGATTTCGACCCATCCCCACTTTAGCTTCGAAATAAGACCCTTTGGAACCATTATAAACCGATTTTTACTTTAATATAAAATAATATTTTGAGATATTCCTAAGGTGCCCCTCTCCTCCCTTATAAAAGGGCACCTCCTCCCCCTCCTCCTCACACCAATTTGAGCACTCAAGCTCGGCCAACCCCTGCCAAAATCTCTTCTCCACTTCCCTAGAAACATCCTAGAGGTTCTGGTCTTCCTCAAAGACCAATTTTAGTTCCCTAAGAGGAGGTCTCCAAAAGGCGCTTCAAAGAAGAGGAGCTTCGGACACGTACAAAGCAAATCGGACCTAAGGATATAAAGAAAGGTTTTAGGTAAAAAAAAGGAAGATCTTTATGGGAGATTTTGAAGATCTTTCACCACGATTAGAAGATTATAGTCCGAGTTTCCAAAGACACTAAACTATTACGGTCCTTGTGTGTGTGTTTTTTTAATGTACTAAGTATTCCGCAAAAGTAATGTAATGTCAATGTACGTCAAGATACGGGTCTCTACAGTTGGTATCAGAGGAAAGGTTTAGTCAACCTTTGGAAACTAGGATGCGAAAACGTTAGTGAGATCCCTATAGATATTTATAAGGTATGTCTAGGGATGTCTCTAAGGTTAAGTATACGTATAGGTTATAGTCCTAGAATTGCTCTAACGATCATAGAATTTAACCAAAGATGTTAGATATTGAGGGTACTACCCCTTTATTATGTTGTTTTCCCTAGCATGATTTTTGCCTCTCACACTATTCTTTTGGGGTTTTAGACGATGGCTGGAACCCGAAGGAACCGTGTTGATCAATGCAATGGACAGTGCAATGATTGTCCCCCTGAGCAACCAAACGATATGGGAGCTGGAATGCAAAATCTTGTAGCCATGCTCACACAACTTTCTCAAGCTATGAATTATGCAGGACTTCCAAACGAGCAAAGGAAGGAGCAACATTCTGTTGAATCCTTCGTGAGGCAGCGTCCGCCTTCTTTCAGTGGGTCTACTGATCCATTAGTTGCTGAACAATGGATTAGTACTACTGAAAAGATATTTTCAGTTCTTCAATGTTCTGAACATGATAAAGTCATCTTAGCAGTATATCGTTTGGAAGGTGAAGCTGATCAATGGTGGAATCTTATCAAGAATTCGAGGCAAAGAGATGAAATTTATTCCATGGAATGGGACGAGTTCAAGAACTTGTTTTTCAGTAAGTACTTCCCTCGTATTCTTCGAACGAAGATGGAGAAGGAGTTTCTTGAACTAAAGCAAAAGGATGATGAATCTGTTGGTATATACGAAGCGAATTTTAAAAGACTTGCAAGGTATGCATCTGGCATTATCATCCAACCTGAAAGTAAAGTTGATCGATTTTTCAGTGGCTTAAAACCAAGTCTTCGAAGGGCATTAGCTATAAGAGACTTCAGTAGCTATGAAGAAATTGTGCGTTGTGCTATCAAGGTAGAAATGGAAGTTGGTGTTACATATCCATCTCATGGTTTTGACAAGAAACGAAAGATGGAGTTCAAGGAGAAATCTCAGAATAATGGTGAAAAGAAGATGAATGTTTCCTTATGCACAAAGTGTGGAAAGAAGCATGGTGGAGATTGTCTTAAAGGGACTAGAAAATGTTTTAAGTGTGGAAAAGAAGGTCATCGAGCAGCTGAGTGTTGAAGTAATGGAAAAAGGGATTCTAATGAAGTGAATAAAGCAAACACTGCAGAGAACGCACAACCAACACTTCAATGCTTCAAGTGCAAGGAGATGGGACATTATGCCAATAAATGCCCTAATCCAAGGGTTAGTGATGATTGACATGAGCAACCGCTTAAGGCAAAGGACAAAGGGAAGTCACATGCGATCACTATTGACAATGTTGAATATGACAACGATGTGGTGGAATGATTAAGTTTTTATGTAATGGGATTCCAAAATAATGTTGTATCATGGAATATTGGAATATTTATGTATTGGTCTAATGTGGTATTCAAAGTGATTGAGATATTATGCGCATAATGAAGGGAAAACGAGAAAATGAAATGTTTAATAGTATTCATGAGCTCATGATTGATATAAGGACCAAGTGATATCATGGTTTGAGTATATAGAATTTTGAGGATTTTGGTATGTGGAAAGTGTTAACTTTTAACTGCATTCATGTTTTCACTAAGGTTCAATGGGTATTCAAGAGAGTACAAGATTAAGGCCTTTGAATGTTTGGAATGTGTCCAACAAGATATATCTTATGATATATGGGGATCAACAATGGTATTAAATCTCTGGTAATCGTTTTCACTATGTTATGAGAATGGACTGCAGTATTATGGATAGGACTAAAGATTGGAATGGATTATGTTGGAAATAAGTTAGTATTAAGGATAGAAGTTTTTTTTGATATTATGGGATGTTATAGTAATATAGTTTTAGAAAAAGGACAACCTGCAGGACGGGCGACAGCCCATCGCTTCGGACAAGGCTGTGGGAATCGAACCCACAACCGAAGTGCGACTGGCCTTTATCGCCTACCACTAGCCTACAGGAAGTCCCTGTTTAGTAGAAACTAGTTTTATTATATTAAGCAGTATGATATATGAAGTATAAGTCCATTTTAGGAACTATATATGATTAATCTCACTATAGATCGACTTATGTATATAATTTTTGCTAACCTTTTGTTTGAGACAGATGGAATGACCCGTCATTCTATCACATGATCTGCTAACACTTCACGAATAACAAATTCAACTTCATTTATTTAAGAGATGAAGTGGAAATTGTTCTAGGCATGAACAATAGTGAGATTGTACCAAAATAAAGAAAGTATTTATTCCAATTCAAATTTTCAACTTTAGGGAAATGATCTTGAAAACCAAAAATGTTGTCCTAGTGATCTTATACCTGATGAATCGGATGGTACCTTAGATCGTCACAAATTTATGGATTTGTGATTATTGTCTTTTCCATAGCCATGTTCTCTACCACTCTCCATCAGAACATGATGGTTAGATTTCTCTTCCATATCCATATTTTCACCTATGTGGAAACCCAATGATTAGTTTATTTGGGTAACCGTTACGTTTCATACTTTTGTTTTTAAAGATTGGTTTTGATATTCCTTTTTACGATGTGGGTTTCTATTAAAGAAACTTTCAAATAGTAAACCATTTATAACCCCGACGAATTTCGAGGGCGAAATTCATTTTAAGGGGGGTAGAATGTAACAGCCCAAGATTTTATAAAAAATATTCTTTTTTAATTTTATTAATGTCTTGTGTTGTACGCTACACCAAAAGGAGCTTGCACAACACGCATCCTTCACTTGCCTTGCATTACACGCAATCTCGACCTTCCTCGATAGTGTGTGTAATACGCAATACCGAGTTTCACTAAACAACGATATGCTATTAAAATATTATTAAAACTAGCAGGTATGAATAGTAATAACCACTTTTTAAAATTCTGTAAATCTTATTTTTCAAAATGAACTTCATTTTTGGATTCGGAGTATTGAATTTAGCCTAAGGTGAAATTTTGGTACATTTCGGATAACTTTCATATTCTGATGAATAGTGAAAATTACTAAATTATAATTAAAAAACAACTTTTTTAATCGAAATAATTAATAGTGATAAATTATTAATTGGAGTAGTTTTAAAGTATATTTAGAATATATTTTTACAATTTAATACAATGTTGGTCATTGGATGTAATTGCACATTTAGACCAGACATAAACAAGTGTCAATCTTTTGATAGATATTGTTTCTTAAAAACATGCTATTTGTTTTAACAGCGGGATTTAATTATAAAATTAATTAATGCAACTTCTATGTTATGAATTTGGTAAAATAGACTTCATTTTTGAATTCGGAATATGAAATATAGCTTAGGATGAAATTTTGGCATTTTTCTGAAAACCTTCATTTTTTGATGAATAGTGAAACTACTAAGTGGTAGTTAAAAAACTGAATTTTTCATAAAACTTAATTTTACCGCTTCTGTGAATATAATTTCAAAAATCCGAGAGACACGGTTGATGTCAGTAAGTAAAATGTGGTTCAATGTGATGAAAATAATTTTTGGTGAATAGTAACTTTTTACTTTTATTTACCACGGTTAAAAGTAAATAGGGTAATTAAGGGTAAGAATGATATTAATATTACCCTAACACATGTCCTAATTCTATTGGACAAGTGTATCTCGACCAAAAACAAACTTAAGTGTAAAATATTATCATTTAGGCCCACTTGGATTATATTAGGACATTTATTATTATTTAATTCAAAGAAGAGTTAAAAGAGTTAAAATCAAAGTTTATTCACTAAAACATTTTTAATATGGGGTTATACATAAGATAAATTAGACTATAAATATTCATTAGAAATCTAAAAATATTTCATACATAATGATATTTTATTTATAATTTTTAGACTTTAAATAAATTAATTTATTTATGACACAACGATGATGCAGTAATTACCCTTTTAAGGAAATATTAACATAATTGATGTTATAAATACTCAAATGAATGTAATTTGAGACTTTTTATGAATTCCACTAATTTTCTAGGTTACTATGATATATTAGTGTTGATTTAATCAACTTGGTTCGAACATATAATTCTGTTATGACTTTCACAAAAATCATATATCAAATAGTGTCAAAATTGACACAAAATAGTTTTTAAATCGAATATTATATTATTAAGTGTTATTTTATTCCTAAAAATCTAAGGTTCGGCCAAATGACTTAGATAAGGATATATATATTAATAATAAACAATTTGGGGTTCGTTTGGCATGTTATAGTAAGTGTATTAACCATATAGTGAAAGAAAACAAAAAGACACGGTAAAAGTTAAATTATTTAACTTAGAGTTAAATCTAATTGATAAGGTTAAAATAATAACCTAAACTTGTCTAAATCCTATTGGTTGATAGGATTTCGACCCATCCCCACTTTATCTTTGAAATAAGACCCTTTGGAACCATTATAAACCGATTTTTACTTTAATATAAAATAATATTTTGAGATATTCCTAAGGTGCCCCTCTCCTCCCTTATAAAAGGGCACCTCCTCCCCCTCCTCCTCACACCAATTTGAGCACTCAAGCTCGGCCAACCCCTGCCAAAATCTCTTCTCCACTTCCCTAGCAACATTCTAGAGGTTCTGGTCTTCCTCAAAGACCAATTTTAGTTCCCTAAGAGGAGGTCTCCAAAAGGCGCTTCAAAGAAGAGGAGCTTCGGACACGTACAAAGCAAATCGGACCTAAGGATATAAAGAAAGGTTTTAGGTAAAAAAAAAAGGAAGATCATTATGGGAGATTTTGAAGATCTTTCACCACGATTAGAAGATTATAGTCCGATTTTCCAAAGACACTAAACTATTACGGTCCTTGTGTGTGTGTTTTTTTAATGTACTAAGTATTCCGCAAAAGTAATGTAATGTCAATGTACGTCAAGATACGGGTCTCTACAGAAACAATCATCGAGGTAACTATATGAAGTGGTTATATCTCATACACATAGGGATTTCCCAATATATCTACTAGTGTATTCTCTTAAAAATATTTTAAGTGGGATAACATGTTGAGTAGGCCTACTATAACTAGGATGTCATTGTGTCCTATATATGTACGATGAAGGACCGTTATGATGTACATGGATATCACTTCGAAATTCTACTCTATCTCTTAAGGGGGATTCTCCAAACCTGCTGGAATGTGGTGCTCAACCATAACTTTTTGACATGTATAGCATTTAGAGACAAACTTTTCAACTCCCATAATCTTCCCCACCTACCAAAACCAATGTCAAAGGTCCTAGTACATATTTTCCACATAATTATGTACCACTATAGGTTATGTATAAAACTATCTTATAAAATACTCAAACAACACCACTGGTAGTATCATGCGACCTCTGTAAAGAAAGAAATTCTCCCCTCCATAATAAAATTCATCAAGAGAATGTCAAGGGGATATCTATGTATGTAGGGTCTCATAGTCGGTATCCCCAAGATACGTCTCCCTGACTCCCAGAAAAACAGGAGGGGTAACAACCACTGACTATTAGTAACATACTATATATCCCTCCATAAAGGATAACTAAAAAAACCAAATACATTCATTCCTCATTCAATAACTACAAATAAGAAATCCTACTAAGAGAATCAGCTACCAAGTTTCCATTCCCATATGTATATAAATCTAGAAGACATAATCTTGTAAGAACTAAAGAAACAACCTCTATCTCATGTTATGTTAATTGTGAGAGAATATGTACTTAGGAATATTACCTTCAGGATAGATTATAATCGAACTTCCCATCAGGTAGTGTTTATATATCCTTTGTGAGAAGACTGCTACTGTTAACTCATGACTCAGGGTCACTTAGTTATTCTAAATTGGTTCAACTGAATTGAACCATAGGCAATAATTGCATTCCAAAACTCAGAATAAAATTATATTTGGTCACAAATTCATCACATAACACTATATACACGAAACCCACCAATGGTATTATCAAGATGGGTGTGCTCCTCAAACTCTACCTCAAATCATTAAAAGGCTATTAGAACCTCTCCATTCACACAAATGGCTCCCCCTTTCTCATTATAGAATTAATGAGACATTATACCCTAGAGAAATAACGTTTTAATATTTAGTAATATCCATCCAACCCACGGAATCTACACAACATTATCACGCTCATAGGATGTTTCCATGTTAACCCTACCTTAACCTTGGTCGGTCCACTGCCACTCTATATGTTAAGAAGGTGTGGCCTAGAAACTGGACCTCGTGAATCTAGAACTGAAACATAAAGATATTAACACAATGATTTTTATATCATAGTATTTCAGGAAATATCCTCATGTGCCTGACATTCCCCTCCCACACTTCAAGTATAGAAGGATATAAACAATGAATACCACCATGAACTAGTCTATGAAATTCTGAAACGTATGGTCATGAGCCCCATGAACACTGCTGGGATGTTTGTCACACCACATGTCTTGTTAAATTACTCATAAAGATCATAGAGACATATGAATTACATCTTCATTGAATCATCTTACAATACTAGAAACTGGTTGTAGTCTGACATGAGTTCATCCTTAGAGAACCACCATTTCCCACTCAACTGATTAAAGATGTTATCGACACTCATTAGTGGATACATGTTCTCTCTGGTCACTTGGATCAATCACCAATAGTCCACACGTAATGTTCATATCTCATCCACATTCATGGCAATAAATAGTAAGGCATACAAGGGTAAAACATTGGGTCTAACAAAGACCATCCACTATAAGTCTTCCAACTAAACCCTCATCTCATGAAGTTCTTTAGGATCTATCTGATATACTAGAATTGTTATCAGTTTCTCCCTATGTTATATATCAATGAAGAAGTCTATCTCTTGGAGGGGAGGTAGTCATGGAATATCTGTTGGGAATCCATTCATGTAATAATCCACAATTTATGGAATCTAGAAACTCATAACATCAATTGCACCAAGGGGCATTATAAACAACTGATGAGAAATTTACTATACTCTATTTTTCATGGGTCCATTCATTGCTTCTTGGGTTTCGATTTCACCCATAATCAAAATCCTTGTAATACCACTACAAACACAGTGCATTTTCTGCCTGAAATTTTTAAAATGGGATTGCGTTGTGGATAACCATTCCATTCCTATGAACACATCGTAAAAAAACATCACTAATACAAATATATCGTAATAGAAAATATCCCCTCCAACAATTAGGTGACACTATTAACATAAGTGTGTGTTCCGTATGTCATCTCAAGTATGAGTCTCCAAGCACAAGGGTCAATACAAGGGCTCAATATTGATCTAAAAGTCTCCAAATATATAGGTGGAAATAAAGGAATGACTAGAACCTCTTTTTATCAGTACTATAACTATGATAAAAAATACACAGATCGAACCTCATATCATTCTCGAAACCTCTAGTTTTTATACCTTGACCACCTATATCTACCCCTATCCATGTCCTCCATCTCTTTAAGCCAAATTATGGACACATGGTGTTGGTGGTGGGAAAATTTCAATTCATATTCCACCTCCATTATCTCTATAAGACACTCTTCCATGTTGAAATACAACGTGACCTACCTGCTCATGGCGCAACCTCTCCCAAGGATGCGGATCCAATGTCTCTCTATCAGCTACTTGACTGGTCTTCCAATCTCAATAAATATCTCTACATCCATCACAATAGTAACACATCCTCTCTTTAACATGACTATACTCATCCCATGTTCCATGAACTATAGAATTTTTTTCATGAGACCTATCTTTTAATTTATTTCATGACTATGTCTCAAAAATAGATGATGACTCCCTGCTGTCAAGGTTTCCCCTCTAGTATGTCCACTGTCAGTAACCAATTCATGTGTCTATTCAAAATGGAAACATTCATCCCATAAATCCAAATATAGAAACCATATATTGGTATGAATTAAAATATGTATAAAACTAAATAAGATGTATCTACATAGTTCTTTATCTAAAGTATGATCACTAATGAACTGGTCCTTAACAATATCGATTGATTACCTAGATAGTTTTGTAAACCACGATGAATACTCAGGTACTATCGTGATGCCTTACTGAAGTGTTATATTCTTCAAGATTTACACATACCTCAGTGTATCTAGAGTTTAATCCTCTTAAAATTATATAAAACTCTTAAAATTATAGAGTCACCTTTTTATATGACTCTGTCCCTAACCCCCACCATCGTCCTACTGAGCCATTGAGAAAAATCACTTCAAGAATCACCATCAGATTCATTATTGTCTTGACTAGACATAAAAATCACCCCACCACATTAATCCATGACATAATAACCTATGAGTTCAGGTCACCACAAAATCCACTAGATCTCTCACACTAAAGCTCATGATATGCACTTATCATGACCACCTCATCTTCTGGTATGACATGTACCATATACTTTAAAATTGGAGGTGGTATTTCTAGTACACCACCTAGAGGAGACATATCAATAATTAATTCTGATATCAATTCCTCATCATTGATGAGATCATACTTGTGACCTTAAAGAGAAACCCTAGCTTCCATACTTCTCGGATGCATCGTGAAAATAAAATATGCGGGATGATAAATGAGTATACCTAGATATATATCTCAATAAGAACATGTAATCCAAAACCCATTCTTTTATGATGAATGAACCATTGTTTTTCCTAAAACCAATTTTCTCATGACCAAGTCAAAAAAATAGGTTGGTAGTGTCACGGTGTATGGATACATCAACTGCATCACCAAAAATGGTGTCATTGGATTAGAAGAGGAACTCAAAAAACTTAACACCATTTCTCATAACATATCTCATAGAATATGATCCTATAAAAAACTGAATCCTATGATACCACTATGTCATGACCTATACCAATGGGGCATGTTCCATGACTAACAATAAATTCCACTAATAAGGTAGGGGTTGGAGACTTGCCTTGAGTTTGAGAAATATTCACCTGGGAGGACTTAGATTAAGTACACTTATACATGCACACATATCCAGGCCCATAAAATGATAAAATGTTAAAATAGATGAACATTCATGCATAAATCTAAAACCCACAACTACAATATGATCTCTGTATATATAATGTTTATAAATCCAAATAAATCCCATCATAATGATTATAAAAACAAGTCCAAAATGAATGTAAACTTGGGGATTCTATCTTGATACCATAAGAATACACCACATTAGATATGGTCTCTATAAGAACCATCAAGTCTTGGTAACTCTAGAAAAATAACAAAATGTCTATATTTAGTATAATAAATGAAATGTGTGGTAATATCACATGAATGAGGAAGTAATACGATACCTAGTTTGATACTCAAAAACCTAAAAGAAATCCACAAAGGAATGTCATTCATCTCGATAGAGGTACATGTTTGTAGCACATTTAACAAGTATATATAGATAAAATAAACAAATAAACATTGATTATAGGTAATTTAACAACTATAATACCAACCTAGGATCCCAACAAGATGATTACAAATAAAACACTTTAGGGAGAACAAACTCTGCGAATTAGATTACACTGATGAAATCCATATAAGAGGTAGTGCATTCCAGGTCTTGTCATAGGGAGTATATTCTAATTTCAGATATGATACAACACATATATGAGTATCACACACATGTACATGGGGTATACCAATAACTCAATATAGAATAACCCACTATTTAAAGGATAAAATCCCATACAGTTTTAGTCTTGTCGATTTGAAAAACTCCATCTAGAAAAGAATATTATAGAGTATCTCACTCATGACTTGTTGAATTATTACAAAAACTCATTCTGAGTAGTCCCCAGAATGCATAAATTTCCAGTTTAAATGAGTAAATTCCATTATAAACCTTGTGGAATGGCCATGGGAAATTCACACATAGAAAACACGTCCATGATACACAGGTAAAGGGATCAAATCCAATATTTATGTGGTACATGGTATGTAGTTGGGTTACACATCATGACCATTCATCTTGATGTCCAACCCATGTAAATAGCCCATTTCCAAGTCCATGTAATAGTACACACTATGATAAAAGTATTTTACCCTACCCATGTACTACAACATGATTTATCCCATGTATTCCCAATAAGGGCATGTCGATATAGGAGTATAAGGCATGCTTGTTCCCATGTACATCTGAGCCATATCCATGTACCCTCTAAGTTAAATGTCGATCAATTAGAGATGGGTCAAATCTTTTATGGAATCATTACTTTCATTTTTATATGTATCTTTTTTCAAAAAGTCTTCCTATCAGTGAAAGGGTCCAACAAAGTGTCTTCCTCTAGAACACACCCCATGTAAATAAAAAGTCACTATAATCATAAATCGGAATCATGCATCTTCTCCACATACCCAACCATTGGTTTATCAATACCCAATGTTAAAATAAAGGATATTAATTTGGTAGGACATTATATCATTGAATTATTGAGAACCATTCATGAATCCATTTGAAAAAATGGCTTCAAATGTTGTTCTTTACTGTGTGTTGAAGAATATGATAACCGGGTATCTACACTATTCAATCCATTTCATATTCCATTATCACACCACCTTCATGTTGCCCAGATCCCGGATTTATGATATCGAATAATTTCATTAGGAATTTATATAGAAAACGATCTATTCCTCATTAAATGTAGAACAATATAACCAATGAATAAGGAATTTGATGAAGAAAGAATCATTAGAGAAAATTACAAAGACCAATAATGTGGAAAAGGGATCTTTCAATGTTCATGTCAAACTCAATTTGTTTCCATTGGAATGATGATTGTTGGGATAAAAAATAATCACAATTAAATTATCCCAATTCTGATGTAATCTTACCTATCCCATAATACACATGATTTACATAACAATCTATTGGTGGACTGATTTGCATTTGTGATAGGAATGTAAAACTAGGAATGAATTGAAATCAATAAAACACCCTACCTTGATATGGGTCATTCACTGATGAAGAAAAAATCATGTTTCATTGTCACTGGTGATATTATTAAATCTTGTTTCCCACTGATCGCTAATCCATGATTCTGTTTTCACTAATCTGATAGAAATTATCAAATTCTCTCTCCAATGGCACTCAAATAGTCCAAGATTGTGAGTAAACTGTGAAATTTCTACATATAATTCTAATAAAATTCATTTCATTCATTTCATAAAAAAAAGAAAAATAAAATAATTTATTTAATTATTTTATTCATTTCATGCATGTGATGACTTTTACAAAAATACCCACCACTAATAATGGTTATATCGTTCCTAGGGTAAAATAAACACTTTGAACATAACAGTGCCCTCAGATTTTTGAATTGAGAAACCTTCTTGGAGTAATTAAACTTTTTTAGTAAATATTCATATGCATTTCATTAAATTATTATTAATATGATCCAAAAATTTATTCTGGGAACTCTAGGTTCCCGAATCAAATGTCATCTCAGTTCCTGGTCTCAATTATAATCCATAAAATATCTAAAAATTATTAATCACAAATATGATTCATTAAATAAATTTTCCTATAAATCTATAATTTTGGGATTTGGATTTAAGGGGAATCATTTGTCCTCATAAATTTAATAATAAGACTTTTTAGTGATTTCAGTGGCTTAGTCAACAGCATCAGATCTTTTTTACTTTACTATAGAGATAGTGGAAATTCTAACATGTGATTAAAGGGGGGAACCCCACACTCTTATTTAGTGTGATAGATGCCCACAATAGTGAAATGAACTTAGTAATATGGTATAAAATAGTGTTGTTAGGGTATGGATATAAGTGGGTATTGATAAGGTGTACTGAAGATTTTTCACCTCACCCAGAGAATAGTTATTTTCATTAGATATTAGTATTAAATCTCATAGTGACATATTTAGTGAGGGCCTCACTTTTAGGATTATAACCTTAGTTTCATATATCCACTATTTTCTTTATGGATGTACTCACAAAATGGGGACTCATGTTTTGTTGTGGAGGGTTTTGGTTTCTTTAGATTTTGGGGAGGTTAGTCTCTTAGGTGTGTGTAATTTTAGATAATGGGGATGATAGAATCAGTTTCATTGAAATTTATGGAATTTACAAAACATATTACGCTGATATTAAAAATATAGTGTGTATATATGTAGTGAAAGTTTATTTGTGGAGTTAAAATTGTTTTAATATGTTCTCATTAGACGATTTCTCTAATGGGTGATGAAAATGACAATAGGTTATCCTTGATTGTTGTTTCCATCAAGATTAAGATATAATATGGATAGATGAATCTCATGAATATTTTGATATAGGTTAAGGAATTAATATTTCTCTCCTCAGAACCCACATGATAGTTACATTTTTTTGGTTCTTATTTTGGAAGGACTGTTCAATTGAATTTATGATTATGGCGATGATTTTTTGTCTTAGTGGCAATACTTATATCAGCAGGATGTATGGTAATGTTATCTGTGTTAGAGTAAACATTTAATGGGTTTCTTTGACAAGATAATCATTTATTATTATTATAAAAGGTGTGTACTGAGAAACCCATTCCCTAGTATCTATATAAAAGAAATATTATATGGATGATATTTTTGGCTATTAGTTTTTTGTCATTTTATGTGGAAAAAAATTCACTAGATGAGGAAAAACATTTTGTGATGGAAGTATTGTATTTTTTTCCTAGTTAAGGGTAATGTATTGTATTGGGTGATGCATTGAGATAGAAAAGAATCATTGTATTATATATTAAAGAATTTTTTTCTTAAATATTTATCTACCGAGTTTTTTAGAGATTGGAACGTTAATTAAAAGTAGGATATTATAATAGTATGTTTAATTCTAAAAAAAATTATGAAATTTCAAATTTTTACGAACCATAGATGTTTTGTTTTCAAGAAATTGATGGATTTATTATCATATCAATGTAGTGGTTTAGATTTTTTCTGTTTCCGGACTGACATGAAATATTGTTTCATATTCCAAAGAAATACACTTATATAAAATTTTAAATTTTTCCAAGTTGATATCCCCAAATAAATATCGCCTTGCACCATATATTATTGGTAGTGCTGTTTATAACTCAAATAAGACATAATAGAATTTAAATCAAGTATACACTTGATAAAAATATACCAACTATAAAATTAATATTATATACTACATACATTCTATATCATGAATTATTCCATTCATACACATCATTTTTTATGAATGTAATCCTGCAAAAATTGTTATATTCATAATGGGGATAATTTTATAGGAGATGTATAATTTTCATGGTAAGAAAATAAATATTAATAATTGGACCCTTATCAATTTGAAAAATATATATGAATTAATTTTTCTTCATGTGAAAAATAAAAATTTGATGACTAATACCAATGAAATGGAAATTTATGTTCGATGAATTAATGATACATCCACAGTATATTATTTGTAGAATATTATATCCCCCTTAATATTTTTTCATGACAATGTAATAATGAGAGTTATTAATTCATGTTAATGATGAAAACTAAATTGTTCAACCTTATGTATATAACTCTAAAATTTATTTGATTCATTCTCCCTACATTTCAAAAAGTGAATATAATTATTTAAACCTTTATTATATAATGTTCTAACTATAGAACAATTTCACCAATTACTATTAATTTAGAATATAATTTCCTTTTTGATATTTTTTATTATATTGATCCCAAGTTCACATCATATTTTTATATAATACTATACGATGTGACCAGATTATATGTAAACTTTCTCATTTCATTAAATACTTAAATGGATGTTTTGTTAGAACGAGATATATAGATTCTTAATGACATGATTCATGCTAATATACTAGACTTTAGAGGAGTGTGATTTTTTTATTTTGGATTAGGTGTGTATTTCTACAAAAATAATTTACAAAATACTTATATGATGAATATGTTTAAAGACATATACTATTTCTATCATAAATCTATACCTTTTTGGTCATATATTATTGAAGATTTTCTTATGGGATTAATTTAGTATTGTATACCAAATCTAATATCCTAAGGAAAAACAAATGGTTGGTGATCAAAAAATCAAATAAATCATATGTAGATTGTCCTAAAAACTATTAGAGTTGGAGGTTGGTGAAATTGTTTTTTTAATATCTCTCATTGGTTGATCCATTAGTAAATTTTTTATACTATTATGAATTTACATCTCTAATGAAATTAATCCACATTGTTTTAACATGTCATTCCTAAATAAATGTCTTTCAGAAGAGTGTCACGTTTTTTATTGGGAGGGAATTGATATTGATAGTGATATGACCATGACTGAATTATCAGTTCATTTGTCTACTCTATGTTGAATAATCTACATTAGATATATATACATTTGGGATGGATTATATGGTGATTTTTTTTTATTTTCATGAGAAAATCTAGTTTGAGGTGTTGATGATATGAAATTGTATTCAACTCCCTTTCGAAAAATATTCTTATGAATCATTATAGATGAAGTAATTGTTTATGTTTGGAAAAACTGTCACATCCCAACAATTTATTTTAAGTACTTTAATCCCACTATTTTGACTTATTTAAATTTAGATCATTTTATGAGATTCTTTTGAAGAATTTTGGTGTTTTAAATGTGTTTGTGGTTATAAAAAATTAGAAAAAACCACGAGTCTCTACGTATGGAATCATGATCTTTAGATGGAATTCCTGAGGAGGGATCACGATTAGACCATACAATGTGGCCTTTCTAGTAGATATAAATGGGGTATATAGTTTTAACATTGTGTAGAAAACAATGACATGTGTTTTTATTTAATATAAATTTTTATTTTTAGACATTAAACACCATTTTTATATCTGAATCATTTTCTAGGGGCCTTAGTTATTGACTATGGAGACTTCTCCTAGTGATTTTTGATAATTTTTAGTACTCTTTAATCATTTTTAATCATTCATTGACTGTGGGGTCCGTATTTCCAATTGTATGCTCCCATTTAATGTCACTATTTCTTTTATTATTGAAAATATGTGATCTATTTGAATAAAACCATAGATTGGGTATAATTATACATAATATGTGAGTTTTTAAATGATCTAGTTTGAATATATATAGACCCATCATATAATTATGATTTTTTCCTCAATCCTCATTGGTCATTGTAATTTCTTATTTAATTGTTAATGTATATATTTTCTCTACATCATGATGTTTAAAAATGTATAATTAGATATTCTTATTAGATAAAAAATATTTAGGATCCCACATTGATTTATTTTATCCCTTAAACTCCCTTATATTGAGTATCCCATGATTCTTTTTGACAATATCATGTTTGAGGTAACTGGATTTTTAAGGAAACTACTATAACATGAAATTGTAATTGTATTACTAGGTTGAAGTGGATCTTTAATTGATTCCCGAAACATGATTTTTGTATTTGGATAAATGTTATTCAAATAGAATGGTGTGTGGGTGTCGAAATATCATAGATAATGGACTTTCAAATAATGTTTTGATTTCTAGAATGTGATGTGGAATTGAGATGAATGATATTACGAATGATATTGATGATGAATTTTGATATGTTAAGGAATGAAATGTTTTATGAAATTGAAATGATATGAATTGTTTAGAATAGAACAATTTTTTATGAAAACCATGTTATTATTGAAAATGGAATGTTATGAATGTTAAAGATGTGGGAGACTAAGATTATTGATTGAAATGATTACAGATTATTTTTAATGACTGATTGACACATGAATGATTTTCATAATTAATGAAATTTTATTCTTAGGTATTTAGGTGGTTTTACTTTTATATACCTTCTGAGAATATTTTATCACTACCTGAAAATCAATTTATGATGATATATATGAATTAAATTTTTGATCCTTGGGGATATTTCTTTGGAATAGATCTTAATTTCCCATAGGAAAAAACTTTAGAGGTGTGTGCATAAGTTGAGGCATATTAAACTAAAAATATGTGGATACATGACCATTGATCTAACCAATATCGTTCCAAATTAATATGGTCATATTATTGAAAATGAATTATACATGCTATTTCTTATGAAATTACATACACAAGTTTGTTTTAGAGATATGGAACTCCACACCGATTATGATGGAAATACACTTTGGTATCTTATTTGTATTTTTTAATGGGTTTTTTGAAAAGATCTTAATATATTTTTAATGTAATATATATAATCTCATGTTTATTTATGAAATAAGAATATTGTATTTCTTGTATTATGATTACTTATAGAATTATTGATGACATTATACATGAATAATTCTCATCAATGTCTACTTTTTATATTTGGGGTTTTTATAATTTATCCTCAATATAAGGTAGTGGGAAATATTGATTAGTATTACCTTTGGTGTTAGTGTTGTTAGGTAGATTATGTGATCCACATACTATATAGAGATCATGTGAGGTAATATTAATTAGTATATATGCAATGTTTTGTTTGATGTATCATTATGAGATATGTAGTTGTATACCTTTTGGAGTTTTACTCTTGATGAATATTTTCCCCATATTATATTTTTTGGATAATTTCTAATGATATAATTGTACTGGTTGTTCTAATGAAACAATAACTCCCAATAAATTTTTCCAGATTCCCTAGATCATGTCACCAACCCATGTTTATTGGGAACTCACTTCAATCTATGTTAGATTAACTCTGGTAGTAGTATAGTGGGTTATTTTTGTTGGTGTATGAAAAATAGTCCATGCTCATATTTTTTTGTTCAAATGAAATAGATGGTCAATAAATATTCCATGATCATGTAGTGATTCCAAAACAATTTGTAGATGAGTAAATGAAAACATTCATGTTCCTATTGTTCATGTATTACACATCCAAATGTAATTATAAATATGAATATTTTATTTAAGGAATTTATGATTTTTTATATATATTCATATATCATTATCATGTCATCATTTCATTGGTAATATTAATAATTATTCATAAACCATAAAGTTGATAATCAACATTTACTTATTAATATAATTTGTTCACAACTCAATATATTTATTTTGAATAGTTTTAATGATCAGTAAAAGAGGGATAATTTCTTTTCCTTCCAACCTCTTCTATCTCAATTATTCTCTATATTTACCATCTCTTGTCTTCCATAATACATATTTAAACCATAAGCATAAAAATTTACGGTGGGAATAAAAGTAGAACAATCTATTTTTGGGTCTCAACCAACTCAAGAAAACATGATTTTGTGTGGTAATATTATTAGGGAACCATGAAATATGTATATTTTTGGGGGTAATCCAAATGGTGTGGTCCATGTTGGGTTTGATGGTTGAGATATATAGAGAACACATGTTACTTCATGAATTCAATATAACACCTTAAACACATTGGATTTTGGTGACATTCAATGACCATCAAAAGGGAATTGGGTGGGGGTATCAGGTCTTCCCTACCAGATAAAACTTTATAGTATATTGGATCGTGCATCCATACCTTTGTGGTAATAATAAGGAATTCCTTTATCAAAACATTGGAATAATGGACATCGAATTAATAATGTGATTCCATGTGGTATGAACTCTACCTTTATAAATTATTCACTAAGTTCCTGATTTAAAAATGTAAATTTTAACACTCTGTACAATAAAACTTACTAATCATCAACATGGAAGTAAACCCAATTTTCTAATCCTCCCATTATCTGTTTTGTTCCATCTTATGTGGCCAAATTCTTTTTTTCTGCTAAATTAAAGCCAAGTGGAAATTAGTTGGCTAACTAAAAAAATTTAGGCAATTTTTTTATTATCCTACTGGTTTTCCATAAGAATATATAATGTTATTAAATCTTGATATATCAAAAATAAATATATAATTTGTGGTTATCATTGTTCTAGTTATTATTTCTAAAAGGAAGAAAACATTGATCTTGATATAGGTTCCTCTATGGAACCATGATCAATGATGTACATAACTATAATGGGATATACTCCCTTCAATAATGTGTAAACATAAACAATGTATGGGGTCCAGTTTAGTGGAATTTATTGGTGGTTTCGAATAAAGTAAGTGAATATTAGAATTACTAAGACACATGACACAAAAGACATATTGGGTTATCACTGAGGGGTGATGTGTATGTGAGATATCTAGCATAGAATATGTGAACATTATAGTACTGAATGTATCCATATTTTTCTATGTTTTTAAGCCCTCTTGGGTCAAGGAAAAATTATTACTACATCCATATATCCCAAATAAGTATTATTATATGGAATATATTCATTAATATTCCCTTGTATCCTTTAACTTCATTCCAATAATATGGTTTTATATGACTTTCATACTATCTTCCAATTGTGCGTTTGAGGCATCGTACCAGGAATATCTATACTTACACATTCATAAGAATTGTTCCAAAATTTATAATTATATACAGATGTATCATATGTTCAGAGATGGTATTGGTATACATAGAGGTGATGTAGCTTATTCAGAGATCCATCCTAGTTTTTCATGGACAAACATGAATGATCTAAGTGAATCATAATTCTATAAGTTATAATTTAAGTCGGATATTATTCCTCTAATAAATATTTAAGTATATATTCTCTATTAATTATATCTATATTATTTAGAGTCATTCCAATGTATTGTTCTTTAATATTATCCATTTTAGTGATTTATTTTTTCTTTATGTCTCATGTATTTATGTTATAGGTTTTAATTGATTATATTTATACACAATGCTGTTATTTTAAATTTACTTTATGCATCTGAGATATGAATCAATTTCATAATAATAAATGATTTATTCTCACATACCATGACATATTCCTAATTATTTATAGACTTCTACCCCATGAATTTTAGAGTTAATCTTGGGAAGGTACTCAAAAAATTAACAGAATCTCATGCGGAGCCCTGGTAAGTCTGATCATGTCATAGTTTCTATTATATACTATAGAAAAACACTAGATAAAACAATTTCATGAAAGTGAATAATATTTTATTAATAATTTTATCATAATCATGTCTAGAAATTTTAAATATAGAATATAAATATTTCATTGAAGCATACAACTATCTTGCATCATTTTTATAAATGTTATTAATATATCAATAGAGTGGTCAAAGAGCTAATAAATAAATAATGGTGATTATTAATACTGTAAGAATGTAATTTTACTTTTTACCTATAATGAATTTTAAATCTATAAATATATACATTGAAAAAAAATTGAGAAATTTATATAGTAATTTTTTTAAATTGAATATAAAAAACATTCTTTATAACCAAGGAAAGGAAAGATAAGAAGTTGTGATAAATGAAGCACAATAATGAATAGCATCGAAGATATCAATGGTTATAAAATCATAACATGAGAAGACAATTATAATAACATGGACCAAGAATTTGAAAACAATACAAATCATTTAATTAATCTTAATTCTATGTCACAAATTAATGTTTGTTATTTTATAATAAATTAATCACAATAGAATCAACAAACATGATCTATGAGATCATAATATATGAATATGAGATTGAATTTTAGCATACACATGATCATATAAATTTATTTCCTTAGTTTTGAAGGTTATTTTTCTAGATTATCATAGTAGAATTGGTTCATTCACCAAACTATCATAGTAGTTAAGGATCACTTTCCTAACTATCATATTGGATAAAGTCCCTTACGGAACTAGGATCACCCCTCATGATAGACATGTTTATCTTCTTATGTATCAATCATTACATAACTCATCAGAGGGTTATACATGAACCACCCATCAAATAATTAAAATCAATCATATTTGTGTTATAATATCCTAACACATTCATTATATTAGTACACATAAAAATAAATGAGTTAGATAAATATTTCATTATATTATAACCCATGTAAAAGAATGAGGTTTTATAAAACTCATGCCACAATATTCATAAACAGTCTATATAAAGAGTATGATTTGTATCCTTGGATTTTATTCCTCATAAATCATATAAGAAAAAATTAATTTTTTCAATGTCGAATTGAAATATCATTCAAATACCATTAACCCATTCATGATGAAATTAACACTTTAATTTAAAATAATTATTAAAATATAAAAATTTACAGAATAAAATTGATGAGTTTTTTTAAAAAAACCCTTGGAAAAAATTAAAGAATGCTTAAAACATTGAATGGACATGACTATAAGAAATTTTATTCCTTCTATATAAGTTAAAAAACCATTCATTTCACATTTTTATAAGAAGTATTCAGTAGCTCATTTTGAAAACTATAGGATGATATATTTTAAACCATTATAAAAAAATTAAACTGTGTTTATAAATATAATTAAAATACTTTAAATAATAATAAAAAATAATTGAATACAATATTATAAATAATTTATATAGAAGGGAAAAAAGTTTCAACCAAAGAAATAAATAATGTTGATTTTCCTTAAAATTATATTTTCAGTCATCTGAGTGCATATAGCGAGGAAAATGCAAGGAAAACAATTATTCTCAAGAAATAACCGTTGATGAACGAAATTAATGATTTTTCATAATGGTAATTTCTCATATTTCATCATTAGAACTTAATAATAAACAATATAAATACACAATGATATTAAAATATAAAACCCCTCACCTGAGGCCTGACTTTTTTTGTATGTTTTAAAGAATCTTATATAACAAAAAGAAGTTTGTTATACATAAAATTTTTAAACCATTCTCATTTATATGAAAAATTATATGATTATTTTTTTTAATTGTATTATTAACAATTCATCATTAGAATCATTATTCAAGGTGATAATTTCTTTGTTTTTCATGAATGTTTTAGTTTTCCAGTTCTAGTCCTTTTAATTTTATCATCTTTAAAAAATATCCATAACATTAATAATGGAGTAATTTTCATACATATTCATTATATATATATACTAACCATAAAATTTACCGATTGATAAATGAATTACACTTTTAATGTATATGGTAATCTGTTTGTATGCTTATAAAATGGTTTCTATTTTCAACAAATGGAACATAAGAACATGAAATATTAATTCACCTTTAATGTTTCATTGTTATATCATATATATTAATTAGTATATTCAACATTAACATATTTGAAAAATCTAAATGGAAAAATAATGACATCTCTTCATGGAGGTGGTAGTCTACACATACACATAAATGATGTTTTTTCCAAAGTATTTGATTGTTAGAAGGTATAAATGATATTTTAATTAAAAAATAATAATAATTTCTTAAATATAATATATAAATATATAAATCAAATAATAATATACATCCATAAAATTTTGGGATGAAAAATAATTATTATCTCTCTTTAGAAATAGTAATCAGTACATATGAATGAGCGATATTTTCACATATCATTTGACTAGATGGTGGGTGTATAATAGTTTTTTCATATTAATAATAAAATTTAATTATATATATAATAATAAAATTATTATTTTTTTAATACTATAAGAGATTTATAGGAGGTAAAAGAAAATATTAAAATAATGATGTCTGATAAGGTGATTACCATTTCATCAAAATGACTCTTCAGATATCCTATAATGGGATTTAGGGATGATATTTTTAGAATATCAAAACCACTATATGTGGGTGGTTCATAAAAATGAATTGGAATTTTTTTTTCTATATATAAGGCACAATGTTTTTCTAAAGAAGATAATGTTGGGGGTTCCCTTTTATAATTTTGTATAGGGGAATTTGTCACAAACCATATCCCAGGGCCCATGTTGGAATTCCACAAGCCTGCATTCTATATACTAGGGGATAGCTATTATAAACGAATAAGAATTTCCCAAAAAAGGAAGGAATTTTCCATTAAACTTGTACACATGCATAAATCACAAATAGTGTAAAGGTAAAATGTAACTAAACTACAACTGTAACAAGACCATTACTATGAGTACAATTCAAAATTTATGTAAATGGGCCATAATACAATCCCAACAAATGAAAAATGTAAATAATGAATGTAATAGGTCTTTGATAAGCCATCTTCTAAAAACCTTACCTAATATATAAGTTTAGAGTAGCTGCAGAAAGCCATAGAAGTATGTCCCGCCTGCCTGATCTCACTGGGCTCTTCTTGGTCCTAGGCCAACAAATCCTCCATCAAGGCATTGGTCATCTGCAAAGTACATGAAATATGCGGGAGAATCTTGTGTCTGGGTGAGTAACACAATTATCATTAATGAATCCCATTCAAAAAGGAATGACCACAAAGTATAACAAAAAAGAATGACAACTCACACCACGTACAAAAAAAGGTATAGAAAGTATGATTATCTGTCGAAGTGCTAATTCATCTTATACTACTGAGGGAATCATCCTTGATGAGTCACTGAGGCCTGATTGTCTATTGAACTAATGAGGTCCATTGTTCTACTGAAACACTATGGTCCCTCTTCTTGAGGACTATTTAGTTCTCTTTTAAATAAGACTGTTGAGGTTGCTCGTTTGGCAGACCACTAAGGTCGCTCATCTAGCAGGCCACTGAGGTTTCTCATTAGGCAAATGATTAAGGCCTCTCGTCTAGTGTAACATTGAGTTATCTCATCTAGATGGCCACTAAGGTTGCTCGTATGACTGGAAACTACTTTCACTCATCTACTGACCCACTATGTTACGCTCATCATATCCTTCAGGTCATAGCCACCCGTAGGATTCCCACTCTCTAGTGCGCTTGTTTCAAGAATAATTTAATCCTTAATCCATCATTCATCACTCAAATATGAAGGAATCTCACATATAGTGTTCCCCTAGGACATTTTATTTCAAGGGTCCCAATGCTGCAGACAACGGGACAATCGGGTGCCCAGTCTGAAAGATATTAGCATTTTAGTAAACAGGGTTGCGTCCAAGCAAAATCCTACATGGTTGGACCGACCCAACCAACCCAGTCAAGGAGCCCCGCATGTCTCAACCTGACCAATTTTCTTCTAGTCTGACCCTATTTCAATGGGCCTATTGGGCCTTGATTGACCCAACCGAGTTCGTCCGTGGGTCCAGCAGGCCGGTCCGCCAAGCGACACGGTCCAATTATTTTGGGCTCGTCCAACATGGTCGGACCAGTTCATACCAGTAGGGCCGCACAGTGGCCTGGTATTCTATCTAGCCTGGCCCAGAATAGAAGGCAAGTTCTCCTCCCACCCAGGCAGCCTAGTGGCTTAGTTTTCGTCACTAGCTCTCCCCGGAATGGTATGACAATTTTCTCCCTCTCGGATGACCAAGCAGCGTCCGGTTCGTGTTGCACGTGGCCTGCTATGGTTGACTGCCTCCACTCTACACACTATCCCATAGACTGTGTGACCATATCAACCCTCATCCCATCCATCGGTGTCCCAAATTGACCTGGTGCCCTACTAGCTCTACAGTCCTTCACCGCCGCAACCTCCCAGCAAGACTTAGCACTATGCTGGCGCCGCGGTTCTGCTCCTCCACCGGCTGTATGCTGATGACATCTTTAGCCTGATGCAAAGCCTGACTAGTTCCTCCACACTCCATGATCTCGACACCTACTGTTCATTGCCTCCTCCACCACGTCCTGCCTCTGGGGCGCACCGCCTCCACATAGTTGCGGTCTCTGCCATTGCAGTCCCCACCTGTGTGTGTCACCTACCAACTATGGTCTCCACCACGATCTACCACCATCTTCGTTGTGCCTCCAATGGGTCTTCATGATGGATAATCTCTATTTGCGGATCTTTGCGCCATGAAATAGGTATACACTAATACTTTTTTCTCAAACCCATGAATAATGTGAAAAGTTCATGGGTAAAAAGTGGGATAAGAATACATAGAATGAATTTGAGGAACGAACCTCTGTCGCCGTTCATAATAGTGTAGAATCTATCCCATTTGAAGGATTTAATGAAGAAAATAATATTATTTCATTTTAAACATGAATATTTACTCCACAATAATCCTACCTAAACTATCAATTTTATGGTTGACATGTTCATGAGTTAATCAGCATTTGTCGTTTAAATGAATGAACGGGGGAAACAATTCACACAAAAATCTATTAAACAGATTCATGTGAATAGATATTACACAAGGATGATTGTTCATCATTGATTGTTGATCTATGATTATAAATCTACTCTCCAAGGGTGTTTTTTCCATCATCTGATTCGACAACATTCATCAAGGAAGAGGTTTCCTTCATTATTAGTAAGTGGAATTCTAGGGTGGTTCATCATCCCTTAATACAATATTTAATTCAAGAAAGAAGATGTGTTATCATTGCAGCATCTCCCCCTAATCCATTAATGAAATTCATTAATGAGATTCAATGTTGTCTCTTAGTAGCACCATAGTACTGATGCACTGCTACTTAACAACGATGAAAATAAATAAAATAAATTTTATTGTAATTTTATTGTTTCTTATTAATGGTCCGAAAATTAATATTCACCCTCGACGCGTGGTGGACGAGGTTGGGTTCTTCTTTGGGAGAAAATTTCATTATAAACTCATTGGTGGTCTCTGATTTATAATATGTGTTACTATTTTTGAGTTAAGAGGAATCAAAAAAATAAAATAATTCTTATTTAAATTATTTTATTCACGGTTACGTCCAAAAAACCAACATTCGTATTAATCCTTCATCGGCTAATGTTAGGCTCCACCTAAGGAAAGAACACCCTCATGAGATCAATGTTACTCTCATATTTTTTATCCATGTTACCATTTATGAGTTCTAATGATTAGAAAATAAAATAACTTTATTATATTATCTTATTTACAAAAAAAACTATGTTCCACTATTGATCCACAATGGCCGATATTAGGCACTACTTAAGGGAAGAATACTATCATGAGCACACCGGTGGTCTCAGATTTTCATTCAGATTCACCACTTTTTGATTTATAAATATTATTAAAAAATGTTTTATTATATTAATTTATTTACAGTTATTCCATTTTTGTGTTTTCACACTGCAGACTCGCGCCGACTAAAATTAAGTGATGCCTAGGGTACTCCCACCATCTGGATCGAACTGATGCCCTCAGATTTCAGATCCAAACACCCATTTTAGAGTTATTACTCTTCCTTTTAGGATAAATGCTCAAGAACAATATTTAAAACTGATCATTTTTTCACTGATCATCCTGGGAACTCTGAGCCTCGAAATTGAATACCGTCTCACCACATAGTCTCTAAATAATCCCATATTCTTTACAAAAATAACATGAAATTCCAGAATATTAAATAATTCAAGGGATTTTATAAAATATAAATATATATAAATATATTGATATCCCAATGGATCATAATTGATTATATTCAGATATAATAAGGGAATGCGTTAAAATCCTATCAAAAAATATAATGTGGAGGCGTTTGGTTCAAATATTTACCATATATATTTTTTATTTAACCCCATATAAACACTTTTTATAATTACCATAAAATTAATGATTTCACATATTTAAGGGTTAGTAAAATTACAATAAAATGAATAAAATCCCATAGATGAAAAATTGTTGATGTTTAAAACATTATCCCATTTATTTGTATAAATCTATGATAATTATGAATTTTATATCATATAATAAAATATTAGCTGTTGTAAAGCATTAGTAATGTCATTTTTGAAAATAATCAGTTAATTTAACATTAACTACTTCAATAGAAAGGGAGGAGTTAAAATAAAATGCATTCAGAAAACCATACTACAACATATATATCGAAAATATTTACTGATATAATTAAATCATTAAAATTATTTCACATTAAAAATATTTAAAATAATATATTATATTTGTTATTAATTTGAAAAATACTACATTAGTGTTTAAAAAGATTATATGGTCAATAAATAATTACTAAATAATTTAATACATAATTATATAATGAAAATGATTTTATTAAACTAAAATTAGACAAATTGAACCACTTAAAACTCACTTTTTACCTACACTAATACATACGAGATATTAGAAACAAATAAATTTTTATTTTGTAAAATTCATCGATTTTAATATAATATACGTTATTTTTAGGGAATGATGCCCATTAAACTAAAAACATTCAAGAATAAGGTTTTATTTTCATAATTAAATTCACTCAATTAAATATTATGGCCTTACAACATGGTTTTAACATAGATTGACCCAACATACCATTTATAGATATGATAAATTTTACCACGATTGTTTTTTATATTTACAAAAATAATAGTGTCCAATATACCAAATTTTAATATCATGATTCTAACAATGTAATTTTTTATATCTAATTCAATACTGATAAAATTAATAAATTAATTTTAATTTATTTGTGAAATATGTGATAAAACCTTGATTATGGAAAAGGTACATTTTTATGCATAATAATAGAAATATTAATATCCTCTGTATAATAAATAATATCATATGATTTTTAAATTTTTTTGTTGAATATATAATATATGGGTTTCATTAAAATAATTCCATAAAAGTTATCTATTTAATTTATGAAGAAAAAAAATCATTTCACACATAAAAATTCATTGACTGGGTGAGTGGTATGGTTTCATAAAATGTTCTCTCTAAGATATAGAATCTATATCTGTTATTAATCCAAATAAAAAACATTCACTTATGGTAAAACTATTGAGTTTATAAAAATTTAATGATTAGGTACATACTTTCTCAATATAGATACCTGGAACACATAATGAACATGATATAGATTTATTTAGATCACCAATCAATAATCTACCATCCTGATATGATAAATAATTTCAAAATGAAATATTTACAATGTTATTAGAGTTCCCATATTTTCAAATATCATAACCATATTCTTGGGATATATTCATATGAATACCTTTTATACAAATTAAATATCATGTTATTTCTGATGACTGTAAACATGAATTTTTTATCAACTCGGAGCTATTCTTTTGTACTTTTGAATATATTTATCTGACTTTTTTTATTTCCTGAGTTAGATAAGTTCCAAATTTGTTTATTCCACAAAATTAATTCATATAATGATAGAGTTACACACTTACTACCATATTGGTATTCATATAGTGTCTTATAAAGTCTAGAGTGATACATAATAGGGAATGAAAATACAACAATAGAAGGAATTGATCCAAACAAACTTTTAAATCCATATAAAGTGGCTTGAACATGTATTCAATAATATTAACTTTTTATAAATTCTTTTGGTTATTGGAAAGAAACCATATAGAAACATTCCCTTTAAATATTTTTTGTAATCTAATGAAAAAAATACATGGTGATGTTTTCCCATTTCCATTATAGTATGGGTGTTGTTTATAGAAACACCTTATATTTTTGTCTCTCATATAGAACATTCTAACATACCATAAAAAAAGAATAAAACTCCAAAAATTCTATATTCATGACATCCAACCTAAAATGAAATTTCAAATCGCTGAAATATTTATACATCTATGATGAATATAGAATGAAGAACAATGTTCTTCATCCAATAAATCCATCTTCAAATATGAAATTAAATGGAAAGACACATTTTTCATGAATGTTGTTATTCCATCAAAATCAATTTTGAACTCAAGAAATTTTCTTACTAACTTTTGCAGATAAACATATACCTTATGCATCTAATTAATCATCACATGGATTTATGGTTTAACACTCGTTTTAGAAATATTATATTTCACCCCATCCATTATGAATTCACAGTCCATCATTTGTAAGTCTGAAAATAACGAAACCTTTTTTATCCCCATTATAAACAAGTTGAAACGAGCCTTTAAACTCATAGAATAATATACATTGTTCTCTTTCCTAGTGTGTTATTTTATTTAGAATTCATAATCTTTAATCTGATCCAACAATATTTTTTTAGTGCATGTTCATCTATTTTTAAAGAAAATATTAATTGAATAATTTTTTATTTGTATATGTGTCTATCATTTCTTCATAGAGAGAATGTCTCCATATCATGAATGAAAAAATTACCATATTTAAATCCAAATAAATGGTCTCATAATTCTTATAATTTCCCTTCAATTCCCTTGATGCATAATCTATAACCATATAATTCTATATGAAGATTCAACTGATTCCCATATTTAATGAATTATTATAGATTAAAAATAATTCCCCACATATAGGTATTTTATGCATTGGTTCCCAGAATAGCCTTCACATCATATCATAACAACCTTCTATCATTCACTAGACTAAATTAACATGGATTCCTTCATAGTTAACATTTTTAGTGGATTATATAATCTTTATAAATTAACTAAATGTGAAAAAATTATCAATCCAAAATAAGAAAGCTACTAATCTAAATAATAGTGGTTCATTAAGGAAAATTATCAATAAATTCTTCCTTGATGGTTAGAATGATATACAATCAATTGAGATTATATGACCAAGGAATGAAACTTTCTTTATCCAAAATACAAACTTGGTTACTTTTTCATAATTCTTATCCGTATTTAGGGAATTCAACACTATCATAATGTAATCATTATTATTTTCATATTATTTTATGTAAATAAGGATATCATTTATTAAGACTATAAAATGATAAAGGTATTTTTTTAAAACTACTTTAAAAAAATATTTGAAGTTAGAAGGATAATTATTATGTCCAAATAACATCACATTTAATTAATAGAGTCTATATCTTGTATGTATTGTTTTACTAGATATATCCTCAATATTGAACCTAAATAATGATATTGTTAATGAGTATCAATGTTTAAATAATATTGATATCTAAAACATTGATAAGATTTGTCATCAATACTAGGTAGAGGATACTGATTCATGATGGTGATCTTTCTATGACATCGATAATTAATGAAGAGTCACATTGACCCATCATTATTTTGAAAAAATAGAACTAGTGGACACCATTATTACAAACTTAACTTATGAAATACCTTTTATATATTCTCCCAGAGTAAATTCCTTAATTTTTGAAACTCAATCGGGGTAATTTTATATAGAGTAATTGAAATAGTTATTGCGTGAATTATTTGTTATATTGAAAATAAGACATCATGAATCAGGAGAACATAAAGATATTATTTTGAAAACACATGAATAAGTGTTTTAACTGTTGGAAAATATTCAATGTTGATTTTCTCCCCAACTATATTATATAAAAACCCCTTTTAATGGTAATCATAACCAATAAAATTGATGTAATATCCAATGTAGTTTTATTTCTATCATCAAACCGATAGACGACTGTTGGTTGTTTTAAAATATCAAATATAACTTATCCCCCTTGGTACTTATTATTGAATTTATGTAAATAAATACAATCCATTACCAAAATAACATATAAATCAACTATAGGAATATTGACAATATTAATAGGAAATAGATTACCAAAAACAGAAAATGTAGAAAAATCATAGATTTGGTATGCAATCATCGACCATTACATGTTTTCAATATATTCTTAATGACTAATTTCATGGGGGTATTATGTAAATAGTAAGATATTATTTAGATATAAAATAAAGGGTCTATCCATTGTCTAATAAGATATTATAAATTTAGGATTATATGGTAAGTGTACCTTTCAAAGCACAGTTATCATACCCCTCATTAGAAGTAGCGATCAGATGAGATTTAACTTTTCCCATAGGGTAAACAAGTTTTCTGCATCAATCTTATTAAATTACAATATAATTTGTAAACTATTTAGTATAATTCCCATATTCTTTGAATTTATAACATTGGAGTTTCACTGGTTCAATATGTGGTGCGCTTACTCAATTCAAATCAATACCTAGCATCATCCCATCACATCGACAATAATTATCCTGATGAACACCCTTTATACTCATGAAACATTTGTTGATTACAATAATATAATTTAACCATATTTTTATAAACATTTTTATCATAAAGTATATTTAATCTTTTTCCCCCTGGGGTTTTTCATTTCATTGTATTTCAAATTTTCCTTTATTTTCAAAACCATGATATTTATAGGAAACTCCAATATTACTCTCCACCTTAATATAAAATCAAACGATTTATTCATACGTAAAAATTTCCCAAATGTATATAAACATTATAATAGTTGTTTTTAAAACATATATGAATTGATCAACCTTATATTCAGGATGGATCATAAAACCTTAGGAATACCTAAAATGAATTTTAAAACATTCATCATAATTAATAACATATTCGTCATACTTATATGTAAAATATTGTAATTCCTTCCATATATTTTTTTAAAAAGCTATGTTGAAAATAATTACTGATAAATAAGATAAAAACTCATCCCACTCAATATATTAATTTTCTTCATTTTTCTTCTTGTTTTTGAAATGATTCAAACATTGATTTTATTCTCCTTCGAGATAAAAAGAAACCAGAATAAATTTATCATTTTTTAATGATTCTTATTGAAAAATAGATTTTTATTAGGACTGATCCATTGATTAGTGACAATTTGAGTAGTATAGCTACTAAAATAATCTGTACATTTTCTCTTAAAGGAATTAATAGAACATTGTTACATACTTTTATGGATTGGATGCTCAGTGGGATTCATATCTGAAGAATTTTGTGTGAACATATCAATGATATTTTTTAATTCAACTTGAAAAATATTTCATTTTATGGTGGAAAATCATTGAAGTCTCCATTTAATTCAACATTAAAACAATTAATTTGGGTTCAAACCATTCCCTAAAACTAGAAACATACATTTAAAAATAGTAATCATAGTTAGAAACCACATAATCATTGTAAATAAATTATATTATTTTTAAATTGTAAAACCTTTTCTTGAACCCTTAGGTTTAATCAATATCATTCATTATAATTAAAAAAATATGATTTCATCCATTAAATAGAAATATCTCCTTGTATCTCACTGATGTTTTCAATTTTTAGTTTATAAAAATTAGTTAAACATTTCATTAGTACTTAATATATTGAGCCAAAAAATTTCAAATAGATAAATTATATATAAATAGATGTATATTATTTAAAAAAAGAATGATCCATTCTAGAATCATATAAGTATAGAATCATTAGATTATTTGAATCATAAAAAATAGTTCATTAATTTTCCTAATCATATCCCACTGAGATATTCATTACTATTACCCTCTATAGAAATAATATATATAAAACCTTTAATCACAACATGGGAATTCAAAGATAAGAAATTGATATATCTGATTCCCAGTAAGAGTAGAAAAGCAAGATATCAAGGATAATATAAGCACAACATGAATAAAGGACCTAATAAAATGATATTAACATTTTAAAACCATATACTACATATAAAATTACAGAATTTTGTTTCATAGAATAATGAATGGAATTTTATGAGATGTTAATCAAAAATGAATCAAAGAACATGATCAATGAGAGTATAATATGGACATACGACATGAAATTATGGCATACCCATAATCATAAAAGTATATTTAATTGATATTCATGGAAATGATCCAATACTATCATTGGGAAATGGGTTCAATCCCCAAACAATGTTTGTAGCCCCAATTCACTCTTAACACTATCACAGTGAAAACATTACGTTACTGAACACAGTTCCATTAACATTCCAGTCATGTTTATCTCATGATATATGAATATTTAAAAAAATAATTGGATGTATTTATATTTCCCACACCTCAACTAATATATATATATATATATATTCCACAACATCCTATAAAATTCATCATACCAAATTTTGTAAAAATAAATCAGTTTCATAAAAAATTTATCATAGCATAACCAATGGAAATGAAATGAGTATCATAAAAATCTTGCCATCATATTAATAGACCTTACATAGAAAGAGTAAGGATGATTCCCTTTTACCATATCCGTGTGAAATAATAATAAAAATCAATGTTTGTTGTCATTGATGAATAGAAATATCATAAAAAGGCCATTAATTTTTTTTAAACAAATATAATCGTTCTATTCTGAAAGTACATCTAAAAATTGAAAATATAAAAAATATTATAAGAAACTATTCAATTTAGAAAAAAATTGAAACATTTAAATTATGATTCAAATAAATGATTGTTCATGAAGGTATGACATTCTACTTATGTTTTATATGTTATAATAAAATTATTTTTATAATTTTTAAAAAATAATAAATTATATCATTTTTAAAATTAAATAAAGATTACTTTTAAACCATTTTTGTTAAAAATTAAACAAATAAATAAATTAAATGAAATATATTTATATGGTAATAAAATTGTTATTTTAAACATTTAAAAAAACATAATAATATTGACGGTAGTTGTTTTTCCACCAAATAGAGAAATAAATATGAATGTTTCATAAAAAAATATTTTTCATCTCTTGAGTACTTCTGGTGATGAAAATGGAAGGGAAATTTTTATTTTCAAGAAATAGCTATAAGATAATGAAAATCATGATTAGTTTGAAATCTATATTTTAATATCTCACCATCACATATTAATTAGAAAAAAATCTCAATAAACATTGAAATTGTAACCCAAAACACAATACATTGAGTCTGAATTCCATCATTATTTTTTGAACCTCTTTAAATCAAAAATATAGGGTTATTATAAATAATGTTCCAGAACCTTAATTAGATATTTAAAACTATATATTATCTAATTTTATCATTAAATCATTTGTTTAATTGAAATTATTTGTTAATATCATTTTCTACGTGATATTTTCTTTGATTTCATGTAAGTATTATTTTTGTTGTTTTAGTCCTTGTAAATTTGTCCCTTATACATCATATACATAATTTTAATAATTGTATAATTATAATATATATTCATTATATATATATATATATTCATATGGATATGGTAAACCATAGATACGTTTGGATGATGTTTTTAATTTTTAACATGAGGAAATAAATAAAAGTAAATGTTTAATCAAATTTATAGGATAATTATTATATCATACATATAATATATATTTATTGAATTTATCATCGTTAAAATCCATGTAATGAATAAATGAAAAAATAATCACATCGATTCACAGAGGTGGTTGTCCACAGTTACAGACGAATGATGTTATCATTTCTAAAAGGATTTTATAGTAAGAAAGAACACATGATATTATTATTCAATAAGTAAAATATTTTAATAAATTTCATATATATATATTTATATATATTATATTATCTTAATTTCTATTCATAATATATTATGTTGAAAAAGGGATTGTATATCTATGTCGAGACGGTAAGCCGTACATATGCACAAGTGTAACTTTCAATTCACATTTGATAAGAATGAGGGAGTATAATATATTTTTTATAAAAATAATAAAATATAAGTATATTTTAAATACATAAATTATTATATTATTAATAGTATATAATATATAGAAGAGGTAAAACAATTTAAATAAACATGATCAGTTAAGGTGATTACCTCTTTGTTGAAACAATTCATTTAGATATCCTCATTGTTCACCAGGATTGGTCATTTTGGAATACAAAATAATATAGATTGTATATTGGGAGGTTTAGGGTAGAGCATGGAAAATATAGGTCGATCTAGAAGGATAAAATTTTCATGAATATGAAAATGGATGTCTGCCCTTTTATAATTGAACTAGGAGGTACTCATGTAATTTCCAAAAATAATGACCAATTATAAATTATTTTTGAAGTCCAAATAGATATAAATTTATGTGATTTGAATATAAGAAAAATATGGGTTGAAATAATATCATCCAAAAAAATTAGAAAATATTTGATCACATTGGTTCTCTCATTGTTTAGTTTTAACCCTCGTGAACCCTTTTTCGATTACTACAATATTAATATTTTGTACAATTTAAAAGGTATTAGTATTACGATAAAAAGAAAAATAACCCTTAAAATTTACCTGATTTAATTTCACCACTATATACCATTAAATTTTTTAATATTATATTTTTATGCTTTTATATCATTTAATTAATTATTATTTAATAAAAATTAAATAGTTGTCATTTTCTAAACTAATCATTTTATTTATTTATTAATACATCACAAGAATAGATGGATTTCAAATATTAGTCTTCTAAAACTCCATAATATGTCACAGAGTTCTTGAAATCTTTTGGACACATTATCTAATTCATATTATACAAATTTTAATATTTTTAAATTTTTTATTATTTGTATTTATTAACTAGATGAATACTTCATTAGTTTTGAATAAGACGTTATGATCATCATAAAATTACTAAAAAGTATATATAATTTTATATCCTTAAACTCAATATTGACACTAATATATGCATTTATAACTTTATTTTCAACATATGTGGATACATAATATATATTAAAAAAAGGGAGTGACATTATAAATATTTCTTTTATTAAAATATTATACATGGAATTTTCATTGATAAGTGTCCATTAAACTAATATATTTATATCATAAGGTGATATGGTTAGAATTATCATATTAAAATATAAAATTCACTACATACTAGTTATATTTATCTGAGATTAACCTAATTTACCCTTAAGAGTGGTGATAAATTTTACATTGTTTAATATTTATATTGACAAAAAAATAAAATGGGACTATTTTTTGAAATTTTAAAATCTTGATTCTAAATATGTAACTCATTTTATCAGTTTCAATACACTAAATTGATATTATATAATATTAATTTCATGGAACAAATATAATGAAACCTACTTTTTGAAAGGAAAAAATATTTTAATCATAAATTTTATTTATTATTTTACTATGAATAAAAAAATTATTACAATATTGTTAATAAATTTTACTGAATATGAAAAATATACATCTTATTAATGTTATTTTATAAAATATATCAATTTTATTAGTATAAAAATGCATTTCTCACATAAAAACGTTTTTGTTTTAAAAACAACCCCATTGATTTCAAATGAATTGACTATTCATTTTTAATTAATTAATAACAAATGAATGAGTATTTTACAAGTTTAAACCATACATAACAATATTTTAGTTATTCTTATTTATACATTATAATACATTTATAGGTGATAATAATAATTTAATTTTATACCAAGGTTCATTTAAATGCATTTTTCATGTAACGCATTCTATAGAGGACAAAAAAATTGTTTTTTTCTAAAAATATCATGGTGTTATGATGGAAGAAATAAAAAATATTTGAAAAAAATAGAAATAAGGAAATATAAAGAGTTTCTAATATCAATTTTAAACTCTTATAATTTGATTTATGAGATATTAGAATTTATAAATTTTCTATTATCTTATTGTGATTATCTAACTTTGGGGTTTCAAGAAGTTGGTTTCCATGTGAAAAGGGTTTGAAAAATAATGTTATAGGGATTGAGTTGAGTATTGAATTATTAATTTTAAAAAACTAAATCATATTAGATGTTGTAGATCACCTACATTCTATTATGGTTACTATATTTCAAAATTCTTTTGCAATACCCTTCCACCAGCTAAAGGTCACCAACTGACCAATCGGGGAGGCTTGTCGACTAGGCGATGTAGTCTTTCCAAAAGTGAATTAAAATAAACTGATGAACTTTTATTGATACTATTATAGACCATTATAATTACCCATATCCAATCCTAAAAACACTACAATGGACTTTAAAACACTTATTATTATTCTTAGCTCTCAAATTCACTTAATTGTTTTTCTTCAATGTTGGGACAACATAACAATTCTATAGCTAGGGGATCTTTATTGATGTACACCATTTTTCTTTTCCACCATGAGATATGTGAATTCATCAATGATATATATATATATATATGGTTTTAATGTTTATTTGGTGATGAATTTCTCCTTCCTTCATAGAACAATGGTGGATCTTTCTATTTAAAAAAATCCCAGAAATAATTATAAAATATAATATTAGTTACATTCATTCTACATTAATGTTCTTATGCATCATATTCCTAAAACACTTCATGGTCTAGGATTAAGGATTAAACTACATTCCATATATTATCCAATGGTATTTTGGTAGTGGATTCAAAATTTTAATTAAATCTCTTCTGATCATAGATAAACTCATCTGAGAAAGTTGATGTTTCTATGAAATTCATCAGAGATTGATCTTCTCGATACTATATTATTATTGAATCTCATATTGAAACTCATGTCAATTATTGTATATATAATGGGTTGATGATTATTGGATATCGCTGAGATTTTATTCTTGAAATTGATAGTAATTCAGAATCCATTATCAAATCCAAAGTTGATCTATCAAATTACTGACATATCCTTTCACTTACCTTATAATTTATTCCCTTATGAGACTAAATTAACTATTTGATTCCAAGACAACCATCAACGATGTGTAATACTATTTATTATCTCATCTAAACATCATTCTTGATGTAATGGAACCCTAATTAAGCATCCTTAATGTGTTAACCATTTATTTGTGGGTGTGACACAATATTTTGTGTTTGTTCCTTTACCGAATGTTGATGTACTTAATCAAAAATGTTGATATAGGATTCTTCTTACCATTTGGGGATCTTGTATGCTAATGTTTAATTAGTATGATTATTTTTTGTAGTATCAATTATTAAAATGGATGATTTTGATCACATGTGGGTGTGTGTAGTCCATGAGACATGGTTATGATGATGGATTCCATTAGTTTCTCTAAGTATAATGAATCGATGTTTAATAATGATCACATGAATATGATTATTGCTACTTATTCTCATTATCCATGATATTATTTTACATTGTATGATCAATCATGAAATATGTATTTACCATTCCATTGATATATTTCATTGGTATATGGAAAGGTAGGCCATCATGATATGGTAATTCATTAGAAGGGGAGTTTTTATGATATTATATGATGATATCTATGGAACTATATAGATTCTTAGGGAATGTAGATGCTCTATGATGCCATATGTTTTGTCAATTATCATTATATCCATTTCCATATGGTTTCTCAATGGATTAGCGATACAGAGTAATGATTTCATTTGATTCTAAGTTGATGTTGACAGTCATTATTAAAGGATTCCTAGAGTATATCATGTTTTATATTCACATGATTACTTTTAGAGGCCGAGAAACATGTACACAAGAATCCTTTTTTTGATTAACATGGTTAGCAACCTTTTTTTGATAAAATACAGATTCATTAATGATAATGATCATCAGCCGTACAAATGCAAAGCAATTTAGGGAAGTGGTCCAGCCAGAGCTGGTGGTCATCAAAGCGGTCGGAGGCCACCAGATGATGGGAAGCATTGTTTCCTTCCCTTTTGGTAAAGGACAAGGTGTTGCTTGAAAATTCATGACGGAGGGAGAGGATTCTCCGGATGAGGGAGCCAAATGACTGGAGTCCGCCGTCATCAAAGTTGATAGCGTTGATTATGATGAGGCAGTCTAATTCGAGGGTGATTTTATCCCATCCATTATCTTTAGTGAGCATCATACCAGCGAGGATGGATGAAGCCTTGGAAACCGCAAGTTCCCAAAAGGCATGGTGAGATTCATGTCTGGCTGCAATGATCTGACCCAGATGATCCCGGGCCAGAAGGCCGATGGAAACAGGTCCATTCGTTGGGAGAGACGCATCCACATTAATATTTATAATTCCTTCCATCAGTGGGAACCATTGGGAGGAAAAAGAAGGGGCTCCAAAGGGATTTTGTTGACTGTTGTGGTGTTTCCAGCCCTCAGTCCATGACGAGGCCCAATCAACCCAGAAAACGGGTGGTTTGTGGTCGTTGTTGAAAACTGCATCGTTGCAACGAACCCAAATGATCCAGGCCAGGCTACAAAGTGTGTTCACTTTTGTCGTAGAGAGAGAGGATCACCATTTCTTCAAGATAAAGGGATGGTCAGAGGCCATGGCCAGAAAGGCATCAGAATCCGAGTCCCATTTCCTCCAAATTTCATTAGCTCCCGGGCTGTGAATGATGGCGGGAAAGGGGAATTATGGGACGTTTGGGAAGAAGGGGAAACAATCTTTACTGTAGATATTTCGGAAGGCGATAAGGCTCATTGTAAGGAGGGTTCTCATGCATAATTTCCACCAGAAGTGATGAATCTTGGAAGGGACGTTAAGTTTCCAGAGCGACTTCCAAGGCCCCCCTTCCGGGTCTGCTGATTGAGCGCCAATGGCAGCCGATATCTGGATTTCACCATGTACTCTCCCGAAAGGTCATTAGTCCAGAAGAGATGGTCAGGGACTATGTCTGGGACCCAGGTGGTACTCAGGATTATTCTTTTTTCACGTTCGTTGATCCAAGCGTTGATCATTTCCAAACACCACCCTGATCCCTGGACCAAAAATAGTTATCTGACTGTGGAATTTTCATAACCTGGTTGGACAGGGGAGGATGCCCGCTAACCATCCTTTTCAATCAGCCAGGGATTGGTCCAGATATTAACAGTTGATCCATTTCCAATCCTCCAACCCAGCCCTTTTTCAAAGAGACACCGGGCACCCCAAATGCTTTTCTATAGGAAGCTAGGATGGGGGCCAAGAGAGGATTCATGGAATTCCTTATGGGGAAAATATTTAGCTCGGAGAACCTGCACACATAGAGAATATGGATGGTTAATATGGTTCCAACCTTGCTTCTCCAGCAGCACGTCATTGAAATGAAGGAGGTTTCAGAATCCCAGTCCTCCCTCTGATTTGGGAGAGCAGAGTTTCTCCCAGCCAATCCAGTGGGTACGATTCCTTCCATTTTGCTTTCCCCACCAGAAGTTGGTTGTGCGTGTGTGGATCTGGTTGAACACACCAAACGGAAGCTTAAAAAGGACATAAAATATCTGGGGATGGACTGGAGGGTGGCTTTAATGAGTGTCTGATTGCCAGCATTGGAAATTATTTTGGGGGTCCAGCCTTGAATTTTTTTCTCGATCCTATCCAGTAGAGATGAAAAGACTTCTTTTTTAGAGCATCCAATCACCATGGGTATCCTGAGATACTTCTGGTGTTTCTCAACCATATGAATGCCTTCAATTGCACAATGTTCTTCTTTCTTGGACAGAGGCACCCCTGAGCTGAAGGAGACTTCTGATTTTCCATGGTTGATTGACTGCCCAAAAGCCCTCTCGTACTGATGGATCGCATGACAAATCGTCTGACATTCATTAATGGTTTCCCTGGAGAAAATAAGGTATTCATCGGCAAATAAGAGATGTGAAACCGGTGGGCTTCCACGACAAACCCTTGCCCCATGGATAGTATTAGAGGATGCCACCCTGGAAATGAGATTAGAAACAACATCAGCCACCAAGATAAAGAGAAGAGGGGAGAGGGGATCTCCCTGAAAAAGGCCTCGTGTTGGGGAGAATCCTCGGGTGAGAACCCCATTGAATTTGATTCATAAGGAGATGAACATGACATAGTGCTTGACCATATTTGTCCATTTGGGACAGAATCCCATTTTCAGCATCACAACTTTGAGGAAATGTCATTCCACTCTATCGTAGGCCTTGGTCATATCAAGCTTCCAGTCCATGGTACCTATTTCAGCGGTGGAGCGTGTTTTCATATAATGGAACACTTCATGGTCCACAATTGTGTTATCTATGATCAGCCTCTTCACCATGAAGGTGATATGGTTTTCAGAAATGATGTCGGGTAACCAAATTCATAGCCGGTTAACTAAGATATTTGAAAAAATCGTGTAGGAAACATTGCAGAGGCTGATATGTCTAAAATATGGGATTGCAAGAGGTTTCTTAATTTTTTGAGTGAGGACGGGGATAGTTTCATTGATGTCAGAGATGCTTGTTTTCCCCACCCAGATACTCTTCATCAGATTACAGATGTCGAGACCAATATTGTGCCAATATTGTTTAAAGAAAAGGGCGTGGAAGCCGTCTGGGCTCGGGGCCTTAGTAGTATGAATCTGCATTAGAGCCAGACGTATATATTCATCTGTCACATCATTGGAAAGCTCCCGATTGATCTCGTCAGTGATCACAGGTCTGATACAGCCCTCCACTTCAAATAAAAAGTATCGGGTTCCAGCAGTGAAAAGGATTTGAAAGAAACAGAAAAAGGCTTCTTGGATTCCTTCGATGTTCGAGACATTTCAACTATTAGGTTGCGCAATGCAAGGAATTTTTTTTCCCATCGCCTATTTGAAGATTTCTGGTGAAAATATTGGGTATTGGCGTCCCCTTCTGTAATGTGGGTGTCCCGCGCTCGCATTGCCCAGAAGCTTTCCTTAAACCGCAGGGCGACATCCATTTCTTGTTGAGTGGTACTGATATTAGAGAGATTGAGGGTGGATTGGGTTTGAATGAGAATGTAATGTAGTTTTATTTCAAGGAAATCACAGTGCCTATCGGGATTGCGGAACATTTTATTGCTCCAAGATCTTAGGTCGAATGCGACCTGTTGGAGGTTGGATCTCACGTCTGCATGGTTTCTCTTCTATCTTGACCTTATAAAAACTTCACATTCGTGGTTTTTTGATCAGAAGATATAAAATCTAAAGGGTCTACTGGCATGCCTGTAGCGTTCACCATGAGTGCAGTCAATGAAAATTGTTCAGTGGTCCGAACAGTTGAGTGATAGGTGGTCAATGTGGAACATGCTGAAGAGAGTAGTCCAATCTGAAGAGCCCAGAAATCTGTCGAGCCACTCCGCGATGTGAGTTCCATCCGTAGAACCCCGAAACCATGTGAACATATTACCCGTGTAACCCAGATCGACTAGGTCCGACCTAGAGACCGCGTCCTTGGAATTCTACATCGACGCAGAAGTTCGGATGACACCGCCTCTTTCTTCTTTATTAAACATAATCTCATTGAAGTCACCTTTGAAGAGGATAGGGCTCAGAAGCTCTTGAAAAAGATTGCAAAGAAGATCTCATGATTTTCACTTCTCATTCTGGGACGGCCAGCCATAGTATCCCACAAAGTTCCAAGGTGGGGTGTGATCCGCATGAATTCCCGCAGCCACATGGTTTGAGGAGAAGGACATGATCTTGACATCAACATAATCCTTCCACATGAGACAGAGTCCCCCAGAATGTCCTTGTCTAGAGACCGGGAGGCAACCTTGGAAGCTGCATTTCAGAGCAATGTTATTGGGGTCCTTGTTTTCCAGTATGGTTTCAGACAGGAAAACCATATTGGGGTGACATTGGGCGCAATTACGCTGGGGCATGCGAACCGTTCGTGGGTTGCCAAGCCCACGTCAGTTCCAACATAAGACAATCATTGTTTTATGCGGGGCTGGGACTCACCCACCACTGCCTTTGATTCCTTCGGTCTTAAATTTCCTCCCATCATTTTCCATCTTTTTTGGGCAGTCCCCGCTGACTAGCATGTTTCGACTTGTCATTTCAGTTCCTCAGGTTTCAGGATTCCCAGTTTACCTTCTCTTTCCTCCCGTTGAACCCTTTTCCACATTCGACAGGTGGTTGGGCCTGGTGGTGGGGTTCTTGTCAAACCACATTCACCTTGTGCATGGACAAATTTAGGTCAAGATCGGGATCTGGTGGTTCAAAGTGCATCTGTTTTGGCAGCGAGCATAGTTCTGGGAGGTCATTTGGTTTTGACACAGGCTATGAACATGTTGAGACATTGTCCTTCAGGTGGGTAGAATACCTGTCAGTTTTCCCTTGGGTGTTTGGAAAATCTTCAGGGAAAACTGGTGGTCCGAGCATAATGGCTTTTACATGTTCCGTAACTGTTCGACTTGTGTGGGCCATCATGAGACTATTGCGATCCTTTTGTTTTTCCTTCTCATGAATAAAGGTTTGTCTAGTCGTTTTGGCTCGGAGCCATGGGCCGTACTGAAGGATATTATTACCTGACTCATTCTCTTTCTATGAGAGGCACGCACTTTCCAGATGACCGAGACGTCCACAAAAGAACCTGAGGATTGGGATTTTCCTGAACTCGAAAGATATCCAGGTGTTGGCGTCGTCGATTTTCAAAAACATGCCCCTCATCAGTGGCTCTGAACTTCAATATCGGCTTTATTCCGAACCTCGGGTCCCCATTGGATTGGGTCTGAGTAGTCCCACTTGAGGAAATGTCCAATACAATCCTTGATTTCTCTCATGGCCCGTTTCGTTCGCCCATGAAAAGGGATTCCTTTTATGCGTATCCAGAAGGGTGATCGTGTGAGATTGATGTGTTGGATGTCGTCCCCCCCCCCCCCCCCTTGAATTCTTCCATTAGATGAATTTGATTATCAAATGACTATGGCCTACCTCTCAGGACATTATCTCTATCTCTCTCAATGGAGAACTCAAAGACAATGCGATTGTTTACCGCTTCCCGAATTGTAACACCAGCTTCCAATTTCCAAATATTTTGGAGGGTGTTTTTGAGTGCCCCCTGGTTGACTGAGGTATTTTACACAAACTATACGACAACCAAAAGAGTCATGCGTTTCACCAGTAGCGAATCTTCGTTCCTCCATGCCTCAATTGACGCCTTTTCATTATCTGTTAGAGACATCCTCTGCTATTGGTTCACCAGATCTGCATCCATAGCTTTGTTCCCGAGCTCTGCTCTCCACGGCCAAAAAGCAGTGGGCAGGATGCCAAAGCTGGCCTGGTTTCACGACAAAGCCACCCACTCTCATGGGAGTCCACAACCAGGAAACACGGCCCAACCAAACATCAGATCCCGGCCAAAACCTTCGGACCAAGGCCTAAACAGAAAACGCTCCACCCCAAACAAAAACCTAGCGATGCAAAGCGGGCTCGCGGCCCGCGGGCTTTGCGGGTATGGGGCGGGGCGGGCCTAAAAATTTTGACCGTTTAGAGTGCGGGTCAATGTGAATTTAGCCCGCGCGGGCGCGGGCCAATGCGGGTTGAGCCCACGCGGGTGTGGGCTGACATGCAGGCTTGATTTAAAAAATATATATTATCTTTACAATATATGTTTCTTTAACATTTTAGTTTTTTTTAATAAAAAAATCATGGTTTAACAGTGACATGTGATTTCTCACTGTAATGGTCATATTAATTCACCATTTATTCACATGTTAATTTTAAATAGGCCTATATTTATTGTTTTAATATGATATTATATTATTTATATAGTAATTATTAACCATATTCACATGATGTGTCAACCCATCTCTCAAAAAATGGAACTCATCACCCCTGTGCATGGTTTCAATTCTATAAGAGTTATTATAATCATAATATTTTTTAGGTTGATTTAATTTTGTTATTATTTAATTTTATTTTGTTATTAAGAGAATTGGATAGAACCTCGTAAAAACCTTAATAGCTTCTTCTGAAACTGATCGTTACCTGGAGAGACTTCATTCATTCACAGGTTTAGTTGTTCACATTACCACACAATCAACATTATCCTTCATCACCCATCACCGATCACTCACATACTTTCTATCGCAATTGTTCGCCGCCGCATCAGCGTTACCGCATGCCACCATTAACCTACAAAAAATGTTACATCACATTCTTTAAAACTCTAGTTATTGTTAATTCATACTTCTCCCCACAAATACCTTTAATAATGATAAAAAATACAGTATTTAAATGATTATAAATAGTATTTTTTTTTGTAAAGGTGGGTAACCCCGCGGACAACCCGCGGGTTTATGCGGGGTGGGGCGGGGTTAAAAATTTTTGTTCACATTATATGCGGACTTTCACGGACAAACCCGTGCGGGCTTGGCCCGCCCCGCCCGTTTCGCATTACTACAAAAACCTCAACCCAAACAAAAGGTCCCAAACACTGGCTAAGCCATCCTCCGCATCAAGCACTGTGGGGTCAAATCCTCCACCTCTTCCGCGACCCGCACTGCGCGGTCGAATCCTACGTGAAGGGAAAAATCCCCCTGGTCCGGCCTGTCGCGGAACCACCACTGCGCGAAGAAGCCTCCCTCAGGTCCGACCTGCCGCGAAGCCCTCAACAGCGCGCTCCAAGCCTTCTTCCGCGACCAGTACTGCGCGGCCATGTGCTCCACACCACATCCTCCATTCACGAAGCAAACCTCCAGCGCGAAGCACTCCTCCTACGCGGCTGCTTCTTCGCGAAAGGACATCACGATCCGTTCCTATGAAACTACTTCTTCGCGATCCTCTTTTGCAGCAGGGTCTTCGCTCATCCAACCAAAAGGCGGCTGAGTCTTCGCGACCTTACCTCGCCGCTAATTCTTCTCTCGCCTCTCATGTGCAGCGCCGAAGGGCTTCAGTTTCAGATCCAGGGCCTCCGCGAGCCCGGGTTCCGTCGCGCCGTCCACCAGTCGGGGGTTCAGCCTTCGTTATTCTCGAAAAGTGTGTGAACAAACGCTGCCAGGGTCATCCGGAACCAAAATTCCTCAACTCGGACGAATCACTTTGCAAAAGCCACCGGAACGGTTCAGCATATTATAGTTCTGAGATCTGGTATCCACCTGCAATTTCCATCTCCCACAAGCTCATAGGTGTCGTGTTAAGGAAACGAGCTCCGACATCGGTGTCGGGTTCGGGCTTCCTCGCCGTGGAGCAGCCGGCAAGAGCCGGCAGAAGGGGTCGCTAAGGGAAAAATTGCCCGCCTGCCAACTGAGGAAGATAAACCCGATTGCAAACCGAGGGCTTTCAAGCTTTTCAGCCTCCTTCGGGAGGAGAAACGGGAAAGGGGAAACTCGATCCCTAGGAAAAACCTAGGAGGACAACTCTCTCACGCGGGAGAGACTCTATGTAGTATGTAACATGTTCACCAACCTTGTGGTCATTCTTCATTATTTTTTGTCATTAATCATCCAACCAACTGGAAGCCACAACCGGTAATCCAAGGGATCATTGGGGCTTTGTTATAACATGAATTCTCCACATATGAATGATTATTATTTTTAGTTATCATTACCTTGGAATACATATTTTATACATGTGAAAACTTTTTGAAGATGAATTTGTGGTGTATTACTGGGTTTTATAGTATACACCATATTTAGGCATATCAGTTCATGTGCAGGCATCATCTATAGGGTTTTAGAAATGGTAGTGTTCTTCATGGTCGATGATTTTGTTGAGGGGAACATATTTTGTGATTATAAAAAAAACATAATCAAGATGTATCTATTGTGTTTTATATTGCTATCATTGTTAAATATTTATATACTGTCGTTTGGTTTTCCACATTGGTATCCTACTTTACATATATCTATGACACGTGTCCCATGAATTTTTTCACTAGGATATTTCATATTTTTCTTTTGATACTCTTAGTTTCTTTTATATATATTTATAAAATATGTCTTTTAAACCATCAGGTAGTGTATCCCCACCAATGTTTTTTGTACCCTTGATACTAGTCGGTAGCCTCATGAAAATTGGTAGACCAGAAATAGGTGTTTTGACTCTCAATCTTGAACATAAAGTTATGGTTAGGGGAATTTTAAATTAAATTAAATATTATCTTTCATCATTTATATTTGGGTTTCCAATGACATGGTAGAAATGATATATGTTTTTTTGGACATAGGTAGTAGAGTTTCCATTTTTTGGATTTATCATTTACAACAAACCTCCGAATTAACCATTAACAAGATTACATTTACATTTTTATTTGATTTTGGGTGTGATCATGTATCATGAGTAGGTATATAAGATCAAATTCCATATATACACACCATGTTTTAATTGTATACTAGTTTATTGATTTAATTTTTTTACTTTTTGCATCAATTTGGGACAAACATGGTAACTCTATGAGCGATATATATACTTCTCTATAATCTTGTGATATATATAATGGAATTAATTAGTTGAACCTCAGAATACTAAAATTTATTATATATTTATATTACCATGAATAACGTTATGACATAGACAGAAATGGGTATTTTTGGGAAGGTTGTATCTTGGTTTATGGGTACTCTCCATGGAGGACCACAATATGATCCCATAGACTGAATAGGTTATTTATTGAAAACTATAAACTTTCAAAGGGTTCCTTTCTGTTCCTGAAAAATTCCTCCATGATGATGACTAGTAGGATCGAAATCTGACATGGGTAGAGATTCTCCATCAAGATAAAATTCCTCTACTCTAAAATAATATGTGTAGGAGGGTTCATAAGATTGGGGTTCGGGTCCTGATTTAATTTTACAGGTAGGGTGTCCACCTTAGCCTAAATCCTACCAACTTTTCATTCTTATGGATTAGTGTCACCATAATTCATAGATGAATACCGAAAATAATTCTAGCATCACCACCCACCAACCTTTTAAGACACTTTGGGGTCACCAGATGTATAGGACATGATATATATCATTCATAGTTTCATCTATCTTTATGAGACACTTGGGATCATAAATGTAAATTTTTAGAATTCATACAAAATGGACCCAACAAGAGTATTTATGGAATGATGGGACAATATGTGATATGTGATGGTCTCTCCTTAAAGGTCATAATATACATTTTCATTGTATAATTCCTCTAGAATATGCATAAGATAGACTGATTCCATGAGCTCATAGAGCTATATCAAGGATCCGAGATTATATTGCCATACACCACTCATTTGAAAAATATTCGTCATTTTTATCCTCAATGAGAAGGGAATTATGAATAGTATTCCGGGATATTTGAAATCAATCTTTATCCAGATAACAAACAATAGGCATTGATAATTTACCCATCGACATAACAAAAAGATATGAGAAAGGAATTTACTATTGGGAAGGACTTTGAATATGATTTATTAGTCAGTATTCATTCACACTTAAATATTCACAAAGGTGGGCATAATACTTCTACAACTACTCCATTATCATGTATCTATAAGATGAATATGGGAGATATGCAAAGCAGTAATTGAAAATAAGCAGTGGTTTGTATAACTTCATTGGGAATAGATCAAAAATTATTCAACAATGGAAAGATAGGATAATATTTGAAGGATTTAAGGAAATATTAGAGCATCTATTAGACATGTGAAAATATGGGACAATTATAATAGTTTTCATTCAAAGTATTGAGGTAAATCGTTGTTAAGGGATATAAAAAAACACAACCAGGTATCGAGAGAACTAACTAATTATCTCAACAACAAACTTGGACAATTTTGAATCAATTAAGTCACATAACAATGGTATAGTTCTATAGAATTGAGGTAGGATGAGTTTATAATGTGGATAAAAATATATTAAATGGTCTTTATGGACTATATAATCTTTTAGGTTTGGTCTTGATCACTTTTACACTATCTACAACATAGTTTGAAAACAATGATTCTCATTCCTTAAATTATGCAAAAGGTTATGATGAAATTGAAATACATTTCATGTTTTCTTCTATTTTACTTTTCATATACAAATTATTAGGCCCAAAATTGGGCCATCATATGATATTAAAAAAAATCAATATTAATTCTTAGTCACAGACAACAAATTGAATTTCGGATCTTATGGATAACCATAATCCAAGTGATTTTTGTTATGGACTTGTTTACTGGATTCTGGCACAAAATTAATTTATGTCAAATATGTTTATCATGTTCATCACCCATGGGGAAGGTGTTCATTATGACAAATATCTGGGAGTTTGGAGTAGTGAGAATTGGTCTAGACATGATCCATCTTGATATGATCATGACATACATTGAATGATTTTCGCTCTATGTAGGATAACTGGAATCCCCTTATATTTTCTTAGAGTTATGTATCATTATTAATATCTAATTTTAGAAGCCTTAGTGGGATTCTACATTATTTGTGGACTTTAGTTCAATATATAACTTAATCCATGTGAAAACACCATATTAAAACCCCATTATCATATAAAACCAACCTAGTTGAAAGATATCTTGGTATAGGAATATTACACAGATCGAAAGGGGGTTATAGGATGAGTACATCATCATTGGTAACACATATTCCATTCTATGAGAAGTTGGAAAGTAGACTTTGGGTATGTAATGATAATCAAGAACTATATTTGTTGTCTATAATGTTCTTGTATCCTATTCCCATGATCGATGATCACATTGATTATATGGTGCAATTCATATGGTTCCGGGTGGTTAATCTCTAATCCTCATATAACTATTTTTATGATAGAGTTGAGGAAATCCCGATGAATGTGTTTTTGGGTATTTATGTTCAATATGAGTACAAGGAAATTTCATTTAGACTAGTGAAACAACCAATAATGTTCATGAATTTCATGAATATAATTTTACACCCATAACAGGACTCGTTCAACACTGTTTTCTTTGTAAACATCTTCTTCTAGTCACTTAACCTAGAATTACATGATGAAGATTTTGAGATAGTATCGATTACAATTCAAGCACATTACCTTTATGAAATGTTGTTTAAGTGTCTTATTTGGAATATTGATGTTATTTTCCTGTGTAATGGGGTTTTTGAGGATGGTATATTAGTGAACCTGGAGAAAGTGTACACAGTGATGAACATGAATGATCCTCAAAATGGGTTTGATATCAATACCCTTATACGATAAACATTATTATATTAGAATATTTGAAAGGCTAGTTCTATTTATCAGCACCCATAACTGTTATGATGATGATTAGGGTAATGTTTTATTGGTTGAAAAAGTTTCAAGTGGCTATTAATGATATGGGTAGGAGGTTGAATTAAAAATATAGGGTTGATACTTATTGATTTAGAGTCTTGTTATTCTCTTCAATATGATTCATATGGGGTTTCATTAGTGGTGGTAATGATGTTTATGGTTTATTTACTAACTAATAAGCCATGTTAATTGAAATCCCATCAGTTGAAAAATCATAACCATTTACTAAATATAGTATTTGTGGCCAATTATATGAAATATTGGGATATTATATCTCCAGTAAGAGGTTTTTTAACTGTGTGGATCTCAAGATCCCCTATTATATCTTCACAAACTAATACATAAATTTCATGAATAATAAATGCGTAGAGAACCTACATATTTTACACATTGATGTAGTCTTTTCACTAGGAAAAGTTAATTATTCTCAAGATTCTATTAGATGTATGAAACAAGTAGATGAAAATCACAGTAAATGACCATCAACGTAACAATGTCCCAAGACGAGTTTTTTAGCCAATTTGAGGATATATGTTTCTATGGATCATGTATTAATGTTATTTACCTCGTAAGGGATCATGTCTTCCATATTATAGTAGTTGAATGGAAGTTAGTAATCCAACCCTGGGTGTTATGTGATATAGGAATCTGTAGTAGGCGGTGACCCAAAAAATGAGTGTTCATTGGAAGATGATGATTTCATTCTGGTACATGGGGTATGTTTTGTCTCTACAACCATAAAGTGGGAGATCATTAAATAATTCCATAACTCTAAATTTTGTGTGCACCTTGGAGAGAAAAATATGTAACATGAACAAAGGTAGTACTTCTATTGGTTAGTAATGATGAGAGTCTTTATAAGAATCATTTCCTAATTCATTTTTTAATATAGGATCATGGTTGTGCACCATCACCGTAGTGTTCTACTCTAGAAAATTCATATTCCCGTGTGGATGTGGGGGAAAATTACAATGGACTTTATTGTGGGGTTATCCCAGACCACAATGTGTCATTATATTGTGTTGGTGATTGTTTTTTCAAAAAAATGTTTCTATATTCCTACTGATCCATGGGAGTCTCACAACAAATGATATGTGAATGAAATATATACATGAGATGGTATTCCTGTATGGAGTTCCCTTTATAATTTTATCTTATAAAGACATATGTTTACATTAATGATTTGGAAGATCATAAAAAGGTCTTAGGAACTCAAATGAAACTAATAATAGAGTTCGATCCCCAGAAAAATGGATTGTCATTTCAGATTAATAATAAATCAAAGGATATGATTTGGGATTTTGTCCTAGAATTTGGTTGATCATGACCTGACAACTTATCCATGGATGAGTTCTCATAAAAAAATAGTTACCAGTATTAGATTAGGATGGACGGTTATAAGGCTCTCTATGGATGGCTATGTAGCTTCCCACTTTGTTGGCATGATTCTGGCGTGTATACAACTAAATTTGGAAATATGGTATAAGATGCCAATGAACGCATTACACGAACAAATTTTTGTTAATCATGTTAGAAATCAAATTTTAATACACATTAATTCATGTATTATTTCAAACAAAAACACTAAATAAAATCTAATAAAATAACAAGGCCTAATAACATTATAAAATAGACTACATATAATAATGACAAGAACCTGGATAGAATTGGAAACATGAAAACTTCTAAACATGATATTCAAATTTCATCTCTTTTCTAAAACTACATAGTTTAACTAGTGGGGAAACATAATAAATGAGAAGATATATAATACCTAATAAAGGAAAAATAAAAGAATAACATTATAAAAGTAATAAAAGTTATTCCATACATATACAAAGTGACAAAGAATGCGTTAGATTCATCAACATGAACATCAGGGCATGATATATGACGATTATTTCAAGAAAACATAGGAATGTAAAAAAATAAAAAACAAGACTTCCTAAACATATATCAAGGCGAACAATAGATAAATAAAAACATATTTTTCTTTGGATAAAATCTCAGGAACAATATGTCTTATATCATTATACTAAAACATTATCCAATTCATAGGATGGATATATAATTTTTTGTCACACCATTCACATCCATATTATGTACAATATTTTTCGTGCCACATAAATCATACAATATAATAATGTATTTAAGTACTATTAATCCCATAATTATAGATTTAGGGTTTCATATCTAGATTCACCCAAATCAATGAAGTATAGATATATCTAGTTGAATACTATTGGGTAAAAACATATTGAGGTATTCAAAAATTTGTTTTTTTGGAAATCAAAATTGATGTATAATTTTAGAAGCATAAAAATTGATGATAAAAATAAGTAGAAGGGTCTAATGTGAGTGAAAGGGTTGCCTTAATTTCATAAACATATTGTTGAGAGTAACAGAGATGTGTAAAAACATATTCAAACCTGAACATGATGAAATTGATAGTTATAATATAGACAAAGTACACAATTAAATAAGTCAAGGATAGGATCCCTTAGTTTTAGAGGGAATATATAAAATCATTTAGAAGGGACATTTAAGAGATTGGGAACACATTAAGAGGTCACTAGATAGGGGAATAAAAATTAAATTATTTCTCCAAATGTTTGTAGTGTACCGAAATAGGATATTGGGTGGGTTTTATAGCAAAAGAGTGGGAAATACTTTATTAATTATAAAACATATGTTTTTGACACTATATGATTAAATATTTAAAACATCAATACATCCAATTGTTTTTACCCATGGTTTTTTTCAAAGAGGAGTGTAATTTAAACAAAATGGTTAAGAACCGAGAACAATAAAATAATATTTTTTGGGATGTGGAAGTGAGCCATATTTATATATAATTAATTATAAAATTATAAAATGTAATATATGTTTTTGAAGATTCATTAAGGGGTTATAGATTTAATCATATAGTATAACAACTATTACATTTTAATGAATTTTTTTTACATGTTCTTGAATTACATTTATGGAATTTATTTCATCATTTCATCTATTATGATTTCATAATATAGATCATATAATTATTTTGAATTTAATTTTTACTCAACAATTTAACAGTCATAGAAAAATAAAAACATCAACATTTTCTAATTTTGGTGTTATGATTTAAAAATTAATTCTTAATTTTTGAAAAACAATTTCTCTATGTGTAAATTTTATATATTATATAATAATTCTTATTTCCTAGAAATACTATTTATTAACATATTATCTAATTTCTGGCCCTTATAAAAATTACATTAGAATTCTAGAATTTATATTATCATTTATATTAAAATAAATACTATTATATTAATTTTTTTATATATTATATATTTTAAAAGACTCATGTTTATTGAAAGAGTATCTTAATAAAAACAAAAACGTTCCCTAAGATACAATATTTTTCTATGTGTCAATATTTAGTTTCTTTCAACACATTATATTATAGTTGGTCAGGGTGTGTCTACAAGAAAAACAAAATGCACACACAGAGGCTCTAAAAAAGGACCTCCTCAACACACTTCCATGTGTATTGTAGGGGTTAAACCACTAAACTCTATTTATGGGGAATATCAAACACATTTATAATAATTTATAATTTAATAAAAATTACATATTATTTTCTTTACATTGAAAATATAAAAATTCATACAACAAGTGTCTAGATAAATAACCACTTATTAAACTAGCATACGCCCTAAGGGTACAATGTGTGATTTGGGGATTTCATGGGGTGGTGTGATGAAGATGTTTGGGGCCCTGATATCAATATGTTTTAACATCTCACACAAGTGGTTATTTTCATGATTGAGTTGTTTAATTTCATCTTGGACATGTTCTAGGGAGACTTCTAGTGAAGAAATATCCACTAGATGCTCTAATAAATAGAATTCATAGGGTAAGATTTCAAAACCCACGTTATTATGACCTTTTTAAATACATTAAAGTTTATTTGATGTACTATTCTATATGCTACACCAAATTATGTTTAACTTATACACTACAATAAGTTAATATTTTTTTATACACAACATAGACTTAACTTGTGTTACATGCAACACTGAGTTTATACGTAATTACATTTTATTATTATAATTAATAAAATCATATAGTAACAACCTATTCATTAAACATAGTAATATGAATATTGAAAACACATTTTAATACTAGTCACAGTGGTTTTATATGAATAAAACATACTGCTAATAAAACATGTTACTATTCGTAATGTCATTATATGTTTGAAAATACTATTTTCTCATATGAACTACTTTTTTATGTCCTTACGTGAACAATAGTAATATTAATTGTAGAAACTATTAAAAATTTAATAATTTAAAATAAAAATTATTTTTTAATTCATAATTTCAAAATTTTCATGGGGTGAATTGTATGGACTTTTGGGAAAAACATCATTTTTGGGGGAATTAGGAAAAATAATGAATTTTAATTTAAAACAACATTTTTATATAATTTTCTTATATAGATAAATTATAATTTAATTATGTTAATTGTTAGATTAGTTCTAAATTACATCCATTAATAAAATTTATGTCATTGGAACCAATTTTACATTGAATTTTGATATAAAAACCATTCAATCATTTAAAAATTTTAACTTAAAAAATATGTTTTCAACACATGTCTAAGGGATTAAATATAAATAAATTTATACCAATTTAGTGATCATAATATATAAAAATGGATTAATTTTTTTAAAAAAGAATATATTATATTATATAATAATTCCAACATAGTTTTTGACAAAAAAAGTTGTGAAATTTATTACATTTAATTACTGCGATTAAGAGAAAAATTTGCTTAGCAAAGGAATAAACCATAATATTAACTCTCATAATGACCTATAATCTTTATAAAAACAATTTTCATTTCATATTTACACCCTATAATCGATTTTATCATATATTTTTTATTATTAGACACATATTATATGGAATAAATATTGGTAGAATTCCATTTTAAAATAATTATAAGAATTTAATTCCTCCACTAAAAAAAGAACACCCCCACGTATACACACCACTAAATGCATTTAGATCATCTAACATATACCCAAATATCCCCTTAAAATAGTTCATTTAATCATTTAGTCCATAATTTGAAATAAATCAAGCCAATAAGGAATTATCTACATACTAAGAGGAGTTACTCATTGAATTGGTAACATCATTTTACAAGTTCTATTATTTTATTTTAATTATCCACCCCTAGAATATTAAGATTTTATGATTATATAATGACATAAATATTATAAATATACATATTTGATTTTTATTCTAAAGATTCCTCCAACACATACACACACTTTTATCTATTGGGTGATGAACATACCATTCATGTGTTTGGAAGAACACCACCTCGTGAAATGATGTTGTTCATTTTTCATTTTCCTCCTCATCTATTTGGGAATTATGAAAACAATCATGTTTTTTGTGATATATATGATTTATATATTTTTATTTAATTATAATATAATACATACCTTCACTAATTCCATTTTTTAAAATATGATAACTTTATTTTTCGATGTGTGGATAGTCGCCTCCTTAAAGCAATGTCATTAATTCACACATTACATAGAATGCATTCAGAATGAGTTTAGTAATATTATAAGATATATTTAACATTATTATTTCACTTTTATTATTATTATATATTTTTTAATATATTTTATTTACTTACATTATTTTAATATTTTACTTAAAATGAAACATTGTTCATGTGTATGTACGACATACTGTCTCCATGAATTGTGTATTCCACATCATATGTATATAATATAGAGAGTATTATAAATATTTATATAGTTTACATATTTAATATATATATATATTTATATGTCATGTTTTAAATTATTTTAATATTTAAATCATGATCTTTGTAATATGGTAAAGAATAATATGTCATAATATATATTCTAAAAAAATCAATTATTGCCCGAAGCATAAAAATAACATGGAATTGTTAATAATAGGGTAATGTAATGTGAAATATGTTATTATATATGTGAATATTGTTCATTTTAGGATTTATAATAATCTTAAATTTATCATACAAGAGTTTTGAATGTGATTGAAGAACATCAGTACATAATGTAAGGAAATTTATAGTCTCATTTTTATTTCATAGAGATTTGTGCCTTAATCACTACTCGTTTCTTTCATGCACGGTGTATAATTCCTATGAAAAAATTAAATAATTATTTAAATTAATATTATGGGTATTTACATATCTATTATCTTATTTATCATTAGTAGGATTTATGTTTCAAAAGTTTCCAAATCCGTAGAGTAGTTTTGTATCAATTTTCTTTCATTGGGATACATGTCAAGATATGCTTCTATATTCCTATATAGAGTGTATAAACTACCATATAAAATATAATATTATGAATATAATTAATTTAATTATATTTATTCTTCATGAAAAATCATTTTCATACATGGGTACTCTGATTAAAATTTACAATGTGGTAAAAGTTTATTTCAACAATCTCATCATTTATCGATATTATTTATGAATATGATTTCAATGATGAAATATTATTATCCCTATTTCAAGAAAACTCATAACATTTATTATAATACGTTTATTCATGATTTCTTACTATATTATAATCAATTCTCCACTCTTTGTTACAAATATAATTAATAAAATGTTTTTAAGGCAGTCTGAACTCATTTCTCCCTTGATTCATATACCTGTTTTATTCAAAAATCATGTTTTAAAAAATGTTTTAAAAAATAATAGTAAAATGTAACATTGATCTCATTTTCAGGGAAACATAAATTTAAAAAAATTTCATTCTTTTCAGATCTTCATTAACATGTTTTCAATCTATTTTAAAATAAAAATGTTCTAAAAAGGTTAATGTTTTAAAAAATGCTTTTCAAAACAAAAATAATATTTTACCTAAAAAATGTCCATAAAATATCATCCCAAATAATTTTACATCCAAGATAACATGAATTGGTGTAAATATTTTTTATTTAGGGATATTTTCCAAATTTTCCATTCATATTATATCTATGAATGATTTATGTTTTTACAAAATGATGTTTATGAAATATGTTTAACTTCCATAAGTAATATACTTATGAAACCCGCTTATTTTAACAGGTTATTCTTCAATGAAATGATTATGAAAACAATATCATTTCCATAAGTATTTATATGATTATATTTTTATGACACCCATTTCATTTCATTTCATGTTATATAACTATTTTTTTATTTATGACACCTGTATGTATGATTTCATTATAATATGGGTAGGACCAATATCTATCTCCAATGTATTGTGTAATGATTTATATCTCTTGATATAATGCTAGGAATCATGTATAAGGGTTTGATTCCACTATAGAATTTGGAGAAACCTCATAAAATATGGGAATATGGAGAATTTCAATCCACTATAGGAAGATGTGGAAACATAACACCTTACACAGAAAGTGCTATGATGAGGGATGGAGATATGTCATGCCCAATAGGTGTAGTCTGTGAACTTCCTGAATAATATTTGGTAATGTGACATTACTAATAGGGATTGATGTAACATTTTTATGAGTTTTCCACATTTCCATGTCTTATTCATATTTCATGGTTTCATGGCATATTCTCTTGATTCCCTTATGATTCAGGTATTATGAAGTGCCAATCATTATGAAATGATTTTTGTTTATGATATTTTATATTCAAGTTATGATCTAATAATTTTGTTATCACATTTTCATATCCTTATTCTCATGTTTATTCTTACATGTATCCACTTTTTACCCATATATGGTCTCTAATCTCACCCCTTTTTATGTTTATTTTCTTCTAGTTAGGAAGATATGTATTATTAATGATATCTCAAATAAAGGTTTTAGTCATTGAGATCCTAGTGTGGGATAATGTACTTCACTAATGTACATGCTAGTATGTTTTTTTGTTTCGAATGGAAATGAACTAATATGGTCTTTCGTCATATATTATTGGAATGTATTATGTATTATGAAAATGATGTAATGTTAATGTGTGAAAAGAGAGGGTAACTATAGTTGGTATTAGAGAAAAAATTAGATAACCCTTGGAAACATAGATGATAAAACAATATCAATAACCATAAGGACATGAATAAGTATATGTTTACTGATGGGGAAAAGTACATGAAAATATCCTAGAACATTGGTAAAGGATAGAGCGATTGGTTTTGAAGAAATATGTCGTTGTTTGGATACTAAAAGTGTATTTAGCTCTGTAACATATGTACATAGGAGTAAAAACCTCTAAAGACCCCACATTGAGTTATTATTTATAAAGAACTTGTTCCTAATAATGGGCCTTTCTACAAACATTATTTGGAACTACCAGCTTATATGCTTTGGGAATTAATAAAATCTCAACAAACTGTCATGAAAAATCTAGATATGAGTTTGCTATGAGTAATATAGGATAAACTTAAGGTGTCATAAATTAAATAAGGTTTCATAATTAATATGTACAATTAGTGATTGTTCTATAATATTTTGTTCCTCACTATGATAACTATTTATATTTCTATGAATTTTGGTTTTAGTCAATGGATGGAACCCAAAGGGACCCCACTAATGGAAATTGCGACGAATAATGAAATTGTTTCCGTACTAAGAATATGTATTTCATGAGAGATGGAAGATAAAATCACATTGATATGATCATCCAATATTTTCAATCTATGAATCATAATTATCTTCCAAACGATCAAAGGAGGGAACAATATTTTGTTTATTCTATTATTAGGAATCATCTACCATATATTAGTATGTTTTCTGATCAACTAGTTTCTGAATAATGGATTAGTACAACTGAAATAATTTTCTCTATTATCCAATGTTTATAATACGATATAGTCATTTTGGATTTTTATCATTTAATTAATGCATCCAACCAGTAATGGACTCTAATCAAGAACACGAAGAAGAACGATGAAATTTTATCCATAGATAGAGATTATCTAAACAACTTATTCATCAATAGGTACATTCATTTTGTTCATCATAAAAATATATAAAAGGATATCCTTGAGTTGTTGAAAATTGATGATGATATTGTAGGTATATATAAGGATAAATTAACAATACATGGGACATATGATTTCGGTATTATCTTCCAACATGAATGTAATGTTGATAAGTTCTTTATTGGATTAAAGATAAGTATTAGAATAAAGTTATCCATATGAGACATGATTATCTTTGAATATATTGTTAATTGTGAAATCAATGTCGAAATAGAGGATTTCGTTGTGTATCAATCTCATGGATTTTACAAGAATAATATGTTAGAGTTGTAAATTAAAATATAAAAACCATTGAGAGAAGAGGATGGGTCTTCTGTTATGCAATAATTGTGGAAAATAGCATTGAGGAAATTGTCTTTTGGGGTCTAATGTATTTTTTATTTGTATAAGGGAATTCTATCAAGGAATTGATTGGTGAACTGATTGGAAAAAGTTGGACAATGATTAAAATTGAGGGAAAAAAATGTAAAAAAATCTCCTCTAATACTATCGTGATTCAAGTGTAAAGAGGATGTGAATTATGCCAACTAGTGACCAAATCCAATGGTTGATGATGTTGATCGACATCAATAACCTCTTAAACTAGAGAGAGATGGGAAATATCATGAGATCGCTATTTTTTATGAGTGGTGAGATAATAAAAATGATGAGAGTTACACTCACTATCAACTCTTGAATTTTTAATGTCATATTTGATTCTAAATCTACCCACCCTGTGATATATGAAAAATTTAATAAGGGTATTATGATTCCTTCCAAACAATTATATGTGTAATTATTAATGAAAATCTAAAATGGTATGATGTTCTCAGCTCAAGTATATGATTCCTCTAAAATTGACATTTTTTGGGAATGTGTATCTTGAAAATTTTATTATTAGTTATTTGGTTGAATTAGATGTCATATTATTCAAGGATTAGATTAATATGAAAAAAATACCACATACTTTGTCTAGTATGGGATGTTATGTTTGATATTTCAAACGATCATATAATCTTCATTCAATGTGATGATAATTATGAATTTTCAATGTTGATTAAATATAGTGTATAGTTCATAACTCTCATTCAAAAGCCTTGTTTTTCTCAAATGGTCAGGAAGAAACATGACATTGGTGATACACCTATTATTTGTGAATTTTAGGATGTGATTTGAAAATATTTTCACATATTTCCAGAAAAACTTGATGTTGAATTCTCGATTAAACTCAGATATGGTTCCATAACAATTTCAAAGAATCCATGTTCTATGGCCCTAATTGAGTTGAAATAATTAAAGAAGAAACTCCCAAAAACATTTATAAGGGATTCCTTTAGAAATGTGTGTCACATTGAGGTGTACCTATTATTTTTAAGAAAAAATGATAGATAAATGTGGATTCACATTGATTATCGAGTGGTTAATAAGATCATAATCAAGAACTAGTATCGTCTTTCCTGTATTGATGACATGTTTGATCAATTTCATGGAGCTCAATATTTTTCCAAGATTTAAAATTCTTTTTTATATCAAGAATTTATGTCTAAGAAGGAGGATATATCTGAGATGGAATTTCATAAAAGTTATGGACACTATGAATAAATTTTAGTCCTTTGGGGCCTTACTAATGCCTCTTCAATTTTCATTAATTTGGTGAATATGGTCTTTAGGGGATACCTCAATTAGTTTATGGTAGTCATTATAGATAATATTCTTATCTATTCTAATAGATATGATGAGAATTAATACAACATAATAATTTTACTAAAGAACCCAATGAAGGAGAAAATGTATAAAGAAATTACAGTGGTAATATTTTCATTAAAAGGATTCATTTTTCATATAATCTCAAGAGTTTTTATAGTAGTAGATCCATAAAAGATGAAATCTATTGAATGTTGGCCCATACCGCCACAGTGACTGAGATACATAATTTTATTAGCTTGGATAGATATTATTGATGGTTTGGGTATAATTTATCATTAATATATAATTATTCTAGCATGTAATTTTTGAAGGGTTCTATTTTCACATGGACAGATGAATGCATGTAAAATTTAAAGGAACTAAAGTGAAGGTTGGTCAGTTCATGTGTTCTAATATTTCCCTATCAGTGATAAGGGTGTGTAATATATAGTGTTGTATCCACAAATCCATTGGAATTATTTCCTTATAAATAAGAACATGGATATTAATTATGCATATTAATAGTTGACAATTCATGATAAAAATTACCCTAATAATGATTTGGAGTTAGCTTCAATAATTTTTACAATAAATATTATAAGGTATTATATTTATTGATTAAAGTGTGATATATATACAGATCATAATATTCTGAAATATATAATCACATGAAATGTTTTGAATATGTTCTAGAGAAGATGTTTAATACTTATTAAGCATTATTATTTCTCAATACATTACCACCCTTGGAAAACAAACCTATTATATAATTTTTTGAGTCAAAATGATCATACTAGCTTATCCTTGAAAAGGATAAAATATGATCTGATATTTATAGATTTTCAAAGGATATATCTAGAAATAAAAAAAGAAGGGGAAAATCTTGTCAAGATAAACTAATTGGTCAATCCTATATCCATGTAAAGATTAAAGAGATTCATAAGAAGAATGTAGAACTGAAAAAGATGGTTAGAAATGTCCCATTGTTTAACCACTATCCTAATGGAATATTATGGTTCATAAAATATATATGTTTTCCATTAATGCTATATTTGAAGGATATATTAGAGGAAGCTCATAAATCTTCACTCAATATTCATGAGTGTATGTTCTGTGTTCCCATTGGTACCTGATTTGTTAAATGGTTACCAAACCTCCCGATCTCATTTATAGGGATTAATGGTTCTTCGTCTCTCCTCAATTAGTCATTAATTTCGTGTTTTTGAAAGTTTTTTCCTTAAATGGAATCAATATTTCAGTTTTTGTCTGGCTCTTGGATTTTCAATATAGAGATACCATTGGGATTCTCGATAGGAAGAAAATTATGATATGGTTCTCTTTAGAAGAGGATCTTATTAAATCCTTTTCCATTTCTCCCTACAACTACAATGTATCCCGATTCATTCTCTTGAGATGGTCTTATGAATATGACATAAAATGAGACTCATCCTCAGTTCCCATTTGGGTAATATTTCTTATCCTCGCATTTCCATTTTAGAATCATGCGATCATTATGATGATAGGGAACCTAGTGGATAAGTTCATATTCCTTGATTGTCAATGTAAATCCCTTTTCACCCTATTAACCCTCGTACAAGTGTTGACATTGAAGCCTTAAGAACACCACATGATTTTGTTTAGAAAATAGTTGAAAAAGTGTTTCAGTATTATAAAAAAATAGTTTATGAATCCTTGGTGGATTTCAGCTCAGTGTGTATGAGAAGGGTTCATTAATCGGTGGTCTATAGGCATGATTCTAGGAAGATGGATATGCAAGTTGGTATGGATGATTTAGACCAATAAAGGCTCATGTATCTAATATTATTTCTCGTTCCTCTATTTAGGTTCATATAGATGCAGATACTATGAAAATAGAAATCAAAAAGTAACCTCAAAAGAGGAATCCAATGTTTATTGAAATCTTCAGTTGGATGAGGAAGGATCTGGAGGATCCTCAACCTTATGTGTAATATTATATAGAGAAAAGTAGTCCAGAGACAGTGAAGGGGGGTTACATTGAACCTAAATGGGTGGTTATTGGAGGATATATGACCCATATGGGTACATCATAGGAAATAGTGGTGTGTCTAGGTGGGAGTATTAGTACAAGAGGATAGGCAATGGCATCTATTAGATTCAATAAGAGTTATTCTGTAGTCTATAATTCTTTTTGGAATGGATTCAGGAGGTATGTAATTGATTAGGAAAAGATATATTAAAATAGTATTAGGCATTGAACTGGGTAGTCACTTTGACAAATTTATTTTTGAGAATCCAGTGTAGGTGATTGAGGATGAGTCTTTCATGACTTATATGAATAGGAAAAAAGTGAGTCCAATATAGGTGATGTAGAGGATGAGGGTTTCAGAGATATGCCTCTGAGTTTTAGGAGATAAAGTAATAGGAAGGGCATGCATAAGTCAAGGAAGGAATACTCTTTTGTGACAATTCAAATGGACACATGATTAGCAATTAAATTTAAAGACATGTAGATAGATAATAAGATTGCTTTTTAGTATTTTAAGTAAGATGAGGTTTTTTGATAAGTCCTTGAAATTTAATATGAGTTTGGAAGAAGAATTGGTTGATCAGGTTCTGACACTCAATTCTTTATAAGAGAAATATTCCAAAATGACGGGAGGTCATTCAGGTTGACCCCCAATGAAAAGAAATACTGATGGATCGATAAGCATGACATGATTATTTTTTAGGCTTTAATAATTGGAAGATCATCCTTGAGGAATAAATTCAGACCTAGGACAAGTTAGCCTTTCAATTTGAAGATAATTTTTTAGAATAACCATCAACTCAGGTTACTAATATCTCTTGTATTTTTTATAGAGATCAATTCTTGTAGGCTTAAACAATATTTTAATTGTTATGTTATTTATTTATATGGTTGAATCCATGGTTTCTCACTTTTTCATCAATGATGTTTCACTATTGAAAATAATTTTCATTCAATGGAATCCCCAAAACCATTAAATGGATTTCTGATATATGGGTAGTATTTTAACACCATAATAATTAATTATTATACATTTAAATCAGATAATACTTCTATCTAGATCGAATTTTATGGATATACATTAAAGATGTGGTAAGGTTATATAGAGTACCACATTCTAGTGAATTTGAATGTGTTTTAAGGTTTTCAAAAAAAATTGTGATGTCTTCATCAAGAACAGGATACTGACTGAAAATTAACATTTTTATTAAGGCAACACTTTTTTGGAAAAAGTGAGAAACCATGTAACATGAATTCACTGACATAATACATCACACCTTCCTCTAGTAGTCCAAAATTCAAAAAACGAGATCAAACAATAAAGAAATTCCCATCCTAGCATATAAAACATAATGTCCAGTTTCTAACATTCCAATGGTCTACAAAAAGTTGTCCCATATAAAGAAGGGATAGTAAATAACAAGATACAATATTAAATTTTATCACTTCTTATCAACCACATATTGATTTTTAGTCTAAAAGAAAAATTTAATAACTAGAGGATATGTTGAGATATTGTTCTATAAATTTCAAAGGTGGTTGGGATCAATGCCTTTCTCTACTTGAGTATTATTACTATAATAGATTTCTATTAAACATTCAATATGTATGCTTATTTAGGCCTATATGAAAAGATATGTAGAGGTCAAGAATCTAGGAATCATTCTAGATAAATAAACCTATTGGTACTTAATATAGTTGAGTAAACAAAATAGAAGGGTAGAACCATTCTGTAGCATATCAAGGAATCTCAGTGATGGTATAAAATTTATGTTGATGACACTCAATAAGATCTTGAGTTTTCTATTGGAGAGAAGGTGTCTCTATGAATATCTCCCTAGAATAATGTTATGAGTTTTGGTACAAAAGGGAAACTATTCCAATAGTATATCGGTCCCTTTGAAATTATTGATCATATTTGGATGATAGTCAATCACATGGAACATTATCCAAATATATCTCCACATTATGATATTTTACATTTATCTATCATAAGTATATACCTACTCTTTAAAAGTATTGAAATCAGAGTTCTTACTTCTGGAGCATAATGATTATTTGGAAGAATAACCAATTGAGAGTTTGGATCGTAGAAAGAATGTTCTACAAAGGCGGACCACATTCCTAGGGAAGTTTTGATGGAGAAATCACCATTTATCGAAATCTATAAGGGAACAGAAGGATATTGCGAGGTATAATTATCCTCATTTTATTTGTCATAAAGAAAAATTTTGAGGGAAAAATTAATTTTAATGGTGTATAACATAACACCCTATGTTTTAATGACATTTTTTAATTAATTAATTATTATTTTATGTATCTCATTAAATGATTCACCATTTTACACATTCATTATATGATAAAAAATGTTAATCATGTAGCAACCCATCCCATGAAGTTTTAATGCTGATGACTATGATCAATTTAATTGGAAAAAGATACAAGAAAATATTTTCACAATGGACCGAATAATGTACTAGCCTTGGCACACCAGATATGTACATGAGTCTTGGGTGGAAAATTAAAAAAGTAAATTTTTTTCATAAATTTCCTTGATGATTATAAGTTTATTATATTTAGAATATACTTTCATATCATTCGTAGTAAATGTATTGGATTCGTGGGGAAATGAATCAAAATAAGAGTGAGCTCAAATTATTTGTATGTGTAAAGTATATTGTAAGAAATAATGATTAAATGGAAATAATTAAATGGCATGGTAAATAGCATCACACACAATCCATGATATCAATAAATGGAAGATTATGTTCATAAATAATAAGGATAGGTAATAACTAAAAACACATCCCATTAAAATAACTGTATAAGTAAAATTAAATATGGCATGGTATGAAATTGGAACAAATTCCATTTAATCAAAGAACTAAAATTGAAATTCATCAATAGATTTTTCAGAACAAAATATAATTTATAAACAATTAATAAATATATATGATGAAAATGAATAATTATTTGATGACATGTAACTTTTGTACATAGTACCATTAATGCCAATATTGATTATCAAGATATTTTAATCTATTAGATGGGTATTACCCCATATGTTTTTATGAATACAAACTTAAATGAGTTTTCTTCAACAAATTTCATCTCATGAGACTACAAATGCATCATGTGGATTTCATTAACCAGTCCCTAACTAATAGGGATTAACATAAATGTTCCCAAACCCATGTATTACCTATCCCAAGCATTCTTCTAATCGAATAATAAAAATTCCTTATCAAATATTCATTTTAAATAAAGGATAGGGATTTATCAATATTTCCCCAAATAATAAATTGATATTCAGTTTAAACACCATATAAAAAATTTTATATCTTTTAAGAAATAACCATATCCCTTAAAATTAATATGGAAATTTTGGGGAAATTCAATGTCAAATGATCATAGAAAATTGAAAATTTCAACGGAAATAAAAGGAATCATGGAATTGAATATCAGTACTACTGTTATCGAAATAAATCAAAACCCTTTAATTTTAGGAATATGGTTGGTATCAATAAAACATATACTTTATTGATTAAAAAAGGGTTGTTATTTTTGATGAATAAAAATACTATAAAAATATAATATTAAAGAATATTTTTGAGTTATGTATACTATTGTTTTGAAAAATATTTTAATTTAAAAATAAATTTTGAAAACATTTAATTTTAAATGTATCTTTAAAACTTGACAAGGAATTTTCAATGAAATTACAGTTGGTAAATTCATTCATATTATACGAGGTGAATGGAACAATCCATTTTCACTGTAAAAAAGGTTAGAAAATTGTCATGTTTTGAAAGTGATAATAATTTTTTTTAAACATTAGTAAATGAAACAAAGTAAAAATCATTTAACTAAATAATTTTGAAAATTATTAAAAAATTTGTTAAATGATTTTAGTAAAACCTGGTTTGTAGAGGAAAATTGGTTCCCCGACTAAATAGTGAAATGATGTCGAATTTTCTTAAAAACAGTTTTTAAAACATTTTGAGTACCATAGTGTGGTAAAATTGTACTAATACATTGAAAAGATATTTAATATGAAGGGTAGATGATATATATAGATTTTATTTAAAAATTGTCATATAAATTCCTTGAATGGAGATACCATTGAAATGTCATTATAATTATTATTTAGTAAATTGATCTTTAAACATTCTAAAGTGTCATATACCACAATGAAACATTTAAAATCATAATACTCAAAAAAATTTATTAAATTAATGATAAAATAATTCATGGTATAATATATTAAAATGGAATGTAACTACACCAATTAAAAATATTAAGAGAGGAACTTGAAATTTATATCATAGATATAAAAAGGTGAGATGAAAATTAATTACCTTTCTTTTACTTTTAGTTAAACATCAATTAATCTCTTGAATAAGAGTTTTAAACATGTTACTTAGATATAAAATTACCTTAGTTATATTTATAAAAAAATATATAGTATTTTTTTTAATATCTTATTACCTATTTGTTGATAATTTATTATTATTTTGTCTATTACAGGTGTTAGTGTCCATGTTTCTCGAGTATGATTGGACTTATTATTTATTGTTACTATTACATATATCTATATTTCATAATATCCAGAATTTAAAGTAGAAATTAATTATTTAATATATTCACTATATATTTATTTATATTAAAAATATGATGTTTGGGGATAAAAAAGAAATTTACCGTTTATAGAGACGGTAAGCCATATGTATGCATGAATGATACTTTCATTTTATTGTCATATTAAAATATTTAATGGTAAATGATACATATTTATATTATAGTTACATTATAATATATATTTAATATAAGATAAATAGTTTTATGAAAACCATTCATTATACATTCCATGAATATTATTAATGAATTACATCACTGTGAGGGGTGGTAGTTCACACATCCACAAAAATTGTAATCATATTCTAACAAAATGCAGTGAATATAGTAATGTGTTGTAAAACAATTATATAAGTATAATGAAATTATATATATAACATATAACATATATAAATAATGTGTAAATCATAATGGAGTACCATGAAATATGATAAAATAAAAATGAACAATCATCGTTTCGTGAGGGAGTAGTTTGTTGTGCATGTAAATAGTGTGTTTGTTGCCCATTAGATGGGATTGTGTATAAGTGTAGGTAAAAACATATCATAACACCAACCTAATATATATTTTATACTGGTGTGGTTATATGATAATTTAATAACAATATGTTTGGGGGAGAATAATTTAAATGATACTAATGATCCTGTGGAATGATGTTACCTCAACTTTAGAAAAATCTATTTTTTTTAACCAAAGGGATTCCTTGGACTAATTTATGACCAATTGAAGGATTCCAAGATGCGTTTTGGTTTTTTTTGAGCTATTATAGAATATACGGGTCAAGAAAATTTTTCATGAGATGTGCTAGGAATTGGGATGATATAATGTCGTTTTACAGTGGAGGAGGAGTGACCCTCTGGTCAATTTTGTGAATGGAAATTACAGCAACGTTATTTACATGGATTTTGGAACCAATAATGTCCCAAATCATATCAAAGGGATTATTTGGTATACATATGGAATCCCTAGGGATCTTGTACAAGTTTCATGGTCATTTGGTTCCTTACGATTAATGTTTAGTCACTTATTAAGTTTAATTTTACCTTTACTGTTGTAATTAATTTTAATTAACTTCACTAATGATTTAGGTTACAAAATAACATGAACTTATTATATATTATAAATTATTATTAATGTAAATATTGAATCTATTATTCTTAATTCCAATAAACGAATTGGTATAAATTATTTAAAATTTAATCCCACAAACGGGAAAATAATGCCAGTTCTAAAAGTAAAATCATCTAAGAGTTTGGTATTTTTATATCTAATTACACATTGAAATAGATTAAAATGATATAAATACGATTAATTTATTAAAATAAGATCTATTGAAACATTAAAAATAATTTAAAATTAAATTTAACTATATAAATTAATTATACGAAAAAACTAGTTTTGATTTTTTTTGAAATTTCCACTTTTCATTACAAATGTAACTTCACAAAAATATAAAAAAAATAACCCTAAACATGTTTTTATGTTTCTAATTAAAATATTTGGATTAATGTGATATATATAAACGTTTAATGTTTGAATTGTAGGAATTAAAATTAGTCCTCTATTAAAATGCTGTAAAAGTGTCTTAATAAAAATATAGTGTTTTATGTATAAAATTCGGATTGTTATTTTTTTATTCATATCAAATATATTGAATTAGTAAAAAATATTATATTTTTTTAAAGTTTGTGTCCAAAGGCTCAATTTATTATTTATAGAAAATACCGCTTTAGTTTGGATAGAGGGAGAGCCATTACATAGCCCGAAGGCCAAAGGCCTAGTGGCCTGAATACAAGGGTTGAAAGCCCATTTTTGGCCCAAGGGACCCCTCGATGAATAGTATTATTATATACCCACGCTGCTATAGTGCCACCATTGCTACATTGTCGCCACTGCTACAGTTTTTCTATAACACCCCAGAATTTTGTCCCAATCTGAATTTGATCCTGGGTCTTTTTGATGCCAAGCATGAGCCTGTACCACTTGGGTACATGCTTGTTGGCCGAAAAACATTAAAAAAATATTATATTGAATATATATTATATATTACATTAATATCTGTAACTAATTTTAATTAATTTAAATTATTAGGGTAAAATAACATTATGATCAAAGAAATACTTGCCGTATTAAAATTTTCTTTTAAATTTAATTATCTCTTAAGTACATATCTAATTTATATTAACCAATGATTTCATGTTTATTTTTGTAAACTTTAATATAAATAATTTAGATATTAATATTCAAAAATATTATTTTAATGGAACATTTATATCATATAATTTTTTATAATAATATTTAATAATTTATTATTTTCAATAAAAATCAGTCTTGTTTGTAACACAAGCAATCAAAGAAAGTATCTTTAGCATTTAACACACTCTAACAAGGTGTTTCATGTATTGAAATAAATAAAAAAATATATAATCTATTTAAAATAGTAATTATACTTAAAATTCTTGGGATATAATATTGCCTTACATGTTTGGTATTTCTTTCCATAAACACTATCGAATACAATGTTCCTACATTATATTTTTGGGCATTACATTCTCCAAACCTAGAGTAAATTTTGTCCTTGAAATATAAACATCATAATTTTAATATATTGTTTCATATTTCATATGTTAAAATTCCACATTATGAAAGTGTTCTATAAAAAATCTTCAAAAAAATAGAGAATGGTAAATAAAAAGGTCACATTGAATAACTAATAACTAGATCTCTATATAGTATAAATTTAAGGGAATGCAGAGAAACATACTTGAAATAAATGCATAAATATTTATTGGGAGGTATTGATGTCATTTATGAACAAAATGTTAATGATCAATAGATTTTTGGGGGCCTCAAATCCATAAATGCTTGGCGATTTAAAATACCTAAAATTCAATAAATATTTTGTTATTAGGAAAAAAAATTTAATATAATTCTCCTCATATTGAGATATTCCTTCAGTACCTAAGATCATAAATTATATGTTATAATTTCATACGAACAATTCCATATATTTGTTTTTTTTATCAAATTCTCATTCAACCCTTTCTTCAATAAATGAATATCTAAAAATAAATTGATGATCTAAAATACAAATTTAACGTATCTTAAGGCCCATAACATAGTGAATAGTTTAATTATTTATCTATAAGTATTATCCTTAGATAATTTGTAAATAAATTTATATCTAATCCAAAAAAACATTTGTATAATCATTAATATATATTCATAAAACTATTAAACTAAAAAAAAGTCTTATTAACCATGATTTTTAGGGGGTTAGTGGTTAGCATGAAGCCCTTACCATCCTTCATTTATGTGTTCTAGACCTGCGACCTTATTGGACTTAATTGTTTGTCACCCAACATACATTTTGTATTTTCCTAAATCCATATTAATATAATTACAAAAATAAATATGATGGCAATGCTTGAAATAATGGTAATAACTAAATAAAAATTTAAATAAGGTCTTTAATATAATCTTAATACATAAATAATTGATCTATTTATTTCAGAAAATTTTATTCATGGTCTGTAGTTTATCTTAGGTCATTAATTAGAATTTTCTATTCCAATACTTTATAATGTTTTGAAATGAAAATGTGAACTATTCTAAGGATATCCCCCAAGAGTGTCAATGCAGGTTTATATTAATGCCCATTGTGATTTACCTGATAATGTCGAGTTTATCTGGATACAATTTTTCAAAGTTGTTACACCTAGTTGCATCTATGTCAAAACTACATCCATATACAGGTTCTTAATATGGATGTATTTCTAGAAATAACAAGAAAATATCTACCTTACAAAAAAAATATACGGTGTTCTTATATATTTATCCTCAATGTAAAACATTGGGTTATGTTCTTTAATATTATTTTTCTAAATCTAGTTTCCAAGGATACTACTAAACATTAATTGATAAAGCATTATCGATTTGACCTTATAAATACTAGAGAAGGTTTACAGTGTCAATTACATTGGTATAAGGTACATGTAAATGGAATGGTAAATAACTGTATAGAACTTCCATTATATCAATAAACTAGTAACATAATGTATAAATAATATGTCCAGGTAATAATTGAAAATACACTCCACTAAAATAACTAGACAAAGATAAATAAATATGGAATGGTATAAAACTATAACACATTCCATTTAATCATTGAAATAAGAATGAAATAAATTCAATGATGTCTTGATTAAAAATAGCATTGATAAATAATAACATAATATAAATGAGTGAAATTCTTAATTATCAAATGTTGTGTTTCCTAGGTACTTGAAACCATTACCGTAAAGATATATTATCAAGAGTATTTAAACTATTTTTTGGCAATAAAATTGAATATTCTACTTAGAAACAAAGATGAAGTGTTTTTTACTAACTAAGTTTGTCTAATGAGATTAATGATGCATCAAGGGGATTCTATTAACTAGTCCCCAACTCCTACGAAATATCATAAATGGGCCCCATCCCCTATCATACATATCCCAATCCTTCCACATAAGGAATATACAATATTCCTTATCAAATATCCAAATTTAATAAATGATACATATTTATCAATATTTCCCCAAATAATCAAATAAATATCAACAAAAACACCTTATGAAAATTTGTATATGATCTAGGAAATAATCATATCCATAAATAGTGATAGGGATATTTAGGTTAAATATAATGTTAAATGATCATAGGATATTTAATATTTAAGGGGTATTAAAAGGAAAAAATGATGTAAATTTCAGTACTATCCTTGGAAAATAAACCATAACCCATTCAAATGTGGAGTAAAGATGGTATCAAAATAACATACCCAAATTATGGTTATTATAATGTTTTATCATCATTAATGAAGAGAAATACAATATAAATATCTTTTAAAAAAATTCCTAATGAAAATAACCTTTTGTTTTGAAAAAAGATTTTGAATAACATTTTCAATGAAAAATATCTTTTGATTTTTTTTAAAACATAATTTTTTTAACATTCAAAGGAATCATCAATGAAAAGTTGGTGTCTAAATCAGTACATGTTGTACAAGGTAAAAAACATTCTTTTTCCTCGTAAAAAGGTTATAATAATTTTTTGTGTAAAGTGATAATAAGATTCCGTTGAAGAAAATCGTAAAAGAGATAAATATCGACAATTTCTAAACAAAATTATTTTTAAAAGGTTTAAATTTTTTTAAAACATTTTAATATAACATGATTTTGAGAAGAAAACATGTTCTCCATCTAAAGGGAGAAATGAACTCGGGTCTTCTTAAAAACATTTTCTACGAAAATTTAAGTACCAAAGATTGTAAAAATGGTACTAATACATGAAAAAGGTCATTAATAAATAAATTAGATTAAATTAAATGGTTTATTATACAATGGTCATATAATTTTTTTTAAATATAAATACTAATGACATATAATTAGAATTATTCTAATGAAAAATAATCTTTATACATTCTAATGTGTCACATACCACTTTGTAACATTTTAAATCATAAGGCACATATAATAATAATATTAAATTTATGATAAAACAATTAATGGTATAATATATTAAATTGGTCATTAGATACACCGGGCAATAGAAGTAAGTGCTAAACAAGAAATTTATGTCACATATGTAAAATGGTGAGATGACAACCCTTTACCTTGCATTTCCATTCGGTTGAATTACCTTTAAAATAATGAATACCGGGATTAAAAATGTTACTAAAATATACAAGAACCTTAATAATATTTATAGTATCACATATAATCTTTTTTTAATATCTTACTAAACATTTTTAATACTCATTCATTATTTTAACTATTTCGTTTGTTAATGGAATTGTTTCTCATGAAAGTTTTATCTTGTTTTTTGTTCTTCCTATTACATAGATAATGATTCAATCACTTAAATAATTTAAAACAAGACATAATTATCATATATATTTACTAAATTTTTATTTTTAATAATCTATAATGTTTTGGCTTAAGAAATTAAATTCATCATTCATGGAGACGATATATCATTACTACACATGAACCATACATTCATTTCCTTGTAGAATTAAGATAATGAATGTTAAATGATACATATGTATACTATAATTAAATTATCATATATCTTTTTGTAATTTACATATGTTTATTTAAACCATCAATTATATGTTCCTTGTATAGTGTGAACAATTCACATCACCTTGATGGGGCGGTAGTCCATACTTCCACAAACTATGTTATTATATTCCCACAAAATGGAGACCATATAGGTATGGGTTATCAATGAATTATAGAAGTATAAAGAATATATAAATATAATATATAACATAAATAACTATATTTTCCATCATATTTACCATCCATGAAAGGTGGTAAGGGAAAAAAATGAACAACCTTCATTTAGTGAGGTGGTTGTTCGTTGTAAACATAAATAGTATGTTCATTACCCATTGGGTGGAATTGTGAATAATTTATGGTCTAAAACATATTATAAAAACATACTAGTATATTGAAAATATTTTTTTTATATTCTAAGAATAATATTTTTAGGGCTGGATAAAGGAAATAAAACTAAAGAGCCTAAGGAATGATATTACCTCTTCCTTTGGAAACTCTTTTTGGTTTGATCCAAAAGGATTAATTATATAGATTTATTCCCATGGATATGATTCTATGAATAGGGGAGGTATTTTGAGGATATTATTTTTAAAACGTGGGTCCATAAAAAGTTCTTGAGCGGTGTATGCATATGGGAGGTGGTGAGGCCTTTTATAGTGGAGGAGGAGTGGCACTTTTGTAATTTTTTAAAAGGTAATTCAACCAACGTTATTCCAAAAAATGTGGCTCCCATAATGGTCCAAATTAGATCCAATGGAATATAGGGTATTAATATGGCCATCCAATGGATCTTGTATAATTTTCTACATCAGTTGGACCCCTAAGAGGAAGGTGTAGTCCCATATTAATCTTAATTTTACCTTAATAATTGTAATTAATATTCATTAAATTCAGTAATATTTTTTTGGTAAAAATATAAGTAGAAAATACTAGATATTATAAATCATTATTATCAAATTCGAATGTTTGGTATGTTTTTTTGTACAATTTAAAAATGAAATTTTATTAATTGACCTAAATTGGATTAATTGATGAAAATATGATTTAATTATTCTTTAACACAATTTTTAATTTAATTTAACTTTATAATAAAATTTAATGAAAAGTCAGTTTTGAACTACAATTCAGTATTTATTTCTCCTTATTAAAAATTATAAGTTAAGAAAATACACAAAATTAACACTTACCTAATTGATATTTTTCTCATTAAATTATGTAGTTTATTTAGAAACATATAATCTATCCAATTTCCAAAAAGATGATTTGAGATTGGGTTTCCATTAAAAGTTAGTAAAATTGTCTTAATATAAATATTGTTTTTTATGTGTACAATTGGGTTTCTTCTTATATTATTCTTATAAAATCAATTGGATGAATATAAAAATATTATATTGAATTATATTATATATATGAATTTAATATTACTCACATAATATAATAAATTTATTTTATTGGGGTAAAATAACTTTTTGAGTATAAAAATAATTTATTTATAAAAAAAAATTTACATTAAATTTATTATTATATACATTTATAATTAATTTGTCAAAATAGAACTCGTTTTTTGTTTTTATAAACCATAATTTTCAAAAGTTAGTTAATTTAATTCATAATTCTTATGTAATGGACAAATTATATATTAATATATTAAATAATAATATATAATAATGTATTGTTTTTATGTAAAACTATTTCATTCATGTAACAAACTATATCGAAGAAATATGCACTTTCTTATAATGCATGTTAACATTGTGTTGCCTATATTGAAATATATAGAATACATTGAATCTATTTGAAATAATAAATACACTAAAAATCCTATTAATATAATATTCCCATACACATTTGGTGTTTCTTTTCATACATGCTACTAAATACAATATTTATTAATTTTATTTTAATGGTGTTAAAGATATTGTGCTATATGCAAAAAAAAACTTGGATATCGTTGCACGCATCACTAATTCCTAAAAAACAAAATTGTATTATAATTAATTACATGAGATATTTATAACCTAGATTTTAAACATAACAATATTAATAGAAATAAAAAAATTTAACTACTACTTTCAAAGGTTTTATCTTAATAAAAAACATTTATAATAAAAAATATAATTTTTTGTATAGTATTTATTTGTTTGAAAATAATATTTTGTCAAATGAACTGATTTTTATGTCCTTTTATAAAGAATAATAAAATTAATTTTGGAAAATTTTAAAATTTTAATTTAAAGAAAACAAATAATTATTGTATTCATAATGTAAACTATCACTTATGTTTATTTTTAGGGATTTATAAAGAAAACTTCATTTTTGGTTGAATACTTAAAAGTAAAGAATTTTAATTCAAAACTTCTTTTTAATATAAATCATTATTATTGTTAAATTATATTTTATATTTTATTTAATTTTTCATTAGATAAATAATATATATATTAATATAATTTTGTTAATTGGAACCAATTTCAAATTGAAATTTTATTTTAAAGAAATTAAAACATTTAATCATTTTTTCTTAAAAACCCCATTGTCGTGACCAGTCTGTGGGATTAAATTAAAATTTATTCCCACCTTTTGTGTTATTGGAATCTATAAAAATTTATTCCATATTTTTATTTATTATATTTTATAATTTATAATTTCTAATAAGTTCAACTTAGCAGCGGCGTTACTGTAGATCGGCGGGTACTGTAGTGGTGGCAGAGCACTATAGCAACGGCGGTACTATGTGAGTACTGTAACAGCCGGGTTACTATTCACAGAATGGAAATTGGGCTAAAAAATTGGGCCAATGGGCTATGTTATGGGCTACAAGCCCACTAGGCCTTTGGGCTATGTAATGGGTCTCCCTCTACCCAGTTACAAGAGGTCTTTGATTTTCTTTAATAATAAAATGAGACTTCAACCCCAACCTTTAAAAAAATCGATTAAGAAAAAAATTAGAACCTAAATGGATAAAACATGAACATAAATCCAAAAATAGACTAGAAAATTTAATAAGCCCATTGTATATTAATATTTCTACACAATAATCACATTTATCGCAAATATATCATTTTTGGGCCACTTAAAATTGTAAAAAGATGGGTGGAATTCCCTTTCAAAAATTTAACAAGAATTTCATTCCTCCTCCGCTATAAAAAGGCAGTCAACACTCACACTTATTTACAATTATCATGCCATTTTTCTCATCCCAAATCTTCAAAAATATCCTCCCAATATATATAAATTCTTCCTATTATTTTCCCTTTGGTAAAATATCCCGTAATGTTATCTTTTCAGTGAAAACCTAAATGGGATACCCAAATATGAGGTAACATCCTTGTAGAAGATATTTTTTATTATATTCACCACATACCCCCCAAAATATCATGATTACATGATTATACAATAACCTCAACATCCTAAATATATTGAGAGATTTTTGTTCTAAATTTTATAACAACACATACACACACTTTCATCTAATTGGAGATGAACTTACAGTTCCTTTGTATGATTGAGCACCACCTCACAAAATGATGTTGTCCATGTTTCCTTTACTACGTTTTATTATTTTTAATTATTATGGGGAATATATTTTTATATAATATAAATTATATCTATAATGTATTTATGGATATGGAATTGTTATTTAGCACATACCTTCATGCATTTCATTTTCTAGAAACACAATAACTTCGTTTGTGGAACTCAGAGCGATGTGATTCAATCACACATTACATGGGTAGTATTACAGATGGGTTGAGTAAACATATATGATATATATAAAATAATAATTATAATATAATAATTATACATATATATTTCATTTACTTTATTTCTTATAAAAAGATAATTAAATGGAAAAAACATTCATGTGTAGGTACGACCAATCGTCTCCATGATTTGGTTATTCCATTAAATTGATCTATAATTTAAAAATTATTATAAAAAATTTTATATTAATATCATGTTTTACATTATGGAAATAATTAAATAAGTATCTATGTAACTGGATCAAGAATAAAAAGTCAAACCATTTACGATAAAAAAAGATGTTATTACCCAGAGCATAAATTTGGAATGGAATAATTAAAAATAAGTGGGTAATATAATGTCATATATGGTATTATATATATATGAATATGGTTATATATAATTTTTATTATAAACATATATTTATTATACATGAGGATATAATGAGTATTAATAGAGTCAAGACACAAGGTAAGGGGATTTCTATACTCACTTTCATTCCATGTGATTTATGCCTTATTAACCACTCTTTTATTTTGTGTGGTGTGCATTATTTTCTTTAATATATATTATTATTATTAAAAATATATTTTTTTACTTAAATATCCAATTTCAAAAATATCTTTCATGCGGTTTATAATTCAATGTTTACCAAATTTGTAAAGTAGTTTTGTCTCAATTTTTCTTCATTGAGACATGTACACTGATATACACCTATATTATTCTAAAAGGTGTATACACTGACCATTGAAATGTTATATCATTAATATCATTATATTAATGATATTATAAATTTAAAGAAATGTAATTTTATTATATAGATATTAGTATTCAATGTTACCAACTGTAAAGAGTTTATTGGGATTATTTCTGATTATGATTTCGTTGATGAAATATTACGATCCATATTTCAAGAAAACTCATGATAATTATTTTCATATTGTTAGTCGGTATTTTTAATGAATTATTATTATTTTTACAATCTTGATTACTTAAAATAATTAATATTATATTTTTATTGAATTATGACATTATAACTCTTTTCAGAGAGAAAAATGTTTTAATAAAAAATAATGTGTTAAAAAATAATTTCAAAAAATAATTTAAAATGATCATTTTATATAATATTTAAAGAAAAATAATATAGAAAATGACTCATTGTTTTCTATGGTTTTTTTGTAAAAATCAATATATTTCAATGAAAAATTATTTCACAAATGTTAATGGTTTAAAATGTGTTTTTAGAAAGAGAAAGAATAATTTACCCAAGAAATGTTTTTAAAAGATATTACTAACTTATTTTCTATTTCATTGAACATACATTGGTGTCAGACATTCCTTTATAGGTAAATGAACCATAAAAACTATTCAAAGTATTTATATGAATGATTTATGTTTTGAAGTCATGATGTTTATGAATCCTTATTCTCTTTCAGGGGTTTTATTCTTATGAAACAAGATTCTTTTAAATGTTTATGAATTGGTGAAATTATTATGAAACCTACCAATTTTTTACATGTAAGTAAGTGATTACATAATTATGAAACCCATTTAATTTCATGTGTTCTGATATGGATATTGATAAACTTTTGGAACATGTATATATGATTTCATTATGAGAGGGGTGGTACATATATATCCTTTAAATGAAATGGGTAATGATTTATATCTCATGAGATAATGAGGTTAATTACGTTAATGTGACTGATTCTACTATGGGAGATGTGGAAACCCAATCCACTATGAGAATATGGGGAAACCTGGTCCATAATGGGAAGATAGGAAAACCTGAGCACTTACAAGGAATGGACTACAAATGGGGATGATGTTATGTACCTCCTAGTAAATTTGGTCCCCATAATGTTCCCTGATAGGATATAGAAATTATACTTTATTTATTGAAAATTATGTGAGATGTTTATGTGTTGTCCAAAATTCCAGGTCTTATTCCTATGTTATTCTTTCATGTCTTATGATATTCATTTCCTTATTAATGATTTATTATTAATAGCCTATATTAATTTCATGATTTAATTTTATGATATTTGATATTTATATAATAATCTTATAATGTTATGATGACATTAAAATACTCTAATATGAATGTTTATGCTAACATTTCTACCTTTTTACCCTTAAAAAGCATTTGAGGTCACCCATTATTAGGTTTATTTTCCCCAGGTTATGAAGATATGTATGATGTATGAAATGTCTATATAGGGTGATATATATAAAGTAATTAGTCAGAGATAATGTACCTCACTTGTGTTATAATTTATGTGTTCTCATGATTCTAGTGGAATGAAACTACCATGACCATTGGGCACCAATTTGTGTAATGTATTATATACTTCGAAAAAGAAAATATGTAATTTTATTGTGTGGAAAGTGAGGGTTTCTCTAAAAATAATATTGGTCATGTCTATAACTCCTTATATATATATATGTAAATTATACATTATCCAAACTGTAAATGTATAATAATATTCATAATAAATTTTTAAAAAAATATTATCAAATGTTGTGATACTTAGTGGTTATTTAAATCAAACAATCAATATTTCATAATTCTTCAAATCTAATAAAATTAATGAATGTGTTTTCAATAACTAAATTACATAATAATCTATTTATTCATGAAAATGGTAAATTTCATTTCTAATAGTTTATTTCATTACACGAATCTCCCCATTAAAAATTTATCCCTGAAAATGTAATTTTATACAGTAGAACATATACGATGTTTTTTTTCAGCACCCATTCTAGTTCCCATGTTTATCCATCAAGATTTTTGTTATACCTCAATAAATTAACCAGGTGAGCTATTTTATTTGTTTAGAAAATTTTCTCATTGATCTATGATCATCAATTTATGGTCCACATATGATAGATCATTTTCCAAGTGTACCATGTCTGGATTTAGAATGTGTAATGGATCTTGAATTTACATCTTCGGGAGGAATGTGTTGAACTCATCATGTACTTGGGATATGTAATGTGAGAGTGAAATTTGATGGGCCATATCATTGATATGTTCAAGGATATAAAAATTTAATCAGATATCTTATACTAAGAATTCCATTATCCCCAAAATGCTTAATTTTGATCCAATATAATATATAAATTTTTTTATCTCTAACCACGAACTCTATATCACTGTGACCAATATATATATATATCGTTTCTATCAAGAATGGATGGATTTCATAATATATTATATAGATTGAACATTATTTTTCATATGTTGGAAATGATATATTCCCATCATCATTCAATCACCAAATTCATCCCATGAATGTTAGAGTTAGTCATATTTCCCAATATATATCCTTGTATGGTTCCATTAGAAAGTTAAAATTGTAATTGTGGTTATATGATAACTAATGTATGGATAGGTGTTGGTAAAAAAATAATTTGAATACCGTCACAATGTATTTCATCATATTCTCTAGAGTATGAATGGTATTAGTTTCGTCTGGATATTTATATGAGTGTGATAATATGTACAAAAACATATTTATGTATCCAATGATCGATGAAGGCATATCCATAACCACATGGTAAAACATAGATAATAATCTTACATAATAGGGAGTATCATAACCTGATGTCTTAAAAATTCCCATATGTAAATCCTGGAGAGTTAGTAATGAGATAGTATTCCTTGATCTAAATGAAATTCACCGTTATGATAATGTGATTGACAACCACTGTGATGGATTACTTTCCTTTAGTTTTCATAGAGAGTCCTATAAGGAAAACTATGGTTAAATTTATCAATTTCAATATTATAATTCTCAATGGTTGTATCCCAATATTAGACATAACTTTTTTAGCCATTACATATTTTAATATAAAGAATTAATATAATAATTATGTATTATCCCACTTTATTTTATTTGAGTAGATTATTTTATTCAGATCCATATACATCTCGGTGATTAAAGGGTGAATAAAGAAGGAATATCTATGTACACCAGTATGATGTACCTTCTTCATATTGTATTATTATGGGATATATATCTGAGAACAAATCATTATAACCCATTCTACAGTAATGTTTAAATCTAGAATATTTAGTACCATTTCATGTAGTACATCCCGAACCCTATGGAAATCCATGATCATAATGAGATTAGATGGTTAAGAATATATTTGAGCAATATGAGATGAATATCATTCCATTATTCCCATTTTTAACTTATACATATCCATCAATATTTGATCCCTTGTAATCATCATAATGGAAAATGTTACAAAATCATTTCGTGGTATAGAATATATCACATTGTATTCCTCCCATGATGGTAATGGATTGAACAAACATAATCTTATATCATATATAACCACAATAATTTGCCTCATATTGATTTAATTTGTTATAAATATTTCAATGATTCTTTTATTTTTCATATATATGTAACACATGTCCATTTAGAGATAATGTCATCAAATAGTCAGTGCGATGATCCTTGAATATAATTATAGATCAATAATTCGGTAGTACTACTCACAAATCATTAATTAGAAGGAAATTTAGTATATTAAATATTAATCAGTCATGGGAATAAAACCCAATATAGTTTTAGTTGAATTATTGTAGTTCCCAATTCATTCCTTGTTAGAGGTCAATGATTGTATATGTTTAGTGATTAAAATATTCTTTATCACTTTAAATCACTCCTCGTATTCATTATTTTGGAAAAATATAACACCATTTTGGGTTAGATTGGTTAATTATTTTGACAATAAAGATAATGCTTTCAAAAATATAAGATATCACCCATTTAATCCATGAAAATATATATTTCCATCACATATGTTGGTCCAATGGATCAATAAATTATCTATACTTTTGAAGGATCCATAAATATTCCAATTTTGGTGATTAAGTTCCCATGAATGTAAAATTCCTTAACCATAACACATATTTATAGTATATTTAAATATATTTTTATTATACATGGTTTTCAGTGCCTCATTTAAATGATAATATATTTTTATTATTCTTTAATAGTTTATAAGATTATGATTTAAAAATTATTCTTCAAATTTAATTATGGAAATCCCCAAAGACTATATTCATGAAGCATATACCGACTTTTAAAGAATTAGTGAGTCCAAATGTCATTATTATGAACTAATAGTGCTCGTACATTGTACAAAAATTATTGGTGGGGATAACCTCATTCATCACCTTTATTTGATTATATTACGACCAATGATCCACCATAGATAAGCTCATCACTACACATTTCTTATCGAACAATTCCTCAATCAATGGAAGGGGACAAATATTCATTATCATGATCAGGTTGACATGATGTCAATTTGTTTAGAGGGGAATCAATCCAACCTTATTCCTAAGGAAACAAAAAAATGCACCTAATAATTATCCACATTAATGTATAAACTCATTATCTTGATTATCACATAGTTTTTTTATCCAAAACTTATCATTATATAGTAGATATTCATTATAGAGTCTTGGATATTGAAAAATATCATGGCAAAAGTTTCATTGAAAACTCAATCTCTCAACTGGGAGGAAGATTGTGAATAGTTTTGGGAAAGATATTAGTAAATTTCCATAAAATGGACATGCATTAAGGATTATTTTTCCCATAGTATCCATTATATGACATATGTATTATTTATCCTAAGGGAATTATAAAAATTCTTAATATGGTGATTCAAAATAAGATCCATCATCCTCAATAAAAATCTTGAGAATCAGAGGGAAGATTGCAATATAAAATGAATATTTCCATATCATGGGATATGATGATTTATCTATACAAAGAAACAAATTCCAAGAATAGAATAGCATTGAAGTACACTAATGGGAGAATTGAATTGTTTTCTAGTAATTTCATCCCTCAATTTTTTTTCATGTAAATTATTATATTTTTTAGATGAAATGACAAACCCATTTTCATCTTCATCCGTAAGAAAACTTCTATATTATCATGTGGTGTTTGAATTTTTCTACTAAATATAAATGATATGAAGGAAATGTTGCAACTAGAATCATATATTATGTTCACTGTGCCTGATTTTATAACTAGAATACATTTTACTACATCATTGTTTAGATACACCACATTAGTTACGAGGGAATAAAAATCTCCAGGCCCTGGCGATTTTTTTTATCAGTTATCAACAATAATCATTATATTAGTTCATTGATTCACATAGTTTCCATGTTCCATGAATTTAAATAAATGGAAAATTTGATCATGGTTAATTATAGAATTAATTCCTACCAACACATTGGCTGGTTTCCCCTAATTTAATTTATTATTAAGGTTCCCATTATTCAAATACCTAAAGGCTTTTCTTGACCCCATTATAAAATTTATTGTATTTTTCCTATAAATATAATTTTTGGTGTGTTTGAAAATACTTATCCCAAGATATATGTCCATCTAAACCCTATAATTTAAATTCTTTTTCCACTACATATCTTTGGATGTCTTAGAACCTTAAGGTTATCTAATAATCATTTTAACATTGAAATAAAATCATAAATTTTCTCATAGCTTTCAGAGTTTCTAACTAGAAAATATTTTTTATATTTTTTTGATCCCACCATGTAATCGGTAATAATTACTTTTAGGGAGAATGAATAAGATGGAGGAATATCATGAATTTATTTTTATGATCACCTCATATTCCCATATGGATTTTTCATTTATTTTCTTTAGGATTATGTTGTCAGTCTCCCTTTTCAGTTGGATATGGTGAAGAAAATATTAATCAAAAAATATTATCATGATGTTTTCCAATCAATCTCTTTGATCTCCTCATACTGATTTATATTTTATCACAATTTTAACCATTTATCATCTTCTCCTTCCAAATGTTAAAAATCCATCAAAACTATCTATTTCTCATAGAATTTATGAAAAAATAAGATATTTTAAAGGGATTTGATCCATTGTAACTTGATTATAGAACAGAATATCCACTCAATATTAGATTCCTTCGTCTCATAATGGTCTAAATTGGAAATTTATTTTTCTACATCGGAGTTGGGTGTACCTACAGATTCATTTTTTTGAACCAAAAATTTTATAATTGAGAACATATAGTCAGGAGAATACCAATTCATACTCCCATCAGTTTGAAAATCTCATTTGGGATGTCTTCAAATTTCCTATGACAATGATTTTTTACTAAACTTCTCCCATTTCCATTACTTTACTCAAATATTGAGAAAAATATGGATTTTTTATTTTTGAACTAATAAAAAATCATATAAATATCAACAAATATTATAGGGATAAATAAAAAATAACATATATTTGTTAACCTAGGAATTTTTAGATTAGAATCCATGTTTTCCATCATCTATTTTCAAACACAAACTGTTATAACCATTTTTTCCTTTCATAATGGTTCTAATATATCTTGCTAACATAAAAAAATATTCCATGTCACTGTAATTATAGTTTTGTACGAAAGTCTATTTATTATTCACTAAGTGATGATACATTCAATATCAATGCACCTATTTTAGGGTTACTACCCCTAGGTACAACTTTAACAAAGTCTCATTAACTTTTAGTATCCAAAATGTTATTTGGATCTGTATAAAAGAAATAATCTAAACATTACAAAACTTTTGGGATGTTTTATCATTTTTATACATATTATGAATGATTTGATTATGTTTTTTTCCTCATAATCCACCAAACTAACTGGAGTTTCTTACAATACCATCTATGTAAATCCATATTTTATTCCCCTTTATTAATAGTTAATTATTTAAAAAACACTTAATATAATTACAGAAGATTATGTGTCCTAATTACTTTGGAATATTATATACATATCATGTTAATATGATCCTGGATATAATTAAATTATTTAAAACTCTAAAATATTATAATAAAATTTCACCATTCTTTAAAAACATCATATGATAATGTTAGTAAAATCATAAAAAATGGTTGGTCAATAAAGCCCATTAATGGAACAATAAATGAATAACATGATTAAAGTAAAACATTTGAGTTGAAAGGCATATCAAGATGACATAAATGGGTAACAAATCATAAAAATGAACATTGAATAATTTTATAAGATAATGGAATCAAGGAATCATATGAGTCTTCCAAAAAAAGAAAACTTTTAATCATAAAATTTAGTCAAGGATGACTGCCAAGAAATTATAACACAGCTTTGTTTGGATGACCACTGATGAACCATACATGGACACTCATTTTGTAAAAAATTACTCATTTAATTTTAGAGTTATATAATTTTTTTTACACCTATCACATCAATATTATGTACATCAATTTTTATTAAACATATATCACAAAAAAGAAGAATAGATTTAATAACATTTAATAACATGATTGTGGAGTTTGGGTTACATACCTAGATGTTCAGATAAATTAATTAAACTTTCATCTAGTTTAATACCCTTGAGTGTAAATATATATTGGTATTCAAAAAAAATCATTCAGTATATAAATATATAGAATAATTTATCTAGCATAATAAGTATACATGGAGGTTCATGAAATTATTTAATGAGCATGATTTTTGGCCTATTGTATAGACAATAATTATCATTATAACAAAATAAAATAATATATATTAAAATATTTAGAAATATTTACTATGATAATGTGTAGTTTTGAGACCTGGTGAGATCATAAAAAATTTCATATAAATATTAAATATCATTCCTATCACACATGAATAATATTTTGGAAATAATGGAAAATGTCTTGAAATTTCTATTAGATAAAATATATGAGGTCACAGTTGAATATAAAGAATGGGTCATAAACTAGGTATGGAAAAAAGATGGTTAGTGTGGGAATTCTATTAGAGGAATCCATTTGTGGGAGAATTTAATTAAAATATATAAATAAATTTGTTAATTTCAATTAAATTACCTAAAATGTTTTCCCATATAAATAAAAAGATATGGAGAATTTATACATTTACTTTCTTTACCCAAGGATAAGCGAGACTAGTTTTCACTATTTTACATTATAAAATTAAGATCATATGATAATCGACCACTAGATCAAAGTGAATTGAGGTGTAATGAATTCAACACGACATGTCCTTTATTGAAAACTAATTTATTCACCAATGATCGAACCAAATCAATGTAGGGAATTTATTTTTATAGATTTATTATATTTATAAATTAATCAAGTATAGGTTAATTAGAATAATTATATTTTTGTGTTTTCCAACCATCGCATGAGCCTTATAATGGGTTGATTCAATTTATATTCTCTTTATGGAATGTCTCCCACCATAGAGATTACCAATTGAAATAGTTGGTTCAGAACTATTGGTCCATGATGACGGTTACCATTTTTATGGTGATTCCCCAATCCCAATCATTCTTCGCATTCTTCACTTGTAGTATATATAATTTAGGTTCAACTTTTAAGGGGTAGGTTTGAGGGTGATCGAATCCCAAAATTCATGAAGGTATTGCGTAAGTCAATTGAGACAATTATTAAAATATGGTTAAGGGTAATTTTTGGGATGTGGGTGTTGATTCTAGTGAATCTATGATATGGGATGGATTAGGAGACTATGAGAGATGGTGGGATACATGATTGTAGTGTGAAGGTTTATTACATAAGGACCGAGATTCAATTACAGAGCACCATACAACAAAAAATGATTGTTGGAGATGTTTTAAAAAAATTATAGGGTGTAACCAGGCATGCATTTTAGAAGAGAAATTAGATATGGAAAATAAATTATTATTTCTATGTATATTATGAAGACCCTAACTAGATGGTGTGTAGTCTTAATGACACATAACATGTAGTTCCTCAGATATGGATGCTAGGGTTTTCGTATAAGTAAAATATCAAAAGCAAAGTGGGACCCTGCAAACCATGTGACATGGTGCTGGTGGCACAATGTGTACTCTGAGAGTACATGGACATGGATATGGTTAGACACAAACCATATACTAGCATATGGCCTGAAAAAGTGGCATAATATGATAGACACTTACACACCAATGAGTGTAATAGATTACCTTGAGTGGCTGAGACATGCCTTATAATCCCTTTACATGCCATGTAGTACTACAAGGCCAGTGAACAGTGTACTATCATGGAGATAGCCAGGTGTAGTTGTGACACCCCAAGCCTTGTGGACCCCTTACCCACTGTGTACATCCATTTTGGGGAAACATCTACCTCTATTATCTCCATCATATGGGATCGAATGTTGGACCATGAGTAGATTATTGAGTGTTTATCCATTTACAATGTGATATTGTACATAATATTGGATTTTGAGATATTATGGGAGATTTTGAAAGTGTGGTGTGACACTCGATGATGGAAGTGATTTCATATATCATCAAAGAGTGGTAACGCCTAATGGATTGGGCATGGGTCTCTTATATACCTAATAATTGTAACCCCTTAACAGATGAGGGTGTGGGTATGATCCTTACTAAGTGTTAACTCATGGCCAACTAGTGTGAGTCCCGTATTTATATACTCAGTGGTAACCCATGAAGGACTAGGGTGTGGTTCCAATATCTATATACGGAGTGGTACTACCTAACAGACTATGGAATGGTTGATCTATCTACCTACAATGTGGTACCACCCTAAAATACTATAGAATTTGTACTGTATATATATATAATAATAGGAACCCCTATAAGAGAGTACATCTTGTTTATTTTTTACATATGCGGAGTGTAAACCCTTGGGATAATAGGGCATGGGTCATCTATTTTGAGATTATTCCCCCTAGGCTATAAAACATAGTGTCAAGATGTGGGTATTCTAAATAGTTTATACTACCTATAGACATGAAAAATTATATTCATTATTGATGGACCAATTTATAATTATTAGTAGAAAAATTTCTTAGGCTTGGTTGTGAGATTAAGTTTTAATTTTATCTCAAATTGGAGTTTCTACGATGAAAATATATGAATATATTTATATTTTGTTTTTATTATCTATTATTATGGGTTGTGTTTTATTCTTCAATCGAATATGTAATTTCCCTCCTGTAGTTTTCCAGGAATCAGAATAGGAATTTATATACTCACCACTATATGAGATCTTCCCACATGGGTCATGAATTCTATAGATGATGGACATGACGAAAATGATTTCAATGTAGTGTGGCTATACATAGGAAAATTTGATTGAAAAATGTGGTTGGGGCTTGAATATAAGGATCAAGGATCTCTCAAATTTTATTTTTATGATATTTTTTGGTGGGGACATCAGTACCAGTTGGGAATGTATTATTTCCCTTTACATTTCATATTTTTCATTCTCCCACTTTTGTATTCCATACATGTTATTACAAGTATGTTTATTATGTATATGTTTATTTCATTAATTATTTTTCATCTAAGCTTATTCTTAGTAATGGTTGGGTGTATGATTTTATTTAATTTAGATAAAGAGCTCTAATTTTTGATATTCCACTCACCACTGGCCTCCAAAACATGGACTTTAGAGGTGGCCTTGGGGTAGTTGTGGCTTGCGTTTCTGTTATCCAGCTGCACCCTAGTGGATTAGGTTGCGAAATATTGTTAATATAGGTGGTTTAAAATTATTAATATGTCTAAACTGTTTTCTAAATTTCTGTTTTAGTTGGAAACATATATAAAGGGTGTCAAAGTTCTTCATTTGTTGAATTTAGGCCAAAGAGCCCAATTTTGGTGTGGCAGTTGACATATCCATTCACTGGATCTTTGAGTACCCATATCCCTACACAGTATACTGAGACATTAGTTATAGGGAATATTGGAAAATTCATTATAGGGTATTGAGTCATTTGACTTTTCTTCTTCAGTTATCACCCTGTATATATTTTCTTATATTTATGTGGTATACAATTATCAAATTTTTATGATACTTATTAAAATAAAATGATATATGTTACTGATTTTGTATCATGGTAATGATATTATGAGTGATGTTGCCTTAGCTAAAGGGACATTAGGTGAAGTCTTTCATCCAGGTAGCAAGGTAGTTGTACCCCCATCTATCGAGCATGTATTCATGAACATCAGGTATTTTGTAGAGGAACATTACTGTGTGGAGAGGGGAAATTCTATTCATCTGATGGGAGACATCACATGATGTGTTACTATCTAACCCACCATGCTGAGAAGGGCATGAAGATAGTATATGCACCACCATAGAATAGGCATTTCCATTATCAGGGTTCTCCAAAGCATAGATCGATAGAAATTTGAGAGGAACCTAGAAGCAAAGAATGTGGGGCTCTTAAAAGATGATATTTTGGTAGTGTATGATTTTAGAATGTATTTTTTCACCTCAACTATGAGGCTAATTATAGGATCATAGATGTGGTGGTTAGGGACATAGGAAGCTGTAGGCTATGGAGGCTTACAAACTGTTAGCTCGTGAGTTGATTATAGGTATGAACAATGAATTTTATACTCTTTAATTAGAAATATTATTCAATGTATCAATACATTCATTCACATAATTATTTATTTATCTATTTATGTGCCTCATATTTTAGACTTTATATAACAACTGTACTCTTTATTACACACATAAACATGATTTATTACATAAAATCATCACTTGATACAACATGTAAGATCAAGATTTCTAGTTTATATGGGGATTAGGTAAATTACAGAATGACTTAAAACATTAAACACAACATCTTTATTGAAAACTTTATTTACTTGTCCACTACATTCCTTTGTACTTAGCATTGTATGGGATAACCAGAAAACATTCATAAGAAAAGGGTGAGCTATAAAGCCTAGTAAGGGAGTAAACATGGGAAAAAATGAAGAATACATTACATGTTTGGACACAGGCATATCAATGGAGTGCACGAGAAACATGAACATATAGGTACGACATAGCATGATTATTATAACATGGAAATGTGGAAACAACATTTAACATGATTTTATCATGATATATGTCTCATTGAACATGGATCATGAGTAAACCATCATTGAACTTTAATTAGAATGAGTAAACCCTCAATTCACATGATTTTTCATGATACTAGTCTTTACTCAGTCCATTAGAGAGCAATCAGGGCACACCCTTATTAAACATTTCATTTCATGCATAAGTGTGCCACATGGATCATAAAACACAGAATCATTAAATATTGTGATTTATTCCACAATCAGGAATTATTGAATTCACACATGAAACTCTAGAATCATTAATTAAATTTTTAAAAAGTATAATACCCTTGATAGAGAAATGGGCATGATATTCATGACACAATGACTTTGGTTTGGGAAATCGCATTGCTATTTTAGCAGCATATCATCCTGACAAAACAATCCAAAAAATGGTTTATGAGAGAGAAAGGGGTGTCTCATAAAATTCACATGAAATGGACAGTATGGGGGTTCATATTGATACTTTTCACAACATATGTAATGGAATTTTCGTTTCGTAATACAAAATAATTACTTGAATGTAAATGAGGAGAGGAAAATTCCTTAATGAATTTTGGAATGGTTACAAGTGTACACGAAAGGCATTAATGAGTGCGAAAGGGGTATCTAATCATTAAAACATAAAGAGGATAGTGTGGGTAAGGTGAAAAATCAAACCCGAACATTTTTAATTGAAAATAAAAGGGCATAGCAACATAATGAAATTTGGAAAAAAAATGAGAAAACAATAAATCCATTACTTGGAAGTGTGATCTTAAAGGCATGGGAGTGGATTTATAGAGGCTTATTTAGAGGATGAGATGCCTTGAGAGGATTCTAGAGATAGGAGAAAAGAGTATGGATGAACAAAAAAATATTTGGGTAAAGAGGAAGAGGGAGCTTGTGGTGGGTTTATATATGAAAGGAGACGGAATTATTTATTATTTAGGTTTTGTCCACCACACATTAAACTAATCAATACCACAAACCAAACCATGGTATTTTCTGATGATTTTTTCTTAAGGGGATTGAATTTTTGTTTAAGGTCAATGGATGAACTTCTTAAAATATTAGGTTTCATTATGTGGAGGTGAGTCACACTCTTAAAGAAAACATTTCAAAAAGATAAAATGATTTATAAGTATATCCTAGTCCACTAAATCTTTTTAAAATAAATCAAAAAAATATAAAATCATATTATTTTAATGGTAATACAAATATTTTCAGAAAAATATGGTTTATTGTATCATATTACATCACTGTTGGTTCATTATTTATTCATAAAACAAATTATATACTTAAAAGATATTTAATTTTTACCCAAAAAAATCGAATGTCTCATAAAATTATGAATACCTAACTATTAGATAATTTTGACATCTTGATTCCAAAACAATATTAATTTTATGTAAATAATTTTATAAATATTTTAATGTTTACATTAAAAAACTGAAATTTATAAAAAAAAATTCACGGGTTTTGACAAAATCAGCTTTTTAACCATAACAAAATTTTTAATTATATTAAAAAAAATAGATGATCATTTATATTTAACAAGAATTAATTCAGAAATAATATTTATGTAAAATATTATTTGACTAAAAATTCCATTTATTCACCACAATAAATTTCTTAAATGAATATTAACTAAAAAATGGTATTTTTTCTTTAAAAACTATTTACAAAGTAACACTAATAAAATGAAAGTATATTCCCAATAAAAAAATGTAACCAATCATAGTACTAGGGTCTCGAATCATAACCCCTTATAACACCCACATACGACCGAAGGGTATGGTGTTCGATGGTGATAGACTCTTGGGGTGGCTCAGATAACATCGTTTGGGTGGTAATCTCTATAAACATACAATTTTCATGTAGGCGGTACAGTTCAAGCTTAATGTGTTGAAGCTCGTCTTGGGAATGGTCATGAGAAAATCCCAATAATGCCACCTTCTTTCCGAGCTCTGACAAATTGGTTTCACACGGGTAAAATCTATGGGATGACGTCATCGCTTCCTTTGTCTGAGTAAATTGGATTTGTTATAGCCCTATATTTATACTTAGGATGTCATGACTATTCAATGGATATATTAAAAATGGTAACAATTCTTAAAATTATTTTGAAATAAAAATAATAATAAAACCAAGAAAGTGTATAAGTTTTATATATTCATAATAATACATTTAATTAGATCAAGAGGAATTTTCATTAATGAATATTTTGGTCCTTACAATCTTCCCCCCTTAAGATATTTCTCCCTCAGAATTGACTTTTCCCACATTGAATAGTTGCAGGTAGCTCTACTTCATTGTTTCCTCTAATTTTCATGTTGCCTCTTCAAACTTGGTGTTTCACCACAACACCTTCACTAGGGGCATTGTGTTATTTCGTAGATATTTTTCTCTACATTCTATGATCTTCACTATCTTATCTTCATATAAGAGGTTATTATTCAATGGTAGAACCTATGGATTTAGTACATGTGATGGGTCAGGTATGTACTTCCTCAAGAGTGATACATGGAATACATCATTTACTTGTGATAGGTTCGGTGGGAGTTCTAATTGATATGCCACCACTCCAATGCGATCAAAGATCTCAAAAGGGCCAATGAACCTTGGACTAAGATTTACTTTATTCAAAAATCTCATAACACTCTTCCATGGTGATATACAGAGGAATATCATGTATCCGATATCAAACTCTAGGTATCGTCAACGATTATCAGCATATCTCTTTTGTCGACTCAGAGCTGCATTAATGTGATGTTGGATGGTCTTAAACTTCTCCAGCATTTCCTCGACCAACTCTAGACCATTGATTTTTAGCTCCCCAATGTCATCCCAACAGGCTGGTGTTCTGAACCACTTCACATACATGGATTCATAAGGAGCCATTTGGATGCTCTAGTGGAAACTATTATTGTAAGAGAACATAACTAAGTGGATATGTTGATCCCATCCACCTTTCAATTCCATTTAGAATGATCTCAACATGTTTTCAAGTGTTTGGATAGTCTTCTCAGATTATCCATCATTTTGAAGATGATAAGTTGTACTAATGTTTATCTCATTGTTCAGAGCTTGTTGAATACTCTTCCAATACATTGAAGTGAATCTCATAACTTGACCGGATACAATGACCAAAAATATTCATTAATGGAAATCCCTCTTGATCTAATTAAATATCTATTTATGTAATATGTTTATATTAAATGTCAACTTCTTTGGTTTTATGTTTTTGGATCTTAAAATATTGTTATAAATAATGACCGTTGCTAGTATAGTCGGTGAACAGTGATTATGTGATTAGTATAAATATAGTGCTTTAAAAAATCCTATTTAACCAAAAAAATGAAGCGATGACCTCATCCAGTAGACATGCCCCATACAAATCCCATTTTTCAGAGCTTATAAAGTAGGTTGCATCTTTGGGCTGCACTATTGACAAATCCCAAGCCGATCTTTAATATGTTATGATCGAGCGGGACCGCTTAAGAGAGAAGTGTAAGTTGAGAGAGATTACCACCCTAGCAATGTTATCCGAGCCACCTCAAGAGTCTATCACCATTGCACAACTTACTCTTTGGCCTTATGTGGGTGTTATAAGGGGTTATGTAACAAGAACTTATCACTATGGTTATGTACATTATTTTTGTATATAATAAGGAATATACTTTCATTTTATTATGGTTACCTTGTAAATTGTTTTTCAAGAACAAATAGTATTTTAGTTAATGTTGCACTATGAAATATAATTTTGATGAATTAATTTATTTTTTAATTAAATAATTTTTTAATAAAATATTATTATTAATAAATTAATTTTTATTAAATATAAATGATCATATAATTTTATTAATGTAAATGTAATTTTTTTAAGGTATGAAATCCATTTTTTTCAAAACCCATGAATTTTTTTATAAATGTCAGTTTATATTTTAAAAGTGAAAATTAACATATTTAGGAAATTATTTAGATAAAATGAATATTATTTCTGGAATCAGGATGTTGAAATTATAAAACGGTGAATTTTTCATAATTTTCTGAGACAGTCAAATTTTTGGGTAAAAATTTAATACAGTTTAAATATATAATTTGTTTTATGAAATCATAATGACCCAATAGTGATGCAATAAAATATTATAAACTTTATTTTCTGCCAATATATGTTTTTCCATTAAAATAATTTGATTTTGGGTTTGTTTGATTTATTTTACAAAGTATTAGTGGACCCTTCATGGCATATTAAACATTTTGTATTTTTAAATTGTTTCCCTTTGGAGTGTGACTCACCTCTACAAAAGAAACCCCATTATTTTAAGAATCTTGGACTTTGGACATATAAAATATTGTTTTTCACTCTGCTTTGGAAAAAAACATGGGCAAAATCCATGGTCTGGTTTGTGTTTTTGATTAGTTTAATGTAAGGTGTCCCAAACCTAAATAATAAACAATTCCTTCTCCTTTCCTATATAAACCCACCCATGATCCCACTTCCAACTCACTAAAAGTCATTGGAGTTAGTCCAACCTCTTCCCTCCTATCTCTTAAATCCTCCCATGGTTCCCCAAGCTACCATTAATCCTCTCTCATGCCTCTCTCAAGCCTTTGGGATCACACTTCCATATAAGGGATTTCTTCCTTTCTCATTTTTGTCTAATTTTTTTAAGTTGTTATTCCCTTTTTTAAAAATAAAAATCTTGGCGGTATGATTTATCAACTCCCCTATACTATCCTCTTTATTTTTCAGTGATGGTATTCCCTTTTCTCTCTCATTAAAGCCTCCCATGTACACCCGTTACTATATAGAAATTCTGAAAGGAATTTCTCTCTCCTTATTTTCATTCAAGAAATTATTTTGTATCATGATTTTAAATTTCATTACATTTTATGGGGACATGTATCTATATTATCCCCTTACATTCCATGTCATGTAAATATGATGAGACACCCGTATCTCTCCCATCAACCATTTTTATGAGTTCTTATGTCACGCTGTTATGCCGCCGAAATTGCACCGTGCTTTTCCAAGCCAAAGTCATTGTGTAGTTAATACCATGCCCATTTACCAATCAAGGGTATTCAACATTATGAACATTTACATATTATTTAAATATTTTCATGTATGTATTCTACATTTGTTTATCATGGAATCAATGATAATGATGAATGAATCAATGTTTTATGATCTATGTGGCACACTTATGCATGAAGTGAAATGTTTAAGAAGGGTGTGCCGTGATAGTGCTCAAATGCATTGGGTAAAGTATAGTATCATGATATGTCATGTGAAATGGGTTATTACTCATTATAATTAAATTGTAACTACATTTTACTCATGATTCATGTGTAATGAGGGTTTACTCATGATCCTTGTGCAATGAGACTTGGCTCATACTAATTTCATGTTAAGTGTTGTTTCACATTTCCATGTTATGATTATCATGCTTTATCATGCCTTTATGTTTATGCTTCTCTTATTCTCTATAGATAATCCTATTTTCTAACATGTATTGTATTCCTCATGATATTCCATGATTATTCGCTTAGTAGGCTTTATAGCTTACCCTTTTCATTTTCATGTCCTCATGTTATCCTATGAAATGCTAAGTAAGAGGGAATGTAGTGGTCATCTTAAAGAAGTTTTAAATAAAGATATTGTAATTCAGGTTTTAAGTTGTTATTTAATGATCCTAAGTCCCAAAGACACTAAACCTCTTTATCTTCTATGTTGTATCATCTGAAGTTTATGTAATAAATTTTGGTTAATTGTGTCATAAAATACTAGGGTTTTCATAGTTTTTATCAGAGGATAGGTTTAATTATTTTTGGTATTATGATTAAAAACCCCAGTAAAGACTTAGAGACAAGACTATGTATAATGAAAAAATACCTATGTTTTTGTGAGTACTGAGTAAGTGGTTTATCAATCAAATACATCCCTGACTGTATATGATCAGGTAGAGGTGGCTCTGGCACATAAGTATCCTAGGTGTAAAACCCGAAAACACCGCTTTGAGATAGACTCAAACAAGAACTGGTGCATGAAAATGGGCCTTACTGCACTCTTGATTACGACACTCCCGGGGGATATTCATTGATAAATTCACAAGCATAGTATGAACCATTATTAATTGACTAAAAGTTTCCCTAAGAATATATGTTAGAAAGTAGATCATGGATAACATAGACTGAAGTAAATAAATTCATATGTTAATTAAATAAAAGTTATTTATAAGTCATCAGTTTTGTCCTTGTATTACACTTTATGTGTTACCCCTAACATTTATTTTATTCCAGCCAGTGGCCAGTAATAGGAGGAATCAGGCTAATAACCGATGTGAAGATCAATGAGATGACTGTACTAATGAGATTCCCAATCTAATGGGACTGGGAATCATGAACATTGCCCCACTTCTGTCTCAACTAACTCATGATTTGAATATAAACATGGGTCAAGAGGAACGTTCAACCCCCCAAAAAAAGAACAAATCGCTATCGAGAGCTTCATGAGACAAATGCCTCATACTTTTAATGGATCATCTGATCTCTCAATCACTGAACAATGGATCAACCCCATTGAAAGGTTCTTCACTATCCTTCAATGTCATTAACAAGAGAAGGTTCTCATGGATGCTTGTCATATGTAGGGTGATGCTGATCAATGGTGGACATTGATCAAAAATATGAATCCTGAGAAGGAGGTGGAGGCATTGGAAAGGAAGTATTTCCTGTAGATGTTTTTTGATAAATATTTTTCGTGCGCCCTCTGTCTTAAGATGGAAAGGGACTTCCTAGACCTCAAGAAAAAAAGGCGACGAATCTGTTGGAGTGTACTAGGAAAACATCACAAGGTTTTCATGATACACTTCCAGTAATGTCGTTATCCCGGAATGTATGGTTGACCGCTTCATTGGTGGGCTGAAACCTAGCCTGTGAAAAGAAAGGGCGATCATTGACTTCGACAGCTATGAGAAAATGGTCTGATGTGCCCTCAAGGTCGAAATGGAGATCATAGAATCTCAGGGGTATAATGAAGATATGAAGCGTAAGGTGTACTTAAATACTGGCAGTCCGATGGATAAATACAATAGTGCTAAGAAGATCCAGCACCCCACTAGCCAAAGGTGTGGAAAGGAAGCACCATGGAAATTAATTGAAGGGGGAGAGGAAAGGATTTAGGTGTGGAAGAGAAGGGCACCTTGTTGTTAACTGAAGACAAGAAAAACCCGCGACTGCAAAAGAGGAGAGGAATGCTCTATTAGAACCATAATGCAGTTTTCATTGTAATAATTGCAATGAACCTGAGTATCTTGAAAATCAGTGCCCTAAGCCAAGTGTTTTTGGAGGTAACCAACAACTTCCAAGGCAGCAAGGGCGATCTTCTTCCATCACTACTTCCGAAGTGATCCCCGACAACGAAATTGTGACCGGTACACTAGTTATTCATTCATGAAAAAGAAACATACTTTTTTATACAGGTTCTACGCAATCTTTCATATCTAAAAAACATTATTAGTACAATCCCAAAACCACCACAAATCATGGAAGTGAAGATGTCAGTGAGTACAGAAAATGGGGAAATCATTGCGTCCCATGAATATAACTCCTCCCATGTTTTAATTTGTGAGTTTAACTACCTAGTGAACCTCATCATACTCCCTATGGTGGAATTTGATTCAATTTTTGGCATGGATTGGATTTACTTATATAGAGCCAACATAAATTTCCGTGGGAGGGAAATCACTCTCCTTGTGGAGAATCGACCCTTCGATTCATTACAAGTGCAACGAGGAAGATGAATCTTCTTTAGCTCCATCATATCAAGTTGGATATTACTTCCCTATGATCATGTGTATCTAACTCTGATGATTGAGTCTATGGAGGTAACCATCCTAGAATACATGATTATTGTGAGGGAATTCGCTGATGTGTTTCTTGAGGAATTTCCTGGGCTTGCTCTTAGAAGAGATTTTGAATTCCCAATTGATCTTATACCTAGGGAACTGCCAATATCCAAGACTCCATATAAAATGGATGTTGAGGAGCTTATGGAGTTAAATAAACAATTACATGAGAATATGGATAAAGGGTTTATACGCCCAAGTGCTTCACCATGGTGTGAACCTGTAACACCCGAGACTTTTATAAGAAATATTTTGTTTTTATGTTATATAAATCATAAAAGGAATATTTAACTACACACAACACTATATTGGCTTGATTTACACGCAATCACAACCTTCCTTGAAAGCTTGCGTCGTACGCAATACCGACTTTCACTAAACAACGATATGCTATTAAAATACTATTAAAACTAGCCGTTATGAATAGTAATAACCAACTTTTTAAGTTTTTTAAGTTTTATTTTTCAAAATGGACTTCGTTTTTGGATTCGGAATATCGAAATTATCCTAGTGTGAAATTTTGGCATTTTTCTGGAAACTTTTAATTTTTGATGAATAGTGAAAACACTGGGTTACTATTTAAAAACCGACTTTTTATTTAAATAATTATTTATTTTATTTAAATTTATTTAAGGTCAAAATTAACACATAATACCTATATAAGTTCAATGTAATTCATTTGAGTAAGTTTATAATAATTTTAGATATATAAAATTTTTATTGAACTTTTCACCGTCTTTTACCCACCTCCTAGGAGAATTTGCAAATTTACATAAAACTTAATTTTACCACTTCTGTGAGTGGAATTTCAAAAATCCAAGAGACACGGTTGATGTCAGTAAGTAAAATGTGGTTCAATGAAATGAAAATAATTTTTGATGAATAGTAACTTTTTACTTTTATTTACCACGGTTAAAAGTAAATAGGGTAATTAAGGGTAAAAATGATATTATTATTACCCTAACACAGGTCCTAATTCTATTTTATAAGTTTAATTCAACCAAAAAAAACCTTAGCAATAACATATGACCATTTAGGCCCTCTTGTATTAGATTAGGACATTTATTATTAATTTATTTAAAGAAGGGTTAAAATAGTTAAAATCAAAGTTTAATAAGTAAATAATTTTTAATATAGGGTTATACATAAGATAAATTCGACTATAAATATTCATTAGAAAGATAAAAATATTTCCAACATAATGATATTTTATTTATAATTTTTAGACATTAAATATTATAATTTATTTATGACACAATGATGATGTAGTAATTATCTTATTAATGAAATATTGAAATAATTGATGTTATAAATACCCAAGTAAATATAATTTGAGACTTTTTATGAATTCAAATAATTTTATATGTTAATATGAAATGTTAGTATTGATGTGATTCACTTTTTTAGAACTAATCTTTCTGTTATGATTTTCCCAAAAATCAATTACCAAATAGTATCAAAATTGACATAAAATAGTTTTTAAAACAAATATTATATTATTAATTATTATTTTATTCCTAAAAATCTACGGTTCGTCCAAATGACTTAGATAAGGTTATATATATTAATAATAAACAACTTGGGGTTCGTTTTTCTTGTTATAGTTAGTTTATTAACCTTATAGAGTAAGAACACAAAAAGACACGGTAAAAGTAAAATTATTTAACATAAAGTTAAATCTAAATGATAATGTTAAAATAGGAACCTAAGTTTGTCTAAATTATATTGGATGAGAGTATTTCGACCCACCCCCACCTTAGCTTCGAAATAAATCAATTTGGAGCTATTTAAAACCGAATATGTCTTTATAATAAAATAATATTTTTAGTTTTTCCAAAGGTGCCTCTCTCCTCCCTTATAAAAGGGAACCTCCTCCCTCTCTTCCTCACACCATTTTGAGCCTTCAATATCGGTAAAAACCTGAAAATTTATCTTCTCCACTTCCCTATAAACATATTAGATGTCCTGGTCTTCTTCAAAGATCAATTTTGGTGCCCTAAAAGGAGGTCTCAAAGAAGCGCTTCAAAGAAGAGGTAATGTCCGTTACCGATTCTTTCAACATTATTTCTTCATCCACTTATTCTGAATTAGTTGTTTCATTATGAATTAATAACATCAGTATCAATAATATACTGATATTTTATTATAAGTATGAAACAACCCTATTTCACCATCTATCCATCCTACGGAAAACGAAATCACCGCGCGTGCGTACGTACGGAATACCGTCTCCACGCCGTGGTGTAATCTATTTTCCACCACCACCTTACATGGATGGGTATAATGCTGTAAATAATTAATATATATGATTATTTTAAAGTGATATTTATTCTGAAATAGTATACATACACTTCAATACAATTCCACGATCATGGGAACGATATCATTGCTCGTGCATACGTACGGAATATCGTCTCCACGATGTGATGCGACTCGTTCTACATGATTTTAATTGCATAATGATTACATAAATGAATTGAGTGAATAAATATGATATATATTACACCAATACCATTCTGGAAATGAGGTATCTAAAACATAAAAATAATAATAAGAATTTATTCGACAAAACACGCATAAGAACAAAAAGTAATAAACACCCGAATAACAAGTAGAAATGAAATATTACTAATAATAAGCTAAGAATATGACCATATATGATATCATAACAATGATTATGATTCTGGAATAATTCAATGACATTATTTAAAAAATTATACAGGAGGTTCAGACACTTATGAAGAAAATCAGACCTAAGGTAAGGGAAAATATCACAATCTCATTTTTATCCGAGATTGTTTATAATTTGGTATTTAATGGGGTGTATTCTATCATCCACATCCATGTTTCCTCAATATGTAATATAATTTACATCCAACTACAATTGTTTGAATCAAATTTTACCCTTAAGTGAGTTTTTAGTAAAATATATGAAAGGAATCTTTTGTCGTTTTTCGTACGAGGTACTTTTTTACTTTTCCGACAAAAGTATGAGAAGAATGTTTTTTTAACTTATACGGCATGAATGGATTTTTAAAACATTATTTCCAAGAAGATTCCTTTATAAGTTTTCAAGTTTATTTTTAATCAACTTCTTTTAGTTTATAATTGTATGACATGTTAAGAAAGGAAAAGTGTTTTTGAAGAAGAAAGGATATTTTCCTCAAGAATGGAGTTCATGTGTTTTATAAAAATTATTTTCCATATAAGATAATAATAGGTTATGTTTCTATCTATATTATTACCCTGATTTGATTATTTTGTGATGGAATTATTTTTATGAATTCCTTTATCTTATATGAATTGTTTTATTATGTCACGATGTTTAAGATTCCCATTTTTATTACATGGGTTATGATATGATGTATAGTTTATGATTTTGTGGCACACATAATAATGGTTTCATTATGAGATGGGTGAGACCTATATATCCCTCCAATTCATTGGGTAAAGATTTTATATCTCATGAGATAGACATGGCTGGAACGGCAGGTTAAACCGTTTCTGTGAAACAGGACTGAAACGAGGAATGAACTCGGTTCAGAAATGGACTTTGTCCACTAAGATAGTCTTGAAAATGAGTATTGACTAATAAGAAATGATTCTATATGATTATGTGTGTATGCCACAAAGATTCATGTTTAATGTTGGTATTATTGTGATTACATTTCACTATCATGATTTATTCCATGTTATGAAATTATTATCTCTTTTGTAGGGTAAGATTTCCAAAATGTTAAGTTTTTATGAATATGATGTTATTGATATTTATCTTGTTTACCCTTACTGAGCATTTGAGCTCACCCTTTTCTATGTTTTATTTCCCCAGGTCCTGAAGAAGGTTATTAAGTAATATATGCCAAAATGGACTATAGATATGATGAAATAAATGGGAGATAGTGTAGACGCTTTATGAACCAGTTGTTTATGTTTCCCAGTTTCTAAAGACACTATACCTATACGGTCCTTCCATGGTTTTGTTATATGTTGTAATAAGTGTACTTCAATTTTTATGTATTAAAAATGTATGTAAAGTATGGGTTGTTATAGTTGGTATTAGAGGAAAGGTATAGTCAACCTTTGGAAACTAGGATGTGAAAGCCTTAGTAAGAATCCTAAGGATAAGTCTAAGCATAGAACACAATCTTAGTGTTTTAGAAATGGCCATGAATAACCTAGGATAAGACCTTAAGTGTGAAATTTTATTCTTGATTATGTGGTTTTCCTATTATAATTACTATTGATCACACTATTCTTCTTGGTTTTAGTCAATGGCTGGAACCCGAAGGAATCTTGTTAATGCGGAATGCGACGGGCAATGCAATGATTATGCCCCTGAGCAACCAAACGTTAAGGGAGCTAGAATGCAAAATCTTGTAGCCATGATCACACAACTTTCTCAAGCTATGAATCATGAAGGACTTCCAAACGAGCAAAGGAAGGAGAAAAATTCTGTTGAATCCTTCATGAGATGGCGTCCACCTTCATTCAGCGGGCCTACTGATCCATTAGTTGCTGAACAATGGATTAGTTCTAATGAAAAGATATTTTCAGTTCTTCAATGTTATGAACATGATAAATTCATCTTAGTAGTGTATCATTTGGAAGGTGATGCTGATCAATGGTAGAATATTATCAAGAATATGAGGCCAAGATATGAAATTGAGTCCATGGAATGGGATGAGTTCAAGAATTTTTTTTCAATAAGTACTTCCCTCGTATTCTCCAAACAAAGATGGAGAAGGAGTTTATTGAACTAAAGAAAAAGGATGATGAATCTGTTGGTACCTATGCGTAAAATTTTAGAAGACCTGTAAGGTAAGCTTCTAGGATTATTATCCAACCTGAGAGTAAGATCGATCGATTCTTTAGGGGCTTAAAACCAAGTATTCGAAGGGTGTTAGCCATAAGAGACTTCAATAGCTACGAGGAAATAGTTCGATGTGCTCTCAATGTTGAGATGGAAATTGAAGTAACCCATCAGTCATATGGGTTTGATAAGAAGAGGAAAATGGAATTCAAAGGAAAATCTAAAGAGAACACTAAAAAGAAGATGAGCTTTCCCTTATTCTCAATGTTTGGAAAGAAACATGGAGGGAGTTGTCTTAAAGGGACAAGTAAATGTTTCAAATGTGGAAAGGAAGGTCATCGGGCATTTGAATGCTGCAATGATGGGAAGAAGATGTCTAATGAAGCAAAAAAAGGAAGGGATACACATAATGAACCTACTACACTTCAATGTTTCAAGTGCAAGGAGATGGGGCATTATGCCAATCAATGCCCAAATCCAAGGGTTGATGATGATGGTCGACTTCAACAAACTCTTAAGGCCAAAGACAAAGGAAAGTCACATGCAATTTCTATCAGTAATGTGGAGTACGATAATGAAGTGGTGAAAGGTACACTTACCATCCACTCTAAAGTAGCAAATGTTTTATTTGATTCTGTATCCACCCACTCTTTTATTTCTGAAGAATTTTCTAAGGTTATCACCGTATTACCCCAACAATTAGATGTTGAGTTAGCTGTGACAACCCCTAATGGCACAGTAGTCGCATCAAAAGTTTATAATTCTTCTCTGATTGATGTTTGTGGGAAAGTGATTCCTGAAAATCTTGTGATCCTTCCTATAGTAGAATTTGATGTGTTTCTTGGAATGGATTGGATTTCTTTATATGGAGATCATATCAATTGTCAAAGAAGGGAAGTCACATTTCATATTCCAGATCAATCTATGATCGTCTATCGATGCAAGGATGAACATAACCTTCCAGTGGAAATTTCTTCCATCTTATGGGTCTTGATTCCACTAAATTAAGGTTATTTATCTCAAATGGTTGGTGAGAAACTCACGATTAAGAATATGCCCATTGTACGGGAGTTTGACGATGTCTTTCCGGAGGAATTACCGGGTCTTCCACCAAATCGTGAAGTTGAGTTTTCAATAGAACTCGTACCGGGTGCTTTACCTATTTCAAAGACACATTATATAATTGCCCCAATTGAGTTGCAGGAATTGAAGAAGCAAATCCAAGAGAATCTTGATAAGGGGTTCATACGCCCTAGTGTTTCACCTTGGGGAGCACCTATCCTGTTCGTTAAGAAGAAAGATGGATCAATGAGACTCTACATTGATTATCGAGAACTTAACAAGATCACTATCAAGAACAAATATCCTCTCTCGCGCATTGATGACTTATTTGACCAACTACGCGGAGCTCAATACTTTTCCAAGATTGATCTTAGTTTAGGGTATCATCAATTAAGGGTCAAAAGGGAGGATATACCAAATACGGCTTTCCGTACAAGGTATGGACACTATGAATTTATAGTGATGCCATTTGGTCTTACTAATGCCCCTGCTATCTTCATGGATCTGATGAATAGAGTCTTTAGAGACTATCTTAATCAGTTTGTGGTAGTATTTATAGACGATATTCCTGTATATTAAAATATCAAGGAAGAACATGAAGATCACTTGAGAATTATATTGAAGACCCTGAGAAAGGAGAAGCTTTATGCCAAATTTACCAAGTGTGAAAATTGGCTTCAAAAAGTTTCATTTTTGGGTCACATAATCTCAAAAGAGGGGATATCTATGGATCCAGCAAAAACAGAGGTTATCGAAAGATGGTCGAGACCAACAACAGTAACTGAGATCCGAAGTTTTCTTGGTTTGGCTGGATATTACCGACATTTTGTGAAAGATTTTTCAAGATTATCTAATCCACTCACCAGGTTGACTCGAAAAGGAGTTAAGTTCGTGTGAATGGAGGAATGTGAAGAGAATTTCAAGGAGTTGAAAAGAAGGTTATCCAGTGCACCTATACTCACACTTCCTTGTAGGGAAGAAAGATTTGTGATATACAGTGATATATCCAAGAAGGGATTGGGGTGTGTTCTTATGAAAAATAATATGGTGATAGCTTATGCCTCACGACAATTGAAAATACATGAGAAAAATTTCCCAACTCATGATTTGGAGTTAGCTGCGGTAATCTTTGCATTAAAGATTTGGAGGCATTATCTTTATGGAGAAAGGTGTGATATTTATAATGATCATAAAAGTTTAAAGTATATTTTCACACAAAAGGAGCTGAATATGCGCCAAAGAAGATGGTTGGAGCTGATTAAGGATTACAACTGCTCAATTCATTACCACCCTGGGAAAGAAAACAAGGTGACAGATGCATTATGTCGACCAGACCATGCCAGTTTATCCATGATGAGGATCACAAAAGATCCAATATTTATGGATTTACAAAGGATGGGTCTTGGAATTATAATGGAAGGGGAAAAATCTTACCTTTATCAAATGAATGTTCAACCATATATACATGTGAAGATTAAAGAGGCACAGAAAGAAGATGTAGAGTTACAAAAGAAAGTGAAAAATGTTCCTGAATTCAACCTTGATTGTGATGGGATAATAAAGTTCAAGAATCGGGTTTGTGTTCCTCCCATCCCCGAATTAAAGAAGGAGCTGTTGGATGAGGCTCATAGTTCTTCATTCTCTATTCATCCTGGAAGCACGAAGATGTATAGGGACCTGAAAGAGTACTTCTGGTGGGATGACATGAAAAGAGATGTTGTTGAATATGTCTCTCGATACTTGGTTTGTCAGCAAGTTAATGCTGAGAGACAAAAGTATAAGGGGATGTTACAACCATTACCCATACCCGAATGGAAATGGGAAAACATCACTAAGGACTTTGTCACAAGACTTCCTAAAACATCCAAATGCAATAATGCTATCTGGGTCATAGTTGATCATCTTACAAAGTCTGCACACTTCATTGCCATTATAGAGGATTTCTCTCTGGATCAGCTTGCCAGGATATATGTAAAGGAAGTGGTAAGATTTCATGGAGTACCACTTTCTATTATATCTGATCGGGATCCGAGGTTTACCTCAAAATTCTGGTGAAGTCTTCAGCATACTCTGAATACAGAGGTGAGTTTCAGCACTACTTATCATCCTCAGATAGACGGTCAGTCTGAGAGGACGATTCAAATTCTAAAAGATATGTTGAGAGCTTTCTCTATGGATTTCAAAGGTGGTTGAGATCAAAACCTACCTTTGGTGGAATTTTCTTATAATAATAGCTTTCACTCTAGTATTCAGATGGCTCCTTATGAAGCTCTCTATGGAAATAAATGCAGGACTCCAACTTGCTGGGATGAAGTTGGGGAAAGAAAGCTATTAGGACCTGATCATGTTGATGAGATGGCAGAAAAGGTCCGATCTATTCAACAACACAGAAGTGAAGCTCAGGGTCGACAAAAAAGTTATCCCGACAACCGAGGAAAAGACTTAGAGTTTGAAGTGGGTGATAAAGTGTTCTTACGAATATCTCCTTGGAAGAGAGTAATGAGATTTGGGAAGAAGGGAAAGCTGATCCCTAGGTATATCGGTCCTTTCGAAATACTGGATCGTGTTGGGAAGGTAGCTTACCAATTGGAGCTTCCACCGAATCTCTCTCAAGTTCATTATGTGTTCCATGTATCTCTCCTGATAAAGTACATACCTGATCCTTCACATGTACTCAACTCAGAAGTTATACCGCTGGAACAAGATCTTTCTTATGAAGAACAGCCGATAGAGATTCTCGATCGTAGTGAAAAAGTCCTACGGAACAAGACCACTCGCTTGGTGAAAGTTTTATGGAGGAACCACCAATTATAAGAAGCTAAATGGGAGCTTGAGGATATAATGAGGGAGAGGTATCCTCATCTGTTTGTTACAAGTGATGAATTTCAAGGGTGAAATTCATTTTAAGGGGGGTAGAATGTAACACCCGAAACTTTTATAAGAAATATTTTGTTTTTATGTTATATAAATCATTAAAGGAATCTTTAACTACACACAACACTAGCTTGGCTTGCTTTACACACAATCACGACCTTCCTTGATAGCTCGTGTCGTACACAATACCGAGTTTCACCAAACAACGATATGCTATTAAAATATTATTAAAACTAGTCGTTATGAATAGTAATAACCACTTTTTGAAATTTTGTAAATTTTATTTTTCAAAATGGACTTTGTTTTTGGATTCGGAATATCGAAATTAGCCTAGGGTAAATTTTTTGTATTTTTCTGGAAACTTTCAATTTTTGATGAATAGTGAAAACACTAGGTTACTATTTAAAAGCTGACTTTTTATTTAAATAATTATTTATTTTATTTAAATTTATTTAAGGTCAAAATTAATACATAATTCCTATATAAGTTAAATGTAATTCATTGGAGTAATATTATAATAATTTTAGATATAAAAAATTTTTATTGAACTTTTCACCGTCTTTTACCCACCTCCTAGGAGAATTTGCAAATTTACATGAAACATAATTTTACCGCTTTTGTGAGTGGAATTTCAAAAATCCGAGAGAAACGGTTGATGTCAATAAGTAAAATGTGGTTCAATGAGATGAAAATAATTTTTGGTAAATAGTAAATTTTTTCTTTTATTTACCATGGTTAAAAGTAAATAGGGTAATTAAGGGTAAAAATGATATTGTTATTACCATAAAACATGTCCTAATTCTATTGGATAAGTGTAACTCGACCAAAAACAACCTTAGGAATAAAATATGACCATTTAGGCCCACTTGGATTAGATTAGGACATTTATTATTAATTTATTTAAAGAAGGGTTAAAATAGTTAAAATCAAAGTTTAATAAGTAAATCATTTTTAATATATGGTTATACATAATATAAATTAGACTATAAATATTCATTAGAAAGATAAAACGATTTCCTACATAATTATATTTTATTTTTAATTTTTAGACATTAAATAATATAATTTATTTATGACATAATGATGATGCAGTAATTATCTTATTAATGAAATATTGACATAATGGATGTTATAAATACCCAAATAAATGTATTTCTAGACTTTTTATGAATTAAAATAATTTTCTATGTTAATATGACATGTTAGTATTGATTTAATTCACTTTTTTAGAATTAATATTTCGTTATGAGTTTCAAAAAAATCAATTACTAAATAGTATAAAATTGACATAAAATAGTTTTTTAAAAAAATATTATATTATTAATTGTTATTTTATTCCTAAAAATCTAATTTTCGTCCAAATGAATTATATAAGGTTATATATATTAATAATAAAAAACATGGGGTTCTTTGTTCTTGTTATAGTAAGTTTATTAACCTTATAGTGTGAGAACACAAAAAGACACAGTAAAAGTAAGATTATTTAACTTAAAGTTAAATCTAAATGATAAGGTTACAATAGGAACATAAAATTGTCTAAATTCTATTGGATGATAGGATTTCGACCCATCCCCACCTTAGATTCGAAATAAATTAATTTGGAGCTATTTAAAACCGAATATGACTTTTAATAAAATCATAATTTTTGTTTTTCCAAAGGTGCCCCTCTCCTCCCTTATAAAAGGGCACCTCCTCCCTCTCTTCCTCACACCACTTTGAGCCTTCATGCTCGGCCAAACCCTGCCAAATTATATTCTACACTTCCCGAGAAACATCCTAGAGGTCCTGGTCTTCTTCAAAGACCAATTTTATTTCCCTAAAAGGACGTCTCAAAGAAGCGCTTCAAAGAAGTGGTAATGTCTGTTACCAATTCATTCAACTTTATTTCCTCTTCCACTTCTTCTTCCTTAGTTGTTTCATTATGAAATAATAAAATAAGTATCAATAATATACTTATATGTTATTATAACTATTAAACAACCCTATTTCACCATCTATCCATCCTACGGAAAACGAAATCACCGCGCGTGCGTACGTACGGAATACCGTCTCCACGCCGTGGTGTAATCTATTTTCCACCACCACCTTACTTGGATGGGTATAATGGTGTAAGGAATTAATATATATTATTATTGTAAAGTGATATTTATTCTTAAATAGTATACATACACCCCAATACAATTCCACGAACATGAGAACGATATCATCGCTCGTGCGTACGTACGGAATACCGTCTCCACGATGTGATGCGACTCGTTCTACATGATTTTCATTGAATAATGATTGCATAAATGAATTGAGTGAATAAATATGATATATATTACACCAATACCATTCTGTAAATGAGGTATCTATAACCTAAAAATAAGAATAAGAATTTATTCGACAAAACACGCATAAGAACAAAAAGTAATAAACACCCGAATAACAAGTAGCAATGAAATATTACTAATAATTAGCTAAGAATATGAACATATATGATATCATAACAATGAGTATGATTCTGGAATAAGTCAATGACATTATTTAAATCATTATACAGATGGTTCGGGCACTTACGAAGCAAATCAGACCTAAGGTAAGGGAAAATATCACAATCTCATTTTTATCCGAGATTGTTTATACTATGGTATTTACTAGGGTGAATTTTATCATCTACATCTATGTTTCCTCAAAATGTAATATTATTATCATCCACCTACAATTTTTTAAATCAAATTTTACCCTTCGGTGAGTTTTTAGTAAAAGATATGAAAGGAATCATTTGTCGTTTTTCGTACGAGGTACTTGTTGACTTTTTTGACAAAAGTATGAGAAGAATGTTTTTTTAACATATATGGAATGAATGGATTTTTAAAACATTATTTTCAAGAAGATTCCTTTATAAGTTTTCAAGTTTATTTTTAATCAAATTTATTTAGTTTATAATTGTATGACATGTTAAGAAAGGAAAAGTGTTTTTGAAGTGAAAAGGATATTTTCCTCAAGAATGGAGTTCTAGTGTTTTATCAAAATTATTTTCCATCTAAGATAATAAAGGGTTATGTTTCTATATCTATTATTACATTGATTTGATTATGTTGTGATGGAATTATTTTTATTAATTCCTTTATCTTATATGAATTGTTTTATGATGTCACGATGTTTAAGATTCCCATTTTTATTACATGGGTTATGCTATGATGTATGGTTTATGATTTTGTGGTACACATAAGAATGGTATCATTATGAGATGGGTGGGACCTATATTTCCCTCAAATGCATTGGTTAAAGATTTTATATCTCATGAGATAAACATGGCTGGAACGGCAGGTTAAACCGGTTCAGTGAAAAAGGACTGAAATGATGAATGAACTTGGTTCAAAAATGGACTTTATCCACTACGATAGTCTTGGAAATGAGTCTTGACTAATAAGAAATGATTCTCTATGATTATGTGTGTATTCCATAAAGCTTCATGTTTTAAGTTGTGATTATTATGATTACATTTCACTATCATGATTTATCCCATGTTATGAAATTATTATCTCTTTTGCAAGGAAAGATTTCCAAAATGTTATGTTCTTATGAATATGATGTGATTGATATTTCTTTTGTTTACACTTACTGAGCACTTGAGCTCACCCATTTGTATGTTTTCTTTCCCCTAGTCAAGAAGAAGGTTATTAAGTAATATATGACAAAAGGGACTATAGATATGATGAAATAAATGGGAGACACTGTAGACGCTTTATGAACCAGTTGTTTATGTTTCCCAGTTTCTAAAGACACTATACCTATACGGTCCTTCCATGGTTTTTTTATATGTTGTAATAAGTGTACTTCAATTTTGAAGTATTAGCAATGTATGTAAAGTATGGGTCGTTATAGAACCATTACTCATTGTCAAGAAGAATGATGGGTCAATGCGCCTTTGCATCGATTTTCATGAGCTCAATAAAATCACTATAAAGAAAAAGTATCCTCTCCCACGAATTGATGACTTATTCGATCAGATGCGTGAAGCACAATAAGTTTCCAAGGAAGATTTGCAGTCAGGATATTATCAAGTATTGGTGAAGATGGAAGATTTCCCCAAGACTACTTTTCATACAGGATACACACACTATGAATTCATAGTAATTCCTTTAGGAATCACTAATTATCTAGAAATCATCATGGACATGATGAATAGAGTCTTTAGATATTATGTCAAAATTTTTTTGGTAGTCTTAATAGATGATATTCTGATATACTCCAAAATCAAGGAGTATTATTAGGAGCATCTATGAACTATACTAGAGACCTTGCGAAGGGAGAATCTCTATGAAAAGTACATCAAGTGTGAGTTCTAGTTGAAGGTTGTCTCATTCTTGGGACATATCATCACAAGAAATGGGATATCTGTGGATCCCTCCAAAATAGATGCAATTCATGGATGGATGATTCCAACATCGGTAACAGATATTCGTAGCTTCTTGGGGTTCGCTGGATATTATCGACGATTTGTGTGAAATTTCTCACAATTGTCCAACACTCTTACCATACTAACTCGGAAGGGATTAATGATTTCTTAGAGCGATGAATGCAAAGAAATCTTCAAGGAGTTGAAATATAGGCTTATCACTACGCCCATGCTCACGTTACCCACAAGTGGAGAACTTTTTGTGGTATTCAGTGATGCTTCGAAGAAGGGTCTGGGATGTGTGTTGATGAAAAATGAAAAATTCATTGAGTATGCTTCAAGAAAATTAAAATTTCATGAACAAAACTATCCCATAAATGACCTAGAGTTGGCTGTAGTGATCTTTGAATTGAAAATTTGGTAGCATTATCTCTTTGGGGAGAAGTGTGAAATATATATGGACCAAAAATTCCTCCAGTATATATTCAAATTGAAAGTGGTGAACTTGCGCCAACCAAGATGGTTAGAGTAGATAAAAGACTATGACTGCTCAATCCATTAACACCATGGGAAAGCTAATAAGATGGTGGATTCCCTATGTAAAATGGACCCAGATATTCTATCATTGATTAGAATTTAAAAAGATCAAATCTTCTTTGATTTGATGAAGATGTATATGGGAATCATAAATAAGGGAACATCATCAATCCTTTCACAATTTTTTTTTTCAACCATCACTTTTGGAAAGGTTGAAGGATGCTCAAAAAGATTATGTTGGAATTCAGGAAAAAGTGGATGCTATCAAAAAAGGGAAATCCTCAGAGTTTAATTATAATAAATATGGAATTGTGAGATTTGGTAAAATTATGTGTGTTCCATCATTTCCGGAGCTTAAGAAAGAACTTTTGGATGATGCACATAGTTCAAATATCACTATTCTCCCAGGAAACATAATAATGTATCGAGATATTCAGGAGAATTATTGGGGGGTTAATATAAAGAACGAGATCACTGAATATACATCAAAGTTCCTGGTGTTTTAGCAAGTAAAGGAAGAGAGGAATAAGTCTAACGGGATGATGCAACCATTGACCATACTAAAATGGAAATTGGAGAACATCACCACAGATTTTTTCACTATACTTCCGAATACATCCAAAGGCAACAATGCCATCTAGGTTGTTGTGCATCATCTTACAAAAGATTCACTCTTAATTTCTGTTTGGGAGGGTTTCTCATTGGATCGACTATCAAAAATATATATCAAGGAAGTTGTTAGGCTGTACAGAGTACCACTATTTATTTTGTCTGATCAAGATCCAAGATTCACCTCTATGTTTTGGAAGAGTCTTCCACATGCTCTGAATATTGAACTGAACTTCAGTACAACCTATCATCCTCAAACTGATGGCCAATCCAAGAGGACTATACAAACACTTAAGTACATGTTGAGAGTGTGCTCAATGGACTTTAAATGAGGATGGGATCAACACCTTCCTCTGGTTGAGTTCTCTTATATTAATAGTTTCCACTAAAGCATCCAAATGGAACCATATGAATCCATTTATGAGAAAAGGTGTAGGACACTGGTGTGTTTGGATGAGGTCGGTAAATGTAATCAGCTTGAACCAGAAATGGTTGAAGAAATGGTAGAGAAGTTGAAAACCATTTATTAGCATATCAAGGTATCCCTGAGTTGACAGAAGAGTTATGCAGATAATCATCGACAAGACCTTGAGTTTATATTTGGAGACATGGTATTTCTATGTATATCTCCATGGATGGAGTTCATGAGGTTTGGAATGAAAGGGATGTTTAGTTCAAGGTACATCGTCCCCTTCTAGATTCTTGATCGTGTCGGGGTTGTGGCCTATCGACTAGAACTTCCACCTACTATGGCCAATGTATATGATGTCTTTCATGTATCCCTCTTATGGAAGAACATACCAGACTCTTCTCATGTACTCTCTTAATAGGCAGTACAACTAGAGGATGATCTTTCATACGAGGAGCAACCGGTGAAGATCTAAGATCATAGAGAAAAAGTTCTACAAAATAAGAAAATGGACCTCATCAAGGTGTTGTGGTGAAACAACATGTTTGAAGAAGCACCATGGGAATCAGATGAAGTGATGAAGCCAATTCACCAACATCTTTTTTACTTTGGGAAAAGAAAATTTCGAGGGAGAAATTTGTTAAGGAGGAAGGATTGTAATGACCCAAACATTCATTAATGGAAATCCATCTTGATTGAATTAAATGCCTCTTTATGTCAAATTTTTATATAAAATGTCAACTTTTTTGGTCTTTTGTTTTTGGATTTTAAAACACCATTAAGAATTGAGACAGTTTCTAATATATCCGTTGAACATTGATCACATGATTAGTATAAATATAGGGGTCTAACAAATCCATTTTACTCAGAAAAAAGAAGTGATGGCCTCATCCAGTAGACGTGCCCCATACAAAGCCAATTTATCAGAGTTCGGAAAATAGGATGCGTCATTTGGATTTTCTCTTTGCCAAGACCAATCCAAGCATGAATATATTATGATTAAGCAGGACTACCTATGAAAGAAATGGAAGTTAATAGATATTACCACCCGAGCAATGTTACATGAGCCACCCCAAGAGTCTGTCACCATCACACACCTTACTCTTTGGTCTTATCCAGGTGTAATAAGAGGTTATTTAACAAGACCTTAGCACTATGGTAATGTACAATATTTTTGTATATAATAATGAATATACTTTCTTTTTATTATTATTACCTTGTAAATAGTTTTTAAAGCACAAATAGTATTTTTAGTTAATGTTCAACTAAGAAATCTATTTTGATGAGTTAATAGATTTTTGAATTAAATATTATTTTAATAAAATAATAATAATAATATTAAAATAATTTTTATTAAATATAAATGAACATATAATTTTACGAATGAAATTGTAATTTTTATTAAGGTCGGGAAGCCATTTTTTTCTAAACCAATAAATTTTCGATAAATGTTGGTTTTTATTTTAAAAGTGAAAATTAACAAATTTGAAAAATTATTTATATAAACTGAATATTATTTCTAGAATCAGGATGTCGAAATTATCCAACGGTGAATTTTTCATAATTTTCTTAGACAGTCAAATTTTTGGGTAAAAATTAAATATCGTTTAAATATATAATGGGTTTTATGACCTCATAATGACCCAATAGCAATGTAATAAAATACTATAAACATTATGTTCGGCCAATATATATTTTACCATTAAACTAATGTGATTTTGGTTTTGTTTGATTTATTTTACAAAGCATTAGTTGACCCTTTAATACTTATTAATCATTTTGTATTTTTAAATTGTTGTCTTTGGGAGTGTGACACACCTCCACACAGAAATCCACATTATTTTAAGATGTTCGTACATTAGAATTATAAAATATTTTTCCCACTCCCCTTTGGAAAAACAAAAGGGAGAACAATGTGGGATGGTTTGTGGATTTGATTAGTATAATGTGACGTGTCCCAAACCTAAATAATAAACAATTCTCTCTTCTTTTCTATATAAACCAACCCAATCTCCCACTTCCACCTCACTAATATTATTTGGAGTTCATAAAACCTCTTAACTTATATCCCTATAATCCTTCCAAGGTGCCCCAAGCTCCCAATAATCCCCTCTCGGGCCTCTCTCAAGCCTTTTGGATCACACTTCCAAGTAAGGGATTTCTTCCTTTATCATTTTTGTCTAATTTTTTTAAGATGATATTTCCTTTTGTTCCCAATTTAAAATGATGGGGGTATGATTTCTCACCTCCCCCATAATGTCCTATTTATGTTTGTATTATGGGAGAACACTTTTTCTCTCATTAAAGCCTCCCATGTACACTCGTTACTATGCCGAAATTGTGAAACAAATTTCACTCTCCTCATTTTCATTCAAGGAATTATTTTGTATCATGAATCTTAATTCCATTAAATTTGTTGGGACATGTATCTATATGACCCCTTTAATTTCCATGTCATGTAAATATGATGAGACACCCCTTTATCTCTCATCAACCATTTTTATGAGTTCTTATGTCACGTCGTTATGCTGCCGAAATTGCACTGTGATTTTCCAAGCCTCGTCATCGTGTAGTGAATACCATGCCCATTTCTCTATCAAGGGTATTCACCATTATTAACATTTACTTATTGTATAAATAGATTCATGTATTTATTCCACATTATTTTATCATGGAATAAATTATTATGTTGAATGATTCAATGTTTTATGATCCATGTGGCACACTTATTCATGAAGTGAAATGTTTAAGAAGTGTGTGCCCTGATAGCGCTCCAATGCATAGGTTAAATTATAGTATCATGATATGTTATGTGAAATGGGTGTTTACTCATGATAATTCAAGTGAAATGAGGTTTTACTCATGCTTTATATGCAATGAGGGCTTACTCATGCTCAATGTGCTATTAGCCTTGCCACATTGTAATTCCATGTTAAGTGTTGCCGCTAAATTTCCATGTTATGATTATCATGCATTATCATGACTTTATGTTTATGTTTTTCTTGTTCTATATTGATATTACTATTTTCAAACATGTATTTTATTAATCATTTTATTCCATGATTATTCCCTTACTGGTCTTTATAGCTCACCCTTTTCTTAAGCATTTAGTCAGGTTATCCAATGCAATGCTCAGTACGAGGGAATGTAGTGGTCATGTAAAGTAAATTTTCAATAATGATATTGTATTTCATGCTTTAAGTTGTTATGTAATAATCCTAAGCTCCAAATACACGAGAAATCTCTATCTTTTATGTTGTATCAAATGATGATTAGGTAATCAATTATTTTTAATTATATAATAAAAGACGAGGGTAATTATAGGTACTCCCTGTAGACTTACCAGATATTTGATATATATCTGTGCTAATTGATCTAGTGATAAATCCTCCCAAATTGCAATGAAGTGTTCACTCTTTGTATAAAGATCCACAACATCCCAAATAGCATTGTTTCATTTGGATGTCTTCAGAAATCCAGTGTCAAAGTACATGGTGATATTCTCCCCTTTCCATGCTACTATGGGTAATGGTTTCATCATCCCCTTAAAATTATTCCTCTCAACCTTCACTTGCTGAAAAACTAGGCACTTTGATTTGTACACGATGATCTCCATATTCATGTTATCCCATCAATAATGCTCTCAGATATCTCGATACATCGTTGTCTTTCCTGTTTGAATGGAGAATTTTAAACTATGTGCTTCATCCAAAAGTTCCTTCATTAAATATGAATTTGAAAGAAAACATAGACTTGAATAAAATATCAAAATTGTTTCTTCATTGACATTGAAATCTAAGAGTTTCCCTTTTCTGATAGTTTCCACCTTCATCATAATTCCCACATCATCCTTTGGATAATACTTTAACCTTTCCAAAAGATTAGATTGGTAAATCATTTTTGAATGGATTGATGATGTTCCCTTTATTATGATTCCCATGTCCATCTTCATCAAATCAGAGAATATTAGATTCTTTTCAATTCTCATCAATGATAGAATTGATGGGTCCTTTCAACAAAAAACATTTTCCATCTTGTTCGCTTTCCCATGGTGGTAATGGATTAAGTATTCATTGTCATTGATAAAGTCTAAAAATCTTTATTGGCGCATATAAAAATATTTCAATGCGAATATATACTGGAGGGTTGTGTGATCCGTGTATATTTTACACTTCTCCCCATATAGGTAATGCCACCAAATTGTTTAAGCAAATATCACTACATCCTGCACCATATATTATGTTGGATAGTTTTCCTCATAAAATTAAATGATTCTTATATCCCAAGAGATGACTTTGTCATTTTTAATCAACACATAACCTAGGCCATTCTTCAAAGAATCACTAAATATCACAATGTGTTCTCCACTTGTGGGTTGAGTGAGAACGGTCACAGTGATAAGCCTCATTTTCAACTCCTTGAAGCTCTCATTAAATTCATCACTCAAAGAATGATTTACTCCCTTCTAAGTTATCTTGGTAAGAGGGTTGGACAATCATGTTTAATTTCTCACAAATCAGCGATAATATCCAGCTAACCCCAAGAAGCTACAGATATTCGTTACCGATGTTGGACTTTTCCATCCCTCAATTGCAGCTGTCATGGAAGGATCCACATATATCCCATTGCTTGTGATGATATGAACCATGAATGAGACATACGTCAAACAGAACTTTCACTAGCTATATTTTACATAGAGCTTCTCCTTTGTCAAGTTATCTAGTACAGTTCTTAGATTATTCTCATGATCCTACTTGATTTTGGAGTATATTAAAATATTTTCCATAAATTCGAACACAAATTTGTTGAGGTAATCTCTCAAGACTCTATTCATCAATTCCAAGAATATTCTTGGAGCATTAGTGAGTCAGAAATGAATTAATATGAATTCATACTGCCCATATCAAATACAAAAAAGCAGTCTTGGGTATATCCACATTCTTCACCCTTACTTCGTAATATCACAACCGCATATCCACCTTGGAAAATTATTGTGCTCCATGTAGCTGATCGAACAAGTCATAAATTCAAGGAAGAGTATACTTGTTCTTTATTGTGATTTTTTTGAGCTCAGGATAATAAATGCAAAGGAACATTTCCCCATTGTACTTCTTGGTGAAGTGGACTGGAGCACCCCATGGGGAAGCACATTTGGATATAAACCCTTTATCCAGATTCTCTTATTGTTGTTTCATCGGATCTCAATAAAAATTCTCTTGGATGTTGGAAATTACCCAGCTATAAATTCAATTAAGAATTCAACTTCTATTCTTGGAGGAAGACCATGAAAATTCTTGGGAAATACTTCAGAAAATTCCTTCACAATTGGCATGTCTTCAAGGATTATTTCTACCATGGACTCAATAATATGATCCAAATATGTGTGATAATAGGGAAACAATATCCATGCTTTAGATGATGATGATAAAGAAGATTTATCTTCCTCAATGCACTTTTATAGAATCGAGGGTTGATTCTCCATATAGAGATTCATCTCCCTCTCACAGCAATTTATGTCATCTCTATATAATGAAAACCATTCAATGCTGACAATTGCATCAAATTCCACCATACGGTTTATGATAAGGGTATTTGGAATGTTAAATCCATTAATTATTACTAGGAGGCGTTATATTCCTAGGATGAAATGATTTCCACGTATTCCATTCTGACTAACGTCTCTAATTCCATGATTTTGGGTGGTGTTGGGATTGTTCTACAAAACATTCAGTATATATAAGAATGTGTATAACTAGAAATAAAAATTATGTTCCTCATTCTTGAATGAATAATTAGAGTACCTATCACCACTTCTTTGTCAGGCTTCCTTCAGTGGTAGTGATGGAAAAATCTCTATCCTGATTCCTTGGAGGTCATTGGTTGCCTCTGAAAACCCATATCTTAGTGAAATAATTTGCAAGGTTCCATGGTTATTATTAATTGAAGCAATGAAAAATGCATTGAGAGTCAAATAGAGTGTTCCTCTCCTCTGTGGCCACCACAGTTTTTTCTTGTCTGTATTTAATAAATAGTTTCCCTTCGCTTCCACACCTAAACCATTTCCTCATCGACTTCAACAAATTTTTGGGGTGCTAATTTCCACCCCATTGAAAAGTGGGGTGCTAGATTTTTATTACACCATTATATTTATCCATCGGACCACTAGAATTTATGTTCAATTTACAATTCTAATCCCCATGATACCCCTCAGATTTTCTGATGTCCATTTTGACATTGAGAGCACGTTGAAATTTTTTTTCATAGCTATCGAAGACATGGATCACCAAGGATTTCTGTATGCTAGGCTTTACCACATCAAAAAAGAGATAAACCTTGAATTCGGGGGTAAAAAAAAGCCAAAGGAATATCGTGCAATCATTGTGATATTTTATTTATACACTTTGATGGATTTGTCACCTTTTTTCTCAAGGGAAAGGAAGTCCCTTTCCATCTTAAGGCTAAGGGTGTGAGAAAAATATTTGTCAAAAAACATATTCCAAAAATTCTTTCATTCCAAAGACTTGATCTCCTCCTCAGGCTTTGTATTTTTGATCAATGAACACCACTTATTGGATTTAACCTTTATAAAATAAGAATCTAAAATAACCTTCTCTTGTTCAGAAAATTAAAGGATGGAGAAGATCTTTTCAATGGAGTAGATCCATTTTTCAGCGATTAAGATATCAGATGACCCATTAAAAGTAAGAGACCATTGTCTCATGAATCTCTCAATTGAAACATATTCTTTATTGTGGGGGGGGGGTTGAACGTTCTTATTGACCCTTGTTTCTTTTCAAATCATGAGTTAAGTAAGAGAGTATCATGAAAAGGTTCGTGATTCCCACTCCAATCGGATTGGGCATCTCATTAGAATAGTCCTAACATTGATATTCACATAAACTTTTAGCCAAAGTCTTCCTATTACTGGACATTGGTTGGAATAAATTAATGTTAGGGGTTACACATAAAGGTTATTCAAAATACAAAAATCAATGTCATATAATTTTTTTATTAATTTAACTTATGATTATATAGGCTTCAGTCTATGTTATCCATGATCTAATTACCAAAATTTATTCTTAGGGGAACCTTTTCCCTTAATAATGGTTTATAATAAACTTGTGAATTTACTAAAGCATATCTCCTTTGAGTGACATAACCATGAGTTCAGCAAGGCCAGTTGTCTTGTACCAAGATACACCAGGAGAGCCTGATACTCCATATCTGATTTTTAACTCCTATGTTCATATGTTTTAGAGTTGTCTGTATCTTCTCGTATGCTGACATGGACATATTTTCTTAATAAAAAACATACTCAATAATAACCAAGATTTAGGGATGTTTATGTTATACTTATTCATATCTCTAAGGCTTCACAAGCAGTATCTAATCTAAATCCCAAAAATAACTAAACCTTTCCTCTGATACCAACTTTAACAACCCTACTCAATATTACACACGTAAATATGATTTATGACATATAATCTTCACTTGATAAAACATAGATAATCTATATTTCTTGTGTATTTAGGGATTATGAACATTACATAAGAACATAAAACATGAAACACATAATATTTTTTTGAAAACCTACTTTATATGACCATTATATTCCCTCGTACTAAGCATTTCATGGGAAAAGCTGAGGACATTCATAAGAAAAGGGTGAGCTATATAGCCCAATAAGAGAGAAAACAAGGATAACAAGAAGAATACAATACATGTTAGTCGATAATAACATCAATGGGGAGAGAGAGAAACATGATCATAAAGTCATGAAATGGCATGATTACTATAATATGGAAATGTGGAAACAACATTTAACATGATTTTAGAATGAGCAAAGGATCATTGAACATAGAGAATGAGTAAATTATATTTTCAATTGAATTATCATGAGTAAATCCTCATTTCAATCGATATATAAATATAATAATCTCTAAACAATGCATTTGATCAATACCAGGGCACACCCTGTTTAAACATTTCATTTCTTGCATAAGTGTGCCACATAGATCATACAACATAGAATCAATAATGATCATAATTTATTTAAAGTAAAAGGAATTCAGAATTCACACAGTAGACACTATAAGAAATAAGTAAATGTTTATAAAGGTGAATACCCTTGATATAGAAATGGGAATGGTATTCAAAACACAATGACTTTGGCTTTGAATATTGTAGTACAATTTTGACAGCATAACGATGTGACATAAAATTTATAAAATATGTTGATGATAGAGAAAGGGGTGTGTAATAATATTTTCATTAAATGTACATTAAGGGGGATCATATAGATACATTTCCTAACATAGTTAAACTAGTTTTAGTTTCATAATACAAAAGAATTTCTTGAATGTAAATGAGGAGAGAGAAATTTCTTATGGAATTTCGGCATGGTAACATGTGTACATGAGAAGCAATAATGATAGATAAAGGGGTATATAATATTTCAGAAATAAATAGGGCTATATGGGGTGGTTCAAAATCATACCCCAACATTTTTAATTTAAAATAAAAGGGAATAACAACAAAATAAGATTTAGAAAAAATTAGAAGGGAAGAAATCCCTTACATGGAAGGGTGATCGCAATGACTTGGGAGGGGCTTGAGGGAGGATTATTTAGAGGTTGGGGAACCTTTATAAGATTATAGAAAGAGGAGGTACATGTTTGGACGAACTCCAATTTCTTTGAGTGAAGTGTATGTTGGAGTATGGGGTGGGTTTATATTAAAAAGGAGAGAGAATTCATTATTATTTAGGTTTTGGCCACTACACATTAAACTAATCAAAAACACAAACCAACCCATAGTTTTTCCCGTATTTTTTTCCAAAGGGGAGTGGAAAAAAGTTCTTATAAGTACAATGGCCTAAATTTGTAAAATATTATGTTTTCTTATGTGGAGGTGAGTCACAATCTTAAGGAAATAATTTCAAAAAGTTAAAATGATTTATAATTATTACAGGGTCCACAAAAGCTTTGTAAAATAAATCAAACAAACTGAAAATCACATTATTTTAATTTTAAAATAAATATATTCCAAACACAATGTTTATAGTATTTTATTACATCACCATAGGTTTATTATTAAGTCATAAAACACATTATATATTTAAAAAATATTTAGTTTTAACCCAAAAATTTGACTCTCTCGAAAAATTATGAAAAATTCACCATCGGATAATATTGATGTCCTGATTCTAAAAAAATATTCATTTTATCTATAAAATTTTCTAAATATGTAAATTTTTACATTTAACATAAAAAAAACATTCATAAAAAATCATTGGTTTAGACAAAAGATGCTTTCAAAGCTTAATAAAAATATAAATTGTATTCAAAAAAATTATATGATAATTTATATTTAACAAAAGATAATTTAGTTATAATATTTCATTAGTATATTATTTCATTAAAAAATCAATTAATTCATCAAAATATATTTCTTAATTGAATATTAAATAAAAAATCTATTTTTTTCATTAAAAATTATTTACAATATAACACAAATAAGTTGAATGTATATTCTCCATAGAAAAATAATTTAAATAATCACAGTACTAGGGTATCATTACATAACCTCCTATAACACATACGTATGACTGAAGGGTAAGGTGTGCAATGGTGACAGACTCTTAAGGTGTCTCAAATAACATCGCTCGGGTGGTAATCACTATCAAAATCCACTTCTCACATATGTGGTTCTATTCATTCTTAATGGGTTGAAGCTCTTCTTGGGCTTGGTCGAGAGAAAATCCCTATGACAATGCCTCCATTACGAGCTCCTACAAATGGGTTTTGTGTGGTGAAAGTCAACAAGATGAGGCCATTGCTTACTTTATATGAGTAAATTGTATTATCTAAATCATTATATTTATACTAATCATGTGATCACTATTCAACTGATATATTAGAAACGGTATCAATTATTAATGGTATTTTGAAATCCAAAAACAAAAAACCGAGGAAGTGTATGAGTTTTATATATCTATAATTAAAAATGTAATTTGATCAATAGAAATTTTAATTAACAAATGTTTATGTTTTTTCACTATATCCCATTATCTCTTTCATAAGGGTCATAGAGGAAATGATTATTCAATATCTTATATCTAATAGAAGTTTGAGGTATCACTCTAATGGAAGATTTTATAATGGGACCTCCTGGACATCACGATGTAATCTTGAAAAATCATACTGGGTATAGAATAATATTCAATTTTCTGAGCATTGATTTACTTTCACCAAAGATGAGTCAGATGTCTTGAGGCAGATGGGATGAGATTTTACATTGTCGTTTAGCGAACACTCATCACAAAATGAGGGAGTTTTGAGAGAAGAACGATTCAACCCATCACTCATTAGGTGTTGTGTTTATCCCATGGAAAATTGGGCCTTCATATATCTTTATTCTTTATGTCATTGAAGATTATAAAAAAAATGTTATGAAGGAAATTTTTGGGACTAACTCTGAGGTTGTAGGAAGAGTAGTTCAATGACATAAACCTAGATATCTCTCTGATATCTTATAAGTATATCGTATGGTTCTTACCAATCTCCGTGAGATGAGGGTGTAGTTCATCGACTATTAAGGGAAGGGTTATAAAGAACACAGTGTGTCCCCATGGGAATATTTTTTTTTGAAGATGGCAGTTGTGAGACTATGAATTTTTTATATTTATTGTCACTTGAACAAGTACAGAAATAAAAATATATAACTCATTTTAATGATTGAAGAAATATTTGATATGTCAAGACTAGATATATTATTATTGAAGATCAATCCTAGGTCTTACTATCATCATTTTAATGTTTATATGGATGATATTCCAATGATGGTATTTGAATATACATAAATAAACAAGGATTTCCTATACATTCCTTTTGGTGAAAATAAATCCCTCGATGGGTTTAAAACTTCGAGGAATTAAATAGTCTATCCATGCAAGGTTTTTTTTCTTCATTGATATCATACTCATGTACTCATCATTAGGGGAGGTGTATGTTGGGAAATTGAGCATTTTTAGAGACTTGCACCTATAGTACCATATTTCTGATAAGTACTAGAAGTTCCAATTCAAGATCCCTATGGTTTATGTTCTAGGTAATTTCATTTATAATCATCGAATCATAGTGGATCCATTAAATATGTATACAATGTTCACTTTGAATTCACACTATAGTGTATCAAAGGTGAGTAGTTTTATTGGTATGGTGGATGTAATATATGAGGTTTTGGGTATATTTCCTTATATTTTCATCCCCTTTGATCAACCAGATGTGTGTAGGGTATCTATTTACCTTAACTGGTCTATGCTAGACAACCATTGGTGGGTTCAGGCTGAAGATTATGAGTGCACCTATTTTGATACTACTAGTTTATTGAATGGTGTATATAGAGTCTTTTTATGAATATATATATTGGATCAACTATGTGTTGATGTATAGAAAGTGATTTATTACATATTGGGTGAGAAATTTGTAACCCCATGAGTGGAAATATGTAAATCAAGGCCTAATGTCTATAGTTGTAGTCATTTTCTCTGATTATGTGCATGAACTATATTCTCGGATAGCGACATTTTTCCTACTCATATCATCAATGTGTCAAGTACGTCTTCACACTAAGAGACGTGATCCTAAGATAGAGACTTTGTGGATTCTTAGATGGGGGGAATTGACTATGAGGTCCCATGAGACAAAATATCCCTTATAGATTCAGTAGATGGATTCTATTAAGGAGGTAATCAATTCATTCTATTCTAGGGAAGTATAGTGGTTATGGTACCGATGTGAGAGAAGACGATGATGGAGTTTCAAACTCCTCAATTGTCTATTAACCATGATGTAGGGTTGATGTATAAGGGAATATAGTTGCGATCTTGTTTGGATGACATGAGGTATATCATGAATATTTATATCTCTCGGTGTCTCACATGTGAGTAGGAGAGGATGAGAACTATGTACCAATAGGATTTCTTTATCCTATTGAGATAGAAAAGTGGAAATGATACACAATGTAAATAGACATTATGATAAGTCTTTTGAGAATTTTTAGAAACCAATTTTTTATATAGTTGATTGTTCAATTAATTACATAGTTCACACACTTCCATTATATTAAGGAGTAGATTTTGGAGGGTATATGGTTATTGTAAAAGTGGGAGATTTTACTCCTTTATGGGGATCCCTTGATGATTTAATTTGATTGTGATGTGTTTTTTACATCATGCTTCAAGAGACTCATTCATGAATTAATTTAGGAACCAAATGAGAATTAGTAAATATATCCAACTCCAGAAAGATGGGCAGACTGTGTGCACTATCTAGGTGATAAAATATATGTTGATTTACTCTGTGCCAGACTTCATCCAATTCTAGTAGGATCATTTACCTAATGAGGAGTTAACATATACAAATATATATTTTTCTACTATCATAATGATACATTTTTTATCAGACTAAATCAAACCCTACATGCCACCCATATACTAAACTATGATTTGAAAAACGTTTTTATTGGGAAAGAGACGGTGCATACAATTAAAGAGAGATTATGGGTATTCCAAGAGAGAATGGGGAAAGCATTGAGATGGAAGAGGTATTATGAATATTGTCATCTTGTTACCTCTTATTTCAATCAGGGAGGTGGTATTTTCCTTATATTCTCCTCATGATGAAGATTGTATAGATTCAGTCAAGAAGGAATGGTATCCTTAATGTTCATCATGCCATTTTTGATATTTCATATGGTTCGTGTACTTGCTTACCGCCTCTTCTTAACATCACAATAAGACTAGGTTCATGAAGTCTTCCTTGTATCATAATTGAGGATGTGAGTACATGGTGCTATTCATTTAATAGAAATGGAAAATATGTCCATTCGGAGTGGATAATCTTTAATAGTGCACCTGCTGGTGATCAATGATTAGCAGAATATGATCCTATGTGGGTATACCATTCCCTTGGTTTGTGTACTATGGTAACAAGTGAGTATACTAATGATCTAATAGAAGGGATAGATCAAGATGAATGTATTGAATCCCTATAATTTTTATTAGCTTGTCTATTTTAGGGATAAATATATTTACTGATTGAATAATTTATAGACCCTATTTTTTCTTTCTAGATCCTTGAAATATATTGTGGAATATATTTGGACCTAGGCGCTGAGATGATACACTATTCCAAGGCCTGGAATTAATTTCACATAATTATTAAATATATTTATATAAAAAAGTGTTATCTTTTTTCAAATAATGATAAATATCTTGATTGTACTCTCAAATAAAAAATATAAGGTCCCAATAGAATCCATAGATCATGGTTTACCGTAGGCATGACCTAAATTGGGACTTTGAGGTATGTCGAGGTGAGGTGGTGGTTTGCCGGTGTGATTAATTAAAATAAATAAATGCTTTATTTATTTAAAATTTAATGGCCTAAAACATTTTACTAAATAAAGAAAAAAACTATGGAGAATTTACAGGGTTATCCACATAACCCTAGGATCATTGAGAGGAGTTTCCACCATTATTAATTTGTGGATTGATACCACATGAACACAAAAAACCATGTCAATGTGAATTATTGAACATTGAGAACAACATGTATTCTCTATCAGTGGAAACTCTGAGAATCCCCAATTATTACCAATTTTAGGTTTGGAATGTATTTTCCACCTTTTTGAATTATGAAGAATATTTTAATTAACTTCATTGAGTTTTGGATTTTCCAACATTTGCACGGGTCATTCAAATTGTTGATTAAATATATATTCCCTGTCATGCCATGTTTCTTACCATATATTTCAATGTTTTAAATTATTTTATGAGAAAAAATTTACAATAATGTTGATCATATTTTTTGGTTATTTCCACTCAATGTTCTTCACGTTACTCACCATTGAAATATGGGATAGCAGTTTGACTTTACTAGGGAGAGTTCTAGCATGATGAAACACCCATATTTACTGATACTATGTAATTGATGCATGAGATAGTAATTTATAATGTATCATGATTTATTATGTGATGTGGGTGATTATTCCATTGAATTTTGTTTCCCATAGCAATATGAATTGTAACGACCCAATCTTTTTGAGTAGTATATTAACTTACTCTTATTGATTTAATAAGATGTTAATGGTTAATGCAGAAAGAGGAGTCGATGGCTTCATCCAGTAGACTCAACCCTTATGAAGCCCACTTATCAGAGCTTGGGAAGAAGGTAGCGTCTGTGGGCTTCGCTTTGGACCAAGCCCAAGCCGAACTCCAGCGTGTCAAGCTTGAACAGAAACGCCTGCGGGAGAAGTTCAAGTTAATATAGATTACTACTAGGGCAATGTTATCTGAGCCTCCCTCAGATTCTCTCACCATAGCACACCTTACACTCAGGTCTTATGCCGGTGTTATAAGGGGCTATGTGACGAGACCCTAGCTTCCTTGTGTAGTCCTTTCGGGTGAATAAATTGATATTTCTTCCTTTAGTGATGTTTGTGAAATTTCAAATGTCCGGATAATTTTAGAATGTATTTTATTGATGAATTTTGAAAAAAGGATATTTTGAAATATTTATGTAAACCCTAAATAACTAATGATGTGTAATGATTTTCAAAAAATGGTCTTCTACAAAAGTGTTCATTAAGGAATTTGGAGTCTAATAAGATCAAATTAATTTTTGATGAATAGTAAATAGTGAATAGTGATTTTACGCTTAGGATTAGTAATGTGACCAAATGGATTAGTAATCTCACTTAAAGAAAGTTTTAAAATAATCTAGGCACCTTGATCAAGTAATATGATTCAATAAAATGGGTAAATAACGGTTTCATAAATTATTATTCAAGTATTAGTTTTTTCGGATGAATAGTGTTTTTTAATTAAAAATTTAATTAAAAATAATTAGAAAATTATTTTTATAAAAATGACTTTATTTTTGAACTCAGAGCATCGATATTATGTTATGGTAATTTTTGGGGATTTTTCTGAAAAAATGAATTTTCGATGAATAGTGTATTTATTTAAAAATAAAATTAAAAATATTTAGAAAATTATTTTTATAAAACTGAGTTCATTTTTGAAATCATATCATTGATATTTGGTTAAGGTGAAATTTTGGGATTATTCTGAGAAAGTTGAATTTTCGGTGAATAGTGAAAGTATAGTTTTTAAGTTACGGGTGTTTAATGACATCATTAAATGATGTATTAAGTATATATTCAATATGGTCGAATTATGAATAGTAAGATAAGGTGTGAGGTGTTCCAAGTGGCCAATACCATGGGCAAATACCATGGGCAAGCCCATGGTTTTGCCAAAACCACTAGTGAGGTGTCCCTTGGCCATTAATGCTTTGTCCCCTCACTTTCCCTATAAATACCCACCCTTTACTCATTTAGTTTTCACTCACAACTCTCCCCCAACGAAGTTATGGTCTTATTACCTTCCAAGGAGTCCTCCCAAGGTGCCCCCAAGCCCTCAAGTTCCAATCCTTTGAGTTTCAAGAGTCACGTTTTAAGGTAAGGGATCCGACCCCTCTCGTTCTTTTCATGTAATCTCTTTTATGTCATTCCTTTTCTGCTCCATGTTTTTATGTGAGAGGATGTTCTTTTATATTCCTATTAATGCCCTTTCATGTTTATATGATGAGTGATCCCCTCTTACTCTCATCATTTCGTTTTATGAAAGTTTAAGTGACGCCGTTAGGCTGCCGAATTTTTAAGGGATTCTTTCACCCTTCTCATTTTTCAAGTTCGATTTTCATGTCAAGTCTTTCAAGTTCCTTTTTATTATGTTGGGTTATGATCTCTATATCTATCATACTGATCTCTTATGATCATATGATGAGGGAAACTATTTGATCTTGTCAAATAATTTTCTTTTGAAGTTAAGTGACGCCGTAAGGCTGCCGAATTTTCATAAGAGAAATCTAATCTTTTTTCCTTCCATGTTTTTCATTACAAATGGTATGTCCCTAAAATTTCATTACCATGTCCATATGTCCTTATTATTCTTTCACCCTACTGTTTTATGGATCATTTATGAGTGGGTGACTCATGTCCCCTCTCATTTCAATGTTTTCTAAAACCCCGAAACTTAGCCGTTATGCTGCAGAATTTTTCCCTCAAAATGCCTCTCTCTTTTCTCAAAAATTATTTTATGTTATAAAGTGAATACTCAAGGCGCTTATTTCTACAAGGGTATTCACATATATATCAAAATGTTTTATTTCAAATTCTGGGAATTACATACATGAAACCCGCTCTCCCCTTCCATGGGTTTAAAGTGACGTAAAGATCATGTCTTTAAAGCAGTTTTTAAAACGTTATGATTATGAAATGAAACCCATTTATTTTATGCTATGTGGGTTATTTATGAAATGTTTGATGATGATATATGTGGCTCACATGATAATAAAGACAAATTAAGGGTGCTCCCTGATAGCGCTCTAATGCATTGGGTAATGATGTAACCACTACAGATTACAATTTTCATGATACCTTGGTGAATAACCTTGGTAATTTTCAAATGAAACCTTGGGGATGGACCTTGGTGATATGTTCATGATTGTCTATGTTAAATGATGTAGCCACATCTTCAAGTTATGGAAAATGTTGTTTTTATTAGGAAATGCCTCATGATTTTCTTTCTCATACCTTAAAGTTCTTTTCATGTCCTTATTGAAGTATATCAAGTTCACATGTAAAATGTTCCTCTTGTTTTCCGTTACTGGGCCTTCTGCTCACCCTTTCTTTTGATGTATGTCCCCAGGTTATGAGATGCAGTAATGAACCTAGGATGAACTTAAGGATAAGCCTTTCAAGTGTTTAAGAAGAATGCTTTATGTTGTTTTCATGTATTATGTTCCTGGTTTCCAAGACACTAAACCTTAAAGATCCTCAGTTGTGTGTAATGTAATGAAAGTTTATGTTATAAAATGGCGGGATGCTATAGTTGGTATCAGAGGATGGTTTAGTTATTTGTGGAAATTAGGATATAAAAAAAACATTAGGAAGAACCCTATAGAAAAGTTTAAGTATAGGAAAACTTCCGGGTATTTTGGTAAGTATTGAGTAAGTGGTCTATCAAACAAATACATCCCTGTCTGGATACGAGCAGGTAGAGGCGGCTCTGGCACAGATGTACATAGGGGTAAAACCAGAAAACACCGCTTTGAGCTAGACTCGAACGGGAACTGGTGCACGATAATGGGCCTTGCTGCACTCTTGGTTACGACACTCCCGGGGGATATGTTTGGTTAATCACATGCTTTTTATGAATCATTATGAAGGAATTATAGAGAACTATAATTGTTTAAGCATGAAGTCTTAGTTAAAAGATTAATAAATGAAATAAGTTTCTCACTAAGTTTTTATTCTTTTAGAAGATGGCGGGCAATAGGAGGAACCGTGCTGATGGTGACCGCAATGCACCATGTGCTGACGGCCCTCCGATGGAAGCCGGAATGGAAACATTCATGCGAATGATGAACCAACTGACTCAAGTTATGAGTAATAACTTGAATCAAGCTGAGAGGCCGACCTCACCACGAAGGGAACAACTTTCTGTTGAGTCCTTCATGCGTCAACGACCGCCAACATTCAGTGGATCTACTGACCCATTGGTTGCGGAACAATGCATAAGCTCCATTGAAAAGATCTTTTCTGTACTTCATTGTTCGGAACAAGAAAAAGTCACCCTTGCTGTTTACCACCTAGAGGGAGAAGCTGATCAGTGGTGGTCACTGATCAAAAACACGAAGCCACGAGGAGAGATGGAAGCTATGGAGTGGGAAGAATTTCGGGGGATTTTCTTTAACAAGTATTTCCCTCGTTCAATGAGAACGAAAATGGAGAAAGAGTTTCTCGAGCTGAAGCAGAAGGAGAACGAATCTGTCGGAAGCTATGAGATGAACTTCACAAGGATTTCCCGTTATACCTCAAGCTTTGTCATGGACCCTAATGGGAAGGTTGATAGATTCTTTGGTGGACTACGACCACATCTGCGGAAGAATCTAGCCAACAGGGACTACGATTGCTATGAAGAAATAGTTCGAAGTGCTATGAAAGTTGAACTAGAGTTTGGGGAGACACAGTGGTCTCACAAATCTAATGAGAAGAAGAGAACTCTAGAACCGAGCCTGGGAAGAAGTTTTGATCAGGAAAGAGGTGGAAAGCATATGCAACATGCCACATGCAATAAATGTGGGAAGAAGCATCCGGGGAACTGCTTGATCGGAAGTGGAAAGTGCTATAAGTGTGGAAAAGAAGGCCATATTTCTCGGAATTGTCGTGGTGATGTGAAGCCTCAACTTCCCAACACTAATGAAAGAGGAAAGATAGTTCTGGCCCTACCCGAAGTCACATGCTTCAAGTGTGGACAGCTTGGGCACTTTGCTAATCAATGTCCAAATCCGAGGGCGGTGGAGGGGAATCTCCATCAACCTCAGCAGAGGCCAAGGGAGCAAGGTCGTGCTTTCGCTATCACAACAACTGAAGTTGAAGTTCCGAACGATGTGGTAGCAGGTACTCTTGTTGTCCTCTCAAAACTAGCAAGTGCTTTATTTGATTCTGGTTTTACGCATTCCTTTATTTCCTCCAAGTTTGCAAGGAATATAGAATCAATCCCCGAACTGCTAGAGGTAGAGTTGTCAGTCAAGACTCCAAGTGGGATTATCCTTGCATCAAAAGTATTTAGAGACTCTAGTGTTTACTTTGGTGAGCTCAATCTTATCGCAAATCTAGTAGTCATTCCCATGATGGAATTCGACATTATACTAGGGATGGACTGGCTCTCAAAGTATAATGCTAAGATCAAATGCAGAAGTAAGGAAATCTCAGTAGTCTTGAATGAACAACCTACAGTTATATTCCAAGGAGAGATATCCCGAACTGATCCCTATCTAGAAGCACCTCCTATAGCTTTCTTTATGGAGTTAATCAATGATGAGGAAGAAGGGAAATGGAGCATACAAATTGAAGATGTTTCGATTGTTCAGGAATACATGGATGTATTTCTTGAGGAGTTACCTGGACCTCCCCCAGAAAGAGAGGTAGAGTTCTCCATTGAACTCGTACCTGGGTCTCAACTGATATCAAAGACTCCGTATAGAATGGAAAATGTGGAGCTAGAAGAGTTAAAGAAACAACTCCAAGACTTGTTGGAGAAGGGGTTTATCCGACCGAGTGTGTCTCCTTGGGGAGCACCAGTTCTCTTTGTGAAGAAGAAGGATGGATCAATGCGGCTATGCATTGATTATAGAGAACTGAACGAGATTACAGTGAAGAACAGATACCCTCTTCCAAGAATTGATGATTTATTTGACCAACTTTGTGGGGCTCAATTCTTCTCTAAGATTGACCTTCGATCTGGTTATCATCAACTGAGGGTGAAGAAGGAAGATATTCCAAAGACTGCCTTCCGATCAAGATATGGGCATTATGAGTTTACTGTTATGCCCTTCGTCTTGACTAATGCACCTGCTATTTTCATGGATTTGATGAATAGAGTCTTTAAGGACTACATTGATAACTTTGTGGTAGTTTTTATTGATGATATTTTGATATATTCAAAAAGTCACGAGGAGCATGAAGATCATCTGAGGGTTATTTTGAAAACTCTACGGAAGGAGAGGCTCTTTGGGAAGTTCAGCAAGTGTGAGTTTTGGTTACAAAAAGTGTCTTTCTTGGGGCACATCATAACCAATGAAGGAATCTCGGTTGACCCTGCAAAGACAATGGTTGTGGAGGAGTGGCCTCAACCCACAACAGTAACTGAGATTCGTAGTTTCCTTGGTTTAGCGGGATATTATAGGAGGTTTTTGAAAAACTTTTCACGGCTTTCTAATCCACTAACCAAGTTGACTCGAAAAGGGGTTAAGTTCATCTGGACAAAGGAATGCGAGGAAAGTTTCCAAGAGCTGAAGAAGAGATTGGTTACTGCACCTGTGTTAACACTACCCTCTATCGGAGAAGGATTCGTTATTTTTAGCGATGCATCTCTGAAAGGGCTTGGGTGCGTCCTCATGGAAAATGACAAAGTAATTGCTTATGCATCTCGACAGTTGAAGATTCATGAGCAGAATTATCCTACGCATGATCTAGAGCTGGCGGCAGTTGTTTTTGCTCTAGAGATATGGAGGCACTATTTTTATGGGGAGAAATGTGATATATACACTGACCACCAAAGTCTAAAGTATATTTTCACTCAGAAAGAATTGAACATGAGACAAAGGAGATGGTTGGAGCTTATTAAAGACTATGATTGTTCAATTCATTATCACCCTGGAAGAGCAAACAAAGTCGCGGATGCGTTAAGCAGGAAAGATCCTGTTGTTCTGGCAACAATGAGGATCCTGGGAGATCCCTTGATTAAAGATCTAGTAAAACTGGACATGGGAATTATAAGGAAAGGGACATCATCAACCCTATCCCAAATGATTTCTCAACCTTCATTACTAGAGAAGATCAAGAAGGCTCAAAAAGAAGATCCTTTGCTGTAGGAGAAGTTCGAGGCTGTAAAGGATGGGAAGTTCCCTGATTTCAATATTGATCAAGAAGGTGTATTGAAATTTCGTACAAGACTATGTGTTCCATCTATTCCGGAGATAAAGAAAGAACTGATGGATGAAGCTCATAGCTCTACTTTCTCTATACATCCGGGAAGAACTAAGATGTATAGAGACATTCGTGATCATTATTGGTGGGGTAACATGAAGAGGGAGATTGCCGATTACACTACAAGGTGCCTGGTGTGTCAGCAAGTAAAGGCAGAACGACAACTTCCTAAGGGGGTATTACAACTGCTACCCATACCAGTATGGAAGTGGGATAATATCACCATGGACTTTGTAACTGGTCTCCCAAAAACATCCAAAGGAAACAATGAGATATGGGTTATTGTGGACCGTCTCACCAAGACAGCCCATTTTATCTCTATTCGGGAAGATTTCTCTCTGGATCAGCTTGCCAAGATATACGTGAAGGAAGTGGTAAGGGTGCATGGGGTACCACTATCCATCGTATCTGATCGTGACCCAAGATTCACATCAAAATTCTGGAGAAGTCTTCAGCATGTTCTGAATACTGAATTGAATTTTAGTACGGCCTATCATCCTCAAACTGATGTCCAATCTGAAAGGACTATTCAGACACTCGAAGACATGTTGAGATTATGATCAATGGAATTTAAGGGTGGATGGGATCAACACCTCCCATTAGTGGAGTTCTCCTATAACAACAGCTTCCATGCGAGTATTCAGATGGCACCCTATGAAGCTCTGTATGGAAAGCGGTGTAGAACTCCTACTTGTTGGGATGAAACTGGTGAGAGGAAGCTTCTTGGGCCTGATCTCGTGCAAGAGATGACGGAACAGGTTCATGTCATCCAACAACACATAAAGGCTGCTAAGAGTCGGCAGAAGAGCTATGCTGACAATCGTCGAAGGGACTTGGAGTTTGGTGTTGGTGACAAAGTCTTCCTTCGAATTTCTCCATGGAAGAGAGTCATGCGGTTTGGGAAGAAAGGGAAGCTCAGCCCTAGGTACATTGGCCCCTATGAAATCCTTGATCGCATAGGAGCAGTGGCCTATCGTCTATCACTTCCACCAAACCTAGCTCAAGTTCATGATGTCTTCCATGTATCTCTCTTGAGGAATTACATACCCGACCCTTCTCATGTACTGAACCCAGAGGTGGTACAACTTGAACATGACCTCTCTTATGAGGAGCAGCCAGTGGAGATCTTGGACCGTAGAGACAAGGTTCTACGAAACAAGACTCCCCACCTTGTGAAAGTGTTGTGGAGGAATCATAAATATGAAGAAGCATCTTGGGAGCCTGAGGAAACGATGAATCAAAAGTACCCTCGCCTTTTCGACTAGGCCTCAAGTATAAATTTCGGGGATGAAATTTCTTAAGGGGGGAAGAATGTAACGACCCAATCTTTTTGAGTAGTATATTAACTTACTCTTATTGATTTAATAATATGTTAATGGTTAATGCAGAAAGAGGAGTCGATGGCTTCATCCAGTAGACTCAACCCTTATGAAGCCCACTTATCAGAGCTTGGGAAGGAGGTATCATCTGTGGGCTTCGCTTTGGACCAAGCCCAAGCCGAACTCCAGCGTGTCAAGCTTGAACGGAAACACCTGCGGGAGAAGTTCAAGTTAATAGAGATTACTACTAGGGCAATGTTATCTGAGCCTCCCTCAGATTCTCTCACCATAGCACACCTTACACTCAGGTCTTATGCCGGTGTTATAAGGGGCTATGTGACGAGACCCTAGCTTCCTTGTGCAGTCCTTTCGGGTGAATAAATTGAGATTTCTTCCTTTAGTGATGTTTGTGAAATTTCAAATGTCCGGATAATTTTAGAATGTATTTTATTGATGAATTTTGAAAAAAGGATATTTTGAAATATTTATGTAAAACCTAAATAACTAATGATGTGTAATGATTTTCAAAAAATGGTCTTCTACAAAAGTGTTCATTAAGGAATTTGGAGTCTAATAAGATCAACTTAATTTTTGATGAATAGTAAATAGTGAATAGTGATTTTACGCTTAGGATTAGTAATGTGACCAAATGGATTAGTAATCTCACTTAAAGAATGTTTTAAAATAATATAGGCACCTTGATCAAGTAATATGATTCAATAAAATGGGTAAATAACGGTTTCATAAATTATTATTCAAGTATTAGTTTTTTCGGATGAATAGTGTTTTTTAATTAAAAATTTAATTAAAAATAATTAGAAAATTATTTTTATAAAAATGACTTTATTTTTGAACTCAGAGCATCGATATTATGTTATGGTAATTTTTGGGGATTTTTCTGAAAAAATGAATTTTCGATGAATAGTGTATTTATTTAAAAATAAAATTAAAAATATTTAAAAAATTATTTTTATAAAACAGAGTTCATTTTTGAAGTCATAGCATTGATATTTGGTTAAGGTGAAATTTTGGGATTATTCTGAGAAAGTTGAATTTTCGGTGAATAGTGAAAGTATAGTTTTTAAGTTACGAGTGTTTAATGACATCATTAAATGATGTATTAAGTATATATTCAATATGGTCGAATTATGAATAGTAAGATAAGGTATGAGGTGTCCCAAGTGGGCAATACCATGGGCAAATACCATGGGCAAGCCCATGGTTTTGCCAAAACCACTAGTGAGGTGTCCCTTGGCCATTAATGCTTTGTCCCCTCACTTTCCCTATAAATACCCACCCTTTCCTCATTTAGTTTTCACTCCCAACTCTCCCCCAACGAAGTTCTGGTCTTCTTACCTTCCAAGGAGTCCTCCCAAGGTGCCCCCAAGCCCTCAAGGTCCAATCCTTTGAGTTTCAAGAGTCACGTTTTAAGGTAAGGGATCCGACCCCTCTCTTTCTTTTCATGTAATCTCTTTTATGTCATTCCTTTTCTGCTCCATGTTTTTATGTGAGAGGATGTTCTTTTATATTCCTCTTACTGACCTTTCATGTTTATATGATGAGAGATCCCCTCTTACTCTCATCATTTCGTTTTATGAATGTTTAAGTGACGCCGTTAGGCTGCCGAATGTTTAAGGGATTCTTTCACCCTTCTCATTTTTCAAGTTCGATTTTCATGTCAAGTCTTTCAAGTTCCTTTTTATTATGTTGGGGTATGATCTCTATATCTATCATACTGATCTCTTATGATCATATGATGAGGGACCCTATTTGATCTTGTCAAATTATTTTCTTTTGAAGTTAAGTGACGCCGTAAGGCTGCCGAATTTTCATAAGAGAAATCTAATCTTTTTTCCTTCCATGTTTTTCATTACAAATGGTATGTCCCTAAAATTTCATTACCATGTCCATATGTCCTTCTTATTCTTTCACCCTACTGTTTTATGGATCATTTATGAGTGGGTGAATCATATCCCCTCTCATTTCAATGTTTTCTAAAACCCCGAAACTTAGCCGTTATGCTGCAGAATTTTTCCCTCAAAATGCCTCTCTCTTTTCTCAAAAATTATTTTATGTTATAAAGTGAATACTCAAGGCTCTTATTTCTACAATGGTATTCACATATATATCAAAATGTTTTATTTCAAATTCTGGGAATTACATACATGAAACCCGCTCTCCCCTTCCGTGGGTTTAAAGTGACGTTAAGATCATGTCTTTAAAGCAGTTTTTAAAACGTTATGATTATGAAATGAAACCCATTTATTTTATGCTATGTGGGTTATTTATGAAATGTTTGATGATGATATATGTGGCTCACATGATAATAAAGACAAATTAAGGGTGCGCCCTGATAGCGCTCCAATGCATTGGGTAATGATGTAACCACTAGAGATTACAATTTTCATGATACCTTGGTGAATAACCTTGGTAATTTTCAAATGAAACCTTGGGGATGGACCTTGGTGATATGTTCATTATTGTCTATGTTAAATGATGTAGCCACATCTTCAAGTTATGGAAAATGTTGTTTTTATTATGAAATGACTCATGATTTTCTTTCTCATACCTTAAAGTTCTTTTCATGTCCTTATTGAAGTATATCAAGTTCACATGTAAAATGTTCCTCTTGTTTTCCCTTACTGGGCCTTCTGCTCACCCTTTCTTTTGATGTATGTCCCCAGGTTATGAGATGCAGTAATGAACCTAGGATGAACTTAAGGAGAAGCCTTTCAAGTGTCTAAGAAGAATGCTTTATGTTGTTTTCATGTATTATGTTCCTGGTTTCCAAGACACTAAACCTTAAAGATCCTCAGTTGTGTGTAATGTAATGAAAGTTTATGTTATAAAATGGCGGGATGCTATATGAATACTATGATAAACATCATGAAACATGATGAAAAAATACGAGCAGTGTAAAGAAGGATAGATATTTGATTTATAACTACCATATAGCCATATAAATAGTTGGATATATTTATAATTATTTTATATAACCACCAGTTCCATTTTGATGTAGTGGAAATAGATCTACAATACACATTAGGATTTCCTGTTATTATAGGAAGAACCCAACTACAAGCCATGTATTTTAATGAAAAAAGTTAGCTTTCCCATGGTTTTGGTGGTTAGTGATTCTAGGTGAGTTAAATATTTTAGACCATGTTGACCCTAAAACTGTGTGTGACTTAATGAAGGTAAGATTACGTATAGTCTAAGAGTAAATACACATGAACAAGGGAAAGACATGAAATGTACTGGAACAAAACCAGGTACACTGGCACAACTTGACAGTCACACATACATCTTGGAGAGCACATGAAGGCCCCATGCGTTTGAGACATTCCATGTATTATACTTAAACACCTTTTAGTACTACATATAAAATAATCCATGTGATTTCATGGTGAATAACATGAAGAATTTTAGGGCCACATCCCGTGTCGACCCCTTGCTCATTGTGTACATCGTTTTTCAGAAAACTATCTCCTCTCATAACTTCTTCTTTCAAAATCAGTTTTTTTCAATGAGTTACTTATCCAATGTCTTTGTTGTCATAAAACATGACTATGGTCTTCATAGTGGCCTTGTATATCCTATTATATATTTTATGATCATAATTGTTTTTAGGTAGCACTCAATGATGACATTTATCAGATATGATCATACGAGAGTGGTACACCCACCCCACTCCCACCCCACCCCCGGATTGAATAGGTTGTGGGTCATCTACTTATTGAGTGCTACCCCAGATAGAATATGGTATGTGTCCTTTATCAACAAACATAGTGGAACCCCCTTTAAATATTATAATGTGGGTCATATACCTACTGATTGGTATCCCTCTGCTAGATTAGGGCTTGTTTCCTCTAACTATCTACTGAGTGGTACCCTCATGATATACTGATAGGCACCCAAGATAAACTTCCGTTTATATTACATCGATTATGATGAATACTTGTTACCTTACAAAAAATAAATTCTAGAGTATAGTAATCATTTAGTTTCTTTAGAAACATGGGAAAATAATTTTCAATCATGGTGAATGATCTTAAACATCTACCTAAATGATCTTTCCCTGTACCATTGATATTTAAAACCATTATTCAAAACCTAGAAAAAGGAAACATAATATATGGTTGAGATCAAACTCTAAATGAGGGTAAACAAGGGAGATATTTGTGTATAAAATCAGCATAAGGGTTGGAGAACAAGATATTAAAACTAGAAGATTATAACATGTATATTAAAAAAATAATCAAGTGTTATTTAATAATGATTGGTAATTCATAATACATTAATCAAAAAGAAATTAATTGCATAATTCATGATATCACAACATAATAATAATACATTTGATTGTTGTAGGGACATAATAATATAATATAATTTCCATATTACCCATGGAAAAATATAAAGGTCTTTTTATTGGAATGGATTCAATCCCCAATCCATGTTAGTGGTCAATGATTATTGTCAACACTATATTATTTAATCGGGTTCACTTATCGTTTCTTCCTTGTATTACTAGAATTAGTGCACTCCCCATTCCAACATTGTAATATAGAACCATGTTCAATACTCCTTTTATCCTTGTATTATTGAAGCATGTTCACTACTCATTTTGGCGATGTATTATTAAACCAAGTACACTCCTCCTTTAAGCCCTATTTTACTGAAAAAATATTTCTACTCGGTCAATCTTAGTATTATTGAACCTGATTCACTTCTCAATTCATATACATCATAATAATGAGATATAAATTAGTACAAAATTCATTGAAGGGATATATAGGTTCCACTCGTCACATTATAAAATCACAAATACATGTTCCATAAAATAATAAAACATTCATCGGATCTTGACCCATAAAAAAGATGGGTTTCATAAAAATCGTATAATAACCCATGAAATGATATGGATATTATAAACACATAATCCTATCATAACATGATTAAAATAGACAAGATTCACAAAACACTCATCATAGGATACATCATGAAGATACGTTTGTTTTATAATCATTTTATCATTTTATAAATCTTGGAAGATAGATCGGTATTATAAAAATGTTTTCATCATTACCAAAAACCATTCAATGAAATAATAAGAACAACTTTCTGGGGTTAATACACTAGTAAATCATAAACTGTACCTAAGGATATCATATTATATTGAGAATGAATTTTATCAATCCCTTTGACATAAACTTTCCATTACAAAAAACATTTTAAAAAATATAACATTATAAAAAATTCTTTGAAACAATACATAAGACATATAATATAATCATGAAAAATAATTTAAATCATTTATTGAGGAATTTATAATTTATAAATTGAATTTTTTTTAAAATAAATTATTGTTAAAACATATTACTTTGAAAATACAATTGAAAAAATAAAACGAAATCAAACTAAACATCATGAAAGTACATTTACATGAAAACATTTAAAAATATTTTGATAAAGTTTGAAAACCATTTATCCATTAAAACATATAAAATAAGATAAAAATCCTTTGAAAACTATTTCATTTTAAAATAGATTCAATGAATATAAATAAATATTAAATACATTTAAAAACATATAAACTTAAATAATTTTTTAAAATCATTTTAGAAAACTGCTTTTTGAAAGAACACTGATTTCCAACAGAAGATAGAGGTAAAGTAAAATTTTAAAAAGGCACATTCATAATTATGTTAACTAAACATTAGTGGATAAATGGTACCAATAAATAATTATTTCATGAATAAATACAGGATAATAAAATATAATAGTTTTTCTATTAAATTCATTAATATATATCATTTATGGAAGCATAATCAAAATCAATCCCTAAAAATGATGAGATTGTTGAAAAAATAGTTACCAATTTTCTAAAGTCTAACCATGATCCCCAAATGAGATTAATATTAAATGATATTATAACATCAATAATATATGAAATTCATGATACAACATGTCAAATTTGGTATAAAAACTTCATAAAAAATATAGTAACATTACACGACATGGGTCCTAAAGAAGGGAAATTGAAATAAAACTACTTTACCGATTTGGTGACATTGGAGATATAAACCCCATGAAAGTGAGTTCATAAAAATAATATGTAACTAAACTTAAAAATAATAATTATTCTAATATGAAACTTTTATGGGGTTTATATACACTACACCAGAGAATTGAGTGGTGAACATGGCATTTATCTCACGGGTAACAAAATGTCAGATAAGAAAAACCCTACCTTATATCTTGACATTATTTGTACACATTAAAACATCATTTATAATAAATATATTTTTATTAATTATATACCACATAAAATCATTCCTACATATAATTCCATATATTACACAGATATTACTATATTCTACCCATTTATTAACAGTTCCTTATTAATGCAACAGTTCTGTTAATTATTAATTTGTTTATCATACACGTTTTTACATGTTAATATTGATCTTATTAAATATATTTTTATTTAATTATTTAAATAATATAAAAATTATTTACATATGATATATATTAATTATATAAATATTTATTATTATTTAAAAAAGAAAAATATCTGAAATGAAATATGTTGTTTGCGGAGATGGTAGGTCGTACATATATAAGAACATTTTTTTCATTTTATTATCGTATTTAATGAAATGACATATTTACATATATAGTATCACTAAATTAAAGTTATTATTTAATATATATCACACATGTTATATAAACACATATTTAACACCTTCCATTTAATTTCTGAATGAATCACATCGATTTAAGGGGGCATTATCCCACACTTCAAGAAATGAAATAATCCTATTTACCCAAAATGGGAATCATAAATTTATGTGATATATAAAAATTACAAAAGAATAAATAAGTCCCAAATATCATATATATATATATATAATATGTAAATAGAGTGTTCATCGTTATTCATAATCATGAGATATGGTAATGGAAAAATGACTAACATCATTTTGTGATGTGGAAGTTTGGTGTACCCAAGAACGGTATGTTCGTTACACATTACATGGATGTGTGAGTAAGTGAAGGAAAAAAATTAAAATAAAAAAATATCATATTATTTATTATTAAGGGGATATTATATAATAATTTTGTAAGAATATTTTATGGGGTGGATAATAAAAATAAAACAAATGAACTCGTAGAAGGATGTTAACTCTTCTTTAAGTTACTCATTTTGGTTTGCACCAATGGGATTCCTTGTTTGGATTTGTTCCCAAATGTAGGAATATAAAAAAAGGTAGGTCTTATGGGACGATATTTTGGGTTGCTTTTGGCCAATGAAAAGTATATTTATAAGTATATTAAATAGAGGGGTGTGAGTGTCGATTTACAATGGAGGAGGAGTGACATTCTTGTAAATATAAAAAGATATATATTATTGAGAGGTTGCTATTACATCATGGGAATACAATATTTATGAAAATAGATAAGAGAAGGGAAATACGATAAAATTTTCCAAAAATTGTCATTTTTACATGCCTCTTGGGTATTTGGCCTCCTAAAATTTAGGTTTAATCATTAAGTAAACTAATTTTTAACATAATCACTATCATTAATTTTAATGACTTACACTAATATTTCTAGTCAACAATATGATACCATTATTAGAAATTACAAATTATTATGATTCCATGTATGGAATATATTTTTCCAAATTATAATCCTAGATGTGGAAGAATATAATTTAATGTTAATCCCACATATGGAATGAGAATGTAGGTTTTCGAAGTAATAATGTTTAAAAGATTACTATGTTTTCATATAAACAATTTACTGAGAAATTGATTCCAATAACCTAAATTATTTTAACTAATATAAAATATTACTAATGAGAGTTTAAAACCAATTAAATATTATTTAAATATATAAATAAATTTTTTCAAAATGCAATTTTGAGCTAAAATTCAGTACTATTCACTATTCATCAAAATATAACTCTTCTCAGAGAAATAAAAAAATTCACCCAATGTAATTTTTGATATTCTAGTTTCAAAAATGATGTTTATATTTAGAAATAAAAATTATAAAAGTTGAAAAACTATATTTAAAATGGGGTTTCCATTATAAGGATTTAAAAATAGTTTTTTTAAAAAAAAATTATTTTTATTCATAAAATTTGATTTATTCTTATCTAATACCTTTAAAATCAATTGGATGAGTATAAAAATACAGATAGAATATATAATATATAAATGTAATTTAAAAAATTCATTAATAGTTGTTTGTTTAATTCTTTTAAGATAAAATTGTGTTTTTACATGGAAAACAAATTTCCATAGAAAAGTAACTTTGTCATTTTTTGATGTTTTATAAATTCACATAAACATTTTGATAGGAAATTGATTCATTTTATATACAAGTTTAAATCATATTATTGAATTTAATTTATTCATATTCATATCCTCTATTCCAATTTAAATGAGGTAACTATAATAATATTTTAATAATAATATTAATAGTGTATTGTTTTTTAATAAAACTCAGCCTTGCATGTAGATAAAGATATCGATAGAACTTAGTATGGTGTGTAATAGTATAAAAACATAGTGTTGTGCATACAACCAGCTAATTCATGAGTTCTGTGTTGTAAAAATTTTAATATGGTGTTTCATATGACACAATACACTCATTGTTATTTCATATTCATATATTTATTTAGTGATTTGTGAAACGAAAAATATCAAAAAACTAAATTAATTTGAAAAAATATTTCAAAAAATCTTTATTTATTACATTATACCACCCAAAATGAATTTCTCCGTCAAAATTCATCTGGTTAATAAAAGATTTAATTATTGAATGTTCTATAAATAGAATCCGACATCATAAAAATGAATAATAAGACATACTTTTAATAAGGAATTTTGTAATTTCAATAGTTAAAAATAGTATCACACAACTAGGTTTACTAGTCGAATAACGTAGGATCGTATTAATGATTGGACATAGTGTAAAATCATTAATAATTATATAAAGTGATAATGATAATTTATTGTCATCATTTTAATGATAAATTTAAAGTTAAGGTCTTCAAAAAAATAAATCTATGATGATTTATAAGACCAAAAGTTCAATAGAAATGAAAATTAGGATAAATCATTTCCAATATAATTTTCCCAGATTTGTGGAATTATTTTACTATCTAAGAACATATGGAAATATACTTACATGATTTTATTCCATTTAATATTCACAATATAAATTTTTGGTTATGTATTCCCATATATTATGTTTATCTATTACTCTAAGTGACGATAGTGAATTTTCCATTCCTGAATTACATACAGATGTGATCAGTATATATAATGAGAAGTAATTTCACTTCTCTTTATCCCAACAACATATCCAATATGCATAAATATTCATATTTTTATGTAACCATATAGTTTCTAAAAATTAATTTTTTTGTTTAAATTAATACATTTAATAAATGGTCAACTTTGTAACCCTTATAAAATATAAATTACCCATTATTCCATAAATATCTCTTATCATATACCAAAAAATTCATTGGCAAATGGGGGAATTTTCTTATAATCATAGACTGTCAAAAATAATTTTATTATACTATAATCTATGATTATGGAGACAATCAAATGAAATTTACCAAATGTATAGACAATAATATTTTGATCAGGGTTTTTCATAAAAAATGAAACATGTAATTCTATACTAGAGAAGGATCAGTGTGCCCTAATTATGAATATTTGATTCATCTATTGTGATTTCATAAGCTTTCGCATTGAAAATTTTCATCAGAGGTTGTTGTGAATTATCATCGACATTTTCTAATTGATTGGATAATTGATTTTAATAATTAGAATACTCCTTGAAATTGAAACAATAGAGAGTGGGAGATGCATTTTGTGAAGAATTCACTCTATTCATGCCAGTTACAAACCTCTTCCCATTAATTTATAAGTTATTTTTCTTAATTAACTTCCCTGACATACATAAATCATTTAGTATTCCCCTTAATTAAATTTCCTATATGATATTTCTCACACATTGATAATAAAATAATGAGCATCATTTTTTTACCATGGACTTTATTGTTTTTCTTTGATCTTGCTTTTCCTTTTCTTTTCAAACCCATTAGATTAATACAAAACTCCAAACTCCATTTCCACCTTAAAACACACAAATAATTTTCATCATATCTGATAATATCTCTAATATACTAGTACATTAAAATATTAGCTTTTATGACACTAAATAATCAATCAATATTTTTTCAATTTGGATAATACTTCCAAAATAGTTCCTAATAATCATTGTTATGTATGCTTCATTTGAACCAAAAAATACCATATTCATTTTTCATAGGCTATAATAGTTCATTTTCAATCGATGTAAGAAAAATATAGAAAGATTACTTATTAGAAAATATTATCTTAAACTCATAATAATCTATAAAGTTAATTTATTCATGTCACCTGGTATTCTTTATAAGATTACACCATTGATCTGCCTCACTTTCCAAATGGTACATAACCATAGTATGTTTTCAATGATCTGAAAAAGGTAGAATAAAAAATACTTTTTTAGTCATACAAATCCTTTTCATATTAACTAATAAGTCAGTACAACCACTGAATGAAGGTGGGAGTTTCCTCATGATGGACTCAACATATTGATGTTCCATCTCGTTCATATTTGGATGTTCAGCATGATACATATTTTATGAAATTTGTGTGATAAAAGGAATGATGTTTTTTATTCCATATCCCATAAAATGTTATTGTTCTTTAGGAATATACTTTAATTTTCCATTTCATTATCCATTATTATGGTCTGTTCTTCTACCATAAATTGAATAAAACCAAAAATTAATAAGTAAGAAAAAATTCTTATATTGGGGAACAACATAATCATGAAATACTACTTATAGAATATCTAAATCATGACACCATAATTTTTATTCTATGAAACCTCAGGTTTATCATAGGTCATTCATACTCATCATCTATTTAAATCCTTATTGATGGATAGTAAAGAGTCTGTCAATTCCCAATGAAAATCACCTGAGAGTGTCCAACCATGAGGGCATAAATGCCCATTGTCTTCCACTAGTTCTTGATTGAATAAAGATAAATATGGTGTTTTCATGGTTTTTACCGCTATGTTCCTTAGTTCCAGAGACATGTTCTTTTAGTATGCAGATATAGATGTATTCCAAGGAAACCACTCACTCTATCCTTTACCAAAAATCAAGTACATTTTCTTATACTTGGAATTATCCATATACTTGTACTTAAAGACATCCCTGTACATTTCTTTAGTAATATCTATAGTGATCTCAAATTTTTTTCCTAGTCCATGTTTTCAAAGGATGACTAAACATTTCAATTGATTCCAAATATTGTGGTCCATGCATAACATACATGTATATTACATCATTTTGAGATAAATATTCATCACATTTCAAAAATACATTTCTAAGGATGTGAATAGTTTTCAGTATTATGAAACATGGAAACATAATATTTTAACATTGTAAAAAATATAAAACTACTCCATTAAATATATTACCTTTTTAAATTCCTACATAAGAACATTCTTTATAACATGGGAAAATGAAACATAAAAAAGGGGTGAGATCAGATTCTTAGTAATGGTAAACATGGGGGATATATAAGCATAACATGAGAAAAAGGGTATGAGAACATGATCTTAATATTAGGATTTCATATACATCATGTAAAATTTCATAAAAGAGTCATTTTATAAATATTAATAATTTATAAGACATGAAATATAAGGAAAAAAGAGCATAATCCATGATTTCAAAACACAAGAATACATCATGTGATTATGGAAAAACTTAAAAAAATAAAATCTTTTCCATATTTTCCATGAAATAAATTGATGGATAAATTAGGGGAATGGATTGAACCCCCAAATCATCTTAATAGTCAAGTTTTAATTCCAAGAAACTTACAGTTGAAAAAATTCTTCCAAGAATCTGGATCACTATTCATTTTATCCCTATGTTACTGAACCCATTTTATTTTTCCTTTCACCTCAGTTGTACTGAATTGATTTAACTACAAATTATATCACTGTCTCACTAAACTGATTTCAATAAGCACTCCCTCCCTATATTACAGAAACCAGATCACTCCTAACTTCACCCCTATATTTCTAAACCGAGTTCACCCCTAATTTTAGCCATGTATTACTAAACCAAGTTCACACCTTATTCCATCCCTATATTATTGAACCAGTTCAACAACCAATTCTTGTCCTCTCATAATAATATTTTATAAATATTTAACTAATTAATTTTATAGAGATACAGGTTCCACCGATCACATAATAAAATCATAAAATCATATTTCATAAGATAACAAAAAAATCTTTGTATTATAACACATAAAAAGAGATGTGTTTCATTAATATCATATCATAACCAATAAAATAAATTGATATTATAAACACATAATCCTATCATAGCATGTGGAAAGGATAAAATCATAACAATAATTAAATTATAGGATAAACCATAAAAATAAGTTTGTTTCATAAGCATTTTTTCATGGTATTACCAAATAATGAGAAACATGATTCATAAACAACATATGTTTCTAACCAAAAACCATTCAAAGAAGGAATAAAAATGGTTTTCTTGGATCATAACTATATAAAATCTTAAAATATATTAAATTATACAATCTTATAAAGAGAATGACTTTGAAAGAGAACTTGTATACAAATTTTCATTAAAAACCACCTTTTTAGAACATTTAACATTTTAAAAATCCTTTTATTTCAATCCATATTGGAAAAATATATTGGATTCATGAAAATTAATTTAAAACAATTCTGGAAGAAAATATCATTTCAAATTTGAAAAAAAAATATTTTTAAAAAATTAAATATTTTTAAATGATTTTCCCTTAAAAATAACCAGGAAAAATATAATGGAATCATTAAAATCATCTTAAAATCCATTTTTCTTAAATGCATATAAAATAACCATGAAAACATATTAATTACCATTTTTACATAAAAACCTATAAAAGTAGAATAAAAATAATTTCAAAAACCTTTTTAATTGAAAATAAATTTAAAGAATGTAAGTATATCTGCAAGGCATTTACAAAAATGTGAAATAATTTTTTTCTGATAATGTTTTTTGGAAAACATGTCCCATGGAAAACATATTTTTTTATAGAAGGTAGAGATAAATTTTTATTTTTATAAAAGAACATTATTAATTAAATTAGTTAAAAAAATGTGAAATGGTACTAATAAATGAATATTTCAGGAGTAAATAGAAAAAATAAAAATTCAATAGTGTTCTTGAGAGATGGATAATGAGATTTCATAAATGGAAGAATAATAAAAAACAAACCTACTAAATGATAATATATTAGAAGGAATCTGTTACCACTTTGGTAACATCAAAACATGATACCCATATGAGAATAATATTACATGAAGATTTTAATATCATGAATAGATTATCATTCATGATATAACATTTCAATGTCCATATATACACCTCATAAAAAAATAATTGTGCATAACAAAACGTGAGTCACAAAGAAGAAAAATTGAAACAAAACTATATTACGGATTTGATACATTTGGACATAAAACTCATGAAAGTGAGATCATAAAATGGATATATAAAAAACCATAAATTTAATTATAATTGTCATAGAATACATTCATAGACCGGAAATACAAGACATAAATGAAACAAGTGGTTAACATGGAATGTATCTCACAGATAATAAATAGAGTGATTAGAAAAACTATTTCCTTAAGTCATGAATTTCACTGAACAAGTTAAAAAATCATATATAATAAATGTAATTTTATTATAAATATACCATAAAACCATATTCTTATATATCATACCATATATAATTTTCTTAGGAATTTTTATTACCCATTTATTAAAAGTTCTACCGTAGAACAATTTTTTGGGTAGTAAAAAATTTGTTTATTATAAATTTTTTGACTAGTTATTCTTGATCCACTTACATTGATAAATATTTAAATATTTACATGATTTAAAACATGATTTATATATCATATATAATCTATATATATTTATTTATAATAACTTATAAAAGTTAGATATATGAAATTGAATATGTAGTTCATGGAGATGGTATGCCGTACATACGCATGAATATGGTTTCTGTTTTCATATCATATTGAATGGAAAGTAAATGAAATATGTGTATATATATATAATATCATTACAATAACATAAATTTTCAATATATATCACATAATTTCACTAAATTCATTCTTAATACATTCTATATAAGGTGTGAATGAATCACATCGCTTTGAGAAGGTGGTAGTCCACACTTCCAAAAATAAAGTAGTTGTATCTACAAAAATTGAAAATAATGAATGTATAAGTTATATAATAATTACATAAGGATAAATAAATCATAAATATAATATATATATATATATATGTGATAAACACATACCGTCAATTATAATTCTCAACCATGAGAGGTGGTAAAAAATAATTCTGTTTCGTGAGGTGGTAGTTCATCGTACACCAGAATTGTAAGTTTATTACGGACTAGAGGGATGTGATATAGTGTAATTATAAACATACAATAAAAAAATATAATTATATTTTTATATGGTTTTTTTATATAACTATGAAATAAGAAGAGTTTTGTGGTTCGATAATGAAAATAAAACAAAAGAGGTTATGGAAGGATGTCACCTCTTCTTTAAAAATACATTATGGTTTCAAGAAAAGAGTTCCTTGATTTTAATTATTCACAAAGAGTTCATTGTATGTCTAATGGTTTAATTTTTATAGGATATTTTTTATGGGATTTTCATACCCAATGTATCTTTAGAGGTGAAATGAAGTGGGTGTTGGTGGGGGAGGGGTGAGTGCCCTTTTAAAAAGGTGGTGGGGTGGCTTTCTTGTAAATATAAAAAAGGTAAACACTATTGGGTTGTGTATACTACATCATGTGAATAAAATAATTGATCAAATTCAATACAAGAGGATAATAGGTAGAAAAATTCATAGTAAATTTATTTTTAATACATTAATATGTTAATAGGACTCTTAATATTATAGTTTAATCATTATGTAAATAATCTTCTCCTTAGTCACTATAATTAATTTTAATTATATTCACTAATTGTTTTGTTTAAAATTAATCTATTGTAATTTGAAATTATAATAAAATATTATTCCAAATATGTAAAAAAAATTCAAAATTATTCTCATATATGATTATGAAATTAATTTAATGTTAATCCAATAGATGAGATGACAGTGAAAGTATTAAAATAAAAAATGTTTAAAAGTATCCTTTTTATATCTAAATTCAATTTGAAATTGATTCCCATGACCTATTTTTTTAAATTATAAAAAATTATTTATCATATACGTAAAAATAAATCATGAAAATCGTTTAAATATATAAATTAATTGGACAAAATTTTAGTTTTGAACCAAAATTAAGTACAATTCACTATTCATCAAAATATGATGGTTTTAATAACAATAGAAAAAAATTACCAAAGTAAATTTTTATTTTAACATTATAAAATGAAGATTATTTTTTCAAATTAAAATTATTACATTTCCAAAAATATATATTAAAAATGTTTTCTCTATAAGAAGGTGATAAAATTACCATTATGAGTAAAACATATTTTTATTCTTGAAATTTGATTTATAATTATATTATACCAAAAAAATATTTTGGATGAGTAAAAAAATATTTATTGATTATGTAATATTAAAATATTATTTACCCCATTCCTCAATAGTGATATAATTAACTTCATTTAATATTATATTGTTTCTGTATGTGGAAAAAATAGTTTTCATTGAAAATTAGCATCTTCATCATAAAATATTTCATAAATTCACTACTAATAATTGATAAACAAATATTTTTGATATAATTTATTAATTATTACTTTCAGTATTTAGTTCTTTTTATTTATAAAATTCTTTATAATAGATATTTGGTTTCTATAATAATATTTTGATTATAATATTAACAGTATATTGATATTTAGTAAAATTTGGCATTGCGTATAGTTCAAGCTATTTAAGGGACACAATATTTTGTGTAACACAAGACATGAATATTTTTGTGTGTATCTCAATCTAATGTTTAGTGTCTCAAGTATAACAATAATTTTTTTTGTATATAAAAAATAAAAAGATAGTTTATTTTTGTAATAAAAACTATATTCAATGTTGTGTGAAAGGAAAAATATCAGAAAGATTGAATTAATTCAAAAAAATAATTCAAAAAATATCGAGTTGTTACATTACTGAGGATTGGGTCCTCTATATTAATATTGAGTTGTAGAGACCTAATAAACTAATTAATGGTTAAAATATATATATATATATATATATACTAAGTGGTATCCCTGACGAACTAGGTTGTGGGCCCTTTTTCTATTTGCTGAAATGTTTCCCCTATAGGTCTAAGACATGGTTCCTCAATTTAGAGGTTTTCCCCACTTGGCTATGAGGAATAGTCTTGAGGCATAAGTCCTATACATGGTTACTAATTTTTATATACTTTAGAGATGTTTGGAACCACTGATAGACTCCACTGGAACTGTTGATGGACTATTTTCTTGGTCGGGGATCTGAGTTGGAGATCCCTATTTCTCTTTCATTTGGGTTTCAGTAAAAAGCATATATGTATAAACGTGTATTATATTTCATCCAACTCATATTACGGGTTGATATTTCTATTTCTATATTTAATCTCTTTCCACCCTATCAATTTTATTACATGTCCGACTGGGTATTCATATACTCTTGCCCGAATGGGATTTTCTCAAATTTTCCATATCTTATACTGAAGACAAAAAGGAAAATGATGATTTAGTATGAGAATAGGTATACAGTAGTGAATTTGACCATGTATTTTGGTTTATTCTTGAATATCTATACCTAGGGACTCTCATCATTTTATTTCTAGATGTTGTTATATTGGTACATGTGATATAGTTGGGCATGTATTTTTTCTCTTTACTTGTTGGATTACCCAGTATCCCAATTTTATATCCCCTATAGGTTATAAAAATAATTTATATTCTATTTATGTTTCTATATTTTCTTATTATTCATATTCACTTCTACATGGATATTTTTACGTTCATTGGTACTGGTACTTTAGGTAACATCCTCCCGTAATAGATATGCCTTTTGACGCTCATCGCTATCCATTGGGATATGGAGGAATGCATGGTTTATTCGTGTATTTGTACCCCATTGGCATATAAGTCCTATTTTAATGGTTAAATACTTTTATCACTACATTGAAATAAAATTATTAGTCTAATGTATGTGTAAAAACATATTCCAACTTGAAAATTTGTATTTCAAAAGGCACAATACAAAGATTATTCATGAATAAATATGAGGAGTAGATGATCAATTACCTTGATAATGAAATTTTATTTTATAATGAGGTTCTTATTAAGATCTCTCTCAAACCTTGGGAGGTATATAGAGAGAGAAATTATGAGGAAATTATTTCTATATGGATTTTTATTGAATGAGAAATGTAGGATGGGTGGGCTATTATATTAAATTAATGGAGAATTTTTTATTAAAAGATGAACATAGTTTTTAAGCTCTATATGGTAATATAACCAAAACTATAAACCATAAAATGATATTTACAAAAGTGGAAAGGGTTTATAAAGTTAATAATGATATAAAAGGAAAACATTACTATAATAAACGTGGTGATGTGAAAGTGAGGCATGTTTATAGATAATTAATTTTTAACACATTAAATATAATATAGTTTTTGGAGGATTCAATAATGACGTATAAAATTTATCAAATAACATAATTTTTTTGACGATAAATATATACATTCTCATGTTTCCCCAGAATAGAAATTATTAAATTACTTTTGGGTGATTAAGATGTCAAAATGTAGATAGTATATTTATAACATATTTCATTTTTACACATTAAAATAGATGCCTCATTAAATAACGAAAGAGTCACTATCAAAAAAAATTTATGTTCATATTTCAAGAATAATATATATTGTTTTAAAATAATTATATAAAAATTATTATTTGAAAAATAACTAAAGAATCCTAATTTAGAAAAAAATTATAGTTTTTTATACAATATAATTTTTTGATGATATAAAAAATTAAATTGGACATAATTAAATTATTTTTTAATTTATAATTAAATAAATATAATAAATATATTTTATCCAAATATTTTTTATTTTAAAAATTAATGAATTTATCAGAATATTTTTTTAATTGAAACTGTATATTCCACTAAAAAAAATATTTGATTTTGTTTTATCAAAATAAATTTTTTATATAATTAATTATAAAAACAATGATTAAAAGAATATTAACAAAATAATTATTGTATTAAAAATGAAATTATAAATATTTATATAACTAGAGTCTATATAAATAAACCCTTATTATAATAGTGAACTTATGAGGCTCAGTGTTTAGTTTATTTTCAATTCCATGTCAATATGTGTTTGGGAAGTTATTGATGAGGTAGTGGTGATGCCTTTATAATTGTTATTAATACATGAACTGGTTGGCCAATTTTTTTCTAATAGTCTGATGACTTTTAAAGTTATCTTAAAACATAAGTCAACAAGTGGAATAGAGTGTACACATCATTTACTGTAAGTTTTGACAATGGGAGATGTTATTTCATGAAGAAGAATAAACATGCATTATTTCTTTAATTCAATAGGTTTTGATAACATGACCATTCAAAATTATAATTATATATATATATTTTTCAAGGATAATTTTTTAGAAGACATGAAGAGGTATTTAGATCTTATTTGTTGAATCATTTGTTTATAAAATTTTTTCATAGATTATTTCTATGATGTTTTATTGAAGTGTTAATTAACAAATATTCCCAACCTTAGGAAATATTTATTTATCTCAAACTCAACAACACGTGGGACCCTAGATGGTCAACCATGGTCGAGGGAACAAGACTGGTTCAATCGGAGGGACACAAATTGGCTTAGGTGTGCCCGCATAAGCTCTCATCTATAGGGAATAATAGAGCTATAACCATTGTTTGATCTGACATGTTGACGAGAAGAACTAGTAATAGTTTTTATAAAGATAGGTGGGAGAGAATTATTTATAACACATCACATAATATTTCATATATTGTTGAGGGATGTGATTGGATGATTTGATGTGGGATAATGGGTTCCTTGGTAGTATTACTCCACTTAATATATGGATAAAACAATTGGAGTTGAAACCGTTAATCTCAACCATATGATATGGTGATGATTCTCTCACTTTACTCCAGCCTCTGGATGGTCACTACATAGAGATGTTGTGGAACCACCATCAATGAGAAACCATCCACATTCTATAGTGATGATGGTTTATTGACAGTCACATAGTCGACTAAATATCATAAATAAAATTACATTGTTTGTGCATAATAATAAATTGATAAATGAAAATCAGAAAATGGAACATATTAGTTATAGGAGACCATTATTCCATGAAAGGTAATGAGATTCCATAAATATGAAACATCCGGTGAATGCATACACAAGTGTATCTAACCAAAATAATTATCACAAACTCAAAAATGAAAATGGAACTATTTTTGGCATATGTTTAAATTATATCCCAGTTGAAACTAGATAATTCAAATAGTAATGAAACAGCATTAATAGTGAAAATTTGAAGCATCTATGATGAAACATAAAAAGGGGATTGATATAGGTTTTGTTATTTCATCCTTTTCAAAAAAAAAATATGAAATACCATTAACCATGAAGTGTTTATACTTTTCTTTTAATGCATTTTTTTCTTCTAGTGAAAAAAATAAAGGATCCTCAAACCTCTTAGTTTACGAAGGGAATCCCTCCTCATGATATAATTTCTTGAAGGATAATGTGGAAGTTTACCAGGGTTCAACTCATGTAAACACACTCTTGAAATGTTTTGTGAATAAGATGGTGGATTCATTAGTCTTTAAATAATTTAAATGAACTCTTGGAATGATTTTTAAAGGAAATTTGTCAGATATATATATATATATATATAAACAGTGAATTGAATCTCCCTAGAATGTGTAAAGAACACTAAATTTTGAGGCCCTCCAGGTTCATGTGTTTTGGTTAACACACAGATATAGTGTAATATTACACATTTCCTCTTGAGGATGAAGATGGTATTCTGTATATAAAACATTCTTCATAAATGACAGAGGAAACCACCAATATTACTATTAGAAGGTAGTTAATGCCTCACACACATTGATCCTAATCTAATGCATAAAATAGTGTGTGTGCACATGGTGTTCATGAAGAACATAAGTCAAATTTTGTTTGAATTGAGTGAGATGATTATAGAACATGGAGTATAATGAATGTGATAAAATACATAAATGATGATTGATAAGATTTAAATAATCATGTGGACATCGTGATTATGTTCTTATATACATATATTCCAATATTTAGAAAACTGAAACAATTATGAATCCCTGAAAATAGTGTGTAATATTTTATTGATTGAGGCACAAATAAGACCCTTAATTGATTTTATATATACTATTAAAGAATAATATCATGAAAGAATTTATGATCAAACTTTTCACACATTAACTAATGTTATGACTTCATTCATAAGAGATAATAGGCTGAGAATTATTTCATTCAGGAAACTATTAAATAATATGTGAGAATAATTAATTAAGAAAGGCCACCATACCAACTAAAGGATTTTTAGGATACATAAAAAGGTACATGATAACTTAAAATCCTATAAGATCATGGATGGATATAAGATATTCATCCAAAAATGGAATAAACATTTGAATAGAGGTGATGGATTCCAGTTGAAGTTGTGAGATGTTGAAGTCTTCTATTTGGATATAAGAGCTGGAGTAAACTCTGCGATGGTTGTATAGTAACAATTATTTTGTTTTGTGGAAAAATAAAATGAGGTATCTCAGTCTTTGGTGAACCCATTTTAATAAAGTATGGAGATAATTAATTATAATGTAGAATCCACATTGTGGAAAACCAACATGGAAAATATGAGGCCATTATATCAAACCAATCAAATAATATGTTCTTCATATTATAATTCTTTGTACATAAAATGATATTTTAATAGATAATATTTAGTGGATCAAGAACCTTAAAAAATTTCGAGGTTGAATTTTAAATAAAATGTATTTGTTGAAATAAATCATTGATTCACCCCACCCCTTATAATGTTCAATCATTCATTAGGCTCTACAATTGGTATCTAATAATGGGTTACCATTAATGATCTGTGAAGCATTATGATATATTATTAATCATAATTATATCAATATATGATGGATTCTATCATTTTATCGGAAGATTCATCAATGTTGTAAGAAGAGGATCCCACCCAATATCTTATCACTTGGTATAGAAGTGAGAGATGTTTTAATAGTGGGTTTTCCACCCACTACATATAATTATACAATGAAACACAATAATAAAAGAATTATGGTGGTATATTCAAAGGCTCAAAATTAAATCAAAATGTATCTAACATTAATGGTCAACCAAAATGACATGGGTGCCTAAAAATCTAGTTATATTTGGGATAAACTAAGAAAAAAATGATATAAATTTCAAATTAATGTAAGAGAAATACTAGTTTGGATTAGTATATTTGAGAAAATTAAAATTAAGGATGGATAAATTATTGATGATTGACACATTAGAGTTAAAGATATAATCAGTATCATTTTGGATTATGTTGAGATGTTGGCTGAATCAATCACTATCATAAAAATTAATGAGAAACTTTCCAGATCATTTTGATTGATATTTATCACCCCCAAAAGAATGATATGACTTATCTCTTATTGAACTCTAAAATATTCTCATAGATTATAAGAGGAGTAAAATTACAACATTCAAGAATAATGAAAAAGCTAAAATGTCATACGAATCATTGAAAATGATAAATGTAAAATAATAATAAGAAGAATAATATAAACATTTAGATAGTAATTACAGTGATGATGAATTAAATCACATCATTGCCCTTATGTCAAAAGTAATTTGGAAGTGAAAATAGAAGTGAAATAAAAATAAACTTCTTAAATGATTCAAATATAATATCATTAGATTTGTTTACAAAATATTTACTTATAATGAAGATATGGAATATTAATTAGAGTAATAATCAAATGATGATAGATTCTATAAACACAGATGGTATTGGAAGAAGATGAAAAATAAGAGACGTTATAGATTAAATAAAATAAATTTTATGAGTTAGAATATTTTTTTTCTTCATAATCATGTATTTCATAAGATAATGAAATTAGTTTCTTATACAATGCAAGTAAAAGAAACAATTCTTCAAGTACCAATGATTAAAAATACTAAATAATAGAATTTTAGTGGTAGCTGAAAGAAGAACAATAATTCTCCATGGGAAAAAGATAAATATTTTCTGAAACAAATGATGAGGATTGCAGAGGAAAATATGAAATGAACATATGAATATAACAAAGAGGTAATAGTTCCTATTTATGAAGAAAATTATTTGTTTTTTAATAAGCAAATATCAATTTTTAGTGATAGTGAATGAAAAAATTAAAAATTATTGACAATGATAAATTGGTAGGTGATCTTGAAGAGTAGTTTTCTACTAGAGAATAAGATTTGATGTAAATAATATATATGTGACATTGTTCAACATGAATTGATTAAATCAACCTAATATATCAGTAAATATATTGTGATCAAAGGAGAGACTTCTCAAGATGGATAGAAAAAAGGGGATAAAGTAGTTGAGAATTCCAAAGATGAGAATATGAGGGCCATGTAGGATAAAAAACAAAAAAAATTATTTTAGGAAGAGAAAAATTTATCAAAAAGGTCACAATCTATAATTAAAAGACAACAACAACACATATCTGAATTCACCTATAACCAATCATAGAGAATAAATATTTTTCTATTGTTGTGGTAAGAATGTTAACAAAGCCTACTCTTACTGGTTCAAAATGTCTTTACTAGGGATGAGGAATAAATAAGTGAGGGGGGGGGGGGGTTCAATGAGAATCATAGATCAAAATATTAATTTTTTGGAAGAGGCTATGTGGAAATTCAAAAGACTTATGTATAGATGATAATTATAGAATGATAAGTTCCATATGTTGTGAAATGGATAAATTAAAAAATAAAAACAATGAAAAGTTATGTATATAGTCTATGAAGATCGATGCTCTCAATAAAAAATGTCATGTAGATTTTAAAAACTAGTTGAAAAAATATAAAAAATAAGATGAATTTGAGATAATTTTTAAAAATAAATCAAAAAAAATGGTCTGAGAAAATGAGTTATAATTTTATGATACATTACCCACAGGAAGAAATATTAGGACTATGAAAAATGAGGTTAAAATAGTTTTACAAAAAAGGATTATGTTTAAGGGAATAAAGAAGACATCAAATCTGATGATACTTCTAACAAAATAAGGAGTATAATGAAATATTACAATGTTGAGATTATTTGAAATGAATAGACCATATTGAGAGGAATCTCTTGGTGTGGATGTTACTATTGAGAAACTAAGAGGTACCTCGATCTGGTCTTTAATTTTTAGTGTTTCAAACTAACCATGAAAGTAATTGAAGGAGATATTTGAGGCCATTAGATCATGAAAACATTATGATATTGTATTTCATTGACAATATTTGCATCTATGAATTTAAAGAAATGTATTCCAATCTTGCATTAATCCTGTGTTCTTAATTTTATTAACTATATCAATCAATGGGGAGAGTTTTTTATGATAAAATAAGTTATATGGGGGATTTTAATTTTCAATTTAACATTCTGATGTGTTTTATGATATATGTTCATGATTTGGTATCTCATTGATAAATATGATTATTTACAACCCCTTAGAGGAGAATTGATAATTTCTGAGGCTAATTTTACAAGCATGGTTTGTTATGGACTACATTTAAAACAGTTGCCATATCTCCCTTTTTATTTACACCAGCTCATCCCATGTAGACTTAGATTTGATTATATATAAGATCATTGCTATTAAAACCATGTGATATCACCATCTCTTAAAGGTATTAGTGTTTTTTCAATATTTTACCAACTTTTCCATTGAATTTCATTTCCAATAAGAGGTAGAGTTTATTTAACACTCATATTTATTCCTACAATTTATTTAGAGTGAAATGAAGAGTAAAATATATATAGGGTTTTTTTGGGACCAATTATTCATTTGTGGACAGGGATAAGTCAATATTTTTTTGTAATGTTAATGATGATGTAGTGGGGATGCCTAAAGAATTTTATGGATTCATGTAATAGCATTGGATGCCATTATTATAAAATTATCCTTATAAATTCAATTATTATTGATGTAATATTAAAAGAGAATTTTTTTTGAAGGAGTATGCACATAATTTACCCGGTGTAATGACCAGGAAAGAAGTAATTTCATGAAGAATAATGAAAATATATTTTCATTATTATGCAAGAGGATGTCAAGACAAGTCCATGAAAAAATATAATTTTGTAGACTATTTTGAATGGATATTTTTTGATAATATATGAAGAGTTTGTAGGATAATATTTAATGATTCCTTTGTTCATATATTTTTTACATAGATTCATTACAATTACTTTTATATAAGGATTATATAATAATAAGGAAAACCTAATACAATCCCTAGACATATCAGCCTTAACCATGTGTGGGACCCTGGATGGTTGACCATAGTCAAGGGAACCAGCCCCATCTAACCATAGGGGCATAAGTGGGTGCATGAATGCCATCATATGTGCACATGTTTAGGGAAAGAGGGGAGAAGCCAACATTTAGGGGGGAATGTGGCACGAAAAATATGTAAATGATAGTATCATGAATGGGGGGATGGAGGAGAAGAGGTTTATAGGAAGATCATCACATGACCTCTCTTACAAAGAAGCAGGAGACACCTGTCCATTTTGATATGTGATGTTGGGTACCATGGATCCCTTACTCATATTAAAAGTCATATAGAAGATGGGACATTTGATCCATTGATCATGAAAATCAAATCAAGTGAGGAAGTCATACCCTTCCTCTAGCCTCTTGAAGGTCACCAGTATGCCAGGTGCACAAATAAACCACCACCAATGAGAAACCAACCATCATTTATGGTGATGCCAATGGATTGAGGCTTGTGTGATCCACTCCATATCATGTATACAGTTACATTTTTCTTGAATGAAAAGAACTAAACAAATGAGCATCATATTAACTGCAAACATTAGTTATAGGAGACCATTCAGTTATGAATGATACTGTGGTTTCATAAATAAGAAACACGAAGGGAATTAATTCATGAGAGGATCTAACTGTGAAGATCATCACAAACACACAATGAAAAAAACTAATTTTATTCTATGTTTTTTATGATATCCTGATATACTCATGATCTTTTAAGAATTCATGACATACATTAAAAGTGGATCCTTGTTGAAACATTTAAGTGACCAAGAATTGGAACAATTGAGGTTTATGGAATTCTTCCTTTTCTACAAATATGAAGGCCCCATGGACATAATATTTTTTAGAGTTTTATTGAGATCTCTTATTTTATGGGGTAAAAAAATATAGCAAAAACAAACTATCTGGTTTGTGAAGGGAATCCCTCCACCCAACATACTTTCAGGAATGAGAATAATGAACTCCTTAGGCATTGAACTTTTGAAAAGGATGTTATAATAAATTTTTTTATGAGAGATATTTTTATGTGTTTTTTGTACATGACTACATGATATGATTGCACTATATAACACACCATCTTATCTTGTAGTATACTCAAAAAAAATTCTTGGCTTGTGTTATGCAAAATTTCATGTTCTTTTGATAGAATTCATTTCATACAAGATTGAGCTACACTAGAAAACTATATATTATTATGTTACATTATAACCTAACATTTGTAAAAGTGAATATGAATAGTATTAACTATGTTACGAATATATTCTTTATAAATGTATATATAATAAATTATTTGGTTTTAAATTAATTATACATCAAAATAAAACCATTTTTAAATAAAAAGAAATTCCTTTCTATTTAAATACAAATATGTGAGTTTATTAAATAATAAAACCACTCAAGATGGATTTAATTAATGAAATATATAAGTAATATATTCAATATAATACTTAAAATACAGCTTATACGTTTTTAGATGTGATATAATAAAAAATTTAATTTTACGTATAAAAGAAGTAATTTAAAAAAAATACACCTTACCACCTTTTGATGTCGCACACATTTAAAAAATAGTTCAGGAACATTTTTATATAATATTTAAAATTATAATAATTATCTTTGGAATAGTGATATTAAAATTTAAATTTGATTTATTTATTATTTTATTCTAATAAATTCTATGTATTAATTAATAATAAAAATAACCAAAATTTTAATTCAAAGCAAACTTTTAATCAAAATAATTTATATAGATAAATTATATTATTGAATGGTTTTAAAGTATAAATAGAATATATTTTTATCAATCAATATTATTAATTTAATTGGAATTAATTTTACAATGGATTTTTATGTAAAAAAAATTCAATATTTTGCAACGTTGTATCTTTTAAAGAATGTTTTTCTTTATGACAACAAGCTTAATTTTAAATTAATTAGAGCTATTTGTTTATTTTTATTTTATAAAATGGATTCCATATTTTGATCAAATTAGATAAGATTATGTAAATATATTTCGTTTATTTTTATCCACTATGAATAATAACTTCAATTATTTGTAGTAATACGGTAAAAAGGTAAATTATGTAATTAATGGTAAAGGAAATATTATAAATATACCTTACCACTTGTCCTAATGTTATTTAAGGGGTTCTGTTTTATCTATAATATCATTGGGTTAAAATTATACCCTTTAAAATCAACCTTGATGAGATTAGGACATTTAATATATTTTATTTAAAGAAATGTTAAATATATTTTACTTAAATTTTAATAACTAAATCATTTTTAATATAAGGTTATATATAAGATAAATCCTATTATTGATATTAATTGTAAATATAATTTTTTTATTTATTATTTTACTTTATTTTTATTTTTTAGGATATAAATAATTTAATTTAATGGTTTATATATTGATGATGTAGAAATTAATTAATTGATGAAAAATCAATAAACTAATTTTTATTAAAATGATAAAATACAGTAAATAAAAAAACATGAAAAAATATTATTGGTCGACCATATCTGGAAAATAATCATCCAAGGGTATATTTATTGATAATTTGGATCCATATAGAATAGATTATGACACATGTATTATTTTATTTATAGTAATGTAAAACTTGTCAAATTGTTGTTTTAATAAGTATAAAATATTTAGTGATGGATTTTAGAGAAGTTATATTAATCTAAAATTACTATTATTATATATGGTTTATTTATCTTTCTCATAGTGTTTTTTTCATTTCTATTCAAAATCAAACTATATTAAATAATTTCCCAAAACTGATGTTGGAATTATTTTATTAAAGAAAATTTAAAATTATTGATATTAAAAATATTAAAAAAATATAATTGTGATAATTAATATATCCAATGAATCGTATATATTACCCTGAGGCCATATAGATATAATAAAAATATGTGGTTTGAGGATAATATCTTATCTTTATATTTTTAAAAATCTTAGAATTGAATATTGTTTAAACTGACACTATTGTTGTTAAGAAAATATAATGATTTTTTAAACTATATTAAAATCCTAACATATTTTTAAAAATTATAATAAATATTATGTGGTATAAAATATCCTAAATTATTTATTTATGATTTAATTGACCAAAAAGAAGTAAATATTTCACAGTTTTAATATTGAACTATTGATTAACCTAGTATAAATGAAATAGAATAACCAAGTCATAAATTAAAATAAAAAAATATAAATGGAGATAAATCACTTCTAAAATTAATTGTTTAATGATATTAATATCTTTTATCATGTAATTATTGATAGGAAGTCTTTTTTTCCTTTTTTGATGTGTTTGTTATTATAAATTAATACTTCTAGAGATTCCAAAAGTTCCCCTCACCTCAATTGTAAAACGACATCTCCTCTGTCACCTCTCAACATAATTTTTTATCATATATCTAGGCTATCCACCATCCATTTCTCTTATCAACTAATATAATTACATTCAATAGTTTCTATTTTCTTCAAGAGACCAAACCTATTGTATTTATGATGTGATTTAGAGGGACCACGTCGAAGAAGTGGTAATCACCTCAACAGATTCATTCAAAATATTTATTCTTCTATATCGTATTCATGATTTTTTTACATTAAAAAGTAATAAATCTTGTATTAATTACATTATGTGTATTTATTATGGTTGTGTTACAACCACATTCCTCATTCTATCCATCATACGAAGAAAATCATTATGCATGCATACGTACGACTTACCATCTCCACACCATGGTGTAATTTGTTTTCACCACCACATTAAATGTATGGGCATAATGATAGATATAATAAATATATATTATTACAATAAAATTATATTAATTATGAAATATTTTACACTATCCAATTCAATACCATTCAATAATATGGTTATTATATCGTTTCCCGTGCCTACGTATGACCTACCCTCTCCACAATGTAATTTGATTCATTCTACATGATCATCATTAAAAAATGAATATATAAATGTAACTAATGAATGAATATGATATATATTATATAATGATATTAATATGATCTAACAAGGAGAACCATAACTTATTCAACAAAACATGCATAAGAACATTGTGTAGTAAATATTGGAATAATAAGTAACTATGAAATGTTACTAATAAAGGAATGATAATATGATTATATGTGACATAAAATAAATTATTATGATTTTTGAAACACTCAAAAAGTTTATTTATTTTTTATAAAGGTGGTTCAAATACATACAAAGGATAAAAGATCTAAGGGGATAGATTATTTTGTATCTTTTTTATTTCAATTTGACATATTCTTAATAATCTACTCAGGTCTTTTGTGTGGTGTTTATGACTCCACTGAAGGTTTTTTGGATTCATATTATGAAGGTTTTTATATATACGTATTCATATTGTTTTATTTATTTGATGAGTTATACGATTCAACTAATTATAAATTAGTAAGAGATAATTTTGCAATCCCATTATTATCTAAGATTGTTTTTACATAATTATTTAACGGGGTATATTTATCATCAATGTTCGTGTTTTCTAAAAAAATTAATAAAATGGTTACTATCATCATATGTATGCTTAAATTCATTATTACCCATTTTTCTTTTATTAAATTGTTTGGAAGGAATCTTGCTTTGATTTTCCAAACTAGATTATTTTTGACTCTTCTGGAAAAATAATATAAGATAGTTTTTTAACATATAAGATATGAGAAGATTTATATAGATTCATCTAGCCTTGATTCCATAAAATTTATCATAATATATAAAAATTTTATTTTATAGAAAATTTTATCATTAAAATTAGTGGAGAAATTTAATAAAAGAAAATGTTTTCAAATAAGAAAATATATTATCCACAAGAATTATTTTCAATTGATATCATAAGTGTTAGTTATGATTTAACAGGGATATTTTTCACGTATAAAGTACCTATTTTTCCTATATTTTAATAGTGTTTATTATTGAATAATATTAATGAAATCCATTTGTTTTACATGAATTATGTTATGATGGAATGTTGTATAATAAAATCATTTTATTTTTAATGTTATGATATAATGGGTGATTTAGGTTTTGTAGCATAATAAAAAATGATTTCATTATGAGAAGGGTTGGACCTACGTGTCCCCCCAATTCATTGGGTAAATATTTATATCTCAAGAAATATACATGAATATAATAGAATCTAAACTCAATTCAATAATACGGAGCTAGAATACTAAAAAATACTGTTCAGAAATATAAGGTAGGAATAGAATGTAAGGCCAATTTAGAAACGGAAATTATACACTATGATGGTTTTGGTAGTGATCCATTTCTAATATAGATATGATTTTCTATTCATATCTATTTCCATAATTCCGTTTTTTATCAAAATTCAATTTTCTCTAGGCTCTTCTTCTATTATGATATATACATTATGAACTACCAAGAATTATTTCACAACTCATGATTTTGATATTTGATATACATAATATGATTTTCAAATGTTATATTCATTTTTTACATTATTATGATTTTGTTTTGTATAATATTTTCCATGACCACCCTTCCGGAACATTTTAGCTCACCCTTTTCATATGTTTTCATTTACTGACGAGAAAAATAACTATTTTAGGTAGAATAAATAAAGTAGAATATATTTATTAGAGATTTTGAAGATCATTCATTAGGTTATAAGAATGTGTTTCTAGTTTCTAGATACACTAAACTAATAGGTTCTGTAGCCATCATTTTTTTAAATATATTAACTATTCTGCAAAATTAATGTAATATCCATGTATGTCATGTTACGGTATCTATAGATTGTACCAGTGGGAAGGATTAGCCAACCATTGGAAACTATGAAGTGAAATATTTAGTGATATCTCTAGAGAAATTTTTATTGATTGTTGAGGGTTATTTCTAATAGTTTGTCTAACTATAGGTTATAATCCTTGAATCTTGTTAATTATCATTGTTATCCAAGGTCTATACCAAATATGTTAGTTATTGAATGTACTTCCCTTTGAATATGTTGTTTTATTAGTATGATTTTTTATTATAACGCAATTATTTTTTGGGTTTAATCAATGGATGGACCCCAAAGGAACTGTGTTAATGATCAATGTAATGGGTAATATGATGATTTTTCTCCTAAACAACCAAATGTTTTTAGATATTAAATGAAAAATATTATTTATATACTTACACTATCTATGAATCACTTTATACATCCAAATGATTAGAGAAGGAAACAACATTATATTGAGTCATTAACATGTAAATGTCCACATTGTTTCAGTGGGTCTTCTGATCCACTTGTTACTGAACAATAAATTAGTACCGTTTAAAATATTTCATATATCATTATTTATTTGGAACATGTAAATGTAATTTTTTTATCATTTAGAAGGTGAAGTGGACCATTAGTGGAGTCTAATCAAGAATTTTATGTAGGAAGATGAAATAGAATCAATGGAATGGGATGATTTCATGAACTAATTTTTCAATAATTATTTTCCTCATATTCTTCAAAAAATGAAGGAAAAGGAGATTGTGGAGATCAATCAAAAATATTATGAATCCATTGGTACATACGAATAAAATATTACAAGACATGCATCATATACTTGGGGATTTTTCATCTAAATTGAATTTATAGTTGATTGATTATTCAATGGCTTAAAACCATGTACACAAATGTTGTTTCTTATACCGTGTGTTGTGCTATCATGGTATAAATAGACGTTGTTGTTATATATCAATAATAATGTTTCGACAAAAATTAAAAATTGAGTTCTATGTGAAATATCAAAAAATGGTAAAAATAAGTTGAGTATTTATTTATGCTCTATTTTTAGAAAGAAGAATGGTAGATATTGTCTTTACGAGACAAGTAAATGTTTTATGTGTAGAAAATAAGATCACAGAGTAGTTGAGTGCAGTAGTAATGAAAAAAAGTTAGATAATGATCTTAATAGAAAAAAAACCGAATCCCATCCCATAATTCAATGATACATGTTCATTTAAAATTGGTGTTATACTAACCAATGCACTAATATAAGGGTTATCAATGATGATTGATGATAGCAACCTATTAAGTCCAATGAAAATGGAAAATCACTTTCAATTACTATTGGGGATGTTGACTATGATAATTAAGTGGTGTACTTATTGAGTGTTTATGTAATAAGATCCCAGAACAATGTTGTATAATCTCTTTTATATTATTATAGAATATGGGAATATATATGTTGTGGTCCACCGTTGTTTTCCACATGTTTTAGATTGTCTATGATGAGTGGTTCTGATAACCATAAAAAATTATTTTGGTAATATAGTTATGGTTTTGAAAAACATATTATCAAGTGATGGATATCCATTAATAAGAGCATGATTTTGAGATAATGATTTTTGGATAATGATATATTGGATATATATAAGTAAATTAGACAACAATATTTACCTTGGAATAATTTAATGATTTATTTACATGTGGTTTATGCTATCTTGGATTATGATTATTTCCTTTTAGACTTTTGAACAAGGAAACATGCAAGTTTTCAATAATGATATATGGTAAATCTGGTTATCTCTACGTATCAAGAGAATACATTATGAATATGATAACAGGTTTGGAATGTGACAAAAAAATATATCTTTTTATATATGGGGGGTAAATGTTTATCAATGTTATTGTTCCTATTTATAATGTTTTTCATTTTCATATATAATAAGGATTGAACAATAATTAATTTAAGGATTATATATGTTAAACACTAGATGAAGTCTTTATTATCTCACTATAGATAATCCTTATGCATATTCGATGAATTGTGATAATGTTTTTGTTTTGTTAAAAAGTAATATAATGAAATATCAATATATTTATGGATCACAAAATTTGAAAACATTTCCAGTATAAAAAAGTAAAATTAATTTCATTGAATAAGATCTAAAGGGGAAATTGTTTCGGGCATGACCAATGGTGAGATTGTATGAAGAAAATGTAATTATATATTTTCAGGAAAATTATTCAACATTATGAAAAGGATCATGATGTAAAAGTGTGTCTTATTTCTATAATTTTTTATATTATCAATGAAATATTTCATACTTCTTTAGTTTATTATTTTGAGATTTTTAACTTTTAGTGGATGACAAAAATTCTTGTGATCAATGATCTTTATCAATTTCTATGATTAATTATGATTTTATTACATGCCTAATCTTCACTTATGTTCTTCTACATAGGGACCTAGTTATTATTTAATTTGGATGACATTTATTTTATAGTTATTCTTTATTAAACGAATGTTTTATTCATTTCTTATACGATGTGGTTTTATATGAAAGATAGATTCAAATATTTAACCTTTTTATAAACCTGATGAATTTTGAGGGTAAAATTCATTTTAAAGGGGTAGAATGTATAACCTCAATATTTATTGTTATACAATTTTATATGTATTTGGTTTTACACTACCACAAGATAATATTTAACTATACACAACACCATCATATCCTGTGGTATATGCAATAATATGATTGGCTTTTTTATACACCATTTCGTGTTCTTTTGATAAAATTCAGTTCACACATGGCTAAGTTTATGTGAACAAATAATATTATTATTTTCCATTAGAATCATACCATTATAATAATGATTATGAATATAATTAACTAAATTATGAATATATTATTTACACATGTATATATATAATTAATCAGTTGGAGAGAAATGAATTATAAAAGAAAATTAATCCAGTTTTAATGAAAAATAATTTTTTTTCTATTAAAATATAAATAAGTGTGTTTATAAAATAATAAATCAAATCTTTATGGATTTTATTAATGAAATAAAAATGTAATATATTTAATCAAATAATTATAATTCATCTTATATGTGTTATAGACATGATATAAGAACAAATTCAATTTTTTAGATAAATGAAATAATTTTAAAAAATATAGTTATCTTTCTTTTAATGGAGTACCCATTTTAAATCTAGTTTTTTATATTTTTTTATATTCTATTTAATAGCATTAAAATTTTATTTGGAATGAGGATATATAAATTTACTTTAGTTGAATTTTTTATATTTTTATGATAATATTCATGTTTTGAGGAATAGTAAAAATACCCTAACTTTTAATTGAAACAAAAATTTCATATAAATAATTAATATAGTTAAATTATATTATTGATTTTTAAAGGATAAATATATTTTATTTTTATCATTCAATTTAATTTTTATCATTGGAATTAATTTTAAATTGAGTTTTTATGTAAAAAATTTGGAATTTTTTGGAACATTTTTTATTTTAAAACCTATAATTTATTCAATAAATGTGATTAATTTAAAATTTATTATTCCATATTCTATATTGAATTATTAAAAATGGATTCCAATTTTTGAATACTTTGGTCCAAATTATGTAAATATCATTCTTTTATTTTTAGGCATTATTAATAGTATCTTCAGCGTATTGTTAATACTGTAAAAAGGTATATATGGTAATTAAGGGTGAATATAATGTCATAAAGTTTCCCTAAAACATTCATTAATGCTATTTGATTTGTTATTTTCAAAATAAACCATCTTTATGTTGATATGATACCCTTTGGAATCCATATGGATGAGATTATGAATTTTAATATATTTTATTTCATAAAAAGTTAAACATGTCTTTCTCAAATTTTAATAACTAAATCATTTTAATATAAATTTATACGAAAGTTAAATTTTATTATTAATAATAATTTTAATAATAAAATGCATTTATTTATTATGGTAATTTATTTTTAAAATTTTGGAAATAAATAATTATAATAAATGTTTATATATTGATGATTCAAAAATTATTTAATTTATGAAATATTGATAAATTAATATTCATTAAAATGAAAATAACTATAAAAGACACAAACACTTGACCAAATCTTATTGTTCATGTATATATCGACCATATTCATCAAAGGGTCGATTTGAAAACCATTTGGGGCATTGTAGAATAGATTCTAGCACTTAGATTATTTTGTTTAAAGTGATGTTAAACTTGTCACAATCACATTTCAATATGTATAACATTTTCAATGATGGATTTTCCAAAAGATATATTCTAATACAAGTTTTCTTATGAAATATAGTAGATTTATATCCATCATAGTTGTAAGGACCTAGCCTTCAACATTACATAATCTTGAATTGAGTTAATAATTTACATTGAGGATCTTTTTAGTTTAGAGAATTATAGAATTAGTTCATAACATATACATAACAATTTGAATATTACATGTAGACAATTCTACTTAGTATCCATTTTTCATAAAATAAAAACTCGTAAATGAAATGGAATATGTTCAGTTCTATGTTTTAATCATAATTAAATTTCAATGATCTCATCCATGGCCCTATTCCACATTATGACTCGAGATAAACATTTCAAAAGCATGGGATGAGCATAAAAAGCTCAATAAGGGATACATAAATAGGAAAACTATTAGTTTTTCAAAACAACAAATAAACCATGAATACTTTATCATATGTAATACTTTTCACCTTTATGAATTAATAAATACCCTTCAGTGAATAAAATCTCATTGATTACCATTTTTTACCCAAAAGTTACCATAAAACCCTTAGAAATCATACATATTATATAAAGGTAACCTAGGACATAAACATACTTAAATAGAATAACTATACAGTCAACTTCCACAAATATCACTAATTGGAATGGCCATATGGATGGCTTCTATACCCAATTCATTGGAGGTTATAATGTAACAACCCATCCTGGTTTATCGTAGCACCACCCTTCATTTGGTTTATCACATAGACACTCATCAAATGTCTATGGACCATTATAAAATCCTAACGTATAAAATATTTAAAATAAAAATATTTCACTAATAACATTTCATTTTCAATCACAAGAAATCAATACATGATATTGTAATAATCAATCAAATTCAAAATCTATTATCAATACCAAATACCCAAAATAGAATAAGGGGTTTCTTTTTTATTTTTGAAAAAACATGAAGGCTTATATAGGAATCCAAATAATGATTACTTTGGTAGAGAGGTCATTGTCTGCGCAAACGATAAAAAAATTAATTTAGTCGTTTAGTAAAATTATTTGTAGAAAAAATATTATCATTGAATGAAATTAAAAGTCCAAAGGGTTTATTATACATTGTATAAAAGGAGGTATATATAATCCAAACGTGCATCAATGAAAGGAAATTGAGACAAAGTCCATTACCTTTTTTCTGACATGAATCATTTATTATTTAATTTCCAGAATAACATCATAAGTAAATTTATACTATCATAAGAAAAATTTTCATGTTTATTATTCGTTTTATATCACTTATTACCTTGCTATAACAATATGTTCATTATTTGAGTTCATATTGGATGTTTTTTTTGATGTTCAGAACTTGAGTAAAAAATGATCTTGTTAAAATTAATAATTTTTTATGTGGTCAAATGTTCATTATCTATAGAATGCAATTATTTTTTTTAAATTCATATATAAAATATATATCCATTATATATGTATTTATAATAGTCCATATCGGTTTGATATATGAAAATGAATTGCACCATTAATTGAGATTGTATGTCATACGTACACACGAACGCTACTTTCATTTTATTTTTCTCATTTTTAAAAGAATGAAATCCAAATGATACATAGTTATATTATTCCTCTATTATAATATCATATTTTATATACATTAAATAAGTTCATTAACACCATCATGTATATGTTTCATGTTGGTTATGAATGAGTCATATCAGTTTAAGGTGTCAGTAGTCTGCACTTCCTCAATTGAAACTATCATGTTTACCCATTATAGAAACCATAATGGTATTATATAAATGAAAAATATAGAAGAATAAAGTCCTAAAATATTTCTAAAACTGACCACTCCCCCAGGATGAGATGCTATCCATGTGCATTGATAACCTATGAGATGAATTTTTAATGATGATAATCCTGGTGAAGTACACCAGTGGGTTTAGAGACTTCTTTGGCATTGCCCAAAGGATAGAAGACACCTTGAAAATGACTAACCATAAGTCCTGAGTGGAAACATAAAACACTAGGAAAAGAATAGGAAATGTAGAAGCAGCATTTTTCATTCTTAATCCATCCCCAACACCTGATCCAGTTTTGAGGCCCCCACTGAACCGTGTGGGACCCTTGGATGCCAACAAGCACCCCCTCCTTGACAAGATGAGCGATGAGGTGCTAAAAGAAATCAGATTTAAGAAATAAATAATAATTTTTATTCATTCTGAGATTACCAGTTCATAGCTATTTCATAGCCACCATAAATTGAATTCTTCTCCAACTTCCAGAGCCAAAGAGAACCGATGAAGTTGGACTCAACAACCATCTAAATTATTGTATTTACCACCAGAAAATAGGACACAACATCCAGGAATGATTTTTTTTCATGTATCTCTAGAATAATATGATGGATTATGGGCATGTCAAGTGGTTCCCATTGAAAGCACAAGTGGAATACGATTCCTCCTTAAACGCTTGAAAGGAAAAGGAGTGGAAAACAGTCGCCTGCAAGATGAGGAAAATGTTTGACAACAGGAAGACCCGAAAGATCGTCAACTGAGTTCATGAAATCTCCTAGGCATAGTTGAAACAACCTATTGTGCATCCAAAAGATCCAAATACAACAAAATCATCCTCCTTAGCCCCATAATCCCCTAAAGGCCACAAGAAAAGAAATAAAGTGCACGATGATGTTCCGACGCCAAATCCAATGCCAGTTTTTACTCTTTTAGGCTTCATTCCAATAGACTTGGTTCAACGGGAACTACCCTGCCAAATTGCACAATGGGAAACCCCCCCAATGGCACTATCAGAAAGAGACTATCATATAAAAATAGTATTGGATCAAGAAATGATCTTTGGATTCGTTATTTTAATTCACATGATAGACCCCTTCACTAATGAAGACTATGGACACATACCTTAATTCGATGCTCCCAATTAGAGAGTCGGTGGAAGAGGTCGTAGAGGCCAGATGTTTCCTAGAATTCATGATTGTGGAAGGAGTATAATTCTCAGCCACACCACATTACAAACCATTAACATCACAGAAACTTGCAGAAGGACCCTCCGAAAGACACAATAGGAACCAGGATGCTCCTTCTCCCCCATCAGAACAATTCCAAGCCCAGTCATCATGGAGAATCTATTAGGGATTGAACGATCAATAAACTTCCCAAGGTATATAGGAAGACTTGATCAAACAAAAGAGGAAATGACTACAGCACCACTGGCTCCTACTACAGTGGCCGAACCACCACCTTCCAAATCTCAAACCCCTAATGTGTTTGTAAAATAGAATCCTCGATCCAGGTAGTGTTGAAATTTAAAGTTTAAGTATGAAATTTTAAAGTAAATGGATTCAGTACCATTAATTCTGTAAATCCTGGAAATGTTGAGTTTGTTCACAGATCTTAGGGAGGCACTCATCGTTTCCTAGCTATGTCCCCCAGAGTTTGATGCTGAAATCGCAGTGGATAAAGTCTACCGAACGGAGACCATTCCCTAAGAATCTCATTTTTTCATCTCCTTCACCGATTGAGATAATGATTCTATTATGTAAGGGACCATCAGACCCTTATAAGTGTTTAGAATGATAAATGGAATTTAGGTTTAGAGGATCTTCATCAACAATTACTTCGGAGTTAACCTCCTCCGACTGAAAATGCTTCGTCAACTGGGGTATGATGAAGACATCTTGTCACACATCACGACAACTCTACTGGGATATAAAAAAATTGAGTAGAAACTGTTGGGAAGAATCATGATTTTAATAGTGTTTGAAGATCTCATATTAGATTCAGAGTTCCTGGTGGTGTAGAAAAGTGCGACATTCAATATTTTGTTAGGGAGGGCTTGGCTACATCAGCATGTTGTAATTAGATCCTCATACCATCAGTGCATCAAATACTTCACTAATGGGAATAGAGGGACATTGCATGCTGATAAATCCACGTTTGAGTTCTATGAGTTTCATTACATCAACGTAGGGGACTATGAGTCAGAATAAAAACATCATTCGGCCAATGACGTTGATTAGGTCAATGCACCCAATGGATTGGAGATGGCTCTCGTCATCCCCTACCAGCTACTTGGGGAGGAGTAAGTGTTACCCATCATTCTAGTTGAATGTGTAGGTACATGCCTGGATATAGAATTAGTTGTTTTCATGGTCTCAGCTATGACCACCAATTCCAAATACATTGAAGATTAGGATGACTCCCATGTTGTCAGGAAAAGCCCTATCAAAGATGCTCATGGACCGTCCTTGGGACATTGACTACCATTTACACACACGCTAAGGAAAAATACGATTTCTATCCCAATATTGGAGTAGTTATCTAGAAAATACCTTCTCCATCAATAGAGGAAGTAGAAAAAGTTGATAAAAAAGAATAAGAAGTGGAATATGTCCTAATACATGCCCTTACATTTGAAGAAGGTGTTTACACCACAATCGATGAACATAGGGAGATATATTTGGGCACTATAAATGACATTTGGACCACTATTATTAGTGTGTACATGCCCGTTGAGGAACAGAAAGTATACATCTATTTCATAAAGAAGAATCAAGAAGTGTTTTCCTGGAATTACACATAGATTCCAGGCCTCAAACATGAAGTAACCTCCCACCATCTGGACATACCAAAAGATCACCGGGGATATATGTAGGTTTTTAGAAGGACCCACTAGACGCATGCTGCAAAAATAGAGGCCAAAGTTGAAAATATGATAAAATAAAACATCATATGGGAGGTCAAATATCTGATTTGGCTAGACAACATTGTCCCTATAAATAAGAATAATGGGAAAATTAGAATCTATATTGACTTCAGGGACCTTAATCATTGTTTCCCAAAATTCGACTTCCTAGTAGCAATCACATAATTTTTTATTGATGCAACAGCTGGGTATGAAGACCATTCCTTCATGGACGACTATTATGGATATAATCATATTCATATAGCCCAATGATACAAAGAATCTACCTCTTTTAGGGCCCCAAATGGGGTGTTCTGTTAAAAAGTGATGCCCTTTGGTCTAATGAATGTCGAAACCACATATCAACAAGCCATGCATCGAATCATGAAGACCTTCTAGGGAAAATTCACCGAGTGTTATGTGATGACCTCATAGTTATTTCATGAAAACCTTCAAACCACCTGGACCACCTTGAAACTTTCTTCGACAAATTGAGATAGTACAGTTTAAATATGAATACCCTGAGAGGAACCTTTGGCATTACCTTGGAAAAATGCTCAGCTTCGTCACACACCATCGCGACATCGAAGTTGACCCCAATAAGATGAAATCCATTTTTGGAATGTCCCCACCTTACTACCACACTGATTTGAGAGGTCTATAGTGGCACCTCACTGGCATTTGGCACTTTATATCCATCCTAGTAGTTAAATTTTTACCTTTCGCCTTGATCATAAATGGGATAATAATTGTCAATAAGTGTTTGACAAACACAAAAGATATCTCCTTGTCCAATTGGTGCTCATTCCTCCAGTCAAGGAGATACGTCTAATTTTATACATCCCTAGAACAGTCATTATGTGCCTTCCTTGTGAAAAAAATGATGTTGGTAGTGATAATATCTTCTACTACCTCAGCCGAATAATGATCAATGTTGAAACTTAGTATTCAGATATTGAAAAAAATATTCAAACCCTAATCTTCGAAGTTCCAAAACTCAGGAAATGCTTGTAGTACCATGATTTCCTCCTTGTCTCATGCTATAACATGCTCAATTATATACTCAACAGTCTCAAATTAAATATATTCCAATCACAATGGGAGATTATGATATAAAAGTTTTACATACTGTAAATACCGTAAAAGGCCATCAAATACCAAGTATTAACAGACTTCTTGGACGAGCACCCCTCAGAAGAAACAACATTGTGGGATGCCAACCTTCTAGATGAAGAAGTGTTTTCTTTCCAGTATAACCCCTAGTCCTGGGAATTGTACTTCGACAGTGTTTCTCAAAGTACGATAGGGAAAAGGGTGGAGGATCCTAAGCTCAATAATATGGGGATGGGAGTCATACCTGTATCTCCAAAAAATTCCATATTTCTTTAATATTTTGTGAATTCATAAGGATGTATGAAGAATGAAGCAGAATATATGGCCCTCATTGTGATCCTAGAATTGGATCTCCAAGTGCAATCCAAACACCTAGAAATAAAGGGAGATTTAGAGCTAGTCATCAAACAGGTCAACAGTGAGTATCCTATCAAGAAATAAATATCAGTTCCCTTGATAATCCTTGTTCAAGCACTGATTGATGAATTCCCAACAAACGAAACATTGAATCATGGCCCCCGGTCACAGAATTTTCAAGCTGACACTTTAGAAATTTCTGCCACAGCCTTGGCCAATCCAGATAGGGACAAAACAGACATCAACATTGCTCAAAATATGAATGTTATCAGAAAAATTTAAAAAATTTATTCAAAGAAAATATTTATACCCCGATTCAAAATAAAATGTTTATGTTTTTATATAAAAATCATTAATGTGTCAATGTCTTAATTTAAAATGGGTTCTCCATTCAAATCAATAAAATTAACCTTCAGAAAAATACATCAAATAGGGTTTTATTCATATCCTATGACTAAAATATCAATTGAATGAATATCAAAAAAAATTATGATGTATATAAAACATATATTTCTTATGAATTTCATTATAAAAAGTAATTCACTGTAAAATAAAAATATCCAATTGATTTATATTTTTTCATAATTCATTTTCATAAGTTAGTAATAATTATTCCTACTATCCTCATGGCTAGTCTATAATAGTAATTTTATATTAACGGAATCTCACAGTTCTTTTAAACTCACGATTGCGTGAAAAGAAAACTACTGAAGGAAAAAAATTATTTATAGTAAATATTTCAGAAAGACATATAGGTGTAACATTATACCACCCTTAAACTGAATATTTCATTTTAAATTTGTCCCTTGGAAACAAACAGATGAGGATAACTCTCCCTCATTGTTTCCTCACGTTCCAATGTTTCTTAATCTAATTGGTGGTTCCTACATAAATCATTAACCAAGTGAGTTGTCTTGTTTTGTAGAACATTTTCACTATGATCTCGAATCACTATTGGTTGTTCTTTATAAGATATATCGCTCTCCAAAGGCATGAAACTTTAGCTTAGTACAAGAAATGGATTAGGTATGTACTTTCTCAGAAGGGATACATTGAACACATCCCTAGTGGAAAATGGGTTTATACCAAAGCATGGATGCCCACGGTTTATAAGAACCGTTGGGAAATTTTGGTTTATTCCTACGGTTTGGCTAAAAATGTTGGTATACATTACCGATTTCAGATTTTTTATCAGGATCCCTTTTGATATTTCACCCCATGTGTGAACCCTCCGCAACATCGGCCTCCCGACCCTCTCCTCCCCTTCCCGACCTTGACCTCCTCGACCTCCCGACATCCGCCTCTGCCTCCCTACCCCCAACGCCACTCGACTCCCTCTGCACCGGCAATGTTCAACCCTCCCCTCTCATCTCCCTCTCTGACGATGACGTCCTCCTCCCCTCTCATCTCTTGGCTCCCTCTCCTCCGGTGACGTTCCCCCCTCTGACGGCGTCCCCCGTCCCCCTATCCAGTCGCGCGCAAGACCCCCCATGGCCGAACACCCCACACGACGTCCCCCTCTCCAAGCTTCTTCTCCTCTTCCATTTATCCCATATTTCATAAGGTTTATTGATCAGTACTTCCAGGTAAGAATTAATCTCCATTAATTCTTCAATTTCTTAGAGTTTTCATCTCTCTGGTTTCCAGGTTTCATTCGGTTGAAGCCTATGGGTTTTGAGGTTTCCTGATTCTAACATTGATCCTTGTTTCTAGGGGGTATTATGGTTCTCTCAGGTCACTTGGGGAATGTTTTGGCATTCGATACCAAAGGAAAAGTGTTTTGGATAGTCTTGGTTCATCTTCCACCATTTGAGGTTGGTTTATTCTTCTCTCTTTGTTTTTCCCAATTTAATTTGGTGCTTATAGTGATTTATGTGTATATGAAAACTCTATATTAGGTATAAATTTCATGAATAAGACTAATTTACATCATTTATATCTATTTGTGTGTGTTTTTAGCTCATATCATGTTATATGTTCAAGATTCATCCTTTGGTATAATCATCTCATGTTTGTTTATTTATAGGTGAGTGGAGATATGCTGAGAAACATGATATTGTACAATTTATATATGGGTATAATTTATTTATTTTGGTTGTGGTATGTGTTATTATATTTTTCTAACATGGTTTAGTGTATTTTTTATTATACTTTCATTGTATCTTATTTTTATGATTCATTTTTTAATTTTGAATTGATTTTAATTATATTCATCTCATTTGGGTTATTTATCTTTTTTACTTCTGTTTATTTGATGTTTCATGGATGTATAATGTATGGGTGACCCATTATAGATTCTCAATAACTGATTTAATACCACACATTTATGAGGATGAAACAAACCAATTTAAATGAAACCAACATGAACTCATTCAAACTGAATTAAATAAAATAAGACATAATATAAGTAAGAAAAATCAAAATAATCTGAATTGTATTAACCTATAAAGAGTAAAATTGAATATTCCGATATAAATCTACAATAAATTGAATTAGTGTATACCGAAAAAATAAATTAAAACTAAAAAGATCTAAAACAAATCATATAATGTTGTATCAAAACAAATCATACATAATCAGTGACCTGCCTCAATTAGGATGACATCAATCATAGAAAACCAACATGAACCACAAAAAACCAAAACAAATACGATTATGAAGAGTAATACCAAAATGATTTGAATTAAATAAAGTGTCACCATACAAACCCACAAATGATGTATCAAATTGGACCAAATATAATAAATTAAAACATATATAACCGCAACCAACATGAAATAATTTGAACTAAACCAAACTGATATGAACCAAATGTAATAAAACTAAATTGATTAGAACCCCATCGTGAAGTGATAAATTGCATGCCATTTCAATAAGGGATTCATCTCCATTTTCAATAATTAGCCCAGTTAGTGAAATATAATGTGTGAAATAGAAACGGTCAGATCATATCACCATACCAGCAACCTCATCAGAGCCTAATGGTGTGTACTAAAATCAAGAGAAGTATATTAGAATGGAGTGAAACAAGACACCAGGGATTACGGTGGTGTTGTGATAAATGTATCAATAGAGGTGATCCCCTATCTATCCAAATAGAAACTGTAAAGGACCACAGAGTCTATAAGGGATATTTTTCTTTTGAATATGGCTCAAGAGATTCCAGAGGCCTATAAGGGTCAATAGAACTATATTAAGAGGCTGAATCTCTACCACTAAATCTTCCATTACCAAAGTGCCAACTTTGATTCTTGAACGTGCATCCCCTACTGGAAAAACCACCCATTCAAAAATATTTCCATGAAACCATCAATCCTAAGGATTATTTATATTTACAGCCTCACACAATAACCCCATGTGGTGTATTCTCCTACTTTTATGATTTCTGAATATGAACTGACACTATTATGGACCATCTGGGAAGGGAACCAGTGAGGGCGTATAGAAGTCGGCCAAGCTCTACTATGATAGAGTAAAATATTGATCCAATCATTAAAAGAGATGAGCGGTCGTATAGAAATCTCATTTCTTAACTTTTCTTTCATGATATTGAGCATATACCTCACCAAAAATAGTGTCTATGAGGGGTTATCCCAGACATCCATGAAAGGAAGAAATTTTTCTCACATTTCCCCAAGGGGGGTATCCTTCTTATTCAATAGACATACTAGAGGCTAATTCCAACTTCTTTGTGGGACAAATGGAATGAGTTGGTTTCAAGGAACCAATGGATAAACAATTCTATTAGAATATTAGAATAGTGGTATATGATATACTAGGAAAACCATACTGGTTCATAAATATGGATAACTTGCAGCTGGTCGGAAAAATATAAGCAGCTTTACCTAACCAAGAATAGCCATGCTCATTAATTAGAAATGGGCCCATGCGGTTCGCAAGACACCATGGAAGCCCTGGTGACAAGTTTACCATATCGCACAACATCCAGTTGGCATGTCACATTCATTATAAAAAAAGTTTTAAACACGACCAATTGAATCTGTGTCACAATGAACAACTCCATGTAAAAAATATAGGGTTTCAAATGATAGTGATCATGAAAAACCAGAAGACACTTCATTGTTGATGCGACATAGAACCAACAGGTAGAGAGATTATCATTGATAAAACTCTTATAAAGTTGCAAGACCCTTTGCCTTTCTCAAATAAATATTTAAATAAAATAGGAAATGGTGGATGATTCTTGTGGAGTGTTATGCGTTGGAAATTATCCACAAGGTTAGTCAATACCCCATTGGTTGGACAAAGTATAATAATTGGGGTGTAGGTGGAAGGTTATTATGGTCAATGACCATTATGTGACACCCCATGAATATACCATCACTGGATCATATGAAACGCATAACAATAATTCCCTACATCAAATCCATCCTGATTATACGAGATACACACCACAAAAGGCGGTGTATAAATATGGTTTTGAGGCCTCTATATCCCTCACCCTTAGCACAAAAAAAGGAATATATGCACTTGCAATTTAAGGAATCTACAACTGATCACATATGTTGCTGATTTCTCAAAGCGGACAGTCTTGTGATCACAATGATTACCCACTAGGTAAAATATAGGGAACAACCTAAGGGGTCATGAGGCATACATAAACACTTCATGTGATATCATGTTGTATTGCAAAGGACTTTTGGCGTGAAATCTAGGTCATGTGAAAGAGGACCTGAATATCTGATGAATAATTTGAATCCATAACAAGATAATACTAGAAAAATATAAGGAATATATCTAATAAAAGTTGGAATAATGATTAAAAGACATGATACTTATGTAAAGAACATATACAATGATCCTCATAAACATCACACGACTCACCCAGATCATGTGAAAGCATCAGGATATGTCACCCAAATCATGCGACCCTCCCTGGATATGCCATTTGGATCATGCAATGTCCTCCAGACATTATAAATCCCCTCGTACATGCCAAATAATTCTTTTTAATCCTAAGGGATCTCTATATAGATCTTACAATTTACACAAACAGGTCACCAAAATTATGCAACAACCCCATTGTCTATTAGTTAGGTCTCGCGAAGTCCTCCACACTTACCGGCCAGATCATTTGACATCCTGTAAGAATATCATAAAGGTTTCATGATGAAAAAAGGTCAAGTCATCAGGATTTCACTTGCTCAATGTCTGTAACACGGTCCTGAGGATGGATTTTGAAGTTTTATCCACATGAATTAGGAATGAAATTTCATCACATAGTATATGATAATCCTATGATAGATGATGTAGGTCCAACAATAGTGAGAGGTACAATTAATATTGATTAATCATTATATAGTGTTTTATTTGAAAATATTTCCACCAATTATATTATATAGACCTATATTGTGTACATGATAAATCATTTTATTTATTTCATGCATTTTGTGATTTAAATTCCAATGCCTTTAGATAAAAGGAGAGAGAATGGTCTTAGATGCCCCTATTATGATTTTCCTTATATGATATCATTTATTTCTATGTATTTTTTACACTAGATATGGAACCAATGGATATAGTTATTAATATGGATTGATTGATTATTATTAATTCCATGATCGACTAGAACCCAAATGAATGAAATTGTCCAAGATAATATAAACAAAAACAAGACAAACTAAATCTAATGTAAATTTCCCAAACAAACATGTATTGAATAAAACCAAACTATGATGAAACATGAGCCAAACTAATTATATACCATTTATAGGAAGATTAATTGTTAGTTAATAGGAAGGTAATTTTTGATAGTATCATTTTGAAACATGGATTTTTCCCCCTTGCTTGTAAGAACATGATTTGACCCATGTAGTGTTGTGGTTCTTATATGTTGGGTGGTGACATGTATAATCACACGAGACAAGTATATTTCAGTTTAGTTTTTATTTTCTTTTCTTTATTGCATTGGCCACTTAGGTCTTTTATTGGTTTTTATGGACAGGGAGTAGTTATTTTCTATTAAAGAGGCCAGAAGGGGTTCATATTGTTTCTGTCCGCCGGCTTTGATCCAAGGTAAGATTGTATGATTACTACTTGTCTTGCACCTCATATATTTTGGGGATTTCAATGTTTTTGACTCCATATTATGTTTTTGGTAGGGCGTTGTATCGTTTTGTGTTGGTTTGGGTGGATTTGGTTCTCGCCAATCAAGGTAAGGCTTTAATGCTATTGGTTGGTTTTTTAATGGTTAAGTAGGGCCCTTTATGTGTTTTAAGGTTCTTAATATCCATTGTGTAGTGTGTTGATCCCTGATCGTTGGTTTCGAGTCACCAAGTCAAGGGTGACTCGACTGCGTGTGCATAGGTAAGTAAGTATATGTATGTGGGTACCCCCGTTACGTGTATAGTAAACCATGGAAATGATTATGAACGTATGGGTCTAGGTGTGCCCATGTATATATATAAACATTCATACGCAGGTGAGTGGAGACTGGTATATTCTTATAATAATATGTGTAAGGATCCCCTTACACATGCTCATGGCCATGTGGGTGTGTGCATAGGGGCTAGGTTTCCTTGCATGTCTGTGAAGGTGTGTATACCCAATGGGGGAGCAACAGGTTTTAGTTAGAAAGCTCCAAGAGCTGAAGTTGATGGATTCATTCCACCTTGAGGTAGAGTCCCTCTCGTAGCCTATTTAATTTAAGAATGCTTTAAATTGAATTTAGATTCTTTCTTAATTATTCTTAATTATATTGAATTGAATATCTTGAAATTTTTTTCTTTAATATAATTGTTTCATTTGATAAATAAAGTCATGTTTTTATAATAAAACCATTTTTAAAAACAACGAGTATAAAATATATATCTTTATTATAACACAATCCTGAATCAAAAGTCTATTTTTTATAACATAAGATCAGTTTCTATAATGTGAAATACACCTACATAAGATTTATTTGGAATCCTGGCCTGAAGATGCTGCCCCTCAGATGTTGCTGGTCCGGGCAAACACGCTGCGGTCATGCCGCGGTCACGCCACGGTCACGCCGTGTTTTGGCCCTGCTCCAGGACGACACCCTGCGGCAGTTCGAAGTCCTGTCGGAATTCGATATATGATATCTAGATAGAGTTTTAAATACATTAACCACCCATAGTTAATAAGGAGGGAGGCGACAGACGGAATGTTTCCCTACTTCTTCCCGCTCCCTTCACTTCTTGCGGTAAGATGCGGCACCATAGATGTCGCTAGACCGGGCCAACACTCCACGGTCACGCCACGATCACGCCGCGATTTGGCCATGCTCCAGGACGACACCCCGGGGCGGTTCGCAGTCCTGTCAGAATTAAATGTATGATACCTAGATAGAGTTTTAGATACATTACTCACCCATGGTTAATGGGGAGGGAGGCGACAGCCGGAATGTTTCCCCGCTCCCTTCACTTTTGGTTGGAAGATGCTGCCCAGAAGATGTCGCTGGATTGGGACAACATGTCGCAGTCATGCTGCGGTCATTCCGCGGTCATGCCGTGGTCACGCCGTGGTCACGCTGTGGTCACGCCGTGATTTGGCATGGTGTGGCCGACACCACTCAAAGTGCCTCTATTTTGTTTAAAATGGACATCATTTTAAATGAAAGCAACAACAGACATATGTAAACCTGACCAAATGCATTCAAATTCTATTGAAACATTAATAAAATGATCCATGGGTTATATGTGACATTTATGAGTCAACCCCACCTCAATACAAAGCGCGGTGTGGCGGGAACCACTCAAAGTGTCTCTCTTTATTTTAAAATGAACATCATTTTAAGTGAAAACAAAAATTGACATATGGAAAACCGACCAAACACATTTGGATTGTGTTGATACTTTAGAAAAACAATCCATGGGTCATTTTTGATGTGTACGAGTCAACCCTTCTTCAATCCTTGGCGCGGTGTGGCCGACACCACTCAAAGTGTGTCTCTTTTGTTTCAAATGGACATCATTTTAAGTGAATACAACCACTGACATATGGAAAACTGACTAAAGGCATTTGGATTCTATTGAAACACTAGGAAAACGATACATGGGTCATATGTGACTTGTTCGAGTCAACCCCGCCTCAATCTGAGGGCCAATGTGGCCAACACCACTCAAACTATCTCACTTTTATTTGAAATGGTCAAGATTTTAAGTAAAAATAAAAACTGACATACGGAAAACCGACCAAACACATTCGGATTGTGTTGATACATTAAGAAAACGAACCATGGGTCATCTTTTACCTGTAGTAGTCTACCCCGCCTCAATCTGAGATGCGTGGTGGCCGACACCACTCATACTATCTCTCTCTTGTTTAAAATTGACATCATTTTAAGTGAAAACAAAAACTGACATATGGAAAACTGACTAAACGAATTCTTATTCTGTTGAAAATTTAAGACAATGATCCATGGGTCGTATGTGACGTGTACAATTCAACCCCTCTAAAATCCGATGTGTGGTGTTGCTGACACCACTGAAAGTGTATCTCTTTTTTCGTAAAATGAACATCATTTTAAGTGAAAACAACAATTGACATACGGAAAACTGACCAAACGCATTCAGATTCTGCTGAAAATTTAGGACAACGATCCATGGGTCTTATGTGACATGTACGAGTCAACCCCGCCTCATCTCGATACGTGGTGTGGCTGACACCACTCAAAGTGTCTCTCTTTTGTTTCAAAAGGACGTCATTTTAAGTGAATACAACAACAGAAATACAGATAACCGACCAAAAGCATTCAGATTCTGTTCAAATTTTTGGAAAATGATCCATGGGTCATATGTGACTTGTAAGAGTCAACCCCGCATCAATTTGAGGTCCAATGTGGCCAACACCACTCAAATTGTCTCACATTTATTTGAAATGGATATGATTTTAAGTGAAAACAACAGCTAGCATACAGAAAATTGACCAAACTCATTCTGATTGTGATGATACATTAGGAAAATGATCCATGGGTCATTTGTGAGGTGTAAAAGTAAACCCCCCCTCAATCTGAGGTGCGGTGTGGCTGATATCACTCAAAGTGTATCACTTTTGTTTAAAATGGACATCATTTTAAGTGAAAACAACAACTAACATACGGAAAAACCACCAAACGCATTTGGATTCTATTGAAACATTAGGATAATGATCCATGGGTCATATGTGACGTGTATGAGTCATCCCTTCCTCAATTCAAAGCATGGTGTTACCGACACCCTTCAAAGATAGTGATTTATATTCATACCTTCACAAAATTTGAATCTCTTGATACCACTTTGAAATATCATGAGAGATGAGTAGGGAATCAATACTTCTTCAATATCAAAATCATTCATTGAACCTGTAAATTTCATATTCATGCAACCATGCTTAGAATACTTTGGGATCATTTCACAGGTTACAAAAATAGTTAACAAGTTTTTTTATTTTGTAAACATATTTTAGATTTTCTACAACCATGATCAAAAAAGTTTTAGAGTAGTTCACAAGTTATAAAAAAATTTCACAAGTTCTTGATTTTTTAAACCAATTTCTGATTTCCTACAACCATGCTCTAAAAACGTTTTGAGCAGTTCACAAGTTACAAAAACAGTTCACAAATTCCTGATTTTGTAAACATATTTTAGATTTTCATTTTTCTGTAAACAAATTACAAATTTTGACAACCCAACACATTGCTGAATTCACCGCTTATCCCTTTTAGCAGCTCATTATAAATACATTCTTCCATTTTATAGATCACCCCCCAAAAAGTTAAGCACATATCAAACTCTAAATGAACCTTTCATTTCCAAAACCACACAATAGATGTATCATGAAAACTTAAGAACCCACACTATCAGCTCAATAATATACCCTAAATGATTTTCTATTTAAAAACCTTTTGAAAACTAATTGCACAAATCAAGTATTCCTCACTAGAATCACAATACCACCCTAACCAATACAATCACAATGCCACCCAAACCAATCCAAATCTAGTTCCACAAACCTATGATCCTTCTAGAACAAGGATAATATCTTTCCAACAAATACATAACTCCCCACCATAGAAGTTTCCGCATCATCAACTCACCCAAAAAACCTCATCCAATTTATCGAACTCTCCAACCACTACTAAAGATAGAATTAGATGTGTCTAAATTTACTACACCTGAGAAACCAAGTAAAACATCAACTGTCACTCATTCCTTACATCCTTGAATGAAACCTAAGGTATTATTCAATATTTGATCCACTATGAGGTCCTCACCCATAAATAGTCAATGGTGTAGTTTCCACCATGTGGATTCACAAAAACTATCCATGATCATAACCCCTAATATGTTTCATATCATTCCAAATGACAGTAGGGTATCTAGAAATATAGCCATTTCCCACATTATTAGAATGAATATATTATTGTTTTTGGAATGATCGTCACTAAATAATTGTATGCTATGATTTTTTCAATGAATACCACCAACAGTCATCTAATTCAAATGTCTTCGATCACTACATAGACATGTCAAAGTCATTTAGAAGTCCTGGGCATCCCTACCCATGATAATATCATCACATCGAAATCATTAATCCGTCTAATAATATTTTTCTTCCCTACTCAAGAAACTTAACCTACACCCTATAACTGGTTCTACCCCTAGTAACCACATGCACTAGAAAAACACCAACACTCCAAGCGATTATCATATAATGAAAACCAGGCACCTCCATGTGCTTCTTACCAAAACCAAATCTCCCATCCACAATGTCTACCCAATGAGAAAGTTTGCACATAAAACCACATCAACCAACATTTCCTTGAGCACCTATTATTCTCATGATAAAATTTATAAGTATAAGGACCACCCATTTTAATATAAATTACACGTGCTGGGCACCCAAACATGTCAATCCCTCTAGAATCTATCCACAAGGGTAAACCAGAAGTACTCAAGTTCTCTCCCTTAAAACCAAAGCCACCCTACATTCCAAAACCCATATCAGGTTTCACCATTCATGTAATACTTTCAATGGTCCAAAAAATCTATCTTGATGTCACACACCAAAAGTCACACATAACCTTCTTGACCTATCTCATCTTCTTATGCATTTATCTAATACTAATTTTACTTCTGAAGTAATCAAACATTTATTCCTTTCATTTTCTCATCTGCTTCCAGAGCCTTAAACACCATACTTTCTTCTTATTTCTTGAAAAGTATATTCAATTTAACATTTAATAATTTCTTCCAGTGATTAATAAACCATGTTTTTTCCATAGTTTTTTTGAAACACTCTTCATATAGTGAATTTAACCTTACATTCCACAGGAATCAATCTTAAGGAAATTTTCAATTCGTTAAGGTGTTCTATTCTTTCGATCATCCTATTTTATTAATATTTTGATGACCATAGTTTCTCAGTATTTATACAACATTAAAAAGTAAAGTGTGTGACTTCTAGTTAGTCTATTAACCAAACTCGTCCCAATTTTGGGATGATTTGAAGACGGCTGAAATAGTTTGGGAGAAATCTGTTTATCCGCCTTTCAGTGACATCAATTTCTCTTAGTGGTTTCGAACTCACCAAACTGTTTCAATTCATTTCTTTCAATGGACCTATGAATTTCATTGGAATCTAGATCCTATGACTTATTCACTTTGGATGTTTCAAAACCTACTACATGTTTTGTGTGGCTAGAGGTCGACCAGTGGGTTAGTGATCTGGTCCTTCATCTCTGACCTTCAGATATGGTATTTTTGGCTTGGATCATGGAAAAAAAGTGGCGTACCATGGAGATTCACAGAACATAGAAGAAGTGGAGGCCTAGAAGGTAGGTGATGTCAGTAGAGCCATTTCCAAGGGAGTTCCCCTTCAGAACAGATTCTTAGATTCAGGTGAAGGGCCTTCAGATGATGATGATTCCTGGAGTGGAAAAGGGTTGGTGACAGAAATCCTATGAAGGCTGGGAATTTTAAAAAGGAGAAATCTTCAGTGATTCAAGGAGAAATTGAACCTTCTAAGAATTATCAGACTTTATTAGAGTAAGAGGATGAGAAACCAAATTTTTTCTACTAGAATGTAATGATTAAGGGAAAGAAATTGGCCATTGAATTTGATGATCACCTAGTTACAATTAACCAACCACATTATTTAATATATCTCCAAAATTTCTTTTGTATTTTCAATCTCTATTATCCAACCGGTTTCATTAATATGTCTCCAAAATTTCCTTTGGATTTTCAATCTCTCCAACTAATGGCTTGTCAACATTTATCGAACCTTTTGTAAACAATTATCTTTAAACTATTAACACTTTGTATTTAACTTAAAGACCAGTTTAACAACAATTTTGTATCTTGGAGAGGTGTAGGTTTTCAGTTTTACAGGTTGGGAAATATATTGGAGAGGTGCAGTTTTATAGTTTTATAGGTTGGGGTTTACATCATTGGAAAAGTGGTTTACATGCCTGCTGTTTACAAGCAGGATGTCCACATGCAGGATGTAGTCTGTTTACCTGCAAGCTGTCCGGTTTTGGGGATATAAGATGTATACCAATAGTTCTTCAAACTGTTGGTTTACAAAGTATGCTGGATAGAGTATTCCAATAGTTTCAGAACCGTTGGTATATAGGATAGAGTATGACAGATTATGCCAACGGTTCTGAAACCGTTGGTATACAGGTATGCAAACGGTTCTATAACCATTGGTATATTACAAGTTGGAATAAATTGTATACTAACGGTCTGAACACCATTGGTATACCCACCAGTACAAACGTTTCATCATCCGTTGGTATTTATATATACCAATAGTTTAAGTAGAACCGTTGGTATAGATTAATTTCAGACCATATATGCCAACAGTTCTCTAGGAACCGTTGGTATAGAGCTACTACCACGCCCCACATACCAACGAGTTGTGAAACCATTGGGAAATACTATCCCAATGGTTTTAGTAGATATCCCAGTGGTTCAAAACCGTTGGGAAATATTTAATTTCCAGTAGTGCATCGTGAACATGAGAGAGATTTGGTGGAAGCACCAATTGGTAGGAAACAACCCTATAAAATATAGAATTTCAAAAGGACCGATATAAATAGGGCTCAACTTTCTGTAGAGACCCGTAGCCTGACGTACATGGACATTACATTACATTTGCGGAATACTTAGTACATAACAAAAAACACACACACAAGGATCATAATAGTTTAGTGTCTTTGGAAACTCGGAATATAATCTTCTAATCGTGGTGAAAGATCTTCAACATCTCCCATAAAGATCTTCCTTTTTTTTACCAAAAACCTTTCTTTATATCCTAGGGAAAAGAAAACATAAAAGGGTGAGCTCAAATGCTCAGTAAGGGTAAACAAAAGAAATATCAATCACAACATATTCATAAGAACATAACATTTTGGAAATCATAACCTGCAAAAGAGAGCATAATTTCATAACATGGGACAAATCATGGAAGTGAAATGTAATCACAATAATCATAACTTAAAACATGAAAATTTGTGGCATTCACACATAATCATAGAGAATCATTTCTTTTTAGTCAAGACTCATTGCCAAGACTACCTTAGTGGACAAAGTCCCTTTCTGAATCGAGTAACCCTCGTTTCAGTCCTGTTTCACTGAACCGGTATAACCTACCATTCCAGCCATGTCTATCTCATGAGATATAAAGTCTTTACCCAATGCATTGGAGGGAGATATAGGTCCCACCCATCTTATAATGAATCCTTTCTTATGTCTGCCACATAATCATAAATCATACATCATCGCATAACACATGTAACAAAAATGGGATTCTTGAAACATCATGACATCGTAAAACAAATCATATAAGGTAAATGACTTCATAAAAATAATTTCCTCAAAACATAATCAAATCAATGTAATACTAGGGATAAAAATAGAAACCTATATTATCTTAGATGGAAAATAATTTTGATAAAACATTTGAACTCCATTCTTGAGGAAAATATCCTTTCTACTTCAAAAACACTTTTCTTTTCATGACATGTCATACAATTATAAACTAAACGAAGTTGATTAAAAATAAACTTGAAAACTTATAGAGTAAGATTCTTGGAAATAATTTTTTAAAAATCCAGTCATGCCGTATAAGTTAAAAAAACATTCTTCGTACTTTTGTCGGAAAAGTCAAAAAGTACCTCGTACGAAAAACAGCAAAAGATTCCTTCCATATATTTTACTAAAAACTCACCGAAGGGTAAAATTGGATATAAACTATTGTATAAGGATTTAAATAATATTACATATTGAGGGAACATGGATGTGGATGATAAAATACACCCCAGTAAATACTTACGAATAAACAATCTCGGATAAAAATGAGATTGTGATATTTCCCTTACCTTAGGTCCGACTTGCTTTGTAAGTGTCCGAACCTCCTGTATAATGATTTAAATCATGTTATTGACTTATTCTAGAATCATATTAATTGTTATTACATCATATATGGTCCACTAATGACTTTATATTACCTGTTCTTTTGTAAATTCATGTTAAAGTAGCGTTTTGGGTAAAATCGTCTCATTTGTTGTTCGTGTTTTTAACTTGTAATTATTAATATGATTACTTGGATCATGATTACATATATCCAGAATGTAAAACATGATTTATATATAATATATATTCAGAATATATATATATATATAATATCGATAAATGGAATGAAATACACCGTTCACGGAGACGGTAGTCCGTACGTACACATGAACGCTGTTTTCGTTTCCTTATTGAAGTGAATGGAATTAAGTAGATGACATACATATAAATTTAAATAAACACAGTATCATTATTATGTCATATATTTCATTAGTACTTATTATATATACTTTATAATCATTCATGAATGGTTAATCATTGAGAATGAATCTCATCGCGTCGTGGAGACGGTAGTCCGTACGTACGCACGAGCGATGATATCGTTCCCATGGTCATGGAATTGTGTTGAAGTGTATGTAGACTATTTCAGTATCAGTATCACTTTATAATAATCATATATAGTTACTCATTACACCATTATACCCATCCTTGTAAGGTTATTATGGAAAATAGATTACACCACGGCGTGGAGACGGTATTCCGTATGTACGCACGCGCGGTGATTTCATTTTTTCATAGGATGGATAGAAGGTGAATTAGGGTTGTTTCATATTTATAATGACATATCAGTATTTAAGTAATACTGATGTTATTACTTTATCATGAAACAACTAAAGAAGAAGAAGTTGAATAAGAAAGAAATTGAAAAGATCGGTAATGGATATTACCTCTTCTTTGAAACGCCTCTTTGAATCCTCCACTTAGGGAACTAAGATTGGTCTTTGAAAAAGACCAGGACCTATAGGATTATTCTAGGTAAGTGGAGAAGTGATTTTGTCAGGGGTTGGCCGAGAATGAGTGCTCAAAGTGGTGTGAGGAGGAGGGGGAGGAGGTTCCCTTTTATAAGGGAGGAGAGGGGCACCTTAGGAATATCTCAAAATATTATTTTATATTAAAGTCAAAATCGGTTTATAATGGTTACAAAGGGTATTATTTAGAAGCTAAAGTGGGGGTGGGTCGCAATACTATCAACCAATAGGATTTAGACAAGTTTAGGTTATTATTTTAACCTTATCAATTAGATTTAACTCTAAGTTAAATAATTTAACTTTTACCGTGTCTTTTTGTTTTCTTACACTATATGGTTAATACACTTACTATAACATGCCAAACGAACCCCAAATTGTTTATTATTAATATATATATCCTTATCTATGTCATTTGGCCGATCCTTAGATTTTTAGGAATAAAATAACAATTAATAATATAATATTTGATTTAAAAACTATTTTGTGTCAATTTTGACACTATTTGATATATGATTTTTGTGAAAGTCATAACTGAATTATATGTTCGAACCAAGTTGATTAAATCAACACTAATATATCATAGTAACCTAAAAAATTAGTGGAATCCATAAAAAGTCTCAAATTACATTTATTTTGGTGTTTATAACATCAATTATGTCAATATTTCATTAATAAGATAATTACTGCATCATCATTGTGTCATAAATAAATTAAATTATTTAATGTCTAAAAATTACAAATAAAATATCATTATGTAGGAAATCCTTTTATCTTTCTAATGAATATTTATAGTCGAATTTATCTTATTTATAACCCCATATTACAAATGTTTTAGTAAATAAACTTTGATTTTAACTCTTTTAACCCTTCTTTAAATAAATTAATAATAAATGTCCTAATCTAATCCAAGTGGGCCTAAATGGTCATATTTTATTCCTAAGTTTGTTTTTGGTCGAATTACACTTATCCAATAGAATTAGGATATGTGTTAGGGTAATAATAATATCATCTTTACCCTTAATTACCATATTTACTTTTAACCGTGGTAAAAAAAAGTAAAAAGTTACTATTCACAAAAAATTATTTTAATCTCATTGAACCACATTTTAGTCCTTGATATTAACCGTGTCTCTCGGATTTTCGAAATTTCACTCACAGAAGCGGTAAAATTATGTTTTATGAACAATTCAGTTTTTTAACTACCACTTAGTGGTTTCACTATTCATCGAAAATTGAAAGTTTTCAGAAAAATACCAAAAATTAGGCCTAAGCTATATTTGATATTATGAACTCAAAAATGATGTCTATTTTACCAAATTCAAAACATATTAGTTGCATTAACTAATTTAAAAATTAATTCTCGTCGTCAAAACAAATAGCGTGTTTTTAAGAGATAATAACTATCAAAAGATTGACACTAGTTTATAACTGGTTTAAATGTGAAATTACATCCAATGACCAACATTGTATTAAATTGTAAAAATATATTCTAAATATACTTTAAAACCACTCAAATTAATAATTTATAACTATTAATTATTTCGATTGAAAAAGTTGTTTTTAATTAAAATTTAGTAATTTTCACTATTCATCAAAATATGAAAGTTATCCGAAAATCACCAAAATTTCACCCTAAGATAATTCCGATATTACGAATCCAAAAATGAATTCCATTTTGAAAAATAAAATTTAAAAAATTTCAAAAAGTTTTTATTACTATTCATAACGGCTAGTTTTGATAATATTTTAATAGCATATCGTTGTTTAGAAAAACTTCGTGTTGCGTACAACACACGCTATCGTGGAAGGTCGCGATTGCGTGTAATTCAAGCTAGGTCAGAGATGTGTGTTGTGAAAGCTCCTTTTGGTGTAGCGTATAACACAAGACATTAATGAAATTAAAAGGAATATTTTTCATAAAATCTCGGGGTGTTACATTCTACCCCCCTTAAAATGAATTTCGCCCTCGAAATTCGTCGGGGTTATAAATGGTTTACTATTCGAAAGTTTCTTTAATAGAAACCCACATCGTAAAAAAGAATACCAAAACTTGGCTTTAAAAACTAAAGTATGAAATGTAACGATTACCCAAATAAACTAATCGATGGGTTTCCACATAGGTGAAAATATGGATATGGAAGAGAAATCTAACCATCATGTTCTGATGGAGAGTGGTAGAGAACATGGCTATGGAAAAGCCAACACTCACAAATCCATAAATTTGTGACGATCTATGGTACCATCTGATTAATCAGATATAAGAGCACTAGGACAACATTTTTGGTTTTCAAGATCGTTTCCCTAAAGTTGAAGAATTTGAATTAGAATAAATACTTACTTTATTTTGGTACAATCTCACTGTTTTTCGTGCCTTGAACAATTTCCACTTCATCTCTTAAATAAATGAAGTTGAATTTGTTATTCGGGAAGTTTTAGCATATCATGTGATAGAATGACAGGTCATTCCATATGTCTTAAACAAAAGGTTAGTAAAAGTTATTAAATATACATAAGTCATTCTATAGTGAGATTAATCATATATGGTTCCTAAAATGAACTTATACTTCATATATCATACTGCTTAATATAATAAAACTAGTTTATACTAAACAGGGACTTCATGTAGGCCAGTGGTATGCGATAAAGGCCAGTCGCACTTCGGTTGTGGGTTCGATTCCCACAGCCTTGTCCGACGCGATGGGCTGTCGCCCGTCCTGCAGGTTGTCCTTTTTGTAAAGCTATTTTACTATTACATCCCATCAATAATACTAAATTATGTCCAACATAATCCATTCCAATCTTTAGGCTTATCCATAATACTGCCGTCCACTCTCAGAGATTTAATACCATCATTGATCCCCATATATCATAAGATATATCTTATTGGTCACATTCCAAACATTCAAAGGCCTTAATCTTGTACTCTCTTGAATACCCATTGAACCATAGTGAAAACTTGAATGCAGTTAAAAGTTAACACTTTCCATATACCAAAATCCTCAAAATTCTATATACTCAAACCATGATATCACTTAGTCCTTATATCAATCATGAGCTCATGAATACTGTTAAACATTTCATTTTCTCATTTTCCCTTCATTATGTGCATATCATCTTATTTCCAAAAATATCTCAATCACTTTGAATACCACATTAGACCAATACATAGATATTCCAATACTCCATAATACAACATTATTTTGGAATCCCATTACATAAACACTTAATCATTCCACCACATCGTTGTCATATTCAACATCGCGAATTGTGATCGCATGTGACTTCCCTTTGTCCTTTGCCTTAAGTTGTTGCTCATGTCGATCATCACTAACCCCTGGATTTGGGGATTTATTAGCATAATGCCCCATTTCCTGGCACTTGAAGCATTGAAGTGTTGGTGGTGCGTTCTCTGCAGTGTTTGCTTTATTCACATCATTAGAAACCCTTTTTCCATTACTTCGACACTCAGCTGCTCGATGACCTTCTTTTCCACACTTAAAACATTTTCTAGTCCCTTTAAGACAATCTCCACCATGCTTCTTTCCCCACTTTGTGCATAAGGAAACATTCATCTTCTTTTCACCATTATTTTGAGATTTCTCCTTGAACTCCATCTTTCGTTTCTTGTCAAAACTATGAGATGGATAAGTAACACCAACTTCCATTTCTACTTTGATAGCACAACACACAATTTCTTCATAGCAATTGAAGTCTCTTATAGCTAATGCCCTTCGAAGACTTGGTTTTAAGCCACTGAAAAATCGATCAACTTTACTTTCAGGTTGGATGATAATGCCAGATGCATACCTTGCAAGTCTTGTAAAATTTGCTTCGTATATACCAACAGATTCATCATCCTTCTGCTTCAGCTCAAGAAACTCCTTTTCCATCTTTGTTCAATGAATACGAGGGAAGTACTTACTGAAAAACAAGTTCTTGAACTCGTCCCATTCCATGGACTCAATTTCATCTCTTGGCCTCGTATTCTTGATAAGATTCCACCATTGATCAGCTTCACCTTCCAAACGATATACTGCTAAGATGACTTTATCATGTTCAGAACATTGAAGAACTGAAAATATCTTTTCAGTGGTACTGATCCATTGTTCAGCAACAAGTGGATCGGAAGTCCCACTGAAAGAAGGTGGACGTTGCCTCATGAAGGACTCAATAGAATATTGTTCCCTTCTCTGCTCATTTGGAAGTCCAGAATGATTCATAGCTTGTGTAAGTATAGCAATAAGATTTTGCACTCCATCTCCCATAACATTTGTTTGTTCAGGAGGGAAATCATTGCATTGTCCATTGCATTGATCAACACGGTTCCTTCGGGTTCCAGCCATCGTCTAAAACCCAAAAAGAATAGTGTGAGAGGAAAAAATCATGCTAGGGAAAACAACATAGTAAAGGGGGAGTACCCTTAATATCTAACATCTTAGGTTAAATTCTAAGATCGTTACCGTAGTTCTAGGACCATATCCTATACGTATACTTATCCTTAGGGACATCCCTAGACATACCTTAGAAATATCTCTAGGAATCTCACTAACGTTTTCGCATCCTAGTTTCCAAAGGTTGACTAAAACATTCCTCTGATACCAACTGTAGAGACCCGTAGCCTGACGTACATGGACATTACATTACATTTGCGGAATACTTAGTACATAACAAAAAACACACACACAAGGATCGTAATAGTTTAGTGTCTTTGGAAACTCGGAATATAATATTCTAATCGTGGTGAAAGATCTTCAACATCTCCCATAAAGATCTTCCTTTTTTTTACCAAAAACCTTTCTTTATATCCTTGGGAAAAGAAAACATAAAAGGGTGAGCTCAAATGCTCAGTAAGGGTAAACAAAAGAAATATCAATCACAACATATTCATAAGAACATAACATTTTGGAAATCATAACCTGCAAAAGAGAGCATAATTTCATAACATGGGACAAATCATGGAAGTGAAATGTAATCACAATAATCATAACTTAAAACATTAAAATTTGTGGCATTCACACATAATCATAGAGAATCATTTCTTATTAGTCAAGACTCATTGCCAAGACTACCTTAGTGGACAAAGTCCCTTTCTGAATCGAGTAACCCTCGTTTCAGTCCTGTTTCACTGAACCGGTATAACCTACCATTCCAGCCATGTCTATCTCATGAGATATAAAGTCTTTACCCAATGCATTGGAGGGAGATATAGGTCCCAACCATCTTATAATGAATCCTTTCTTATGTGTGCCACATAATCATAAATCATACATCATCGCATAACACATGTAACAAAAATGGGATTCTTGAAACATCATGACATCATAAAACAAATCATATAAGGTAAATGACTTCATAAAAATAATTTCCTCAAAACATAATCAAATCAATGTAATACTAGGGATAAAAATAGAAACCTATATTATCTTAGATGGAAAATAATTTTGATAAAACATTTGAACTCCATTCTTGAGGAAAATATCCTTTCTACTTCAAAAACACTTTTCTTTTCATGACATGTCATACAATTATAAACTAAACGAAGTTGATTAAAAATAAACTTGAAAACTTATAGAGTAAGATTCTTGGAAATAATTTTTTAAAAATCCATTCATTCCGTATAAGTTAAAAAAACATTCTTCGTACTTTTGTCGGAAAAGTCAAAAAGTACCTCGTACGAAAAACAGCAAAAGATTCCTTCCATATATTTTACTAAAAACTCACCGAAGGGTAAAATTGGATATAAACTATTGTAGAAGGATTTAAATAATATTACATATTGAGGGAACATGGATGTGGATGATAAAATACACCCCAGTAAATACTTACGAATAAACAATCTCGGATAAAAATGAGATTTTGATATTTCCCTTACCTTAGGTCCGACTTGCTTTGTAAGTGTCTGAACCTCCTGTATAATGATTTAAATCATGTTATTGACTTATTCCAGAATCATATTCATTGTTATTACATCATATATGGTCCACTTATGACTTTATATTACCTGTTCTTTTGTAAATTCATGTTAAAGTAGCGTTTTGGGTAAAATCGTCTCATTTGTTGTTCGTGTTTTTAACTTGTAATTATTAATATGATTACTTGGATCATGATTACTTATATCAAGAATGTAAAACATGATTTATATATAATATATATTCAGAATATATATATATATATATAATATCGATAAATGGAATGAAATACACCGTTCATGGAGACGGTAGTCCGTACGTACACATGAACGCTGTTTTCGTTTCCTTATTGAAGTGAATGGAATTAAGTAGATGACATACATATAAATTTAAATAAACACAGTATCATTATTATGTCATATATTTCATTAGTACTTATTATATATACTTTATAATCATTCATGAATGGTTAATCATTGAGAATGAATCTCATCGCGTCGTGGAGACGGTAGTCCGTACGTATGCACGAGCGATGATATCGTTCCCATGGTCATGGAATTGTGTTGAAGTGTATGTAGACTATTTCAGTATCAGTATCAATTTATAATAATCATATATAGTTACTCATTACACCATTATACCCATCCTTGTAAGGTTATTATGGAAAATAGATTACACCACGGCGTGGAGACGGTATTCCGTATGTACGCACGCGCGGTGATTTCATTTTTTCATAGGATGGATAGAAGGTGAATTAGGGTTGTTTCATATTTATAATGACATATCAGTATTTAAGTAATACTGATGTTATTACTTTATCATGAAACAACTAAATAAGAAGAAGTTGAATAAGAAAGAAATTGAAAAGATCGGTAATGGATATTACCTCTTCTTTGAAACGCCTCTTTGAATCCTCCACTTAGGGAACTAAGATTGGTCTTTGAAAAAGACCAGGACCTCTAGGATTATTCTAGGGAAGTGGAGAAGGGATTTTGGCAGGGGTTGGCCGAGCATGAGTGCTCAAATTGGTGTGAGGAGGAGGGGGAGGAGGTGCCCTTTTATAAGGGAGGAGAGGGGCACCTTAGGAATATCTCAAAATATTATTTTATATTAAAGTCAAAATCGGTTTATAATGGTTCCAAAGGGTCTTATTTAGAAGCTAAAGTGGGGATGGGTCTCAATACTATCAACCAATAGGATTTAGACATGTTTAGGTTATTATTTTAACCTTATCAATTAGATTTAACTCTAAGTTAAATAATTTAACTTTTACCGTGTCTTTTTGTTTTCTTACACTATATGGTTAATACACTTACTATAACATGCCAAAAGAACCCCAAATTGTTTATTATTAATATATATATCCTTATCTAAGTCATTTTGCCGAACCTTAGATTTTTAGGAATAAAATAACAATTAATAATATAATATTTCATTTAAAAACTATTTTGTGTCAATTTTGACACTATTTGATATATGATTTTTGTGAAAGTCATAACTGAATTATATGTTCGAACCAAGTTGATTAAATCAACACTAATATATCATAGTAACCTAAAAAATTAGTGGAATTCATAAAAAGTCTCAAATTATATTTATTTTGGTGTTTATAACATCAATTATGTCAATATTTCATTAATAAGATAATTACTGCATCATCATTGTGTCATAAATAAATTAAATTATTTAATGTCTAAAAATTACAAATAAAATATCATTATGTAGGAAATCTTTTTATCTTTCTAATGAATATTTATAGTCGAATTTATCTTATTTATAACCCCATATTAAAAATGTTTTAGTAAATAAACTTTGATTTTAACTCGTTTAAGCCTTCTTTAAATAAATTAATAATAAATGTCCTAATCTAATCCAAGTGGGCCTAAATGGTCATATTTTATTCCTAAGTTTGTTTTTGGTCGAATTACACTTATCCAATAGAATTAGGATATGTGTTAGGGTAATAATAATATCATCTTTACCCTTAATTACCATATTTACTTTTAACCGTGGTAAAAAAAAGTAAAAAGTTACTATTCACCAAAAATTATTTTCATCTCATTGAACCACATTTTAGTCCTTGATATTAACCGTGTCTCTCGGATTTTCGAAATTCCACTCACAGAAGCGGTAAAATTAAGTTTTATGAACAATTCAGTTTTTTTAACTACCACTTAGTGGTTTCACTATTCATCGAAAATTGAAAGTTTTCAGAAAAATACCAAAAATTAGGCCTAAGCTATATTTGATATTATGAACTCAAAAATGATGTCTATTTTACCAAATTCAAAACATATTAGTTGCATTAACTAATTTAAAAATTAATTCTCGTCGTCAAAACAAATAGCGTGTTTTTAAGAGATAATACCTATCAAAAGATTGACACTAGTTTATAACTGGTTTAAATGTGAAATTACATCCAATGACCAACATTGTATTAAATTGTAAAAATATATTCTTAATATACTTTAAAACCACTCAAATTAATAATTTATAACTATTAATTATTTCGATTGAAAAAGTTGTTTTTAATTAAAATTTAGTAATTTTCACTATTCATCAAAATATGAAAGTTATCCGAAAATCACCAAAATTTCACCCTAAGATAATTTCGATATTAAGAATCCAAAAATGAATTCCATTTTGAAAAATAAAATTTAAAAAATTTCAAAAAGTGTTTATTACTATTCATAACAGCTAGTTTTGATAATATTTTAATAGCATATCGTTGTTTAGAAAAACTTGGTGTTGCGTACAACACACGCTATCGTGGAAGGTCGCGATTGCGTGTAATTCAAGCCAGGTCAGAGATGTGTGTTGTGAATGCTCCTTTTGGTGTAGCGTATAACACAAGACATTAATGAAATTAAAGGAATATTTTTCATAAAATCTCGGGGTGTTACACTTTCCCTACTACATAAATCTCATTACTCTCTTCCTGGGAGATATTCATAAGAACACCATATCAAAAAATTCAAACTCTATGTCTTCTTCTTTAGTTATCAGAATAAAAATTTGTTGACTATGAGCTTCTTTTATGTGTTTTTGAATGGATCTAACATTTTCATCCATTTCATCTACACGATGAGGTCCGAATAGATTTCTTTCCCAAAATTTATCCCTGCAAGTTAGAGTTATTCATTCACTCCATGGAGGGATTCATAAGGATCCATCTGAATAATAGATTAAAAGATATTATTGTAGGAATATTACAACTACGGTAGGTGATGATCCCAACCACCTTTTAAATCCATAGAGAAAGCTCTCAACATGTCTTCCAGAGTTTAAATTTTACTCTAAGACTAAACGTCTGTTTGAGGATGACAAGCTATGATAAAACATAACTCTATATCTAGAGAATGTTAAAGTCTTTTCCAGAACATCAAGGTAACCCTCAAATCCTGATAAGATATAATGTATAGTAATACTCCATGAAATCTTACCACTTCCTTTACATATATTCCAGCAAGCTGATCAAGAGATAAATCCTCTCTAACAAAAATTAAGTGTACCAACTTCGTAAAGTGATCCACTATAACCCATATAACATTATTGCCATTGGATGTTATGGGTATTTTGATGACAAAGTACATAGTGATGTTTTCCCATTTACATTATGGTATGGGTAATGATTATAACATCCCATTATACTTATATCTTTCATCCTTAACTTGCAAAAAAACCATGAATCGAGAGACATATTCAACAATATCTCTTTTCAAGCCATCCCAGCAGAAGTAATATTTTAGGTCCCTATACATCTTCGTGCTTCTAGGGTGAATAGAGAATGAAGAACTATGAAATTCATCCAATTGATCCTTCATTAATTTTGGTATCGTAGGAACATAAACCCAATTAATAAACCTTATTATTTTACCACAATCAAGGTTGAATTCAGGAACATTTCCTACCTTCTTTTGTAACTCTACATCTTCATTCTCTACATATTTAATCTCCACATGTATAGATGGTTGAAAATACATTTGATATATATAATATTTTCCCCTTTTGTTTTAATTTCATGAACCATCCTTTTCAAATCCATAAATATTTTATCTTTTGTGATCCTCATCATGGATAATATGGGCTAGTCTTGTCAAATTAATTCATATGCCACCATGTTTTTTCCCATGGTGGTAATATATTGCATTGTCATAATATTTAATCAACACCAACAATGTTATTTGGTGCATATTCATCTTCTATTTTGTGAAAATATACTTTAATCCAATGATTACCATAGCTAACTCTAAATCATGAGTTGGGTAATATTTCTCATGTATTTTCAACTTTAATGATGCATATGCTATCACCATATCATTTTTCATGAGAACACGGCCCAACCCCTTCTTCGATGAATCACTGTAGATCACAAACCTTTCTCCACTACAAGGTAATGTATGCTCAGGTGAACTGGATAACCTTCTTTTTAGCTCTTTGAAATTCTCTTCGCATTCCTCTATGTAAATGAAATTAACTATTTTCTAATTCAACGTGTTGAGTGTAACATATAATCATGAAAAATCATTCACAAAACGTTGATAATACCTATCCAAGCAATGAAAACATCGGATCTTAGTTTCTATTGTTGGTCGCGAACATCATTCAATGACATCTATTTTTGTTGGATCCATAGATATCCCCTCTGTTGAGATTATGTGACCCAAAAAATGAAACTTTTTGAATCCAAATTTCAAACATGGTAAATTGGCCATAAAAATTATCCTTTATCAGGGTCTTCATTGGAATTCTCAATTGATCATCATGTTCTTCCCTCTTATTTGAATAGAATAAAATATCATCTATAAAGACTATAAAAAACTGATCAACATAGTTTCTAAATACTCTATTCATTAGATCCATGGAGATAGCATGGTCATTAGTAAGACCAAAAGGAATAACTATAAATTCATAGTGTCCATACCCTGTACGGAATACCGCCTTTAGTGTATCTGAAGGACCCCGGGACACCCTGAGAGGGGAGGGGTGAATCAGGGTGACAAAATTTTCTTTTAATGTGATGGATCTTGTTCCCACATTGGTAGGAACTTGTTGAACATGTATGATGAATATGACCAGAAAGAAAACATTCACATTCACATAGAAGACACAACACTTTTTTACTTTGTTCACCACTAAGGGCTACGTCCAAGGAGCATATGCCGACAAGTTGTCGGTCGTACCTAATTCCACTAATCTTCACTAGCGGTGGATTACAATGGTTCGGGCACATTCACTCTGTCCTAGTATCACTGCCTTTACAAAGGTTCAAGGATACCTCACTGCTTCCCTCGGGTCACTCCCATTGACTCCCCCTGGCCCACTGCCCTTGGTGATGTCCCACTCAGTTTATAGACGTGAAGGTCTCTTAATCATTGATCAATGAATGCATCCTTTTCATTGTGTGGATACTCTTTTGAAGTCCGAATATCACCAGTGAACTGATATAAAACTTTTGTGCAGCACCAAGACAATCAGAAAGCCTCAACAGAACCTGGCGCGCAACTCCATGGCGGTGCACAACTTTCAAGGATAGCGCGCAAGTTATAACTATCGCACAAGTCCACCTTCAACACTTGCATGATTCAGTCTTCTTTAAAGCCAAACTTGTGTGACTCAACTTCTTTTCAACTCAAGATGATTTTGAAACCTAATGGAAACCTGTCGCGCAACTTCTATTCTAGCATGCAAGTATCACCCAATCACTTGCGCGACAACTGGACGAGCATCACACAACTGCCATGCTGATCCACTATGCGTGACCCACCAACACTTGCACGACTTCAACACCTGCGTGACGGGAGCTCTGAATTTCTTCAAGTCGAAAGCTCATCTTGAATGAGGAGGGGTAGTCATCTATTTATAGGCATTTGGATAGCCTACGCGGCGGCACACAAGTCTTCCCTTGGCATGAAAGTCTCGGCGCGCAACCCTTTTGTCCTCCTAGACACTTGCGCGACCAACATCCAATCTTGGGAAACTCTATTTACTTTGCCATATTTTGATGATCAAAAAACGATGGTCAAACTAAACGCAACTTTCCAATCCTCTACGGTACCAGCGTGCAAGTCTTTTCACGGAGCACAAGTCACTTGCGTGACCAAACCAATACTTGCATGACCCTCTTTCCTTTTACATATTTTCATTTTCTCATTCTGAAAAACATCAGGCACGCAAGTTTCCAATCCTCCAAGGCCTCGACGCGCAAGTCTCTTTGCCAAAAACACATTTCTCCATATTTCAAATTTTGAGGCCCAAACATTTGGAAAACACTGGGAAATGGCGTCATCTTCAATACTATTGTCTGCTTGAACTGTATGATCACCATGATGGTACACGTTCTGAACTTCCACTGAGGATTGACAACAAACACAAACCATACACCAAATCATGCATAGAAGACCATGGTTCCAACAGTCTCCCCCTTTGGGTTTGTTGTCAATCAGAAAATAAATTCAATAGATCTCCATCCATGTGCAGAACAACAACGCAAGAATCAACTCATCCAACACTCTAAGTCTACGTGAGCAATGATCGGTGAAGAAAACAAGAGAGGAAGTGTGAATTGGGTTCCCTTGTTTTGGAATTCTCAATGACTCTCGAGAAGAATTACATGACCAATGAATACCGATGTTTTCCTTCTCATTCTTCTCATCACAGAAGCATTACTTTCCTTAATTTATTCCTTTCTCCCCCATTGACAATAAATCCAATGACCAGTAATTAGTTCAATGTTCATCTCAAACCATACTCCCCCTGGATAGTATCTCCCCCATAAACCAACATCATAGCCATAAACAGATAAAAACAGTTATCAAAAACGTGGAGAGGGGTATTGCGTAACCTCCTTATGCACTGGGAGGTGGCTGAACACCGAGGTTCAACCGATGATTCTCAAACATAGCCACAGACAGTGTCTTGGTCAGGATATCATCCACTTGCTCATCATTTCCCACATGATCCATTGTAATCACCCCTTGTTCAACCTTTTCTTTGATAAATTGATACCTGATTTCAATATGTTTCGTACGGGAATTCAAAATAGGATTCTTCATAATATCAATTGTGCTCTTGTTATCACAGTAAATCACCATTGGTTTCTTTACCTCATAACCAATATCAGTTAAGTGTTGCTTCATCCATAGCAGTTGAGTGCATGCCTTTTTGGAAGAGATATACTCAGCATCAGCAGTACTAAGATAAGTAATTTATTGTTTTTTTCTCAACCAGCCAAAACATTTCTGCCCAATATAGAAGGCTCCACCACTAGTGGACTTTCTGTCTACAACATCACCATCCCAGTCAGCATCAGAAAATGTTGATAATTCACTGTCCCTGCCTACAACAAAAAATAACCCGATGTTATGTGTACCTTGAATGTACCTAATGATTCTCTTTACTGCCGCCAAATGTTCCTCCTTTGGATTACTCTGAAAGCGGGCTGCAAGGCTTGTGGCAAAGACAATATCTGGCCGTGTCGCTGTTAGGTACAGTAGGCTCCCAATGATCCTCATGTATATGGTGGGATCAACAAAGGCCCCTTCCTCATACTTTACAAGTTTAGTTCCAACTGCAATCGGATTTGACATTGGTTTGGAGTCTTTCATGTTAAACTTCTTCATCAGCTCTCTTTCATATTTTTCCTAAGAAATGAAAGTGTATTCCTTCTTTTGAATCACCTGCAGCCCGAAGAAATATGTGATCTCCCCAATCATAGACATTTCAAATTCTAATTTCATGTGGTTGGCAAATTCGTCCACTGATTTCTTCCTGCTGCCACCAAATATGATATCATCAACGTAGACTAGAACCATGAATTGATTTTTTGGATAATTCTTCACATAGATATTGTGATCTACTCCCCCTGTTTTGAATTATAGCTTCATGAGATATGAATCCAGCCGCGAGTACCACACTCGTGGTGCCTGCTTCAAACCATATAGATCTTTCTTCAGTTTCTAGACCTTTGTTTCATCAGTACCCAAAACAAAGCCCACTGGTTGTTCAATGTAGACTTCTTTTTCGAGTACATCATTTAATAATTCAATCTTGAAATCCATTTGATATACTTTATATCTTATTTGGAGTGCCATGGGAAGGAAAAGCCTGATGGACTCCAGTCTAGCCACTAGAGAAAAGGTTTCTTCAACATCAATGCCTTCAATCTGGGAGTATCCTTTACATAACAGTCATGCATTGTTTCTGATGACACTTCCATGCTCAGAAAAATTGTTTTTGGAGATCCATTTGGTACCAATCACATTGTGACCTTTAGATCTCTAGAAAAGATCCCATGTCTGATTCTTTTCAATATGATCTAATTCATCATTCATGGATTTCACCCAAGATTCATCATTTTTAGCTTCTTCGAATGAGGATGGCTCTACAACTGATAGAAATGCAGATTATGTGTTATTATACTTCTTGTTTTAGTGGGTGCACTCTTGTCCCCAATTATGTTGGATGGATCAATCTCAGCTCTTTGATTTCTCCTGCGAGGTTCAGTAGAATTCTCTTCAGCCATAGTTTCTTCTTCAGATTCTTCTACTGAGTCAACATCATGATGTGACTGCTGAGTGTTTTTTAAAACTTCCTCAATTTCTGCATTTGTATTTTCTTCACGTTCACTTTCTTCCTGAATTTCCATCACATCAGCATATAATTTCCTTAAAGAATTTATGGTTTTCTCTTCAATTATCTTAACATAAATGATTTCCATAATCCTTCCTAAATGCTTGTTAAAACATTTGTAGGCATTGCGTTTCATTGAGTAACCAAGGAAAATTCCATCATCTGCATTGTCGCCATACTTCCCTTGATTTCCTTCTTTGTTCTTGATGAAGCATTTACTTCCAAAGACATGGAAGTATTTTAAAGAGGGCTTCTGTCCATGCAACAATTCATATGGTGTCTTCGTATCACCCATATAAAGTCATGTTCGATTCTGAATGTACACTACAGCTTGAATAACCTCTTTCCAGTAATGTCGTGAAATACGACTCTCAATCAGCATAGTTCTTTTCATGTTGTTCACCTGTCGATTCCTACGTTCAACAACTCCATTTTGTTGTGGAGTTCTCACAGCAGCTACCTCATGCTGTATTCCATGCTTCTCCAGATAATTTTCAAATTCAATGGACGTGTATTCTCCTCCATTGTCAGATCAAAACACATTGATTGTTCGTCCAGTATCATTCTCGGCAATTCACTGATATGTTTTCATGCAGTCACTGACTTTCCGTTTCCTATGAATGACCATCACACATGCCATTATATTGTAATAATTTATGAAAAGGACAAATTACCTTTCTCCATGAGTTCCAGCAACATTAATCAGCCCACATACATCTGTAAGAATCAGATCAAGAAGGTGAGATGCCTTTTTCTTCTTTGGATGATATGAACTGCAGAACAGCTTCCCATTAATGCAAGCATCACAAGATTTTTCACGCTCACACATCAGGTTGGGAATGTCCATGAAAATTATCAATATTGATATTTTCTCCATGTCTTGTTGATTGATGGGTCCCAGTCTCTGATTCCACAAATAGTTTTCTTCCTCAATAGTCATGTAACAGACATTTTCTTCACTACCATCCTGATACATGTTGCCTTCAGTTCTGCATCCCTTCATAAGTGAATTTCTTGTCTTTCCCTTGATAGTGCATCCTTTATGATCAAAAGTAACTATAAGTCCCGAGTAAAAGAGTTGACTCACGCTGAGAAGATTATGATGTAGGCCATCTACGTAATGGACTTCAGTCTTCTTCAGTTTTCCATTAGCTAATTCTGTAATTCCACTCCCTTTGATTTTCAGAGCTCCATCATTACCAAATCGTACTATACCATCAACCTTCCTTTTGATATATATTAGAAGGCCAAAATTACCTGTCATATGAGATGAACAACCGCTATCCAGAATCCATGTACTTTTGTTCTTTATAGCTTTGAGGGCCACCTATGCAAGGTTGGATTTCTCAATCTTCTTCCTTTACATCCATGAGACATTGGATTGAGTATATAGTACTAAAGGCCTTTCAATTATCCCTTCTGCATACCCAGGTTCTACATAGTCAAAATATTCTTTGAGAGGAGAAAACTTGTTTGAAATAACAACACTATCTTGCTGACGAGACTTGACTTGTCTTGAACATCGGTATGAGGTGTCCATGTCCCTGCTCTGCCTACAATTAGCATCCTTATGACCAATGTTAGAACAACGATAACAATAGCCATAGAAATTGTTTCTTCTATAAGAATTAGGACATGAATTTGTTTTTCTTTGTTGAACTTATATATCTTCTCCATTCAGATAGCTTCTTGCATCTTCGCAATAAGACATGGTATGGACCAGATTGCCAAAGAACTGACACTTCATGAGAGAAAATGTCTTCACACTTGAATTTATCCTCATACCTTCTTCCTTGGGAGAATAGTTAGACTGTATGCCATTTCTAAATGTTTGAGGATAACTTTCAGTTCTCCTTTTAGTTTGGATTGAGGGTTCTTTTTTCAGAACTTTAGTCAACGATTCAACATGTTCAACATTCATTTTATCTTTCTTTTGGATATTTTTACATCCAGCAGTTGATGACTCAGCCTCATAGCCAATTCCACTGGTTCCCATGCAAGCGGGTATTTGATCACTTAAGATTCTTCAAACCCCATCTGAACCACACATGGATCTTGCTAGTATTTCTACATCTGAGAATCTTCCAAACTGTATTGTATTCCTAGATTCTTTTGGAATTGATTCAGTCTCAAGTTTACTCCTTAGAGTAACAACTTCCTCCTCAAGACCCTCAGCAATCTTGGATTTTTAATCTAGTCTGGAGGTGAGCTCATTTATGACCTTTGCCTGCTCTTCAATTCTCAGCTTCAGATCCACTACATCATCATTGCTTTCAATTATTTTAGACTGTACATTCAAAAATTATTCCAGTCATTCAATTTCATCTTCAATTTGATCAATGTATTCAGTTGATTCTTATACAATTGATTTCCACTTATTGCAACTCTTACATTTAATCTTAAGCTTACTAACTGCATCCTTAAGTTGCATCTCAGGATCTACACAAGTTCTCAGTTGTTTTTCTTCATCAGTATCTTCTGACTTTTCAACAGTGGCCATCATTGAAGCATGGTTCCCAGTTTTGAATTCTGGTTCTTCTTCATCATAGAATTCATTATCAGCTTCTTCCTCTTCATAGAAAAAACTCTTCCTTTTCATTTTCTTTACAGATTTGAAGTCTCCCTTTATGAAGAACCTTCTCCGAGGCTTCTCAAAGATTTCATCTTCAGTATCTTCATCATTGATCTTTCTTAAGAATTGAGAGGCAATGTTCCAAACTTTTCCACAATGAAAACATGCGAGAGGTAACTTCCCTTTAAATTTCCCTTTTCTCTTCTGGAACTTATTTTCAATGAGAGAAAGAATTTATTTTTCTTCTCCATCTTCACCACTATTATCTTTTCAGATTTTCAGTTTATCCATGGCCTTGAATTCCATTTCCTTGCTCACATGAGTTGTAGCATCTTCTGGTTTGGATTTCATTTCATATGCTACCAGGCTACTCAGTAGATCATCCAGAGAATGTTTGGAAAGATCACTTTCTTCAAGGGCTGACACCTTTTCATTGTACAGAGGTGTAAGTCTTCTTAATATTTTCTTTAAAATATCAATGTCTTTGATTTCATCGCCTAGACCCTGAATTGCTCCAACCACTTCAGTAATTCGATTGAATAAAGAGTCTGCATTCTCATCTGGATGCATATTTAGATCATCAAACCGATTGTGCAACACCTGTAGATTCGCCTCCTTCACTTTGCAATATCCTTCATAAATATTCTCGATTTTATACCACATGGATTTTGTTGAGGGTCAATTCATCACCTTTAGGTAGATCTGATCAGAGAGGGCTGTAGTGAGTTCATTTTGTGCTTTAGCGTCTGTATCAAGGATTTTCCTATATATTTCAGTCATGGACCGACCTGTTGGATCAGTGACTTGTATTCCTTGCATAGTAGAAAAGAGAATTTTCATTCGAAGAGTTCTTTGATGAGATCTCTTTATGTTCTTCCAGATCTGGAAATTACTTCAATCGAAGTGAGGGAAACCCCTGACAATGACTGCATTCTCCATGACGATAAGGGACAGATTCAACACCACCAACATTTACCCTCTGATACCACTTGAAGGACCCTAGGACACCCTGGAGGGGAGGTGTGACTCAGGGTGACAACTTTTTATTTTAATGTGATGGATCTTGTTCCCACGTTGGTAGAGACTTATTGAACCTGTAGGATGAATATGATCAGAAAGAAAACATTCACATGCACAGAGAAGACACATCACTTTTTACTTGGTTCACCACTAAGGGCTACATCCAAGGAGAATACACCGACAAGTTGTTGGTCATACCTAATTCCACTAATCTTCACTAGGTGTGGATTACAATGGTTCGGGAATTGTCACTCTGTCCCAGGTTCACTGCCTTTACAATGGTTCAGGGATAGCTTACTGCTTCCCTTGGGTCACTCCCGTTTACTCCCCCTGGCTCACTGACCTTGGTGAAGTCACACTCAGTTTATAGATGTGAAGGTATCTTCATCATTGCTCAATGAATGCATCATTTTCATTATGTGGATGCTCTGTTGAAGTCCGACTATCACCTGTGAACTGATCTAAAACATTCGTGCAGCACCAAGGCAACCAGAAAGCCTCAACAGCACCTGGAGCGCAACTCCAATGCGGCGCGCAAAATTCAAGGATGGTGCACAAGTTATAACTATCACGCAAATCCACCTTCAAAACTTGCATGATCTAGTCATCTTTAAAGACAAACTTGCACGACTCAACATATTTTCAACTCAAGCCGATTTTGAAACCTAATGGAAACCTGTCGCGTAACTTCTATTCTGGCGCGCAAGTATCACCAAATAACTTGCGCGAAAAATGGACGAGCATCAAACAACTGTCGTGCTGATCCACCATGCGTGACCCACCAACACTTGCGCGACTTCAACACCTGCGTGACGGGAGCTCTGAATTTATTCAATTCCAAAGTTCATCTTGAATGAGGAGGGATGGTCCTCTATTTATAGGCATTCAGATAGCCTACGCGGCGGCGCGCAAGTCTTCCCTTGGCATGAAAGTCTCAGAGCGCAATCCTTCTGTCCTCATAGACACTTGCACGACCAACATCCAATCTTGGGCACCCCTATTTACTTTTCAATATTTTGATGATCAAAACACGATGGTCAAACGACACATAACATTCCAATCCTCTACGGTACCGGTGCACAAGTCTTTTAACGGCGCGCAAGTCACTTGCGTGACCAAACCAATACTTGCACGACCATATTTCCTTTTCCACATTTTCCTGTTCTCATTCTGAAAGACATCAGGTGCACAAAAAACACAAACCATACTCCAAATCATTCGTAGAATACCATGGTTCCAACAATCTCTCCCTTTGGGTTTGTTGGAAATCATAATAGAATATCATCGATAAATACTACCATAAACTGATCAACGTAGTCCTAAATACTCTATTCATTAGATCCATGGAGAAAACATGGTCATTAGTAAGACCAAAATGAATAACTATAAATTCATATAGTCCATACCCTATACGGAATACTGCCTTTTGTGTTTCCGAAGGACCCCGAGACACCCTGAGAGGGGACGGGTGAATCAGGGTGACAACTTTTTCTTTTAATGTGATGGATATTGTTCCCACGTTGGTAGTAACTTGTTGAACCTGTATGATGAATATGGTCAGAAAGAAAACATTCACATGCATAGAGAAGACAAAACAATTTTTACTTGGATCACCACTAAGGGCTACGTCCTAGGAGAATACGCCGACAAGTTGTCAGTCGTACCTAATTCCACTAATATTCACTAGTTTTGGATTATAAAGGCTCGGGCACAGTCACTCTATCCCAGGATCATTGCCTTTACAAAGGTTCATGGATAGGTCACTGCTTCCCTTGGGTCACTCCCGTTGACTCCCCCTGGCTCACTGCCCTTGGTGAAGTCCCACTTAGTTTATAGACATGAAGGTCTCTTCATCATTGCTCAATGAATACATCCTTTGCATTATGTGGATGCTCTGTTGAAGTCCTACTATCACCTGTGAACTGATCTAAAACTTTCATGCGGCACCAAGACAATCGGAAAGCCTCAACAGCACCTGGTGCGCAACTCCAAGGCGGCACGCAACTTTCAAGGACAGCGCGCAAGATAGAACTGTCGCACAAGTCCACCTTCAACAATTGTGTGATTCGGTCTTCTTTAATTCCAAACTTGCGCGACTGAACTTCTTTTCAACTCGAGCCGATTTTGAAACCTAATAGAAACCGGTCGCGCAACTTCTATTCTGGCACGCAAGTATCACCAAATCACTTGCACGACAACTGGACTTGCATCAAACAACTGCAGCGCTGATCCACCATGCACGACCCACCAACACTTTCGCGACGAGAGATCTTAATTTATTCAAGTCCAAAGTTCATCTTGAATGAGGAGGGGTGGTCCTCTATTTATAGGCATTCAGATACCCTACACGGCGGTGCGCAAGTCTTCCCTTGGCTCACAAGTCTGGGTGCACAACCCTTATATCCTCCCAGACACTTACGGGACCAACATCCAATCATGGGTACCCCTATTTACTTTGCCATATTTTGATGATCAAAACATGATGGTCAAACAGAGCGCAACATTCCAATCCTCTACGGTACAGGCGTGCATGTCATTTCACGGCACGCAAGTCACTTGCGCGACCAAACCAATACTTGCACGACCCTCTTTCCATTTCCATATTTTCATGTTCTCATTCTGGAAAACCTTAGGCACGCAAGTTTCAAAGCCTCCAAGGCCTCGGCGCAGAAGTCTCTTTGCCAAAAACACATTTATCCATATTTTAAATTTTGAGGCCCAAAAATATAGAAAACACTGGGAAATGGCATCATCTTCAATACTGTTTTCTACTTGAACAGTATGATCACCTTGCTGGTACATGTTCTGAACTTCCACTGAGGACTGACAATAAACACAAACCATACTCCAAATCATGCATATAAGACCATGGTTCCAACAGTATCATCCTTTTGGTCACTTAATTGATGAAACCCTAAATGAAGATACATCTTGGAAAAGTATTCAGCTCTTCATAGTAGGTAAAATAATTGATCAATGTATGGGATGGGATATTTTTTCTTGATAGTTATCATGTTAAGTTGACGATAATCAAGGAAGAGTCTCACTGATCCGCATTTCTTCATAACAAACAGAATAAGTGCTACCTAAGGTGACACACTAGGGCGTATGAATACCTTATCTAGATTCTCTTGGATTTGCTTCTTCAATTCATGCAACTCATTGGGGGTCATTCTATAACGTGTCTTTGAAATAGTCTTAGAACTTGGTATGAGTTGTATTGAAATATAAACTTCAGGATTTGGGGGAAGACCTAGAAATTCCTCCATAAATACATCATCAAAAACTCATACAATGGGAATCTTTTTAATCGTGAGTTTCTCCCCAACCACTGGAGATAAATAACCTTAATTTATTAGAATGAAGACCTATAAAATCGATGAAATTTTTACTAGAAGGTTATATTCATCCTTGAACCGATAGACAATCTAGATTGATGTGGAATATGAAATGTGACTTTCGTTATATGGAAATTGATATGAGGTCCATATAAAAAATCTAATACATTCCATGAAATGCCTCAAATTCCACTATACGAAGGAGCACATGATTTTTTGGAATCACATTCCCACAATCTTCAATTGGAGAAGAATTGTAAACATGTCGTGTTATCATTGATCCCTTATAAGATGTCACAACTAACTCAACATGTAATTTTTTTGGTAATAAGGAGATACCCTTAAAAAATCATCAGAAATAAAAGAGTGGGTGGATCCAGAATCAAATAAAACATTTTCTACTTTATATTGGATGGTAAGTGTACCTTTCCATCATTAATTATCATACTCCATATCGCCGATAGAAATTGAATGTGACATTCCATTGTCTTTGCCCTTAAGAGTTTTTTTATGTCAATAATATTCAATAACCCATGGATTAGGGAACTAATTGTAATGATTCTACATTTCCTTCCACTTTTAACATTGAAGTGTAGGATGTTTATTCTGGGTATCCTTTTCTTTGTTTTCATTAATAGAAATCATTTTCCCATCACATCATCATTCAATTTCCTGATAACCTTCTTTTCCACACTTAAAACATTTACTTGTACCTTTAATAAAATTTCATCCATGTTTTATTCCACACATCGATCATAAGGGGAACCTAATCTTCTTTTTAGTGTGGTCTTTAGATTTTCCTTTGAATTCAATTTTCCTCTTATTATCAAACACATATGATTGATGGGTTACTCCAATATCCATATCATCATTGAGAGCACATCGAACAATTTCTTTGTAGCTATTGAAGTCCCTTATGTCTAATTCCCATTGAAGAATTTGTTTTAAGCCACTAAAGAATCGATCGATCTTACTTTCATGTTGGATTACAATTCTGGAAGTTTACCATGCATATCTTGAAAAATTTACTTTGTAGGAACCAACACATTCAACATCCTTTTTCATCAGTTACCGAAACTTATTCTCCACATTTGTTCGAAGAATTTTACAGAAGTACTTGTTGAAAAATATGTTCTTGAACCTTTCCCATTTATTAGAATCAATTTCACATCATTTCCTTGTATTATTGTTAAAATTACACCAATGATCAGCTTCACCTTAAAAAATGATATACTCATAAGATGGATTTATCATGTTCAGAACATTTTAGAAATGAAAATATCTTTTTCATTGTACTGATCCATTGTTCATCCACTAATGGATCAGAAGACCCGTTGAATTAAGGTGGACATTTCTTTATTAAGGATTCAATAGAATGTTTCTCATTTCTTTTTACGTTTGAAAGTCCAACATGATTCATATCATGAGAATTTTTTGTGTGCATGGCTAAAAGTTTTTTCATTTCATCTCCCATAAGATTTGGTTGCTCAGGGGGACAATAATTTCATTTCGTGTCGCATTCAGCATTAATTTGATACCTTCATATTCCAGCCATTGACTAAAAACAAGAAGCATAGTGTGAGAATCACTAATCATAATAGAAAAAACACCTAATCAAGAATAAAATTTCAATTTATCACACATTAGGTTTTATCATAGCTTATTTATGGGCATTTCTAAAACACTAGGACTGTATCCTATACATAGACATGTCCTAATGGTTCTTATAGAGGCATTCTAATCCTAGTTTCCAAAGGATAAATTTACCTTTCCTCTGATACCTACTATAATGATCCATAATTTACATACATTGTCAGTACATAATTATTGAAGTATATTTATTACTATATATAACAAAACCATTAAAGGACCGTATTGGTATAATATATTTAGAAACTGGGTAACATAAACAAATGGTTCATAAAACATCTACATTATCTCCAATATATTTCATCATAATTGGAATCATTTTTGAAATATCATATTTAATACCGTTCTTCATGACTTGGGGAAAAGAAACATACAAAAGTGTGAGATAAAACGCTCAGTAAGGGTAAGGAAAGGAAATATAAATCATATAATATTCATAAGAACAATAATCTAAAAATCATATCATCCATAAGAGATCATAATATCATTTCATGGGATAAATCATAGAAGTGAAATGTAATCCCAATATTCATAACATAAGAAATGTAACTTTGTGGAATATACACATAGGAATAGAAAATCATTTCATATTAGTCAAGGTACTTATCCAAGAATATCATAGAGGACAAAGTCCATTACCAAACTGCGTTCTCTCCTCGTTCTAGCGCTGTATCATAGAACCAGATTAACTTGTTGTTCCAAACATGTCAATCCCATGAGATGTAAATCTTTAAATAATTAATTGGAGTGAGATATATGTCCCACTAATCCAATTATGAAACCATTCTTATGTGTTCCACAAAAACATAAATCATACATCATAGCATAACCCATGTAATTAAATGGCGTTCTTAATCATCATACCACCATATAATAATCCATATAACATAAAAATACATCATTAAAATAATTTTGTCATAACATAGTAAAATAAAATTAATAATAGGGATAGAAACAAAACACAATATCATCTTATATGGAAAATAATTTTCCTAAAACACTTGTACTTAGTCATTAAGGAAAATATCCCTTCTTCTTCAAAAACATTATCATTTTTCAATATGTCATGAAATTTTAAAAGAAAAGTGGTTAATTGAAAAAAAACAGAAATTTGTTTAAAGGAAAAATCAAAGAAATAATTCAATATGAAATAATAAAAACCCATTCTTTCAATATAAGTTAAAAAATTATTCTCCTAGTAATTTTTTCAGAATAGTCAAAAAAGTACATCGTATGGTAAACAAAAGAAAGATTCCTTCCATACCATGTGGTAAAATTAAAGAAATGGTTAAAATTAAATTAAAAATACAAGGAAGAATTTAAACATTTTATGAAATTTTTTTTAGAAAACATGGACTTGGATAACAAATATAACCCTAGTAAATACATATGAATAAACAATCTCAGATAAAAACGAGACTGGAAAAGTTATCCCTTGCCATATGTACGATATGATTTGTATCTATATGAACCTCTTGTATAATGATTTAAATTATGTTATTTATTTATTCTAGAATCATAATAATTTTTATCATAACATTTATTATCATATTTCATCTATTTGTTAGTAACATTTCATTGTTACTCATTATTCGGGTATTATCGACTTTATGTATTATGTATGTTTTGTCAGAAAATTCCTTATTCATATTTTTAAGAAAATGGTTATATCATTTAAATTATGGTATTAGTGTAATATATATCATATATATCCATTAAATTCATTTATATAATCATATTTTAATGAATATTATGTTGAACGAATCACGTCACATTGTGAAGACAGTAAGCTGTATGTACGCAAGCGCAATGATATTATTCCCATATTTGTTTAATGTTATTGAATTGGATGGTGTATAGTATCTCATAATTATTATAACTTTATATAATTCGTATATATGTGTTAATTAAACTATTATACCAATCCATGTAATGTATTGGTGAACAATATATTACACCATAGTGTGGAGATGATAAGCCGTACGTACGCAAGTGCGGTGATTTCGTTTTTTCATAGGATGGATAGATGGTAAAATAAGGTTGTTTCATATTTATAATAACATATATTTATAATATTGATACTAAAGATTTTATTTTATAATGAATCAACTAAAGAAGAGGAGGAATAAGAAGAAATAAACTTGAATGAATGTGTAGAATATATTACCTCTTCCTCGATGTGCCTCTTTTGAATTTATATTTAGGGAACTAGAGTTGGAATTTTTAGAAGACCAGCTCCTCTAGATTGTTACTAGGGATGTTGAGAAGAGTAATCCTTTGGTGTTGGCCGAGAATGAAATCACAAAATGAAGTGAAGAGGATATGGATGAGGTTCCCATTTATAAGAGAAGAGAGGGGCACTTTAGGAAACTCTCATAAATATTAATATATAATAAAATCATACCCTACCCAAAAACCTCCAAAGTATCCCTAAAAAGAATATTACTTGATATATTGTTGTAATTTCATCAACCAATATATTTTCAACATCTTATTTTTAAAATTTAAGCATTAGAATTTTAATTTACCCTATGTTATTCTATAAAAGATTAATTTTGGTAATAAAATAATAAGTATTTAATGGTAATTAATCTTTAATTATGTTGTGTAAATTGACCATAAATAGATAATTTATGATTTTTTAGACTTTATAATTATCACTTTGTATTTTTTAAATATTTTTATAATTTTTAAATAATTTAATTAAAATTTTTGTTTATAAAATATCAACAGTGTCAATTTTGATAGAATTCATTTATTATACATTGAATAAAATTCACACAGAAGATAAATTAAAACCAAAATATTAAATACACTCTTAACATTTCATAGTCACTTATAAAATTAATGGATTACATTAATTAGTTCATATAATATTTCTTTTAACATTTTTAAACCCATTTATTTGATATTTCTGTTTATAAAAAATTTTCAACATCACTATTGTGTCATAAAAAATGGTAATTATTTAATCTTTAAATATTATAAATAATTTTTTATGATTTGGGTAATTATATTAGATTTCTAGATACTATCTATAGTCTATTTTTTCTTCTAGTTATCCAAATATTAATATTAGTACACTTATATAAAAATAGATTGTGACACTCTGTCCATTTCATTAGTTTTTATTACATTCATGTCATTTTCATAGTAAATGGGCAATAAAGTGATTCCTTTTAGAAAAAGAGATGATATGAGTCGAATTTTATCATCTAATAGGATCTTTAAAGGTGTTATGGTAACATTATAATAATATTTTTACCATTAATTACTCGATTCACCTTTAACCATGGTAATAAAAATAATTACAAAAGTTACTATTTATAATGCACAAAAATAAAAGTATCATATTAACATTTTTTGGACCTAATGATTCAAAATATGGACTGTAATTTTCAATATTAAAAACACATAAGTTGCATTAATTAATTTAAAATTAATCTCATTCCTTGGAAAATGAGTTTTTAAAAGTTAAAACATTTCAAAAGATTGAAATATTTTTTACCTATGAATTCAATGTAATACTAATGAAAATGAAATGAATTATATTAAATGATAAAAATATATTGTATTTATACTTTAAGAACATTCATTATTATAATTTAACAATATAAATTAATTCAATGAAAAATGTTATTTATAATATAAATTTAGCATATTTTTAATATTCATCCAAATATCAAAATTATCCGAAAAATATCAAAAAATTATCCAAATTAAATTTTTATAACTGCTTTAAAATATCATGTTTATGTTGTCATATAAAAATAATTAATGTGTTAAAGTCTTAATTTAAAATGGGTTCTCCATTCAATGATGTAAAATTAACTTTCTTTTCAAAAAAATACATCAAATAGGGATTTATTCATTACCTATGACAAAAATATCAAAAGAAGGAATATCAAAAATATTTTATTAAGTATATAACAAACACATATATCTTATTAATTTCATTACCAAAATTCATTCACACTAAAACACAAATATCTAATTGATTTATATTTTTCATAATTCATTTTCATAAGTTAGTTATAAATATTTCCGATATCCTAATGACTAGGTGATAACAATAATATAATATTAAGGTAATCTCACAGTTCATTTAAACTCATGATTTCATGCAATGAATTATATTGAAGGTTAAAAATTATTTATAGAAAACATTTCATAATAACATCCAGGTTTTACAACATATCTCCTCAAATGTGACATTTAGATTACACTATGTAACCTGTTGAAATGTAGCAATAGATCCAAGCATTAAGAAACCTCTCTAATTGTATGCGGTATCTGAAAGTTACCACATCATCTCTTAGATAAACTTACACTATGGCCAAATTTTCTCAGTCCAATCAAGGAGAGACTCATGGGAACGCATTTTCTCCTTCCTCAAACTCTATATGTCTCTATCGTTGGTCCACAAAATATGTTAGATAGCTATGTGCAGTCTTCATCCACTCCTAGATGAAATGAACCTTCTTTGTAGAAAATCACACAAACTCTAGGCCCATTAGTGCCAACTTTCAAGGATCATTCCTACAATGTTATGGCCTATAGGGCCCCTACACAATGGTTTGAATGGTTGCATGCCATTGGAATAATGGTAACTATTATTGTGCGTGAACACTCCCAATGGTACTTGATACTCCCAATAACTTCTAAAGACCAACATTAATGCTCATAGGATGCCCACCAAGACTGAATGGTTTTTTCTATCTTCATATAACTCTAGTGGTGAAATTTTATTCCCAAGTGTAAATGATTCCTTGATGATATTTTTAATCCAATCCATGGATAAGAAGTGAAGTGGTCATCATTGTAAGATATAATCTTCAAGGTAACTTTATGTATTTGTACTATCTCTTACACGTAGTTGGGTATCATCCTCTCTACAGAACACTTTTCTCAAATAGATTAGAAAACAGATTCCTTGCTGAGTTTTTATATGACCACTCATATAGAATTTTATACCCTAGGTATACATGTTAATCCAACCATGAAGTCATCGGATAACCCATCAACGTTCTACTATGGTTCCATAAGGGGTTGAGCTAAACCCATCAGGACCTCGTGCTATGTGTTCACCTACTGAAAAGTGAGGCATTAAGAGACAATCTATGCAACACCCTTCTTCATACATGGCCACCAAAACTAATATTAGATGTCTTAGTACATCTTTATCACACCCAGATATACCTCCAAATAGGATTTATGATGCTCTTGCAACACCGTCTCATTTGACATCAAAGCACCATAATCCATCATCTGAAGAGGATAATGTTCTCCCCACTTTCAAAATATACATCATGAGAATGTATAGTGGATATCAATGTATGTATAGTCTCACAATCGGTATATCCTCGCTGATCACCCCTAATGTGATGTAAAATTTGTGGGGTAACAACCATCAAATTATGTTATAATGAATTATACTTGTCCACGATGCAAAACTACAATGAGGCTAACATCCATACACATTGGCCAAAATGATGAAAAATATCTCATATTGAAATCGTATACCAAAACATTCCCCTACCCTAGAGTATAGATAATCTCAATGTCATATTCATGGAGTAACTATATATATATATATCTCTTCTCTCCCATTTTAAAATCATTTTTTAGATAAGATATAATTGAGACTCAAATAGTTAGAGTAAACAATTAACTACTTGGCATCAGTTAGTGTCACCAAATATTCAATGTTAAGACTACCACTTCTAAGACAAGACCATATGTTGTGTATTGTTTCTCATGTGGTCCTAAATAGAATAAAACATAAACAATAACCACATGAATATAGCATAGAACACAACTATGTCATGTACATGATGAATCATAGAACACTATATACTCAACACCCTCATCGTAAAATACAAATATGAGAGTGGTTGTAAACCTCTTTCAAATATCCTAAAACCATTGATGGATCCATTCAATACAAAAAAATTTATTCCCCTTACAATTAATATTTTTAAAGGGTGTTAAAACTCAAGAGAAGTCATTTAAAATCCTATTCTATTACCCTTCCATCCCAATGAGTAAAACTACTTGGTGGCTCCCATGAAATCACTACCTCAACCATTGGGAGGTCCACCACAACTCTAGCCTCTGAGATGATATGTCATAGAAAGGGGACCTCTAGAATACAAAACTGTCACTTTTAGATATGCCCATAAAGATGGTTATCTCAGAGTGTGTCTAGGAGCATCCTCCAGTGTCTCATGTGATCCACCTTAGACACCGAGTACATAATGATATCATTGATCAATTCAATCATAAACCCATCTAAAGTGATCTAGAATATCTAGTTCATGAGCCTCATGAATACTTATGGGGTTTTAATCACACTGAATGATATCCCTATGTAATCCTTGTGACGATATAAACATCATAATGTCGTATATGGTATATCATCTTCCCTTAGTCACAGATGGTGATATCTTGACTTGGGGTCAACCTTTGGGAGCCATAACACCCCTATAAATAGATAAACGTCACAATCAATATGTATTAGTGCATACATATTATTCAATTTCACCTTACTGAATTGTCGTAAATCCATACAAAATATCATGTTCTTATCCTACTTCTTGGAAAACAATAATGAGGTTGCCTAGAGGGATACATTGGGTCTCACAATTCCATTCTCATACTTGTCCACCAAATGAATCCTAAAATCTTAAATCACATTATGATTCATTCGATATGATATTGTAGATATTATTTACATATTGGGATTAATTTTATATTAATAATTTCCTCTCTTGATGAATAGGTAAACCTGGTATGTACTTATGATACACTCCCTTGTTCTCCACGACCATTGTAAAAAAGTGATAGCCCAACAAATCCACAACTCCCAGAGCATTTATTTTCCAATTGATGACTAATCAGATTCACTCTATTATGCCTAATATCATCCTAATCCACCAAGGTCTCCATTTTTATACAAAATAAATACCTCATCCCTTCACCACAGACACACCAAATACCCTATACAAAATATTAATCTGTCATGAACTGTGGATAACCAGTTCTTACCTATGACAAAACTGTAAGGCCTAGTTGATGAAATAAATAGATCCCATAAAAAACTATCACCTCCAAGTATGATATTTTATAGTTATCATAAGTTCATAATAACCGATTCACTACATATACAAGTCTCTAACAACAAGGTATAGGCTAATATATCAATCATATTCTCTATGTCTCTATCCAGATAAGTGGAAAGGAAAGAATGACAGACACTTATGTCTATTAATACTATAACTAATGTATAAAAGACATATATCATACATCGTATCATCCTTGGAGGCTCAGGATCATTGGAATCCGTATATTAATGTTGGCCACTACACATTCCACATGCTCCTTGAGCTTGGAGTCGACCACCTCTTGGTGGTGATGGTAATATATCAAACCCCAGACCACATACTCTTTCAAAATGGGCCCCTCCTCCATGTCTGTTATCTCGTAGACCAAAATTCTTCAACCTATTCCACTACCTTGTTGGTCTATTGATTTTCTCACTTTCATCTATATGAAGGGTCACACAATGATGAGACAAAATTCCTTGATTCTTAAAGAAGAACGACTACCACTTCCATAGCTGATTCAAGCCACAATGAGATCCATGAATGACTAGACCTGAGTCTTGGGATTGAATATTGTAGTATATAAATTTCTTAAAACCATGTTATTATTTTCAACTACGTGATGATGAGGTCTCTAAAACCGGGTTCCCACTGGTATCCCTCACTACCAAGGTTTTCTCTTCTAGAAAGCACTCCATCAACATGGCTCGCTCAAGCACCCCAAAATAGGTGGGAATGATAAGGTATAACACCGAAGACATAATGTTCTATTGAAATTTATTTTCAAATGTATGAGATATGAAGAACTGGTCCCCCAACATATGCAAGGTGTATCATGAGAGATTGGTAAACCACAATTAGTACTCTGTCAGAGTCATACTACCTCACTACAAATTCAGAAGCTGCAGTATGTGCACTGATTAATGTGTGGCTAGATATAACTCCTACTTTAAGGGATACTCAACATATAACCCAGAGAAAGTTATCTCCTCAAGTGAATATGTAAAAAAATCATCATTATCTTCCTGAAGATCTATAGTAATGACATTCCTCGTGGACTATTATCTGATCGGTAGACATCCTCATAGAGAAAATAAATTCAACTGACTGCCTCTAGCCATTATTTAGCCACATTTGGGTCTAGCTGACCCTAAAACCTCAGTGGTTGCTGCCACTAAAACATGTGCAACTCAATCAGAATATGTGCATCCTCAACTATTTCTAATAGTGATTAATATTGATCAATGAGTGGTTATATAGCTGATAAATCACCCATAGGTGCCCTCTCCGGTTTAGGCCCTTATACTGATGCATCATCACTAGGAAAATAATCCTTGTGATCATATAGTGAAATAATGGATGACTATTTGTATAGAGGTGTCCAGAAATAAAACAAGATACACCAACATCAAAAAAATATATTTAGGGATAAGACTCAATAAGGCCATGGAAAACAGAACCATTATTATATGATTCATATATGAAACTTCTTTTGTATAACCAATGTTTATGTGTTCTGATTTGAATAGAAAGTGATCAGATTACAAGTGTGGTCACCACACCTAAACAAGAGTCCCTAGATAAAAAGTCGAACTCAAAATAGAAAAATCTATTTCCCCTTACCATACTCAAAGACTCGAGTCGTATGGTAGACTCAACACCTCTAATACCACTCATTCATATCCTAACACACTAAGGTATGAACTGTGAATACACCAATCCCATCTCCAATATAAATTCATCTAGAGAATAGTAAAGAGAAGGTATTCCCCACAAATAGGATGAATTATACTAATTAATATAAAAAAACACCACAAAGACCAAAAAATGCTGATGTTTAAATCAAATGAAACAATGCCTGCATACATTTTGTATCCCACAACATAGATCGATGAAAAAATTACTGAAAATGGAAAAAGGGTACAATTAAAAGACCGACCAAATACTATAAATAGTACAACATGCACCAATGGTGTAGAAAAAATAAAAAATTAATCTCCGAATAAAATACCTTGATCTAATAGATCCATCTATGCTCTTCTCTCTCCATATCCTTTCAGGACATCATTGAAGGGTACACATTCTACAAAGGACTCGACACATGTGGGAAAAGCCCATGAATGGGTGGGTTTAACAATAATCATTTGGACACCCCAAAAAAATAAAAAAATATTACCAATTTAAATTGGCTCAATTAAATATATAACAATAAATGTATAACAGAAACTCCAATATATACTCACGAAAGACATCGCTCCAACATGTTGTCATAACCAACTGTCAACAACTATATTTTACTTTAAGCAATGGTCGACCTTGTATAATACACTCCACAAGACATATAATCATGATAGACACTTCAATAAGAGGCCTAGACAATTGGGTCCAACCTGATTAAATTTCACTAGTCTAATAATACACTAATACATGGATATTGGTTCGTACATAGGACCGTTGGGGGACAACATGATCCAAATATAGACCAAACTTCTATATATGGAATCATATTACAATGATTTCAAAAACCCTAACAATACAGACTACTAGGTGGAAGATCAATTACTTTCTTATAGGGGTCACATTGATTCCAAAAAATCCATTTAAGGAAAAAATGATGATTGAGGATCACACTCATGTCTCACTGAGGGACACCAAAACTTTTTCAAAGACTCAACCTCTAGAGGGTGTGAAAATACTAGATATGGATTCAATGTTTAATTTTACAATTTAGTTAAATGAAAAATGGATACATACTAAACCTATACTATTCCATAATATAAAATAATGATCCACAATAAATCATGAAGGGGGTAGAGAGTGTGTAGGAGGGGGTACACGACGTGACCAATTATCCCCATGCATACCAATGTAGAAGAGCCTCACATGGAATTTATTCAATATATAAATGAAATATAGAAGGATTACAAGGTTTGTATAGATTTTTTGTATCCTACCCCAATCACATGGATGTTTGTATATACCATGGTCCTGTCCATGTACCGGCCTATTTACACTAATCTGTGTCTGTGTAGAAGCATACATAATGTGAATTTTCTGTCTAAATTTTCTCATGTATGTCTACTCTTCAAGGAACATGTAGAGTCACACAAATGGGTTAGTGTCCATGGGATCCCTGAATATTGTTGAATCCCAAGCGTTGCAGCCAAAGGGCCCACACATATTTTAGATTTGACATAGATGCCATTAAACATAGTTTTTTCAAAAAATATAGATCCACTTCCACATGATTTAGCAATTCATACAACCTTTAATTTTGTGATCATTACATTGAAAAATCACATATCAAACCTGTGTAGTCATGATATCACTTAATAATAATATCTATTCCTTCAATGCTCTTAGAAAATAAATTTATCTCTTATTTGACATTATTCCCTAAAGAACTCAAAAAATGCGTATCAATGTCATTTGATTAATTTTCCTCTCTGTCATCCTACCACCATCATGTATGGTCGATCCCATATCTATGATATAAAGTACTTTCACCATGAATTGGGTTCACAAGGATTTGTTTCAATGGTGGATTTCAAACCGCGGGCCTAATGAATAATGCTTGCGATGATCAAAGAAGTAAGATTGAAAAGAAAAAAAAGATCAAGATGAACATACCTAGATAAATGTTCATTTATATGTTTGTTAATTTCCATTATTTTGAAAATAATAGAATAAAATATTTTAGGGAATTATAAAAATATAAATCCCTACAATAAACTCCTTCCTGGAGTAAGTATGATCCACGAGTCAAACTATTATTGGATTGATTCAAGTTTATCATAGGAATCAGAAATGGGGAGGAAATAAAATTAACTAAATGTACTACCTAGAGATGGATTTACCATTTAGGATATATGGTTGTGTTTTCATCATTAATGATATCCATTCTGTCTGTTGGTGTGAAAATCCATGACTTGAACCTAATCCTTTATCGTCTGCCAAAAATTTCTCTCTCATTATTTGTCTGAAATCGCAATAGTTCATGTGAATAAACTAGAAGAATTTATATAAAAATATAACAAAATAGTAATATAGGTCTCTATCTCAAAAAAATAATAATAAATAAAATATATAATTTTTATTGATTTATTTATGCATTCTATAACTATTTCACAAATGACCTATCCCGAAAGAGGTTGCGTTGTGCCTTGAGTAAGACCCGCATTCTTAACTCAATGATTCACTTTGATTTATTTTCCTTCTCCCATTTGAATTTTATTCAACATTAATCATGAAAAATACATGGGTGTTCTATTTGATATTTATAATATATTTCAAACATTTATTATGGTCCCACATGGCTTTAGAATTGCACATTTTCATGGTGTCTGGTCTCAAAAATATTCCATATAATATCTAAATATAGTACATGGAAAATATGAGACAATAAAGGAAAAAATATAATATTTTAAAAAATATACATGAATATTTTTTATGAAATAATACAAATAATATAATTTTATTATTCAGGATGATTGGGAATACACGTGATGAGTTAGACCTGAGTTATGGGTTTTCTTCTTAAATTCCACTCCATTGAGACATATTTACTATTTTGAACCCATTTAATCTTATGTGATGTTTATAAATCCAATTTTATGTATTTATAATTTATGTATTTATATTTTTTATAAATGATTTTTCAATTTAATTTACAGTTTTTTGATGAATTATTAAAAGAAAATAATATCTAATTTCATTATTTTGACCAAGTAAACCTTTCATCCATGTCTATATTTTCAATAATTATGTTGAAAAATTAATTTTAACAATTGAATTTTTTTATTAAAGAAATGTTATGTTATCGAGTACTTTTTCAATGGTTTTAATGGAATCATTCTAAATTTTACACCAAATGGGTAATTTTTAACTATTTTTCAGAAAATATCAAAAAGAATGTTTTCATTTTAATGTATACAAAATTTAATGAATTTACTGCCACTATAAATGTTTTACTCCTTATAAATTCATTTATATTATATCAATGATTTTACAAGGAAACTATCTATGAATAACTATTTTAAATGTTTTAATTCCATTCATTGACATAAATGATTCTATAAAAAAATCCACATTTCTAATGGTCAACTCTCATATATTGGTTAATTTTTAGAAATTTTAATTCCCTTAATACAATTATTTTCTTGGGATTAGTGTAAATACCAATATTTCTTATCATGTATATACTTGTTTTTTAAATTGTATATCATTACTACATATGATGTTTTACTATGATTTTTTATCATGTAGAAAAACATGATAAATCAAAATTAACTACTTAGTAAGGATATTTGTTAATAAAGAATATTAATTATTAATTTAATATTATTTCAATATATAATCAATTCTTCAGACTTGTAGTAATTGTTGAATCCTTGTTATGGATAGCTCCTCAATACATTGATATGTACTACAAGAAATATCAATTGTAAAGAATTAATTTATCTGTATTTTGTGAATTTATACCAATAATTTTAATATTAATAGTAAAAAATATTGTCCGTAATGATATAATGTTGTTTATAATCATTACATCCAATATTTTGAATTTTTATCATTTATAATTCAGTTATTATTATAGATGATTTTATTTAATTTTATATTATATAGGGATGTAAATTATGACTGTGTTAATGATTGAAGGGAATGGGTTTTTAGTTTCCTACTTTCCCAAATTTATTATTCATTGTAGATTCAAAAGTGATTCTTTTGTTTGTAACTATTACAGATATTCTGATCTCATATTTTATGTGATTTAATTTTTTATTGATATGAAGAAAGATATTATAGATGATATTATGGAAGAAATAATGTTTTTATGCTATGAATATTATATTTCTATTTTAATAAATGAATAATGTACATATATATTTATTTTGGGATAAATAGTCCTTCAGAATGAGTTCATTTTTAATTTATACCAATATAATAAATTGACACTATCTTTATGTTTAGAAATATGGTGTTGTTATAGTTGGGATCGTGGGATGTTTAATATAATATTTGTAAAATAGATTATAAATCAAAAAAGATAACATGATAATTATAATAATACCTTATTGTGATTGAGTTATTTTACCATTTTGGTGATTTTTTTAAGTATCAATATTCATTATTATTATGATATTACATAGTGTGTGCCATTATTTTGTGATAGATCATTAAATAATAATGTCAATCAACAATTATAAACAATGAAGATATTTAACTGATGAGGTTTTCAATATTGCTTATATTAAAACCGAGCCAATAATGGAAATATATGTCCATCATGCGGAAGTTATGATGAATAAACATACATGAATTGAAAAAAAATTCCAAAATATTATTATCATATGTTGGATCAATTCATGAAATATAAGAACCCAAAACATAATATAGCTACTAATACATTGGTTTTTGTGCAGTGAATTATGTTTCGCCAAAAGATATTCATTTCCTCGGGATGTAATAAAAGTGAATGGTTTTTATGGATGTGTATTGTTTGGAAGGAGAATAAAAGAAATGGTGACAATTAATCCAAAACATTGAAGAAGCTGATTAAATAGAATGCATTGAATGTAGAACATTTAATGTGATTTTATTTAATGAATAAATCACATGAAATAAAGAGTTGAAATATAGTGTTTCACCTTCACTATAAATCATAAGGATGAATAATGTGTTTAAAAGTATATGGATAACATTAAAATATTTTCCTAGAATGATTCACACTACATACATGTTCTATAAAGTATTATTGACCATTACATTGATGGGATGATGCTGAGTCACTAAAGGGTAATATTTTCTAAAATGTTATCCCCATATGATGATTTTTTATCATGTTCCATTGAAATTACCAAGGAATTATCTAGATATTACATATTGAATAAAATAATGTTTTGGCATGGTTGGGAGAACACTAATAAAATGAATATGATTTAATGAATCTGAGGATAAAGCAATTTATATAATGTGAAAATTATGGAATCAAACATCCCTAAAAATTCAAGAAGGACATGGGGGTTTCTAACTAATGTGGATATAAGGTACTTCATTATAAATATGTTAAGGTGATGGATTTAACCATTATTATCCAATGATATAAATATAGTTGAATTGGTAATAAAAAACCAATGTCTAATGAAATGGGGGAATAATCTATAGAGGTGGCCAATGGGAGATGTCCATGCTCATGCAATCACTACATATGATGTTTATTATCACTAACCAACATGGGTCCACCCTAAACTGGTCACATTATTTTTCCCTTGTCAATTACCGAATGGCATTCCTGATTGCAATAGGTTGACACCATGTGTCGAGAATCAAGACTATACAAGTGGCAATGATTTTTCATATGAACAACTGATAAACAAATAAATAAAAAACAAACACAAAAATAAAAATAAGCAATCAGAGTTGAAATAAATAAATTGCTACATGTACCTCTATGTGTCTTTCCAGTTCGAACAAAAAATCAGATGATGGTCTCTCAGAGAGCGATGTAAAACTAGGAGAACATAAAATACAAAGGACAAAGTGGGTGTGGGCACCAAGATTGTTAGTATGAATGAAAAAAATAAAACACTCCTGATTCTACACCTCTAAAATGAAATCATTTATTTCTAGATTGAAAATCAGAATTATAAAAATATTTTTTTCCAAACTCATATCAAAATATGTAATAGGAATTTACATTTTTAGAAAACCCCACTTTTAACTTTCATTTTTATAAATCAATTACCAAATCATATAAGTAATGGTAATGAATTATATTAAAATATAACTAGTTTCAAAATATTTTTTAATATAAAAGAAATGTAAAAGTATCATGATATCAGATAAAAAAGTTCCATAAATGAAATTAGGAATATAAAATTATGAAACCATGGTCATTCCCTAAATATCCCTAGAGTGATCCCTGGATGTACTCGGTTCAGAACCACATGTCAGCGTATGGTGAATCTCCATAGTCAATAGCCAACAAGCATCCCTAGACTAAGCAATCTAGTGGCACATCCTGCCAGGCCACACTAATATTCCTAGGTGTACCAAATTTTCTAATCAGGGTTGATCTGAAACCGTCACTCGACCCTCTAAAAGATTCCTTGGAAACCCATAGTAATAATATACTATGTAAGTTGGATTCCATCACACACATGACTCACCTTACCTGCTATCACTACACTTTCCCACCCCAAACTCAGACATCAAATATATGCTAACCCATAAATAGAAATCCTTGATAGAGGTTACCAAAAAATACATATACATATTTCAACTCATTAAATGTACCAATAATTCTCTTACACAACTTAATCATTCAACACATTCTTTAAAAACATGATATTTTCCAACTGGGTCATCATTTTACATAAAAAATCAAATCATTTCATAAAATAGTGTGAGTTTCTAATCATGCATTCTTACTTGTCAAACAACCTTTCATCCTAAAACAACATGAAGTGCCAACCAGACCTCATAAAAATTCCATTACAGTAAAACTCGCATAATATGTGCACGAAAATTTCTGAGAAGATGTAAAACTTCATTTCGAAATATGCAACACCAAATAGGCCTTTAATCCAAACCCATCATTATTTAAAATAAAAGATTACATCAAAAAACACACATTAAGTTTCTAATTGTCCTTCCTAGTTATTTAGAAACTAATCATCTTTTACAAAATATAAAATGGGATATTTTTTAAAGGAAACATTCAAACCTACCTTTGAAGTCACATAAACTACCATCACACCACTTAGAAATAGAATAATCCTTTGAGAACATTAGTTCATGGAAAATATTCTTTTTACGTTCCATATTCATTTGAATTCCCATCTATGTTCGCACCATATGCACTGATGGATGTTACCTCATCTAAATAAAACACTTTAAATATAATTGAAAACACCGAATTTTTTTTTAGAATAACCACATTCTTTTAAACCAAACACAACCATTCCACAAAATTACCCAAGAACAGAAAAGCACATAAAAACTTTAAAATCCATTCTAAAAAATATTTACAAAAATATTAATTCCATAATATGGAATCTATGTAACACAAATCCCATGTAAGGATCATATCTCAATTATCTCTTCCAATATAATATACCAAAAGACAAACTATCCATTAAAATTCCCAAATTCATTTTAGGAGGCCAAATGGAATGTCATCGAACACTTGGGATTAATTAATATAGTAAAATTTAATAAATCCCTTGAAAACCCAATTCAAAAAATTTTCCATCAAAACAATACCATGAAAATTAATACTCACACCCCATAATAATATTATAGAAGATTTAAAGTATTGAAATAATGCTCAAGCATTAAAGGGATGAACTGGAAATAAAATGGATGGAAACAACTAGGAATATATTTAAGTATATATATAAATAACACATAAATAAAAAACATCAATTTAAAATACTAACAATCAGGGAGCTCAAACTAATAGTGTGGGCATTGGAAACCTACATCAATAAGAGAGAGGACCAAGCCGAGACACTCAAATTCTTGTCTAATTATGTGGGGACCACTCTTATCTGGCACACACTCATAGGAACATAAGTATATTTGTGTATGTATATATATATATCTGTAATCCAATGCATGTATTCACCATTCCTATAAAGGAATAAATGTATGGAGGATATATATTATATATATATTCCATAATTATATGTCTGTGCATCCTCAAACATTGACCAGAACATAATACAATATATCCTATAATCGCAAAAAAGAGGTAAGGTTCAACACACCTTAAATGAATTACGAATGACTCGTAAACATCTTAAGGCCATAAAATTGGATCATGAAAACTCAAGAAATAAGAGTAATTCCTCACCAAAAATGGTAGAGGTGAACCAAAACAACATGAACCACCACATCTTTTGTGGTGGTTGATGGTAATCTAAAGAATAGGCCTAGAGGGAACATCCACACAACTCTAAACCACATGAAAATAGAAAATTGAATTACCCTTCAAACCCTAGGTTTGGTCGTACCTCCCTAGATAGTGGAGAGACCAAAAGGAAGCATCAATATAGAAGAGGAAGGAGGATGTAGGATTAATGTGATGGATCAGATGAATAAACCCATGAAATATGGGTTGAACGACGCACCATATATGAACAAAGGGAAGGGAGGGGTGGAGTGAGCGGGGGGGGGGGGGGGGGAGGCGTTGAAGTGGCTCTGGCCGGTGGGAAAGATGCTAGTGAGGGAAGGGGTGGCCAGATAGAAAATCTGCAACAATGGAGGAGGCATGCTGGTTTGCCGCAAGAGTGGGAGAGTGTAAGGGGGATGGGACGACGCGAATAGGAGGAAAGAGAGGGGAGAATGGGTGTAAAAAAATTAGGATTTCTGAAAAAAGAAAAATAAAAAATTTGAAACTAAATTAAAATAAATTTAAAATAATATTAATTATTATTATTATCATCCTAAAAATAATTTTAAATACATTATTAATAATAAAAATAATATTAAATTTATTTAAAATAATAAAAATATTTTTACCAATCTTAATTATAAAAATTATAATAATATTACCATCATTATTATTAAAACATTCCCTAAATTTTAATTCAGTAATTATTATATTATTTTATTCATTTTATCTTCATTATGTTTATTTATATAAAATTCTAGGCAACTCCAAGGTTCTCATATAGCCAAATGTGCTGTTGAAAAAACTGTGCTCAATCCATGTCACCCGACACATCCCAATTACAGGGTTGAGCCCCACTGTTGATGCACAATATGATAAACTATGGAAAAGTCATGAGGCTCTACATAGACCCACATGGGCACTGTATGGTTACACCTAACTGTGTGGGCTAAATAGAAAATATAAAACAGTCTACTAATTTTTTTAAAAACTCTACATACCAAATACCGAAACTCAAAAAATGGGATGGTGATAATTAAAAAAAATTAAAATAAATAATTTACAATATATGCATTTGACTATTTTACCCACTAAAGATACTATCGTTCCCCATAAATGCACCATGAAAAATAGACTACAATAACATGAATGCATGATTTTTCAAAATAAAGAGTAACCAATAACTTCAGTGTGGTATTTATCTCCATAATTCACAGTCAACCAAACCATAATAAACCATAACACAAGATAATGGGTGGAAACGAGATGTTTCTCCCCACCACAAGGACTCAACTACCACATTAAATTTTAAATCCAAACACACCACCCTCGGGAGGGGGGCAACACAATAAGTCCAAACCCAAACCAACCCACATAAGGTTTAAACACACTGGATTAAGAATGAATGATCAAAAAATACACATTCAAAAAGACATAACTACTTGGATTAAAATAGTACATTTCCATAATAAATTCACAATTAAATAATGAACTTTAATATAGAGGAAAAAAATTAACACGAGAAAAAAAGAATGAAAATATGTGAAATTTTCCAATCCCAACCCAAACAAAAAATCCAGACTAAGGCTTCACACCCTTTTCCACTCATTACTGTGCACGAGCATCAACCCGAGACTTGGGGATGAGGCTCTGATGTATGAATCATCTATTTCTTCATAGTTATCCACTAAAATCCTTTGGTCACAACATATTATTTGGGCGTTTTATCCTACACAACGTCTTCAGATAGACTAGACAACAACAACAATGACAGGTCTTCAGAGGGTTGCAATATGATGGTTTTGAATGCTCAAAATGACCACACCTGTAACATCCCAAGGTTTTCTAAAAATAAATTGAAAATGTTTGAATTTTTGTTTAGGGTATAAATTTATAAGTATCCTTTAAACATAATTTTATTTCTCCTATGTTTTGAATTTCAAGAAACTGTCATCTACAATTGTGTTCAGTATGTTATTTAGAGTCTGATGAAATAAACTTGTTTTTTTTTTGTGAATAGTAACCTACCCTTATGAATAGTAATATGACCCTTATTAATAGTAAATAAGAGTAACATTACCTATGAATAATAAAATAAAATTTAGACATCTTAGAAAGTGACAATTTGACCTTAGTAAACATTTTTGGTATTTTATAAGTCATAAATAATTAATTATAATTAATTTATTAATTTAAAAGAATATTTATTTTCCTGTAATGTATTCATAAATTATTGAATCAATGTCTAATAGTTTTTAGATAATTTTGTAAGACCTTATGTAATTTTTGAAAGAACTATAAATTCAGTTTTAATCTTAAAAACTGTTTTTTAAGTAAATTATGATTTTTATTAATTATTAAATTAATAATATTTAGAAAATTATTTTTTAAAAATTGACTTCATTTTTGGATTCTACACGTCGAAAAATTGTTGGGGTAAATTTTTGAGATTTTTCTGAGATACAAGAGTTTTTGATGAATAGTGGAATCCGATAATTCACAATAAATGCTAAATAATGTATTAATTGAGTCACCGATGATGTTCTGCTGATGTAAGGATACTTGGTTCGGGATTACATTATAAAATTACTATTATTGGTCATCCAAGACTCACTATTCCTGGTCTTTGGTGAAATTAATAAACTAATCAATTTTATATTAAGGAAACCCCTCTCCCCTCCACTATAAAAGCCACCCTTCACTCCCTCTTTTCCTCACAGCTCTCAAGCTCCAAGACTTCTCTAAAATCTGCCCAAACACCTTCCCTATATCATCCCCCACGTCCAAAAGCTTCTGGTCTCATCAAAAGACCAAGCCTAGCTTCCTTAAAAAGGATCTCAAGAGGAGGATTCTAAAGGTAATTTTCCTCTCTCTTCTCCTTTAATTTCCTTTCAAGCTCAAGTTCCTTTCTTGATATATCCCTACCTATATTCATCCAAATTGTTCTGTAAATCCATTATTATATATATAATGTAATATTATGATTCTAATTTTATATTATATCAGCCCACACCCTTTCCCTCTTCCATTTATTTTATTAAAGAGAACGTTGTTCATGAGGTGTTAAATTTATCACCTTCAAAAATGACATGTTCTCTTCTTCCATTTCTACCTTCAATCTGGTCATGAAACCATTTATATGGTTTAACCTGGTTATAATATATGTTTTATGACTCACATAAGTTTCTTTAATTCTTTTGTACTCATGATTCAAATTTATAAGACTAAATGAGGTTTTAATTATCAAAGAACCACTTAAATGGTCTAAACGAACATAATTAATGTTTTAACTTATGAATCATCATCATATAAAGCATCAAAGTTATAAATGGTATAATTTATGGTACTGGAAATATGTAAAAACTAATCCATTCCAATTCTGGAGTTTCACTTCCAATCAACAAGAACGATTCATCATGAACCGATTGTGAAATTCACAAAAGAACTCACCCAAAATAATGCAAGGAACAAAATAATAACAATTAAGGGGTGAAATGAGGTTATAAAATGACCATATAAGATGTTATAAACATGAAAATGTTTTTTTAAAATACTAATAACACTCTTTTAACCATTATACAGGAGGTTTAAACAATTTTTAAGTAAGACAAGCCCAAGGCAAGGGAATTCTTAACCCGATTTCCATTCTTTGGGTTAACCGTCTACTTTTTTATTTATGTGCTATTTAAACTGTTTTTGTGATGGGTTATGTCTATATTATGTTTCATTATGTGTGTTTACAGAGTATATACATATTCCATCCCCTCTATTTAGTCTCACTTCAAGTATATGATGTTTATAAGGGACTTTTCTTCTAAAATCCCCTTTTTAAAATTCTGTTTTACAAGATTCAAAAGCAATGTTTTTATGCTATTATTTATGTTGTATGATAATGTTTTTGTTATTGGTCATTGTTTATGATGAATGGTGGGACATATATTTCCTTCCAATGCATTGGGTATGAGTAAGTTGGAGGTCGGTCGTATGGTTACTCCACGTGTAACTGAGATGGTTACACAAAGTATGGTAGCCGTGAGGGTTAAAAATTTTAAGGTAGCCAAGATGGTTACAAGATTATGTAAGTAATGCCCCAAGATACCTGTATGATTATAATTATGTTTGGTGTGGATCTTGTGTAAATCTCATGTTACACAAAGTAATTTTTTATGGGTGGAAAGCATGTATTTTGAAAATGTTTTCATACGTCATGCGTATTCATGGGCTAATGTGATTTTTCCTTCTTTTTCATACCTTACTGAGCTTTTGTGCTCATCCCAAGTTTTTAAATGATTTTTCACAGGTTAATGGATGCATAATACAAGGAAGGAAGACATGTTAAATGTTGAAGAATTTTCAAGGAGTCTTGTTTTAAGTTTTAATGTTTTATATTCTAAGGAAAATGGAAACTGATTTTATGGTATCAACTATGTAACAATGTGTAATGTTATGAATGATTTGTTTTATTTCTCTAAAGCTATAAAATTGAAAAGGTACTCAATGTAAAAGGGAGTGTTTTATTGAATAAATTCAAGATTATGCATGAAATAAGTGTGGGTTGTTACAGTTGGTATTAGAGGATGGTTTAGATAACTTTAGGGGTTAAGGTGATGCTAATAGAATACCACAAATAATTTTCACTCTATGTTTAATTTGTTATAGCATTTAAAGATTACCATGTTGCTTCATCTAAGAAATTTTGTTCAGAATGGTTGTCCGCAGAAGGAACATGGATGCTGAAGAGGAGAGGCACCGACAGAATGACATCCTTCCCGATCTACAGCCCGGAATGGTAGGGATTGGAAACGAGAAGTTTGTGATAGTAATGGATCAGCTAACGCAGGCTATAAATGGTGGTGGGATCCATGCAGGAGAACCAAAAGAGGTACCCCAAATGGAAAATGACAATGGTGGAACATTTTATGAGACAACATCCTCCTGCATTCAATGGATCTTTTGACCCAGTGGCAATAGAAGGATGGATTGAAGCCCTTGAAAATATATTTTATGTTATGGGATGTTCGGACAATCAAAAGGTAAGTATTGCCATTTACCGTTTTGAAGTGGAAACTGATCAGTGGTGGTCAATGGTAAGGAATATCAGGGGTAGAGAGGATTTTTATGCCTTAGTGTGGGATGAATTTAAAAGTCTTTTTCTTGAAAAATATTTTCCTAAGTTGGTGCGACTTAGAATGGAGAAGCAATTTCTGAATTGAAACAAAAGGAGGAAGATTCAGTGGCTGTGTATGAAGCGAACTTCACCCGACGGGAGAGGTATGCTACAAATATTATTCTGGATCTCGATAGCAAAATAAACCACTTTTACTCTGGATTGAAGCCAAGGTATCGAAGGGCGTTGGGCTCCCGTGAATTCAAAAGTTATGAGAAACTTGTCCGATGTGCTGAGAGGGTAGAGATGGAATTTGCTGACGATCACATGAATTTTGGAAACAAAGAGAAGAAGAGGTCACGTTGGCATGAAATGGGTAAGAATCAACCAAATAAATATGATGGTAAGAAAATCCAGTTTCTAGTTTGTGAAAAGTGTGGCAAGAAGCACCCTGGGGAATGTCTTATAAAAAATGGGAAGTGTTTTAAATGTGGTAAGCTTGGACATATGGCCTGAGATTGCAATGAAAATGATCCAAAGTCTAATCCTGATAAGCAAACTGTAAAGTGTTTTAAATGTGGTGAGATGGGTCACTATGCAAATGCCTATCCAAAGAGGGATCCAAATGATGTAAAGAATCCATAATACAAGCGAAAAGGTGTAGTGAGATCCTTTGCGACTACGTCAGTAGGTGTTGGGCCATCCAATGAATTTGTATCAGGTACTTTGTTTGTTCAATAATATTTTACTAAAGTTTTGTTTGATACGGGTTCTACACATTCCTTCATCTCTGAGAAATTTTCTAGTAAATTGGAAATATCACCTCAAAAAATGAAACCCGAACATGTTGTTAAAACACCATGGGGAAATGTTATAGCAATGAGGAATTATAAGAATATTTCTATTGTGGTATGTGGAAAAAATTTACCTGCAAACCTTATTGTTTTACCCTTAGTCGAGTTTGATGTTATTCTCGGGAAGGACTGGCTTTCTTATTATCATGCTAAGATTGACTGTAGAGCTAAAGAAGATGTTTTTAAGAAAGAGATTCAGTTTGTATACCAGAATGAACCCATAAAATTGATAACATATCAGGAAGCTGAGAAACTACTAAAAGATAGAAGTGAAAGTTATCTTGCTCATTTTGTTGAAAACAAGGGAACTATTCAAATTAATGATGTGCCAGTGGTAAATGAATACCTTGATGTTTTTCCTGAGGAGTTACCCAGTGTCATACCTGAACGAGAAGTAGAATTCACAATTGATTTAGTTCCTGATGCTAAGCCAATTTCAAAACCCCCATATCATATGGATCCAATAGAACTTCATGAATTGAAAAATCAATTGCATGATTTTCTTGTCAAAGGCTTCATTCGTCCCAGTACTTCACCATGGGGAGCCCCTGTTTTGTTTGTTAAAAATAAAGATGGTTCCATGAGGCTTTGCATTGATTATAGAGCATTGAATAACATCATTTTTAAAAACAAGTATCCTTTTCCTCATATTGATGACTTGTTTGATCAGCTCCAGGGAGCTCAGTACTTTTCCAAGATTGACTTGAGATTCAGATACCATCAGCTGAAGGTGAAGGAGGATGACATTCCGAAAACAGACTTTCGTACTAGATATGGGCATTATGAATTTGTTGTTATGCGATTTGGGTTAACTAATGCACCTGATGTATTCATTAATCTTATGAATAGAGTATTTAATGTGTTCCTGAATATGTTTGTGGTTGTATTTATTGATGACATTCTGGTTTTTTCTAAAAATAAAGAGGAGCATGAAAAACATCTAAGGGTTGTTTTACAAACTTTAAAAGAAAAGAAACTATATGGAAAATTCAGAAAGTGTGATTTTTGGTTGAAACGAATTTCTTTTGTTGGGAACATTGTAAATAAGGATGGAATAACAGTCGATCCTGCCAAAATAAAAGTAGTTGAAGAATGGCCAAGACCCACAAATTTTATGATGATTTGTAGTTTTCTGGGATTAGAAAGTTATTTCCGACGGTTTGTGAAGAACTTTTCACGGTTATCTAGCCCAATAACTAAGTTAACACGGAAAGGGGTTAAATTTGTTTGGACAGAAGAATGTGATGTTTGTTTTCAGGAACTAAAGAAGAGATTGGTGAATGCTCCATTTTTGGCCTTACCTTCTCGGAATGGTGAGTTTGTCATCTACAATGATGCTTCTTTGAATGGACTTGGTTGTGTTTTGATGCAGAATGATCAGGTAATTGCCTATGCTTCGAGACAACTTAAACCTCATGAGCTAAATTATCCCACACATTATTTGGAATTGGCAGCTGTGGTTTTTGCTTTGAAAATTTGGAGGCATCATCTATACGGAACCAAATGCCAAATATATACTGACCATAAAAGTCTTAAGTATATATTCACACAGAAAGAATTAAACATGAGGTAGAGAAGATGGCTAGAACTGATAAAGGATTATGACTGCACGATCAATTACCATCCTGGAAAAGCAAACAAAGTAGCAGATGGATTAAGTTGGAAAAATCATGCATCCTTAACCATGCTACGATTGGAACATGATCCCTTGATTAATGATTTGATGAATTTTGTCTTAGAAGTTGTTGCTGTAGGGAATATATCTGTTTTGTTTCAGGTTTCAGTGCAGTCTTCGTTATCAGACAGAATTATGAAAGCGCAGAGGGAAGACCGTGAGCTATAGAAAAAGGTAGAATTGGTTAAAATGGGTAAGTTTCCAGAATTTAATCTTGATAAAGATTGTGTTTTAAGATTTGGAAAAGGTTGTGTGTGCCTTGTGATTACCAGCTGAAGAAAGAATTGTTGTGTGAATCTCATAGTTCTCCATTTTATGTTCATCCTGGAAGTACTAAGATGTACAGAGAGCTTCGAGAGTATTACTGGTGGAATGAGATAAAAATAGATATTGCTGATTTTACAATGAAATGTTTGACATGTCAGCAGGTTAAAGCAGAGCGGCAATTACCGAAGGGGATGCTTCAGCCTTTGCTAGTGCCAGAATGGAAATGGGAGAATATATCCATGGATTTTGTGGTGGGACTACCAAAAACTTCCCGAGGTAACAATGCGATATGGGTTATTGTTGATCGGCTAACAAAGTCTGCTCATTTTATTTCTATTCGAGATATAATGACATTAGATCAGATTTCTCGATTGTACCTCAAGGAGATTTTCAGGTTACATGGAGTTCCTATTTCCATTGTGTCTGACCGAGATCCCAGGTTCACTTCTAAATTTTGGAAGAGACTTTAGAAGTCTTTGGGCACAGAGTTGAATTTCAGTACAACATTTCATCCTCAATCAGATGGGCAGTCAGAACGAACGATTCAAACTTTGGAAGATATGCTTCAAGCTTGTTCAATGGACTATCAGGGAAGTTGGGATCATCATCTTTCATTAGTTGAGTTTTCTTATAATAATAGTTTTCATTCCAGTATTCAGATGGCACCTTTTGAGGCCTTGCATGGAAAGCAGTGTCAGACTCCTGCGTTTTGGGATGAAGTCGGTGAAAGAAAGTTGATGGGGCCAGAATTAGTAGAAGAAGTGGCTGAGAAAGTGAGGATGATCCAGCAACACATGAGGACAGCTTAGAGCAGGCAGAAAAGTTATGCAAATAATAGAAGGAAAGACTTCTCTTTCGAGGTAAGTGACCATGTTTTCCTTAAAATCTCTCCTTGAAAAAGTGTGATGTGTTTTGGTAAGAAAGGGAAACTAAGTCCACGGTTCATCGGTCCTTTTGAAATCTTGGATAAAATTGGAACAGTTGCATACCGCGTAGCTTTTCCTCCGAGCTTATTTCAGGTACACGATGTTTTTCATGTTTTGATGTTGAGAAAGTATGTTTCGGATTCATCACATGTCTTGAGGCCGGAAGCAGTTCAGCTGGCAGAGAACCATTCTTATGAAGAAAAACCGGTTTAGATTCTTGATCGAAGAGAACAGGTATTGCAGAATAAGGTAATCCACCAGGTAAAGGTTTTGTGGAGAAACCACATGGTTGAAGAAGCAACATGGGAGTCTGAAAATTCATTGAGGGAAAAATACCCTCAGTTTTTTAATAAGTAAATAAAATTGCGAGGAAGCAATTTCAAGAAGGTGGGGATAATGTAACATCCCAAGTTTTTCTAAAAATAAATTGAAAATTCTTGAATTTTTGTTTAAGGTATATATTTATAAGTATCCTTTAAACATAATTTTATTTCTCCTATGTTTTGAATTTCAAGAAACTGTCATCTACAATTGTGTTCAGTATGTTATTTAGAGTCTGATGAAACACACTTGTTTTTTTGGTGAATAGTAACCTACCGTTATGAATAGTAATATGACCCTTATGAATAATAAATAAGAGTAACATTACCTATGAATAATAAAATAAAATTTAGACATCTTAGAAAGTGACAATTTGACCATAGTAAACATTTTTGGCATTTAATAAGTCATAAATAAATAATTATAATTAATTAATTAATTTAAAAGAATATTTATTTTCCTGTAATGTATTCATAAATTATTGAATCAATGTCTAATAGTTTTTAGATAATTTTATAAGACCTTACGTAATTTTTGAAAGAACTATAAATTCAGTTTTAATCTTAAAAACTGTTTTTATGTAAATTATGATTTTTATTAATTATTAAATTAATAATATTTAGAAAATTATTTTTGAAAAATGGACATCATTTTTGGATTCTACACATCGAAAAATGGTTGGGGTAAATTTTTGAGATTTTTCTGAGATACTTGAATTTTTGATGAATAGTGGAATCCGATAATTCACAATAAATGCTAAATAATGTATTAATTGAGTCACCGATGATGTTCTGCTGATGTAAGCCTACTTGGTTCAGGATTACATTTTAAAATTACTATTATTGGTCATCAAAGACTCACTATTCCTGGTCTTTGGTGAAATTAATAAACTAATCAATTTTATATTAAGGAAACCCCTCTCCCCTCCACTATAAAAGCCACCCTTCACTCCCTCTTTTCCTCACACCTCTAAAGCTCCAAGACTTCTCTAAACTCTACCCAAAAACCTTCCCTAGCTCATCCCCCACGTCCAAAAGCTTCTGGTCTCACCAAAAGACCAAGCCTAGCTTCCTTAAAAAGGATCTCAAGAGGAGGATTCAAAAGGTAATTTTTCTCTCTCTTCTCCTTTAATTTCCTTTCAAGTTCAAGTTCCTTTCTTGATCTATCCCTACCTATCTTCAGCCAAATTGTTCTGTAAATCCAGTATTATATTAATACTATAATATTATGATTTTAATTTTATATTATATCAGCCCACACCCTTTCCCTCATCCATTTATTTTATTAAAGAGAACGTTGTTCGTGAGGTGTTAAATTTATCACCTTCAAAAACGACATGTTATCTTCTTCCATTTCTGCCTTCAATCTTGTCATGAAACCATTTATATGGTTGAACCAGGTTATAATATATGTTTTATGAATCACATAAGGTCCTGTAATTCTTTTTTACTCATGATTCAAATTTATAAGACTAAATGAGGTTGTCATTATCAAAGAACCACTTAAATGATCTAAACAAACATAATTAATGTTTTAACTTATGAATCATCATCATATAAAGCATCAAAGTGATAAATGGTATAATTTATGGTACTTTAAATATGTAAAAACTACTCCATTCCAATTCTGGAGTTTCACTTCCAATCAACAAGAACGATTCATCATGAACCGATTGTGAAAATCACAAAAGAACTCACCCAAAATAATGCAAGGAACAAAATACCAACAATTAAGGGGTGAAATGAGGTTATAAAATGACCATATAAGATGTTATAAACATGAACATGTTTCTGTAAAATACTAATAACACTCTTTTAACCATTATACAGGAGGTTTAAACAATTTTTAAGTAATACAAGCCCAAGGTATGTGAATTCTTAACCCGATTTCCATTCTTTGGGTTAACCGTCTACTTTTTTATTTATGTGCTATTTAAATTGTTTGTGTGATGGGTTATGTCTATATTATGTTTCATTATGTGTCTTTACAGAGTATATACATATTCCATCCAGTCTATTATGTCTCACTTCAAGTATATGATGTTTATAAGGGACTTTTCTTCTAAAATCCCCTTTTTAAAATTCTATTTTACAAGATTCAAAAGAAATGTTTTTATGCTATTATTTATGTTGTATGATAATGTTTTTGTTATTGGACATTGTTTATGATGAAGGGTGGGACCTATATTTCCCTCCAATTCATTGGGTATGAGTAAGTTGAGGGTCGGCCGTATGGTTACTTCACGTGTAACTGCGATGGTTACACAAAGTATGGTAGCCGTGAGGGTTACAAATTTTAAGGTAGCCAAGATGGTTACAATATTATGTAAGTAATGCCCCAAGATACCTCTATTATTATAATTATGTTTGGCATGGATCTTGTGTAAATCTCATGTTACACAAAGTAAGTATTTATGGGTGGAAAGCATGTATTTTGAAAATTTTTTCATACGTCATGCGTATTCATGGGCTAATGTGATTTTTCCTTCTTTTTCATACCTTACTGAGCTTTTGGGCTCATCCAAAGTTTTTAAATGATTTTTCACAGGTTAATGGATGAGTAATACAAGGAAGGAAGACATGTTAAATGTTGAAGAATTTTCAAGGAGTCTTGTTTTATGTTTTAATGTTTTATATTCTGAGGAAAATGGAAACTGATTTTATGGTATCCACTATGTAACAATGTGTAATGTTATGAATGATTTGTCTTATTTCTCTAAAGCTCTAAACTTGAAAAGGTCCTCAATGTAAAAGGGAGTGTTTTATTGAATAAATTCAAGATTATGCATGAAATAAGTGCGAGTTGTTACAACACCAATGGCATATAACTGAATGGTCTGATGAACTGTAATCCAATGAAACTATTGAGAACTCTTTATAAATAAGACCATCTAGTATATGTTTCTCTCCATATGGGGAACTTTCATGAATACTGACCACCGCTAATTACACCCCATGAATTGACTCCGCTAGAAACAATGCATTCACCGACCTCTGGAAATAGGTTTCACGGGATGGTAGCACCATTTAAATAATCATTGGATAAGTATTACAAATGAAAATACGGACCATCCCTTTTAAAGATCATAAAATAAATTTTTACTGACCATTGTCCTATCAAACATATCAGAATGTTGTAGCCTTTCTCAACATCACCTCCTCAGTTATGAACCATTGAATTAAGATGGACCTTTTAATTTTTCATGTCACCATTAAGTCCATTGAAAATGATACATCCATGAATAATTAGTCCCCAATTGGAACCTCAAATTTATCTGAAATGACACAAACCTTAACAACCCTAGGAGTTCATCAAAAAAACAAGATGAGACACACTTCTTCCGTTAAACCACATCATAAACACTAGTGTGCCTCTAACACCTCGAAGGAAAGGTAACAAAAAAAAACTACAAACTAGGCATGACCTAATAGAAACCATATGGACCATTCTGGGTGGAATAAGCTGAATAACATGATGAATAAAAAATAAAAATTGGCATCAATTCAAAACACATTCTAAAAGTGAACACAGATCCAAGACAATCGTCCCAGATGCCAAATAAATATAATCATAACCATATTTTCTTCAAAAACACAATTTTTTTTAATTTTTCACAACTACCTAATCCCAAGGACCTTTTTAAAATAATAAAAATATTCTTTTTCTATGAAAAAATTGACTCTTTAACGAAAAACCAATTTACAAACCCATTATGTTTCAAAACACAAACATGGAATCCTATGAATAATCACATGTGTGACCATAAATTTCTATCCACAAATTCCACACAAAAAGTTCCCCCCATACACTTTCCACACATACCCATACATATGTGATCCTTTATAATTAATAAAAGTTTCACAACATTCCTTTCCTCATCAAAACCAATGAATTTACTTGCTAACCCAAAACACTTCCAATTTTTAAAATCACTTTACCCATTTAAATCCATTTTAGAAAAATAAATTATTTCAAAGCAAACTTTCATTCTCAAAATCTCACTTACACCAACTAAAACCAAATGAAAGACAACCTACAATGAACTACCAGATTGAGAAACTAGTTATTACACTATTCCTAGCGACATGGTAGTGAGACATGCACCATGTAATGATCAACAACTAGGAGGAAGATAAACCATGTACATGAAATCTATATGATTCACTAATCCATGTGAGGTTATGATGTATCACCAGTTCACCTCCATTTTCATTCCTCAATCCCTAAACTATAGTAAAAGATACAAAACCCATACTACCTATGGTAACTCAGGTTTCATCATGGGTGGTCGTAATCAGGTAACAACCAATAAACTATCACATAGGCCATAACAATCATAATATCCATCTCCCAGAGACCCCAAATAATAAGGTACTCCATCTGAAACCATTTCTAAACAAACTAACCAGGGTCGACCCTACACTGGTCTCCCGAGTCGGCATGTGACAAGTCCCAAAGGGGATTTCTAATCCCTAATGGATGGAATCTAATACTGGAAATGATGATTAAAGTTGTTGGAATGGTTTGGCCCATTAAAAAAGATAAAAAATAAATAATAAACAAACATTAGAATAAAAATATGTTCTCATTGAGGAAAGAAATAAAATTATATACATACATCCATGTGACCTCATGGGTCACCACTAAACATTAAACAAATCTTCCTCTAAGAGAAATGTGAAACTTGGATAACATAAAACTAAAAGGATATATTTGGAATTATCACTGAGATGCTCAGTAGGAATGCCAAAATAAACCATGCCTGATGCCCCACCTCTAAACAGAAATTATTTACTACTATTTTTTAAATAGGATTTATAAAAATAAGGTTTTCCACTCTCTTACCAAAATAGGTAACGAGATTTTAAATTTAAAAAACACCTTTTTCATTTCTTTTTTCAAAATCTATTATGAAAGCATATAATTCATTGATATTAATTATTTTAAAATATACCAAGTATGAAATCATGTATTATAATATAAAAGCAATGTAAAAGTTCCATGAGATCATATAAACAAAATATCCCAAAAAGAAATTTGGAACATACCAGTATGAAACCATGGGAATTTTTAAAACATCCCTAGAGTGATCTCTAGATTTACTCGGTTCGGAAAAACCTGTAGGTGTTTGGTGAAGCTCCATAGTAAATAACCAATGGGACACCCTAAACTCACCAATCCAGTGGAACATCCAACTAGTCCTCTTAGCTAATCCAGGGTTAACAACCCATCTAACCAGGAATGACCAGTAACCGTTACTCGAACCTCTAGTAGAATCCCAGAAACTCGTTGTAATAATATCTTATGTAAGTAGGGGTCCCTCGCTTGTTTGACTCACCTTACCTTCCAACAATTCACTTACCTTCCCCAAACATGAACATCCTCTATATGATAACCCATAAAGATAAATCATTTATAGGGGATAACTGTAAAGACCCGGAAATTTCCTGGATTTTTTTTCTTATTCTCTTTGGAATTTTATGAGTCTGTGGCTTCAGATGACACTTGATTCCGAGGCCCGGTGTGCCCAGAATCAATTTCTGAAGTTTAGCTCAGGTACGTTCAGTGAACGAATGTGTGGGGTTTTCTATCTTTTGAACTGGTGGTCGAAATTGAAAAACAAGGGCAGCGATGAACGCGCTGCACCGATAATTTCTTAATGGGACCTTTACTGCAGTTGTGTTTGAAGCGGGTTGAGAATTATTAATTTGTAGTTTAGTTAAGAAGTTAAATAAATTTGTTAAAAAAAATTTATTTCTAAGGAAGTTTAATCCTTCCATGTGTGGATATATGAGAGGTGGGATCCACAAAAGCCCCATCCTCTCATCTTCCCATAACTCTCTCCACCCCCCCACATAGAACCTGTTTAATTTAATGTGACAACTCCACTTATTATGAAAACCCTTCACCTCCCTACTTAATATTCCATCAAGGGTTTGAAAGCTAAAAGGGAATGATAGTTTAATATATTGGGGATCCATCACTAAATTATGGGTTGGAAAATATTTTGGAGAACCTAGTGGGAAAACTCTGGATAAATTTAGAAGATATCCCTCCTTCCAACAAAGAACGTTCTTGAAGAAGAACAACACCTCTTCGACGAAGAACGCCTCCGATGATGAATAGGAAGTCACCAATGATGTTCTTTCTCTTCTTCATCCTCCGCATCAAGGGAGGAGACACCACCACAGGGAATGTCACCATCGATGAAGACACTTCCTCCAATGTCAATGGAATTAGAACCAATCATCTGCAATGCCCGATCATCGTGACTCTTGCCACTTTCCGCAGCCCGATGATGTCTAACACCATGATCGAGGTAGGGGTTATCTTTTCTTGTTCAAGACTTTATCATCATTATTCGTTGCATAAGGAATTGGCCACATGATATCGTCATAACGGGAGGATATTAGACAACATGAACATGGTAGATTCTCCTCTCCTCTTCTTTGTTATATTTCAATGATGTTGGAGGCGGAGGCGCACAGTTCCATTACACCATGCGGTGATCGGCAGGGAACCGCAGCCATGCAAGGCTGTGGCGAAGGCGGCGTGGTGTCATTGCACCGTGCGGGGACGAAGGGGACCATGACCGAAGCGGGACACTATGGTGGTGGTGGGCGGTGCCGTCGCGCCACGCCGGAGAGGCTATGTAAGGCCGTATAATAAGGTCGGACCACGTCGGAGGGGCGAGGCGTCGGCGCGCCGCGCCGAAGCTACATGAGCCGTGGCTGGAGTGGGCCGCAGCGGAGGAGCTTCATGATCCACTGCCGGAGTGAGCCGCGATGGAGGGGCACAGTGTCGTCGCTCCATGCCGGAGCATTAGGGGCCGCGACCGGAGCGAGCCGCGGCAGCGGGGCGCGACGCCATCAAGAGGCGGGACCCAAGGGGGGTCCCACAGTCACCGAAGGGGTCGGCCATTAAGGCCAGACATTTATTTGAAACCGGGGGGTGTAACACCCCCCCAATCCGCAGCTAGGGTAGGACCCTCTGGGTGCCACCACTCCGCCTGGTCGGCCAGCCACGCGGCCAACCGCGGGGGCCGGCCAGGCTGGACCGCGCCGCCCGGGTCGGGCCGCCAGCGCCGGGTCGGGCCGCCGACACTAGGTTGAGCCGTTAGCGCTGAGCCAGGCCGGGCCGGGCCACACCCAACTGGGCTAGACCAGGACCTGGGTCCGGTCAACCCAGTTCGGGGCAACCCAGGGGGTATTGGGCCGGGTCGGACCGGGCCCACACCCCCTATTTTCGGACCATTTTCGGTTAAATGGATGTAACATGACTTGTGGACCTCCGATCAATGCACCATCAGTTGCGTATGATTTATTGGATCAAGACAGTCATTTAGGTATAATACACTCAAGGTTTTGGTGAATTTTGGGTATGACCGGGTTGGTTCGAACTCGAAACTAACCGGGCCCTCGATGCAGAAATGATTATAACTTGAGCGACGGACGTCCGATGGACGTGTTGTCGACTACGTTATATTCATCATGGTGAGATGAATCTTTTGGAATGTGCTACACTAGATTTTGTTGTGGTTTGAGCATGGCCGGGTTGGATTGTAGCCAAAATCCAACCGGGCCCCTGGAACGGAAATGCTAATAACTCACAGACCGGGCGTCCGATTGACGTGCCATCTTTTGCGTTTATACCCCTATGACGAGTCGGTCCTTTGAGATACTTCCACATGATATTAAATGAAACTTGGAAGTTTCAACCAATATCTCATGGAGCGGAACCTTTCAGAGATGAGCGTACGGAGTGCTGAGACCTAGTAGTTGGATGAGACTTGATGACTGCTGATCGATCGACTCGGAGTGATTCGGGTGGCCCAGTGGGGTGCACTTGGTTGTAGCAGTAGACCCACGGTGGAGGAGCGCTGGGTTGTTGCGACAGACCCGCGACACTCGACAGAAGTAGTACCTCTGTAGGCTATGAGGGGGTGCACTTGGTTGTAGTGGCAGACCCATGGTGGGAAGTGCTTGATTGTAGCAGCAGGACCACAGTACTCAACAGGTAGAGTACTTCAACAGTCCAAGGATAGTGGGAAGCACTTGGTTGTAGCGGCATGCCCACTATACTCGACAGAGGTGGAGTTCTCTAGCAGCCGTGGTTCTGACATCATGAATAAAATCCTGGTTTGAGCTGATTCAATGACCTTTGTGTTTACCTCATGATTGAGATGGGTCACTTGGTAACTTAGGTGTATGTATGGGCACATTCCCTAAGTAGTGGTTATCCGTTGATTTCATAACCTTTGTGTTTCCTCCTGATTGAGATGGGTTACTTGATAACTTAGGTATAAGTATGCACTTATACCTAAGTAAGGGTTATCTGTTGAGATCCTTCTTTTTGGTTATTCTTGTTGGATTTAGTGAGACCTTGAGTGTATTGGGGTCCCTACTGAGTATTGTTATACTCACCCCGTCATGGGCTATGCCTGCACATCGTTGTGTTGGATGTAGATGAAAAACATCACTGATCATGGTTGAGGCTTGTAGAGTTGGACGGTACCCGGAGGTGGAATTCATGAAGAGACAGTACCCGGAGTTGGACTTCACGACGAGACGGTACCCAGAGGTGACAGTCAGACGTGGAGAGTTGAGGTGACCATCTGTACCTACCATTCAGGTGGGAATTCCAGCCGACGATCCAGGAGCAGTTTGACACCTTCCTATTGTTTGTCTTTTCTGTTGTACATTTGTTCAGTTGTAGCAGGACTTTTCAGTTGGGTTTGTATTCTGAGCCATTTACTTTTCATCACTTTCTTTTGTACTTAGTGTTTAACTTCACCTTGTACCTTGGTTGGATGTGTTTATATTTTATAAAGGCAATGCCTTCCCAGTTATTGGGATTTACGCCTTTGGTGCTAGTCGCCATCTCATGACCTATGGAAGGCGGGCTTGGGGTAGTCATGACACGGGTCTTGAGGAAGATTCATGATAAATTGGTATTAGAGGAGTCAGGTCTACCACAAAACCCATGACTCTGATCATTATTTTCTATGAATCCATAGTGTTAAGAGTACAGAGTGTGGTCTTCTGTTCATGGAGTCCAGTGTTGGTGCGGCGGCCGAAGTATCCATAAACCAGGACCCTGACTACTGATTTCCAACTTTGTGCATGAAAACACGGATTGAGTGTGTGTTTCCAAAAGTTTTAAAGTCAACTAAAACTAGGTCATATCACCATGTATAAATTGTTGACCGTGTCGCATCTGTTCATGATGTCTCCACGCAGACAGTCAGTTGGAGTTCTGAGATAGTACGCGATGACGGCCCACCGAGCGATGAGGCTCCGGTGCAGGGCCCTTTTTACTATGTTGGCACCTTTGGGTGGTGTACCAACATCACCACCAACCATTCGGCAGAAGATACCAGCAGTCATGGTAGTATAAGGTGCACGCCGACAGAGCACGTTGTGCAAGTTCCAGCAGTAGAGGGCTCTACGGTTACGAGGCAAGGTAGATTCTCAGACAGCAGATAACTGGCTGGAGGCAACTTCTAGAGTGTTCTGCTTAGCTGAGACACCAGTAGAGTGGATGGTGGACTTGCCTACTAGTATTTTCTAACGAGTGACCATCAGTATGGTCTGCATTGCGATGAGGCTTCGGTACATGGACCGATGCTTGAGATAGTACCTTCGGGTAGTGTGTCATCTATACATCACTACATGTTGGATAGTAGTTACAACCGACGGTAATGGTAGGTGAAACATGTAGGATTATTTCCTAACATGTGTTCCAACATCAGATACCCTCAAGTTCCGAGGTGATCCTGACTCTCAGGCGGCTAAGAACTAGCTTGAAGAAGTAGCTGAGAGTTTTTCTAGAGCTTATACTACTACGACAGAACGACGTGTCGGTAGCTGAGTATTCATAGAGGCATACCAATCATTTTGGGTACTCAATGAATACGATTAGATCAGTGTTATAGAGCTCGGACCACTAAGCATGGTGTGTTTAAGGAAATCCGAGCCAGCACCTTATCCTCTATACATTCCTACCTATGTTAGGATGCTAGATAAAACCTTTGTGGTTGAATGTTCTTTGGATGAACCGATACAACTAGAGAATGTTAGCAGTGGATGAGCATGGAACTGGCGCAAGTCTCAGAGACATGGGCATGTAAAATGTTTCAAGAAGAGGAAGTGTTAAGGAGAGATAAAACTGCAGAGAAACAGACGTGGAAGAAGAGCTAGGAGTGTAGCATGAGGTGGTGTACATTTCAACATGTTACAACCACCCACTATTGTAGACTCCGCCATGCTCAGGGAGCTGGAGGGAAGGGGAAGAGAATAACTGCATGCGGTCAAGGAGTGTGACCCAAGGTCTCTAATAATGATTTGAGGTACAGTCTGTGTCTACTACTAGATTCCGTATCAATAGACATATGTACCAATCTTTCCTACCTTCCACGAATCGTGGCCCAGACATATAGTTTCGAGTTAAGCCATTGACTTGACCCTCACGTCTGGAGATACCTTTGAGAGGAGACTCGATAATCACACTTACGCCGACGGTGTGATATGACCCTTGAGGTGAGAGTTTCGGTTAGAACCTCTTGGAGGCAGCGTCGAGGCCTTACAACGTTAGTTTGGGTGTGGACTAGGCAACCACCGTTCAAACACAGATTGACTGTATTAGGAAAAAAGGTTGTGGTAAACTACAATGATGGGATGGGTTTTCCTTGGTCTCAAAAAGGAAACCCCAGGCAGCACAGGATAAACTCATGCATAAGAGGGTGCGGCCGATCACTCTTGAGTTGGCCAACCTTACCCTCATGGCAGTATGAGTTTTTGGGTTTTCAGTTCCCAACAGGGAACAGAGGCCTCTGGAGTTCGAGGATGGCGACCATGTCTTCTTACGGGTCTCACCTCGACGAGGTCTAATGAGATTTGGCCGAGGCAGAAATTTATCTCTGAGTTTCATCGGACCCTTCTTGGTCCTGAGCAGGGTAGGTGAGGTGGTTTAACACTTGACCTTTCTACCACAGTTGCACCGGGTGCATGCAGTCTTCCACTTATCTCAGATGAGGAGATGTATGCACGACCTATCCGTCGTCATCGACCACGGAGAGCTGGACATCGATGACATGGAGACTTTCTCAGGGTTCCAGTAGTGGTTGAGGATCGACAGAAGCGGGTCCTATGGGGATGGTCTATTCCTCATGTGCATTTTCGCTGGTAGCATGGGAACATCAAGGAAAGCACATGGGAGCAGGAGGATCAGTTGCGTGCTCGGTACCTCCTTTTGTTTCCCTAGTTTGTGTTATAGATTTATGGGGACATAAATACCTGAGGTGGGAGTAATCTAAACACTCGAAAATTTCAATATTTTTTTTCTTAATTTCTTTGTAATTTTATGAGTCTGTGGCGTCAGACGATACTTGATTCCGAGGCCCGGTGTGCCCGGAATCAATTTACGAAGTTTAGCTCGGGTATGTTCAGTGAACGAATGAGAGGGTTTTTCTATGTTTTGAACTGGTGATCGGAATTAAAAACCAAGGGCACTGATGCACTCGCAATGCCGGTAATTGCTTAAGGGGACCTTTACCGCAGTTTCGTTTGATGTGGGTTAAGAATTATTAATTTGGAGTTTATTTAAGATGTTAAATAAATTTGTTAAAAAAAAATTTATTTCTAAGGAAGTTTAATCCTCCCATTTGTGGATATATGAGAGGTGGGTCCCATAAGAGCCCCATCCTCTCATATTCTCATTACTCTCTCAACCCCCCCCCCCCCTTTAGAACCTCTTCAATTTAATGTAAAAACTCCCATTATTATGACAACCCTTCACCTCCCTGATTAATAATCCATCAGGGGTTTGAAATCTAAAAGGGCATGATAGTTTTATATATTGGGGAGATTTTACTCAATAATGGGTTGGAAAATATTTTAAAGAACCTTATGGGAAACCTCTGGAGAAATTTAGAAGAGCTCCCTCCATCCAACGAAGAACGTTCTTGAAGAAGAACAATGCCTCTTCGACGAAGAACGCCTCCGACGAAGAAGGTGAAGTCACCGACGACGTGCCTTATCCTCTTCATCCTCCATGTCAAGGGTGGAGACACCACCACGGGGAATTTTGCCATCGATGATGACACTTCCTCCAACGTCAACAGAATATGCACCGATCTTCCATGACGTCCGATCATCACGACGCTTTCCTCTTTCCGTATCCCGATGACGTGTAACGTCATGATCGAGGTAGGGGTTATATTTTCTTGTTCAAGACATTATTATCATTCTTCATTTCTTAAGGAATTGGCCCCGTGATATCGTCATAATGGGAGGAGATACGACCGCACAAACATGGCCGATTCTCCTCTCATCTTCTTTGTTAAATTTCAATGATGTTGGAGGCAGATGCGCACGGTGTAGTTGCACCGTATGTTGATCGGCAGGGAACCGCATCCATGCAAGGCCGCGGTGATGGTGGTGTAGTGCCGTTGCACCATGTGGGGATGAAGGGGACCGCGGCCAGAGTGGGCTGTGGCGGTGGTGGTGCACGGCACCATCGTGCGGCGCTAGAGAGGCCGTGGGAGGCCGCGAAATAGGGTCGGACTGCGGCGGAGGGGTGCAACATCGTTGCGCCGCGCCAGAGCTACAAGAGCCGCGACCGGAGTGGGCCGTTACGGAGGGGAGCAGAACCATCATGCCGCGCCTGAGCATCAGGGGCCCTGGCTGGAGTGGGCCGCAGCGGCGAGGCACGGCGCTGTCGCGCCGCGCTGGTGGAAGAAAGCCGCGACGGGCTTCGAAGGGCAGCCATCCGCGCCGGTTGCTGGCGCCATCAAGAGTCGGGACCCAAGGGGGGTCCCGCGGTAACCCAAGGGGACACCCATTAAGGCCGTCCATTCATTGAAACTAGTGAGTGCAACACCCCCCAATCCGTGGATAGGGCAGGCCCCTCTGGGTGCCTCCACTCTGCCTGGTCGACAAGCCACGAGGCCAACCACGTGGACCGGCCGGGCCGGGCTGCCAGCGCCGGGCCGTGCCAGCTGGGACAGCCTGGGCCTAACTGGGCCGGACCTTGACCTGGGTTTGGTCGACCCAGTTCGGGCCGACCCAGGGGGTATAGGGCTGGGTCGAACCGGGCCCAAACCCCCTATTTTTGAACCATTTTCGGTTAAACAGCTGTAACATGAGTTGTGGACCTCCGATCAACGCACCGTCAGTTGCGTATGATTCCTTGGATCAAGAAGGTCGTTTTGGTATATTACAATCATGGTTTTGGAAAAGTTGGGATATGACCGGGTTAGTTTGAACTCGAAACCAGCCGGGCCCACGGAGCGGGAACACTTATAACTTGAGGACTAGACGTCCGATTGACGTGCCGTCGACTACATTGGATTCTTCTGGATGAGAAAGTTCTTTTGGAATGATCTACACTGGATTTGGTTATGGTTTGAGCATGGAGGGGTTGGATTGTAACCAAAATCCAACCGGGCCCCTAGAACGGAAATGCTAATAACTCATAGATCGGGTGTCCGATTGACGCGTCGTCTGTTGCATTAAGACCCCTATAACGAGGCGGTCCTTTGAGATACTTCCACGTGAGATTACATGACACTTGGAAGTATCGAACAGTAGCTCGTGGAGTAGACCCTCTCAAAGACGAGCGTACGGAGTGCTGAGACCTAGTAGCTGGCTGAGAATTGACAACTACTGATCGATCGACTTGGAGTGATTCGGATGGCCTAGTGGGGTGCACTTGGTTGTAGAAGCAGACCCATGGCGGAGGAGTTCTTGGTTTTAGCGGCAGACCCACGGTATTCGATAGAAGGAGTACCTTTGTAGTCTATGAGGGGGTGTGTTTGGTTGTAGCGGTAGACCCATGGTGGGAAGCATTTGGTTGTAGCAACATGCCAACAGTACTCGAAAGGTGGAGTTCTTCAGTAGTCCAAAGTTAGTGGGAAGCGCTTGGTTGTAGCGTTAGGCCCACTGTACTCGACAGAGGAGGAGTTCTCCTGCAGCCGTGGTTTCGACATCATGAATAAAATTCTGGTTTGAGCTGAGTCAATGACATTTGTGATTACCTCATGATTGAGATGGGTCACTTGATAACATTGGAATATGTATGGGCATATAACTAAGTAGTGGTTATCTGTTGATTTCATAACCTTTGCGTTTCCTCGTTATTGAGATGGGTTATTTGATAACTTAGGTATAAGTATGGGCTTATACCTAAGTAAGGGTTATCTATTGAGATCCTTCTTTGTGGTTATCCTCATTGGCTTTAGTGATACCTTGAGGGTATCAGGGTCCCTACTGAGTATTGTTATACTCACCCCTGAACGGGCTATGCACACACTTCATTTTGTTGGATGTAGACGATGGACAACACTGATCGTGGTTGAGGCTTGTTGAGCTGGACGATACCCAGAGGTGGACTTCACGACGAGACGGTACCCGGAGGTGGAATTCACGACGAGACAATACCCGGACATGACAGACAGACGTGGAGAGATGAGGTGACCATCTTTACCTACCCTTCAGGTCTGAATTTTGGAGGACGATCCAGGAGGAGTTTGACACCTTCCTGCTGTTTGTCTTTTATGTTGTACTTTTGTTCAGTTGTAGCTGTACTTTTCAGTTGGGTTTGTATTCTGGCCCATTTACTTTTCAGCACTTTCTTTTGTAATTACTTTTTTACATCCTCTTGTACTATGTTTGGATGTGTTTATGTTTTATAATGGCAATGTCTTCCCAGTTATCAGGATTTACGCCTTTGGTGCTAGTCCCCAGCCCCTGGCCTATGGAAGGCGGCCTTGGGGTAGTCACTACACCGGCCCCGAGGACGGGTCGTGACAATAACACTATTTAAATATACATATTTCAAACCATTTAAGGTGCCAATAAGGATGTTACATAACATAATCATTCAATACTTTCTTTAAAAACCATAAAGTTTCCATCTACACTATAATTTTATATAAACATTGAAATCATTTAATAAAATAATTTATGTTACCAATCAGGCATTCAGTATTGTCAGACCACCTATCATTCTAAAGTATCAAGATGTTCCTACCGAACCTCAAACCAAGTACATTTCATGTAAAGTCAAACAATATTTACAAAACCATTTTTGAGAAGATATAATACCCTATTTTCAAATATGCAATGCCAACCATTCCTTTAATCCAAATCCAACTCTATTTCAAATATCAAGATGAAAAAATACACAACACATAAAGATGAAAATCGGGCATTCGAGTCCTTTATAAACCAATCATCTTTTAAAAATTACTGAATGGGGCATGTTTTAAAGGGAACATTAAAAACCACCATTAATTACAATTATTACCTACACACCATTTTTAAATAGAATAATCATATGAGAACTGTTGTTCAAGGAAAACATTTTTTTATTCCATCATAATTTTATAGCCCATCTATTTTTGCACATCGTGCACCCATGGATGCTCCCTCATCCAAATGAAACACTTTAAATATCTATGAAACCTCCCAAAACCATTTTTTTGAATCTCCACTTTATTTTAAACCTAACCCAACCATTCCACATAATTACCCAAGCATCGAAAAGCATATTAAAACTATGACGATCATTCCAAAACATTTTACCGAAAATTATAATTCCAAAAATAGGCATCAAAGTCACACAAATCAAACATATGGCTTATATCACAATTATCTATTCCAACATAACATATCCAAAGACAAAATAATCCATTAAAAGACCCCAATTATTTTTAAAATACATATTTTCATGTCATAGAACACATGGAATGTATATATTGAAAAACAAATTCACACCAATTTTAAACCATAAAAATACCATGAAAATTTATACTCACACACCACAATAATATTATAACAAATTGAAATCATTGAAAGAAAGATTAAGAATTAAAGGAATCCACCGGAAAATATATGGATAGAAACTCCTTGGAATATATATATGAATATATATATAAATAAAAAATAAAAATAAAAACACTAATTTAAAATGATATGAAATTAGGGAGATCAAAAAAAATATGAAGGAATATGAAACCTACCTCAAAAAAGGAGTGGACAAAGCCGAGACACTTGGGTGCTTGTCAAATTAGGCAGAAACCATGCGTAACAGACCCACACTCACAAGCACATACGTGCATATATATATAATCCTATTCCCATATTACCCATGCCATGAGGAAATATTCTCACGGAGGATATATATATATATATTGCTATATTGTATATACAAACCTTAATTATATGTGTGTGTGTCCTCAAATGTTGACCAAAACACGGTACAATGCATCCATGATTTACAAAAACAATGTTTCATGGTTTAACACACCTGAAATAAATTACCAGGGACTTATAAAAATCACAGGGACCTAAATTGTTTTGTTGAAAAACCATGAAATATGAATAATTACTCACTTAAAATTGTGGTGGTGAACCAAAATAGGTCGAACCACCTCTCATTCATTGAAGGTTTACAAAATCATCAATAATAGGTCCTCAGGGATCATCTACACAACACTATGCATCAAAAAAATTTAAATCAGATTACCCGTCAAACATTGGGATCGACCGTACATCCCGATACATCAAAGAGACTGAAAAATCTTATATTGGGAAGTTGAAAGTGGAAGGAGGATTACTATGATGGATGAGGTGAAAAACCCCAGGAAATCTAGGATGAAAGATGCATAAAAGGGAAACTGAGTTGAGGGAGGGGGGCCACGTGAGATGGGGGTGCCCTGTCGGTGGAGTGCCAACTAGAGGGAAGGCTTCCTATGAGGAAAGGTGAGGCCAAATAAGAGGTTCTTGATGATGTAGTTTGCGGGTTGGGTGGTCGTGTAAGTGGGATAGAGTAGTGGGGACATGGAGAAGAGAAAATGGAGGGGGAGAAGGGGGTAACCCAATTACAGTTTCAATAAAATGGAAAAGAAAAATTCTAGAAAAACTAAAATAAAATGAAATATATTATTAATAAATTTTTTTTGTTATCATCTTAATAATAATATCAAATTCTTTTTTTATATTACAATATTAATAAAAATCTTAATAAAATTAATAATAATAATAATACTATTATTATTATTGTTAAAATATTCTCAAAATTTTTATTCCACAACTTTGGTTTTATTTTATTTTATTTATCAATTTATCTTCGTTATATTTATTTCATTAAAATTACATTCAACCATACCGTTTGCCTATATCCAGATGCGTGGTTGAGAAAACCGTACTAAAACCATGCCACCCAACACTGCCTGGTTATATAGTGAAGACACACGCTCGTCATATGGTTTGATAAACCATGCATAGTTTGTTTTCCTCAACTCACACCTACTAGAGAAACCATACAGGCACAATATGGTTACCCATAACCATGTGGGATAACTGTGTGATGTTTAAAAGGCTTACAATTTTTTTTATATTCAACCCGTTATATACCGATGCAAAAAAGAGGGGATAATGATATTTAAAAGAAAAAAATAAATTTATAAGGTTGGGGTGTGACATTTATGTTCCTAATGATGTAGTGGTAGATTCAGTTTTTATCACCTAAAACATAGAGAATGATTTATTTGATTTTGGGTACCCACAAATTTAATATCATTCATGTCATCAATGATAAGTAAATCTTTACAAAGAACAATAAGAATGGATTTGATAGTAAATAATCCTTGTTTAAATCATACTAGAATAAGGATGTTTCAAAAATTTCATAATATAACCCCTACAAACATCATGTTTTTAGAAATTATTACTATACACAGGTATAAATTTAATATAATCATAACTATGATATAGATTTTAATTATAGGGAAAAAACTAATTATAATGAGAATGTAACTATAATTCTTATTAAAGGTGTGTAGTTATGTATCATTAGAGGGGAGAAATCATCTTCTGAATCCTATCAAGTTCCATACCATAAAGATCTTCTGAAAGAGATTATTGTGGAATAAAATTTAATAGAATCTAAATTTTGAAAATGATTTCATAAAATTAACAATGTATATATTTTATGTGAATACATTGATGTATTTCATAAAGAATTACCCAAACATCCACTGAAGTGTGAGGTGAATATTTTTATTTATTTAATCCTAGATACAATACCTATAACAAACTCTGAAAAAATAATATCCACTATGAAATTATTGAATTTATTCAAACAATAAGAGGATCTATGTGGTAATAGATTTTTATAATAAATTTTTACATATTGGGGAGCCCTTATTCTTTTTATTATGGGGAATAATATATTTACGAGGCTGAGCATTGATTACTTTCAAATCAATTCTATTATAAAAATGAGAAGGTATCAACTTACCTACAATGATTATTTCTTAGATAATCTTCATGGAGCACAATATTTTCAAATGATTGACCATTATTCTATCTATAATTAATTATTATTAAACAAAAGAAGATATTATAAAGAGAAAATTTCATATGGGGTTTGTGAATGACAATATTACAACAATTCCAATTTGAGGGACTATTTCAATATTATTTGTTATTGATTTAATGAATAGATTATTTAATTAGTATCTTGATATTTTTATGTTATTTGAGAATTATAACATAGTATATTATAAAATCAATGATGAACATGAGAATCACTTGTGGATCATTATTTATATACATGGATGGAAATATCTATATAGGGAACTTCTCAAGTGTGAATTCCAACACAACAATGTTTATTGTCATGATTATATTTCCTATATGGATAGAATGTTAGTCAATCCTTTAATGAAAAAAATTCAAATAATGGCCTACACTAATGAATAAAATATAAGTTCATAGTATCATGGTATTAAAGGGTTACCATAATCTATTTTTTTAAAATTTCACCTGATTTTCTAACCCATTAACCAAGATTAAACATAAAGGGGTTAATATCACATGTAAAAATTAATGTAATTAATCTTTTTAAAATTGAATAGGTGATCGGAAAAAATGATGATTTTGATTCTAGCATCATAAAATGTTGGATATGTGATATATAGAGCTTCATAAAATAATGGAATCAGTTGTGTACTTATATAGAATAATATAGTTATTTACTATGAATCAAGCTTGTTGCATACTCATTAAAAGAACTATAATTATTATTATTTCAAATTGAATATAGTAATATTTATTAAATATAGGTATAAATTTTCACTACAGTGAAATATATTAGAAATCATCAGATCATAAGAGCCTAAAATATATCTTTCTTTAAAAATTGATCAATAAGATGAAAGGATGATGGATTTATCTACTAAAGTATTATGATTTATCAATACACTAACAACTTGGTATGGGAAATAAGAAAACATATACATTATGTTGGAATGGTAATGGTGTTCTGGACAAAATAAAAATTGAAAGAGATCCAATGTTCGTAGATTTAGTGAAGATGGACGTGATAATTGTTAATGAAGTTGAACCTTTACTATTTTTACAAATTATTTCCAAAACAAATGTATTATATACTAAATATTTTTATTAAGGTGATAACGATTACATTAAATAGATGAATAAATCGATGATTGAAGATAAATAAATAGACATTGAATGTGAATATGTTATTCTAAAATTGTTATATATTCCATGTGATCTTTCTATAACATACATAAAAACAAAATTATTAGATTATTCTCAAAGATTGAATTTATATATTCACTCTAGTAGTACCACGATGTTTTGGGAATTGAAGGAAAATAATTTTATTAGTAACATGATATTGGAAATTACTAATTATGTATTATGGTTTGTGGTTTAGAAATAGGTTAATAGTTAGTGAAATCCTAAAATATGTGTAATAAAATCACTACATATCAAATTTCAAAAATGTGATGACTTTATTATGTATTTTTAACTGGATTACAAATTAATCCTAGAAATATTGATGCAATAAGGGTCATTATTGATAGACCAACCAAATATACCAATATAATCACTATTAGATAACATTTAACTCTTGATAAAGTAAAACGAAAACATATTAATGATGTTTTGTGACATCATGGTGAATCTCTTTCTATTTTGTCGGATAATGATGCATGATTTATCTAAAAAAATTGGAAAATTCTTTATAATTATCTTAATACTGAGTAGTATTTTAGCATCTATTATCATCCTAAAACTAAATCCAAAAAAATGATTCAAACATTGGTAGAAATGTCCGAATAATGATCAAATAAATTTCAAGGTATCTGTGATATTTATTTACTATTCGATTTTATTTATATAAAAATAGTCTCTTTTAAAGTATTCCAATGGAATTCTAGAAGCATTATGTATAAAATGATTCTATATGTCAACTAATTGGGATGAATTATTTATAAAGAATCATGTAAGAAAAAACATTATTTTGGAAACTAAAAAATGGTAAAGGATTTTCTGACATATATTAGAGTGTCTCAATGATGGAAAATTAATTATGTCAATAATCAAACAGGAAATTAAAATTTCAAGTGGGAGACAATATATTTATTAATGTTACTCTATATAATGATTTAACAAGGTGTGTTATTAAAGGAGAACTGATTCATGTGTACATTGGACATATTTAAATTATTTAATGAAGTAAATCTATGGATTACCACTTTTTAAATTCAACAATAACTGTCAATTTACAGGATGTGATCTATATTTATATGATAAGGAAGAATATGAATGTCCCAACTCCTGAGCACACCTATGATGAAAAATAACTATAAACTAATCATTATTACTTTGTGGAGCCTTTATAGATTCATAACAGTATTGGGAAGGTGTTGTTGATTCTTATGATTGAACTGGTAAATGTAGTTTGTAGAAATAAAAAAAATGGAGGAGTTAATATGGGAACCTAATAATGCTATAAAGAAAACCACCTAAGTTTTGTAGAAAACAACATTAATTAATATTTTGATGAAATTGTTTTTAAAGGAGTGATTAGGTAATAAACTATATTATTTTACAATAAATCAATTTCATTTCGTATTAATATTCATTTATCATATTTCACATAGTTAAAAAATATTACTAATTATTTTATTCAAAATGATAAAGCTTTATATTTTACTAGAATGAAATATATTGATTAATCTAAAGTAGTCATTTAAAATTCAAAATTTTTTAATTTGAAAAAATTAACCTCATTTTTTAATTCATCACAAAAAAATTAGTATAAGTTGAATTTTGGGGTTTCATTGAAGAACATTTATTTTTCGATCCATTTCATAATTTTCTAGTTTTTTTTAAAATGAATTTTCGTTTTATGTATTCCTATAATAAAGTTTTACTACCAATAAAAAAACATATTAAATTATATTACATTATATATAATCTTATAATGGTATTTGGATGAATTTTATACTTGAATTTGGTATAAAAATATATTTTACACTTTGTAATACATTTTTTGGAAAAAGTATTTTTCATTATACTTTTCAGGATTAATAGTAAATTAAATTTGAGGAACTATATTAATTGAATTTGATAAAACATATTCCATATTTTTAATATTTTGAATAACTTTATGGTATTATGTTTAACGTAGGTTTTTGTGAAATGAATTTGTAAAAAATGTAAATTTATGATATCATAGTTAATCTTAAAACCATTTCATAGGGGATTAAACAAATAATATAATGTTTAAAATGATATTAAAAAGTATAATTTATAATATATTGAAATATTCTTAGCCTATATCATTAAATGTTTCTAAATGGTTCATTTCTTAATCATTTAGATGTATTAGGACAATAATATATTTTTGTCTTTATAAATTTTTTTTGTCCTTACCACAATTTCTAAAATGACAGATCTCTTCTCCTCTCCACACATCAAGAGCATTACTTTTTTCTAAACCCATATAAAATATAGTATATACATATCTCTACAATACATACAGACCCTAGTATTATTATAAAACAGTCCTTTGAGGGCCTTATGTAGGAATAAAATGATGTTTTACAAAGAAGTGATAATGTACATGACAACACATTTTTATTTTATTTCTTCTCCCACCAACTTTAAATCATTTTAATGACTGATATGTAATAAAAATAATTTCTAACATATTTTAAAATGTTATTTTTATTAAATAATAACTTAAATATATTTATTATTCCATAAAAAGTGAAACAAAATCACTGTTTATATGTATGGCAGACTACCTCCTCGTGAAGCAATGATATTGTTTTTCCATCACCACCACTCATGGATAGATATAATGATGGATTTAATTTATTTATATGACACTTAATGAATATTTATCATTATGGAAGTGTAATATGGCACATAATTTCTCAATATTACAAACATTTAAAAATTATAACATCATTCATGAGTATGTGTGGACAGCCTCATCCATAAAGTGATGTGATTCATTTTTCCACCAACATATCACATAGATAGTTTATATAATTTTATTTAAATAAATAATATTGTATTTATGATATAATTATCATTCTTGATTTTTTTTAAAAAAATATTTATTTTATTTTCATCTTGATCATTGAAAAATGGAAATGTTACTCACATGTATGTATGGCCTACAGTCTCCTTGATTGTAATGTAGTTTATTTTTAATAATATATATTTACTTCTAAGATTAATAGAATAATATATGTTTAAAAATAATAATTATTTCATGAAAATTGTTTTTTATTATATTTATCAATGAAACCATTAACTATATTCAACCAATCTACATCATCCTTGACATATGATTCGAATATTTTCAAATTTTATAACATGAAAAAAATTATTTTCTAATTAAATGTTACATAAAAATAAAAAATGTTTAAAATAAACATGAAAATGGTTCTAAATTAGGCAAAAAAATTTAATGTTTTTATTATTCATGAATATAAACTATGAGTATGGTGATTCTGACAAGACATATGATATTTCATATCAATTTTTACTCTATTGGGACATATTTGATATTATACACTTATTTAATTTTATATGTGGTATATAATATCAAATTGAGTTATTTAAAATGAATATTTGTTCATAAATTATGATGAATTCTTTTAATATAATTAATCTTTCAATATGAATGAAAAAAATGAATCTAATTTCACATTTTGATTGGGTATTTCATTCTTCAATGTTCATGGTGTTAATTATTTTTTAAAATTTAATTTTTATTAAAAATTTATTTATTTTGGAAATTGGATTTATCATTTAATTTTTATATGATTTGAAGTAAATACTTTTATTTTATACAATAATTGTTATTTTTAACTTTTATTAAAAATATTTAAAAGGAATGTTTTTATTATAATATATTTGACATCAAAAGAATTTCTCTATGCCATATTCATTTTACACCCCTTAGCATTTTCTTAAATATTTAAATTAAATTCAAAGGAAAATATTTAAGAAAATTTATTTAACTATTTTTTATTATTTGAATTTATTTATTTTACTCAAATATCTACATTTTTAATGGCCATATAACATCTCTGAATTTATTTTTCTAAACATAAAATCCCCATAAAATATTCACTTTAATATGATTAATCATAATAAAATATATATATAATATATATTAGTTTCATGAATATTCGTATTTTTAAAACATATATCCTTTCCACAATCAGTATTTTATTATGAAGTTTAATTTGTATACTATGGATATCATGATAAATTTTTATTCTTTACTTTATATGGATACATAATTATAAGTAATATTGTTTCTAAATTAAATGGATCATTAAATATAGGAGGAATTAAGTGAATAAGAAGTGATGGCTGGGGTAGGTAAATAACTATCCAGTTGTTGCATCTACGGGACTCATGAACCATATTAGTGGTATACCATTATTTATTTATTTTGGTGTACTTCTACCCATTGTTTAAACAATCATGGAACATGGTCTTGATGGTTAATAAATCATGAGTTCTGTGATCATGATGTCCAATATTATGTAATTAATTAATTCATAATTCCATTATAAATATTCTATATTAGATATTATCATTTGATATTATCCATGATTGAATTTCATGATCTAGTTATCGATTATATTGAATGTGTTTTAAAATATTTACCTTTCAATATTTAATATTCCTTATTTATTCATGATAGATTCTATGATAAAAAAAGATATATGAGCATTTGATTTCACACGTTTTTTATTTCCCAATGATATAAAGATAAATATTATGAATATTATCATAGAATAAGAAATGTTTTTATGAAATATATTTTATATTTTAGATGTAATATGTGAATCATATTTATATCTTATTCCTAAATACTAATAAATTGGTTAGTCCTTCATGATGATATTGTTCATATTTTATAAAAATATTAAAAACTAGATTTAGAATCTATGTTACAAGTGTTTATTTTTTTGCAAAAATTAATCTATCAGTTTCATTGGTTATCATCATTAATAAAACTCATTCAAAGAAGAAGATGATGGATGAATTTTCAAAAAATATAAATGATTAATTTTTTCTTCATTTTCATTCATGTCATAACTAATTTATGATAGATCTGGATATATTTATGATTACTTCAATATATAAAGACTATAAAATTATCTATAACAACCAATAAGTGGTATTAAAGTATATTTAATTAATTAATATGTCATGTAAAACCACTAATTTTTTATCAAATGTTATCTTCACCACAACGTGGTGTCTGTTTAGTCACTATAGTGAACAAAAAAATAATAATTTCATGGCCACCATAGTATAGTGCCTCAAATTCTACCTATTCATAGGAAAATATATGGATATAGGTAAATTAATAAAACATTAACTCCTTATATAAAAGATCATAATACACCATTACCTTAATTCCCAACAACACTCAAAACATCATCAATTCAGCACCATGATGTTATGAATATTGGAGTTTAACCATTCACCAAAACTGACTCCCTGATGATGGAATCCAAACTGTTCTATGAGAAATTTAACTTAAATATGTCCATGGTAATAATTTAAATACAGTAGTCATAAAATAACAAATATTTATAATTTTTTAAAAATTTATTATGATTTATAAATTTTATGGAGTGGAATTTTTAAAAAGTGATATATTAATTAATAAAAATAATATGAAATGGGAATATTTTTATCAAATGGTTTTGAATATTAATAAAATGTTTATTTATTTATTAAATTCATTTTTATAGAATAATATTGTAATATAATAATAATTATGAATATTCATTGTGTAAATTTAGAAAATTATTTTTTTTCATGGACATAATTCTTTCTATTTCTTACTAGTCACAACTCTCTAAAAATTAGTTTCCAAAATCATTTCCTTTATTTTTTAATTAACATAATTAAAGTTATTTTTTTTGGATTTTTCTATAAAAAATAGATCTTGGAATTATTATTAATTCGATTCATCCTTATATAATGTGTCCCTTAGAAGAGGAATTTGAGTAAAAAAATTCCATTGTTTTAGAGGAATGTTATATTTTTTACAACAGTAGGGATTATTAATCAATAGCTTACTCCTTTATCAGGATGAGACTCTTAATTTCACATAATAATAATATATTATATGCATTGTTCTTAAAATATATTTGAATGATGAATATATATATTATTGAATATGATTTTTATTATATTTATGTGATTAAAAAAAATTGGTAGGGTATATATTAACACATTAATGTTTTATAATGAAATTACATTAAGGGATCTAATAGGTAATATGAAATTAAATAGTTAGAATAAAATATAAAGAATCGGTAACAAATCATAAGAGCATAATGATTTCATGGGATGTTATTATTATGAATTTTATATTCGTATTACATATATTAAATTAATGATATAATTATGAAGCCCACAAATAATTTATTCAGGGTGCTTTTAAAATTGGATCATGTTCATATTATTATCATCCAACCTATATGTTCATATATTAATTTTTTTCCCCATTATTAGAATGTGTAATGAAAAAATGAAATAAATAAATTGTATATAATCATCTTGAGTAGATAAATATAATTTAATATTCTCCTTGACTGTGATTTATTATTTTAATATGGGCAAGCAACTTTGATATTATATCATGGGACTTCATTTTTCTACAAGGGAGTTCATTTAAATTTCATCGTGGAATGAAATAATATATTATACTAATCCATTGATATGTATTTTCTATAGATTATGGGACACATCATGATAATAATGTCGAGAACATTCTCAAATATGTAATACAAAATAGTAAGATATTTTAATTTAGGGTCAATATAATATTTATGAAAATATTAATGGAAATTATATGGAAATAAATATCAAAAACTATAAATCACATATAGTATATATATAAATTGTGTCCCAAATTATGCGGGAAAACAGTGAATAAGATATATCATGGAATGTAAATTTGGTGTAATATTTCCTTGAGTAAAAATGGAGGAAGGTTTTGTTAGATTAGAGGTTGGAATATATGATCTTTATTTAGATAATATTTAATCAATGAACATGAAAATAGTTATTATGTTTCCCCCATAAATATAAATTTAATTTCAATATCATATTTGTAAAAAATCGGATTTTCGTGCACTATTATGGATCATTATATATATATATATAAAGTAAATGTTTTACATAATTGGGTATATGAAACTAGTTTATATATTATTAAAAAGTGTGAACAAATTTAGAAAAATGTAAATAAGATGGTTTCTGAAAATTATAATCCCACCAACCTTTGAAATTACCTTCATATAAAATCCAATTTAAAAATAATTAAATGAATACCAAAAGGTGCATTGTCAAAATAATTTTAATTTCAATCCATGGAAATGTAAAAATATTTCTAATATGGATAAAAAGTCTAGGATAATTGTAAGAAGAATAATAAAAGGGATATATGATTAATAAATATCTAAAATAAGGATGTATGTTGACTAATGAGCACATTTGAATGTTGAAATATTAAGTATTTTATTACTTTTTTAAATAAATTTAGTCAATGTGGTAATGTTTTTCAGATGACCCCAATATATGAGACTATTTAAATCTTAAAAGAATTTTAGAATTATGTATATAATAAATTGGTAATGAATATTAGTTCCTTGGTTCATACAATGGTGTTTAACACTTAACGATGGAATTAAGAGATCATTTAAGATAATGTAAAATTAATTCAAAAATATTTACTCCACGAACAACCCAATGTTATGGTTTCACTAAATTGTGTATTCACACATTTCTGGTCATGGTTTAGTCATTGAAAAGTTAATGTTACATTTCTATTACATTCTATCGATTTATTTTGGAGACTTCCACATTAATAAAATATCTTGTTCTATCTATCTTAGTTATAAAGAAAAATTATTTAATATTGTATGTGAAATAAAATTATATTCAATTCATGAATAATTTTGGAATTTAATATATCTCAAATTGATTGGATTTTTATAATAATGTTCGAAATAATAAAAATATTTATTTATTTGTTATATTAAATAAAAAGGTATTTAATTACATATACCCAGCTAAAAAAATAATTTTTTAATGAAATAATGTTTTCTAGGAAAAGGAATATAATATTTGAGGATATAGTGGGAGTAATTATGATTTTGTAGACAATAAATACCAAAATATATTATGTTTTCCAAATAAGTATGTTGAGATTTTTCTATAAAGTGTTTTGGAAGATGAAATAACTCATGTAAAATATGCCCCTAAAAGTTATGGAATGATTCATTAGGGACCTAAAATATGTTAATTTTTCCTGGATAGTTATGATGAAATATATTTCACAAGGATTTAAACAACTACCTATATTAAATGTATTGATATTTTAGATTTTAAAAAATGGTTAAATATTGTTGAATATGAAATAGACTTCACGTACACTAAGCATGTTTTGAATATTATTGATTCTATAGGAAGGCTGAGATCCATTTTGTGTAAGTGGATTTTTGATATGGAATATTTAATGTAACTTTGAGTTTCTACCTATATAAAATTCATATTGGAAAGATGTTATACACAGACACATGGTATTAAAAATGGATTATCATTCTCCCCATTAGTGACAATAATGTCTATATGGATTTTACTTGCTATAGTAGCATATTTTCATTTTTTGAAATAAAATATGATTATCAAAACAACATTACTTAATGACAATTAATCTGTGGATTTTTATATAACACAACCTAATGGATTTTATATTCTAAATGAGACATCTATTATATAAATAAGATAGTGATGCACATATTGTGTGGATCATGATTTTAAATATGGTAATATATCATTTATTAATTATATAAATGAGTTTGGTTTCATAAAAAACACATATTACTCTTGGGTATATGTTCTAATTGGTGTGATCTATGAAGAGATTTTCAAATTGAATACAGTTAATATTTTTTATTTTGGGAATGATATATTAACTCTTCATTCCACGAAAACATGTCTTGGTAAACAATTCTTGATAAAAAATGGGTGATGTGGAATACATACTATTTATAATGATTTCTAATGATATATCTATTTAGATAAATAATCATAGTTAAGTAAAAGGCATAGGTATTTTTTCAAGTGTCTTATGAAGGAGAAAATAATAAATAAATTTTTACATGTATTGTATATCACGAGGCTTAGGAGGAATCAATATCATTATAAAGAGTTAGGAGTTATGCATGTTATTCAATAAGCATATTCAATATGATATATCATGTATTCCATACTGTATATTCGACATTATGTTGAAATGTTTCATTGAATAATAATTAAATATTAATAAAATCCAATTGATATCCACATGACTATTTTAAAGATCATCATGATGTCCTTATGAACGAATAAGTATGTGTTCTCTATATTTAGAGTTGAGAATGAGGTCTCTACCAAATGATAAACTAAATATAGTTTTCAATCAAATATAGATTATTTTAATCCTATGTGCTATTTCATATTTTTCATAAATTTTTGTCTTCACACAAGGAACAATTCTAAACATGCTTCCATATAAGAATCGAATACATAGGCATAGTATAATAATGCATCAGTTGATTCCTTTTATAATGACAAGATCGATATTTTAATATATAATCATGAGGTGGTTTCTATAATTCAATGATTTATATATATTTATGATGATAAAATAAGTCAATATGACATATAAATGTACTCCAATATCAAAAGTTGAACAACCACAGTCGATGTTAATACCCTCTAACTTGAGAAGGAATTTTAATGGGAAATATTAGGAACTATTAGGTTATTATAGATGACTACATAGTTGAGCCACTAATAAATCCATTTCTATATTACAATATAATAGTGATTTTAGATATCATTATATATAATATAAAATATATTTATTGTAATGGATAAATTTTCTATCACTATCTTTAATGAAGAAAATTTCCATTTATCATTATTTATTATGGATATAAAATTTCGATAATTTCTTTTTTGAATGGTAATATCCACTCAAAGTATTTTATTTGAGTTTCTCCTCATCATTGATTATTTAGGTGTAATATGTGTTGTCATGATATATAATAATAATGATTAATAGAATACTTTACATAAATATATGTTTTATATATGAGATATTAAGTATAGATTCATGATGTAATAAGTAGAGACATATTACTTGAACTGAATTTGTAATGGGAATATCATGGAATGTCATATAGTAATTGATCTATATAGGGGTGTATTGTTATTTTTAATCACTCCTACCTATTGTTATAAATACACCTTTTGTGATGACCAATATATACTTATACAATACTTGTCAATGTTTAAAGACAAATAACTAATAAATGGTTTGTTGGGAATGTTTTTGAGTTATTTTATAATGTCTCTATTATATACTTCTAATACATTAAAATATATCTAATAATACTTTCTGAGCTAGGTGTTGAGATAATGGGAGATTTTAAGTCCCAATTATCCCATAATTTATGTCTAAAAAATAATATATATATATATATTAATTTCATGCATTCCAAATTTTCTAGAAATATATTAATAACTACCAAATAGAGACTCATATTAGAAATATGAGGCTACTTTTGAGTCGTGAATATTGATTTTACACTAGGAGCCTTATAATCATTGTCAGCATTGATGTGTTTTTTTGAGAAGTCATTGGTGGGAAATTATAAATTAATTAAAAGAATTAATTTAATATTAGTTTATTATCCAATGAATAATTAAACCTCTATATAAACCCAATAATTACCATATTTCAGGTTCCGATGTATAATCCATTAATTTGAGAGAGTAACTAGTGGATGATTTTTTTGATGACCACTGATGAATCATGATTCAAAGATAATTGGACCAAACTAACCTTTAGATCAAATCTACAACAGTGGATCAGAACTATATTTTATCGATGATCAATCCAATCATGAGATATGAAATACAAATAATTATTATTTTTACTTTTTTATCACATATTGAACATGAATCATCGTTTTAATGAATATTTATTCACAAATTGATGTTTTATTATGGCCAATATTATTTTCTAATGTTTTGATTAATTTCTTCATCATTCCAATAGAAAAAAATAGATGACTACTTGAGCATAGATGAGGATTATCCCTCTTTGGTGTTTTATGTATTTTACTTGGTTATTCACACATTTATCACCTAAAATATCATTGGCATGTGGTTCAACGAATACCCAGTATTCGATCATTGGGAAACATTTCATAAGAAAAACATATCAATATCAATTTTTAAATTCTTGATCAAAGGAATGGTTAGGGTGAGATTATAGTGATAGAAGAAATAGGGATGTTTTAGACCATATTAGAGGCATCTGTTTACCCTAACCTCACATACAATAATGGCATGGTCAATGATGATGGTTTTCAGACTAATTTATGCATTCGTAAATGGATATCTAGTGGAGTTCAATGTATACTAGTAACAATAAGAGTTTATTGGGTGATATTGGTGGTGGGAGATTAAAATAATGTGATGTTTAAGGATATACTAATATCATAGAAAATCCTTAACTAAAAAGAATTTAATAGAACAATACACACCATTTTTGGGGTACTGGCTATGTAACTATGGTTTATATGAAAATTAAATAACAAACACCTTTTGGAATATATCACACACTATTTTAACCTTCCTTGGAATATTAGGATGTATCTAAGGGGATAAATAATATAATAAATGGATAGAAACATAGAAAGTGGTAGATTACATTTTAACAACCCATTACTCAAAAAATTATATGTACATAGGAACAACTAAAGGTACAAAGGAATGACTAGGTGTACATGGATACATCATACAATTTACTATCATGGTATGGAGAATATGAGCACACCCATGACCAGAGAGACACACTCTATACTAATAGTATAGTTCATATACTTTTCATAGAGAAGACCAATTACATTGTTTTCTCCAACAGGTACTAAATTTCTTAGGATGAATTCCCTTGATTAGTCCCTATCAGAGTATTTTTTTTTGAAATTACATCATTAAAAAAGGATTATGATCCTATGTGATGTATTTGTCTCAAATAGAGATATTGGTGTCCATCCATGGACTAGGGTGGGAAAATATACCATTTATTTCTCTATGTGGGGTTCTCAGAATTGGATTGACAAACAATATCATAGTTTTTTCTCATGGGCAGTGTGTTAAAACAGATAGGGTTTGTCATGTAACACATGTCCATGGTATTGATAATTTATCTATATATTTATCTATTTATACATCCAATTTGTAATTTATTATAGTGAGACCCAATGTGCATGAAATCATGGATGGACACCATCAGTGCTATCAGACTCAGGGAGAAGGTTCTCTCAAGGGAGTGTTACTAAGAACTATTGATTAGAATCATAGGTTTTAAATGTGTTGGTTACCTTGACTTTGGAATTATTTTATACCATGATTTTATGAATATTTCAATTTATATATTTCTCATATTTCTAAATGAATATCCTTACAATGATCATACTATTATATTGATCCTTTATTCTTAGTGATTTTGGGGTGTCCTACTAAGTATTATAACACTCAATCTTTCTCTTGATTTTCCCACAAATGCTATGTCATACATATATGTACATATGTTATATGAAATTCAATATTTATCTAAATCATAAATATATTATTTTTAAAATATAATGATTTTGGTTCATATTAGGAGTCACATTTGACCATAGTCCCCTCATAATGAGTAGACCTGACCACTTTTTTGTTTTGGGTAGGATTTTATATGGATCCATCTTCACATTAATGTAATTAGGTTTTAATATTATTTTTGAAAGATGTTATGAATGGATTAGTATCAATGGATTGTTTTATATTTATTATTTTATGTAATTATAGATTTGTTTGTGTGTACAATATATTAGTATAATGGCTCACATGTGTGTGATATGGGAATTTTTGAAAGTCTTTGATCATTGGAAAATTGGAGGTTGGCCTGAGATTGGTACACTTGGCTTATCCCAAGGTAGGTGGGCCCTGATGGTCACATTGTGAAGGAATTGATAAGAGAGGGACATATTAGTATTATATTATTGGAGTTTTGTCTATTTGTGAGATTGGTTCATTTTTTTAGGAAATAATGTTAATTGTTCCAAATTCATATTTCAGGCAAGGTACTGTAGTGTTAGTAGGACGGAAATTGTATCTATACTCTATTTAAATGACTACCTAAAATTTAAATTAATACATGTAGGCAACAGTTTAGGGAAAACATTTCTACATGAATCACAAAGCAATAAGTTCTGGTTTCCATGTGATTATCAAGTCATCTCACATGATATACTCATTGATTGGGAATGACCTTGACTACTTCATGATTCCTAAATGAGTATCATCATTTATGATTCAGTATCAGAATCATTAGTATGATACCCAGAGTGATGAGGCTGTGATAAAGGGACATTATTAGGGACTAGTATCTCTGGGTGGTATACTATAAAATCCATCACCTATAAATAAAAATATATTAATGTAAGTAAAACATTATGAGGTTTATAAGATTAATTAACTTCATGAGTTTTAGAATCATCAACCCCTCTAGTTCAAAGGTGTTCCAAAATTACATTTATTTGAATATTGGTTTGATGTGGTTACACAATTCATTCGTCTAATTTAGACACCTACAAAACTAAAAGGTGGTCTTAGTGGTAATATTTCATCATGTGCCAACATAGAATTAGGGTATCCAAGTGTTTCTATCAAATAATGATGTAACTTCATAATAGATTAAGTTTGAGAGCCTCTCCAAAGAGGATTACTCTATTACTACATTGCAAGAAGTGAGTATCCAGAAGATTTACTACTGTAATATAAATGAATGATTATGGCTGAGTATTCATTAATTTGATCTAAGCTATCATGATACATTATTTATATGGTTATTAATCCATTATTTCAAGAATGATCCATTGGGAAAGGTATATGCAGAGAAATATGGGTTTGTGCGATACCTCTATACATTAATATGTATGACGGGGTGATGCATAATTTTGAGATGATTGAGATATTTCTATCCATGAATACACTAAAGGCCATTGGAAGTAGTTGGAACATAGAAGGTGAGACTTAAATATAAGGTATTTAGAGGGAGACATAGGGAACTGGATGTGTGTCGTTATTCATAATGAGATATCAAGAAAGAAGCTTAGTGGTTTTGTAACCATAGGATTGTTCTAGTCATCATTGGGAGATGGTATGCTACTCTTTTTATAGATGGGGACATCTTGCATGATATGATACAACCCTCCATATATCTAACCAAGAGGCAGTGGATGTGACATCTTTTAAGAGGTAGTGGTAAGTTCAGGGAGTCCCATAGGTAAGTGGATGAGTTAGATGAGTAGGGATAGAAACATTAGTGGTATTATGGTTTGATTTTTTTTACTACCACCCACATCTAGTCCCTTCAAGGAATAGGAAGTCAGTGGAAAGGGCCAAAAGAAACTATAGGATATAGAGGAATGTGATCTAGAGTCACTAGTGATAATTAGAAGTATGATATATTACTTTTCAACAATAGATAAAATTTTGATAGACCCGTGAATGGGCTATTAATTTTCTAAATCATATATATTTCGAAACATAAATATCTTAATTGGGGAATTATCTCAACCATTAATCTTGTAGACACATACTAATGATGACATAGAATTCATGCACTTTTATATATAGAATTATATGTTTCTTGGAGAATCGAGTTTCCCATGGGGTCATTTTGTAGTAGTGATGAGGCCATAAGCGATCATCTTAAGAATAGAATAGCCATAAATATTTTAAATAGATTTATTATTTTATGTGGTGAATTCATTGAGTATATTTACATGAGATGAGTATTTACTTCATATATTATATGGAGATCTAGTTGGAGATGTATGGGAAAATATGTCGGTGGGAATAGCAGATTTTCCATTACAAGGAATGCATAACACGTGGGGAGGTGGATGATATGGCCTATCAGTTTCCTACCATGGTTCCTGAGTACAAGAAAATATTTTTTGAGGATCTCCAAGGTTTTCCTCGACATTGGTATATTTAAGTAAACATTTACATACACTCAATGAAGGATCTATATATTCTGCAACATATCATATGGCTCCTGAGAAGCTTTTTAGGATGATCATGAATTTTTAGGTCATGAAGAGGAAGGAGTTATTTAACCTATTGCTTTCCCATTAGAATCCCTAGTGTTTTTCCAAGGATTAAGAAAGGATCTTGAGGATGTTTATAGAATATTAGTGCCTAATTGAGGTGAATGTGAATAATAATTTTCAATTTTCAATGATTTATGACATATTCCATCAGTTATGGGGAGATTGATGGTTCTTGATGAATGACATAAGATAATAAAATGTTCATTTATTTCATCGAGTGGAGGCATAAATTTGGGGTACTATAGCAGTAATGTAGTAGGTAATATAAAAGGTACTATTATGTACTTTAAAAAACATAAATATTCATCTATTTCACCTATTTTCTCCATGAGTCATTTAAGGCTTATGAGACACCCAAGTCCATCGAGCCAATAAGGTTTTCTGGACACCTCAAGGCCTTCCGGCCACCCCAAGGATTTCAACACACCATAAGGCCTTTAGGATGCCTGAAATGAAGATGAAACTAAATTTATTTCAAAGGATCAGGGCTCTAGATGGGGATTCAGAGAGATCTCTTTCATAGGATAAATTATAACTAAAATTGGAAGAATAATATGTTTTTTTTATCGCCAATGCTATCGGTCATATGCATCTCTGCATAAGAAAAATAGTTGAACAACCTTGAGACGGTGGAGAGATGACATCAATATATATTTTTTGGAGTGGGGGGGGGGGGGGGGGTTCCTTGTATTCTATTTGGAATGAATTCATTTAAGGCCTTCAGGTCATGTAATGTGTATCGAAGCATATAAGCCATGAAAGTTTTCCCATTAATCCTTTAAAAGTAGGTTTATCACAAATAAATAAAAAATAAAGGCCTTCGGTCCATTCAGACAGGAATGATGATGACATTAATATATCTCCAGATTCATTATGAATACATTGTGATGAAAATTAGTGTGATTAACTATTGAAAAATAGTAATGGTACAACTAAACCAGATCATTCATATTTATGTAGATTAGTTTGTGGAAGTGTTTATTGAATATATTATTGCGTACATGAAATTATGGGAGGGGGACGTAAGACAGATGTGGATAGTCCAAGACATACTCCAAGAGAACCATATTTAGTGGAATCACTCTATGATTTTGTTCTGAATTCATGATGTACCCATCCTAGGACATGTCATCTAGAATGATGGTGTAGTAGTGGACTAAGAAATAGTTGAGGCAATGTTATGTTGGATAACACCAAAGAGAAAGAAAGAGTCATGAAGCTTCGTGGGGGTTTGAAGGAATTTAGAGTGGGTTTGTTTTTAATTTATATAGGATATTAGTTTGATCATCTTCTTATACTCACAATGGTAATCCATTGGTTTGGACATTGAAGTTACAATAAGATTTTCATAAGCTGTTACAAACATTGATGGGTTACCTCATCATGAGATAGAAATAATAGGATTATAGTATGTAGTGTTCTATATTGCCTTATAGATTTAATGTTGTAGTGTTCTGATATAGAGTTTTGTTGTGATTCACTAGAAGTATGAGAATTTGAAACTTCATGAGTATAACTATGAGATAAATGATCTTATTTTGGAAATAGTAGTCTTCATGCTAATGTTGGTGGGGATATACCTTATGGGGAGAGGTTTATCTTCAATTATTACCATAGGAGTCTAAATTATATCTTCTCTCATAATTTTCTAAATGTAAGATAGAGTTTAAAACGAGAGTTTCTCCTAGATTCTAAAAATGTGATATTATATACTCCAGGGATGAGGAATGTGGTACAAATTGCTCCCAACATTGGATATTTTCATTATTTGTTCACAATGGCTTTAGAAAAGTTATCATAATTTTAGTAGTCCTTAGTAGAGAATGATAATGACTCATATCTACCGTAGATGGTTTTACCCCACAAATTTTACATCATGTTAGGGAGTCTCAGAAGGGAAATACCAAAAATGAATCCACGAATACTGAAATATCAAATGGACATGATTCTAATGTATTTTTTTGAATGCAAGGATAACATTAAACATTTTAGCAAATAGATAATGGAACCATGGATACTGTAGAAGGAGGTGATGATGTAGATTAACACATCCCCTTTATTGGTACATCTTAATGTAGAAAATATGTACCATGACATGAAATGTTGGTTCTGGTTTCTAGAAATTGAAATTTCCGTTGAATATTTGCTCACTTGGTAGCTCACATATCAGTAGGAGAATGCTGATAACCTTGATCTATTGGATTTACCTCATCCCCATTTTGTTTCAGAGTGGACGTTGGTTAATATAGATATGGAAATAAATATGGAGAAACCATTGGAATCTGAAGTGCATAATTCCATCTGGGAAATCATTTACCAATGTACCATGTCATCGTACGTCAAAGATATGCTAGACTATTGTTCTAAAGGGTGATTGGGATAAATTTATGTGAAGTATAAATTTTTACTCAAAATAGTTCCATTGATGACCATTTGTATCCTTTTTTAATTTTTTTCATTGAAATTATGAAAAGGTTTGTAGGAGGCCTTTGGAAAATTATTTCTTTTGAGAACGGATTTTGATCCCAAGGATAATGGCTATAATGGGTGGACCATTTTGGATCTAAAGAACATGTCGTGGGATTGTATGTTTATCATTGGCCACATATGGGAGGATAAACTATCTTGGGTTGAGGTTTTGTAAATAATTAGGTAAAATTCTATATTGGTTTCTCACCATTCGAGGATTTATATTTTGACCCTAAAGGTCACCACTATTATAGAAAAACCAACTATAGTGAGCACTTATGGTCATAGAGAAGGTTTGATCAGTGAAATATAATTTGAAAGTCATATAGAAGATGATGAAAATTATAGGGAACTATTATATTTTGTATGTGGACTCATGATGAAGTCCTTATGTTTTCAATGAGGGAAGCCATGTTTTCTTGAAGATATCACCTCAATATGGATTTTAGATATTTGGATAGTGTGGAATGATATATATGATATTCATTGAATATTTTTTAGATATTGTGAAACATTAGAGTGTTTGGGTAGTTATTGGATCTAAAAACACAGTTTTTTTGAAGACAATGTTTCCATATGTCATAACTGATGTGGTACTTCCATGAAAAATCACAAGTTATTGAGTAGGGCGAGATGGACATTAGGGATGGAGATAACACTGTGAATTACATGGTGGAGACCAAGGATTTAAGGGAATATATCATCTATGAGTGAGTTATTACTTTGGTGAGTCTCAATTAGAAGTCTAGTAATCATCATGAGGGAAAATGGGATTAGGAGATCCATATATGAGATCAATACCAACACCATTTTTTTCTCTTTTCCTTTTTTTGGGATAAAAATCCCAAATGTGGGGTGAATTTCATTTCATTGTTTTCTGAATTTATTATATTGAAATATATCATGTAATATTTTCAGATCCTGACTCAATGAAAAAATGGGATTCTATGGTCTTGTCTTCCTGAAATCGATAATTGAATAATATTTTATATATTTATCACACACATGTAGTTTTCCTAAGATAGTGGAATAAAACTCACATAGTATCTCAAATAGGAAATCAGAGGCCATGATTGAGTCTAGAATATAGGATTTAATGTGGTCACGCCATATTTATTTTCAGAATAAGGTGTATATTATGAATATATCATGGGAACAAATAAATAAATATATATTTAATTTATTTATTTTTCAGTGGTTATTTAGACACCTAATAAAAATATATAAAAAATTGTTATAACCATGTTTCAGGGTTGGCTTCATAATCCAATTTTTTCATAGAGTAATTGGTGAACTATTTTTCATGGGAGATCAATGATTCACCATGATTTGGTGATTGGTTAACCTCTAGTAGTTATGAATATTTTCATTAATAATGAATCAAAACCATTCCTCATAAATAAAAAATACAATCATGTTGTAGGAAAAAAATTCCTTGGTTTTACCCAATTTATTTCCCATGTCTAATTCTAAAATATTCACCAAAAAACTAATTTTTTTGGATATATGGTTGACTATGGTTTGAATTACTTATTTAATTAGTATAATTAATTAACTACTCTAAGGGAAATGTTCCATGTACAATAAGAAGGTGACCAAGGTTCATTACAGTTTTCTATTTTATAGATTTCTTCCATCCGTCTGCACATTTTGTGGATAAGAAATTTATTTTTCCTTTGATTCGATGAATACATGATATTTGATCATTACAGGACAATTCTTTAATGTAAGAGTTTGATATTGTGGATGTAATTTAAAATATAGGTTACCATTAGGGTGAGATAATGGAGTATAATGAATGAGAGCTGATCTAGACACGAAATGTATATCTCATTTTCCGATGTTTGGTGCAAAATTATTGGTAGGGAGACAATAATGATTTTACGTCCAATTTAGGTGGCCAAAATGTGATATTTAGTGATGGTTGATCTAACATAACCATGAATTTATTTTATACATAGAGTTTAGGAGTGGAATTAATGGAATTTTTACTCTACTATGGAAGATCCATGGATTTTGGAAAATACATCACTACACATTTTGTAATCAAAGAACACACAATGTGTGTGGGGTCGAAGTTACAACATTGGGGTTTATATGAAAACTAAATATAAAGGCCACGTGTAACATTTCATGATTTATATGAAGCATACATCTGAAGAATTATTTTATCTATGAGGATACAATCACACTTGTATATCCAGGAACATAGGAACATGTTGATTACATGGGAACTAACTTTTACTCTCACGTGGAATGGTACACCAGCATGACCAAAGAAAAATAGGCATCATCAGGTGTAAACTATCACAAACTAGTGTACACTGGCATGGATTAGAGAACATGGGTAGACCTAGGATGACCATGACATTCTCTTTACTATTAGGACATCTATTGAACACTTTCTATAGAGGTCCAAGGCTGTTTTTCTAGTTAGTACAGACTAGTTTCATTGTTCTGTGACCACTTGATCCATCACTATGAAGGTATAGTTTGGAATTATGTCATGGATAAAATATCGGGATGATCTCTACGGTATTTTTCATAAATATAATTCTAGTTTACCCATCATGTTCCTGGTTTGGGTCCTCTATCACCTTCTACTCTATGTGGGGTTCAGTGAATTCATTCGACAAGTATTCCCAATGAATCATTCCTTTGTTTTTTGGGATAACAAATTTTGGATTTCTGGAGTACCCCATAGGCCTGGAAATTATCCCCCATATTTTTATTAATCTCTGTAGACATGTACCATGTACACCTACATTGAATGACTCGATGAGCATCAAATATCTTATAGACTTCATATGGTCAATCATAATTAATGAGTGAGTTATAATGGTATAATGTTACTATGAACACCTGAGAAAAAGTGTATGATGAAAATTATATTATAACCATCACTCGTAACATAGTGTCAATCATGAGTATATGCATATTTTTATTTCACTATGTATTATATTTATAATGGGAATTAACTATTATTATCTAACTACATCTCTATGATATATGTTTATTGATTTGAGGTGCCCTACTAGGTTTTTCTATAATCAAAACTTCATGGGATGTACCCACACATGTCATGAATTATGTATATGAACATATGATTTATGATAATATTAGTGGAATCATAATATATGGAACATAGTTTTGGAAATATATAATATGGTTTGTACGAGGATCCACAGTTAATAGTAGTCCCATCATTCTAAGAAGGATAGAGTCAACATTAGGTTTCTTTGGGATACTATTTGGAAACATCATCTTTCATAGATAATTATGTCATACATTGATTATGAGATGGATTTTATGCATGACATGGTATCAATTTTTTTTTAATATTCAATATTTTATACGCTAGGAGATTAGTTTGATTGTAAAGGCATGTTAGGTTAATGCCTCCATGTGGGTTATATTTCAACTTCATTCTAGTCTTTATCTCATATCTTATTTGCGGCGGGCTTGGGATAGTCACACTCTTCTTTTCACTATGTAAGAAGGACCTAATGGGTCAGTAATTGATAATCATTTTTTGATATATTACATCCTTGATGAGATTTTTTATCTTCTATGATGAGTAGTTTCATGTTTTTCAATGATTGAATTAGACATAAGAAACTCATGTCTGTTGTATTTTATCTCTCATAGGGCATGTTTGTCTTTGTGGATGATATGAATTTTATGAACTCATAAATTATTTTAATGGCATATGATATATTGATTGACATGGTTAGCCTTCTCTATGAATGAATAAAATTATTGGTTTACTAAATTATATTGATATATTTTATGTCAATTATACATTCAATGTTATGGAGTATGAGATTATATAGTAGTTAATATGATTTATATGATACATCTTTTGGGAGAAATTTTCTTATGGAGACATGATTATGCTGGATAAGGAGTTTTCCAAAACCCTTAATGGGATTTATATCACTAAATATATATATATATGACTTTAATTTAATACATATATTTAATAGAGATTTTACATTTATTGCCAATTATAAAAAAGTAATAAAGTTAATATATTAAGAACTCATTAAAATTATTTTTTAATGAGTATGTTCCAAAAGAAGAGAGTTTGATAAAAATAACTACAAAGGATTTTGAATGTATTTACAAAGAGTAACAATGTTTTTAATAATTTCCTTATAGGAATTTAGTATAAATGTGATACTAAATGATATGCATTAAAATTGGGAATAATGTTCCCCCATTCTATGGTATCATCAATGGTGTGTCTGTATGTCAGTCTTGGTCAATAGTAATTTATCCTTTAAAATTATTTCTTCATGTATGTCATCCTTACATCTACAATGTAATGTTATAATTGATTTTCACAAGAAATAAATTATATAAAAAATATTGACATGTAATTTGAATATTTTAGATAAGTTGCAATGATGTTTTAATTGGAATAAATATATATTGATACATTTAAGATGGATTACATGTTTTATTAAACGTAATATAATGATGTTGGGAATATAATGATATATAATATTTTGGGTCAGCTACACCATTGTTTCTATACAACATTGAAAAACATATCATCATTCTTGGTACTCAATTCGTCACTCACTACAAAGGATATTAAATTAATGTATTCTAAAATTATAATAATAATTATTGATAAATATTAAATCAAATGGACTATTAAATGGAATAATACATGTTGTGTAATTTTGAATAAATATTTCCCTTAATAACTATGTAATATTATGTTATATTGGGGATTACTATGATTTATTATTGTGATGTATGGGGTCATATAAAATTGAATAAACTATAAATAAAATAATGTTGAATATAAAAAAAATATACATATTATGGAAGAAAATGTATTGAAGGATATAGTTCTCAGGGGTCTAATATATTTCAAAATCCTTGTGATTATCGAACAAGTGAAATTAGAAACATCACTTTATTATTTAATTGAAATTATATTCATTACTAAGGAAGTAAATTCTTTTATGATATAAACCAACCATATTGGAAAAATAAATAGAACATTACATCATATAATTTTTAGAAAATTGTTATAAGTATTTTACTCGATCCATAACTGAACTGATATATTCTTATAATGAAATAAAAAAATTTTCATATGTAGTTTGGGATAAGAATAGAATTAATATGAGAAAGAAAAAATACACTAGGATTTATTATGGTGGGTCATCACCTCTAATGACAACCAATATGAATAAATAAAAGAATATTAATAGTGTTGTATACGGAATTTTTTCTTTATAAATCACATTCCATTAAAAATTTAATTATGTTGTAAAATAAGTTTTGATAATGTTAAACTATGAAAACAATTTTATGTTATGTGAGTGTGAGTTGACATAATATATTTATAATAATTAATCATTTATAGATGGTACATAATGTAAAAAATTAATCAATGTGAAGGAAATGTTTTTGCGAGTGATAAATATTACTTGATACAATGTTGGGGGACATAAATTAAATTATATCATGTAATAAACATGGAAATTATTTTTGCCTATAAAAAAATAAGGGAATATCATATAGAATCAAATATTTTCAAATAACTAATGAAAAATGCATGTAAAATATATTATATGTTATGGACTTAATATAGATTCATAATATGTAGTGATATATGGATATGAGAAGTGGTTTTTCATGAGATTAAAAATGGTAAGAAATTTTTTATGATGACATGGCCATTATAATGTGTGAAAATATAGAATTTATATTTCAAATTAATGTATCATAATGTTGATATATTTTATATAGGTATTTATTAAATTAATAAAAATGCACTGCATGGTTATTTGGAATTTATTAATTTATGTAGCTAAATAAAATCTTGGAATAAAATTGGAATCAAGAAAACTTATCATAATATTTTGATATGGTAGGGAATACTTTTTTATAAGATGAAATGATTTTTGAATTCCATTTTTAGTTATATTTTTATATCAAGATATATAATAATGGTTCCAATTAATGACTAGATTTTTTAAGAATTAGATGTATTATATATGACTTGTTATGGTAAAAAATAATAAAACTAGTTCAATCAAATCCTTGGTAAGATATTAAATTTAACAACAATTTTATAATTAATACACATTAAATTAAAACTATAATAGATCCAATCATAAGTTTTCTATATAATAATAATTTATTTCGTTTTCTCTAATTATAAAGCCCATGTTAAACCAACTTAATGTATTAATGATATATAATTTCGGTTAAAATGATTCTCTTGCACATTTTGCAATATTGAAAAGTCAATTGAATAACTTGAATGAATTTGATACACAAAATCCAACACATTACAACAATAATTATGTAATAAAATTAATAGAAAAATATTTAAATTGGTAATTTTATATTGATTAAATGATAATAGAGAGGAAAACAAAAAATAAATTTCATATCTGTGGGAATTCATTAGAAATGGTTAAACCTCACCGGAATGATTTTTTGATTTTCTATAAAATCATTAATTTAAATATGTTTTCATGTTATAAAAGTTTTATGAGACTCATATAACTATCTTTAGTATATTATTTTTATCTTATGAGTTATAGAATAAATTCCCACAAAATTATTAATACTTGAGAATTTATATAATTACCAATAGTAATTCTTAGATATAAAGTCATGAATGGATCATTTAATTTCCATTAGGCATGGTTTTTCATGGTGCATTATTTGTATAGATTTTTTTAAAAATCATACACTAAAATAAATGTTTCTTGTATCTCAAAAAATAAATGAAAAAATACTATCGAGTTGGTAAACATGTTCTTAAAACTGTTAATCTACAAAATATTATACTTTAAGGATCTGAATCACATAAAAATAGAATATTCTTCCTTGATAAAATTATTCCAATAAAAACACACATAATAAAACATTTGAGGAAAATAAAAATAAAATTAAATAGCATATCTACAATTTTATCGTTATAAACAAATTGAAAAACTTATGAATTATTTGGGTACATCAAAATCCAATAGAATAAAATTTTTATTTCCTTCAATCATGATTAAAACATAATGTCAGATTTCATATATAATAAATTAATATTAGTTTTAGTAAATAAAAAATCATGGAAATATATACAAACATCCTTAAAAGATAATATATAAGGTAAACCATGAGTGTCGATCCATACATAATTTCCCAATTTTTTATCGGAGAGTAAATATCTATTTAGAAAAAATGTAAAACATATTCTCAAAAAATAATGTCCACTATTCATATAAAACACCTTATACACATGGATAATATCAAAAAAGGATTATTTATACCCCAAATAAAACATAGAACTTCTATAGGTAACACAATATCATTTAGTATCAATATTGAATTATAATTGAGATTGATATTCATATTAAATATTTTATGATATTTTTAATAAATTAAATGATATGAGATATGACCATGAATTTTTTTTATATTATTTAAATTTCTCTTACTGATGCATTATTAATGAAAATGACGAGATCATGAAATTCAGATAATGTAGTAGCCATCAATGTAAAATAAAAAAATCCCAAGAATCAATTACCCAAATTATAAATATACAATTTCAACATTACATTCTTCGAAAAATTTAAAATACAACATTATAGTTACATATATAAAAAAACATTTCTTATTAATTTTTGATGAGAAGTATTTGTAATCTCCTAGGTAAACTAACTAAAATGTATGGATTATCAAACCATGTATATTAAAATTATCAAGATAATCCACCCAATAAATTTTTATATTTAAATAATATTCATGTTTATAAATTATAACAATAAGTTAAATAATTTTTATAAAAAACATCCAAGCATATCTCATGATGAATATATTATTGATTTATGGTAAGTATATGAATCTCTAAAAAAACATAAAACCAATCAAAATTTCATTTTTTTAATTTAATGATGGTTACATATATGAAATATATAGACTCTAATTATATTCACATTATTCAAAAATGAAATGGAAATTCGATAATAAAACAATAATACTACCCTCATGGTAGATCCTGCTAAAAATAATAATAAATAAATCCATGTCCACATCTATTTCATTTAATCCAATATAGATCCAAACATATCAATGAAACCAAAACAACAAATGAAAAATATGAAATTATATTAAAGATACATGAATATATAATAACATCAATTTTTCCTTACTGAACATAGACAAAATTTCAATTTATGGATTTTAAATACCTCTATTTGGGTAAATGTTATATTTATCCAAGAATAAGAAATATATATTAAAAGAAATGGATATAGAATATTTAGTTTACCAATTGGTAGTTATAGCATATGAATGAATGAATTTTAGAGCTTTAAAAATAAAATATTAAAAATATTATCATTTTTTAAACACATATGTGGGAGTTTTTGACAAAACAATTAATTAAATTGATTACAATCATAGATAATATGACTAATAAAATAATAAAGTAAAAAATATTATGTTTATACTATGTATGAAATTATTTTGTTTGAATTCAAAATAATGGTCGTCTTCTACCATAAAAGGATAAATTAAATAATTTAATTATTTAAGTAGTTGTTTTATAGGAATGTGAACCCTAATACAACATATTAATAATACTCTTTATGAATAATGACAATGGTTTGAATTGATTTTTCTAAAATACCCTATTGAGGCTAGTAGGGAGGATTTTATATCACGGTAGTTGTGATAGATCAAAGAGTGGGATTCGATATGTGGTAATGTTGATGAACATATTTGATTGTGGATGATATATTATTATATGGTCATGAAAATAAATATAATTTTAAATGAATCACCATCATGGTAGGACATTTTCAGTAATTATTAATTTTTCTTTTTTATCATTTATATTATAGATTAGTTCATTATAATCTCATCTGGATTGGACCATCATAATGCCCATTTATTTTCTCTTTATATATCGTTATTATCAATTTGATATTTTTCATTCATTGAACTCATATTTGATCCTATTTATTATTCTTTTAATATAATATCATCAATGACTAAAGTGAATACTATAATCATATGATCTTTAATTTTAGTGTTTTATAGTTATCTACTACTGTTCTTCACTTTCATCATTAGATTACTATTTGCTGATGATTCAACCATGGATACATGTTGAACCAATTTGAAATCCCAAATTTCAAGTTAATTTTCAACTATAAGTAGAGATTATTATGGATATAGGATTGATTTTTGATGATGAATTTTAAGAGGAAGAAATTTTTTAGAATTTGAATATTTTTATCTTATATATATATATGAAAAATAAGAATTGTGAATTCATTTTTCAAATGAACAATGGATATAATCTAACTTTCATTGGAGCTATATTGATGGTCAGTGTAGTGTAAAATTATTAAAATAATATTTTTGGTTAAATTAATGTTATAATTGAAAATGTTTTGTAATGAACTACAATTTTAAAAATTAAATTTCTTATTGATAAAATAAATTCTTTATGAAGTGATGTAGTTATAGATCACACCTTCATTATATATCTTTTTCACTTTGGGAAATTAATGAATATACTCTTCTTCATTTTTGTGTTTATAAGATAGTTATAAATCATTAAAAAATTTCAAATATCCATTATATAGTGACAATTACAACTATTAAATAATAATGTTCTTAAAAAATATATTTGGAATAAAAGGATGAAGTGATGTTCTATACCAGTAGAATCATACTGTACGAATACCATTTGCGAGAGTCTTTGAAGGAGATGGAATAAATGGGCACCCATGAACAATCAAAAGTCGAGATTCAAAAAAATGAACTTTGATGAAACCATTTATGGGAGATGATAAATATTATAGTTATAATTTCCAGAACTATGTTTGTAGAAACTATGACACCATGAGAATTTGTGAAATATTTTTTTCCTAATTAATTTAATATTTTTCATATTTATCATTTCACACAATAATGAATTTAGATTTTCTATATATAAAATCACTATGTTATGCTTGTGTTATAGAAGAAAATAATTTAACATTTAAATAAATTCAACACTTAGATCATATTTCGGTGCATGGGAAACATTTTCCATCCTGTATTATACTCATTACATAGTCCCTTCGACCGATTGAGCCACTTTTAAGGTCAACTTTTACCAAACTACAATATAGAATTAATATGACTATTAAAAAAATATTATATATACCACCTAGCCGTTAGAATGGAAGTTACAAATATGATTCGGTATATTTGGAATATATGATTTACACATGAATTATTTTTTTATAAATTATGTTAAGTGAACCAAATAAATAATTTAAAATAAAGAAATTACATTTTTATGAAAACTATTGTTCTATGTACAAAAAAATAATTTCATATCAACAAATTAAAAAATAATTTTGAGTATTGTTTTCAATAGAATTTATACAATATACATTCAATAATTATTTTTTATCATCATATGATATATTTTATAGGTATAATATAATAATAAATCTAATATTATTAATAGAAATATATATTTTTCAAGACTATAATTTTATAGAATTTTAATAGAGAACCCATATTAAATCTAATTTTTACAGATTGATAAATTTTTCGAATAAATAATTTTTTTATTTTTTATTTTAAAATATAATTTAAATTAATTTTTTTATGTCTTTGATTAAATTTATATTTTGATGAATAGTGAATAATACTGAATTTTATTTCAAAATGGAATTTTTGTCCAATTTATTTATATAATAATAAAATATTTTTAATATGGTTATTGGTATAATTAAATTAGATTTATGTTAATTAAATCAATGAAGTTAATTGAAATAAATTTCACATTATCTTTAGATATATAAATTTAGCGAACTTTGGAACATTTTTACTTTAAAAACCATCTTTGTCGTATATCTTCGGGATTAACATCTATTTAATTTTTTCCTTTTATCGAACTATAATTTTGAAAATTGGATAATATATTTAGAATCAGCACAATTTATTACATCTAATAATTTCAAAGTTAGTTTTTACCAAAAATATTAGTTAATGTAATTAAATTTAATTACGGTGATTAAGGTAGAAATAATATTACTTACTCATTAAACATTAATATTAAGAGGCCAAATACCATAAAGACATTCAAAAAGTCCATTTCATTCTCAAATTACAACCATTAAACCTATTTAATATATTTTTTCTCATTATTTTTATTCCAATTATGTAAGGGATGCCTCTCAATAATGTTTACCTTTTTATATTTACAAGAATTCCACTCCTCCTCCATTATAAATGGGTACCCACTCCCTAACATCCAAACACCTAAAAAGAAACATTTTATCAACAAAAACCTATCAAAATATCCTCCAAGAATCAAAAAATTAGAACTAGAATCCATCAATTAGGAAACAATCCAACTAAGGAAGCCCTTTTGCACCAAACTAGGTGGTGTTACCCAATGAAGAGGTAAAAAAAATCCCCATGATATTTTTTTTTTCATTATCCACTACATCAAATAATCTTTTTAAATGATCATATAATATCCTCAATATAATAAATATAATAATATGTTTTATTATATGTGTTTTACCTACTCTTACACTCAAATACATCTAATGGTTAACGAACTTACATTACTTGTGTAGGGTGAACTACCACAAAATCAAATGATATTTATTGTTTTCTTATTACCACATCTCATGCCAGAGAATTATGATGAAAAATATATTTTTATAATATATATATTTCTTAATTTAAAAGTAATTTAGTATTCATTAATTATTATATACCATGTACCTTTAGGCTTTCCATTTTTTTAAATACGATAACATCATTTGTGGAAGTGTGGAGTATCACCTTCTCAATGTGATGTGATTCATTCACACAAAACATAGAATGTATCATTTATGTTTTTAGTAAAAATATATGATATATATTACATAGTAATTATTCTAGAATGATATTATATATATCTACATATATTTCATTTAAATTATTTCTTTCAATGTGAAAATATTACGAAATCATCGTTCTTGTGTACTTATGACCTTCCATCTACATGAATAGTTCATTCAACATTATATTTAAATATTTTATAGATTATTATATATATGTATATACTGAATAAATAAGATATTTATATCTTGTTATTCATTATAAAAATAAATAATTAATGGTATTAGTAAGAAGATAAAAAATAAAAGGTCAAATTATGTATGAAAAACGTAACAGATATTACCAAAAGAATATCAACAACAAGGAATTTATAATAAATGGATAATATAAAGTCATAAAAAAATTATACATGGTTTTTGATATAATAATATAGTTCTTTAATAGTTTTATATAATTATGAATTTATTAAACAAGATTTTTTTATGAGTATGAAATGTGTGAAGACATAGGGTAAGTGTTTTTCTCATCTCACTTTAATATCCATGAGATTTATGCATTAATCAATTATCGTGTCATCTGTGTGGTGTATAAAATGAATATGAATATAGTCTATGCTTAATAAAAATTAATTTATGTCTATTTAAAAGTCCATTTTATAACCACAATTTCTTGAGGTTTTACCATTTGAATGCTGAAAAATTAGTCAGATAGTTTTTTCTCAACATGCCTTCTTTATGAGAAATGATTCTTATTCACCTATATTCTTTTGAGATTTGTATATACAGTAATTTGAAATTTTTTATCATTAATATTATTCATTTAAATATCTATTAGGCTTATGTTAATTTCATTTTTTACATTGGTATTTTTATTTAATATGGATATGTGGTAAGAGTTTATTGAATCAATCCCATTGTTTATGGGGTTTTTTATGATTATTATTTCTTTGACGAACTCTTATAATCCATATCTAATGAAAAATAATTAATTTTATTCTCTATTCGTTATTTATGATTTTCTCTTGTATTGTTACTATTTTACACTCTTTTTACCTTAAGATAATTAATAAAATAATTTTTGAGTAAATCATATATCATTTCAATTTTTACTTAAAAATGTCTTTATTTCAAAAAACCTTGTTTTCATTAATGATTTAAAAAATGATTTTCTAACTTACATGTAAATATAATTTTAAATGATTTTTTATTTTGAAATTTTCCAATATATGTTTTCAAATTATTTTCCATGAAATAATCACCAAAAATGTAATTAGGCATTCTTTTCAATGAAATGGTTTTCAATGTTTTTTCCAGATTCCTTTTCAAGCAATTGGTTTTCTAAAATTATTTCAATCATAATTTATATGTTTTCGAATAAAATTATTTCAAAATGTTTTCAAACATTATTTATATGTTCTTAATTTATATTCAATGTAATTGGTTTCAAAATTTTCTTCATGATTCTTATCGAAATAAATATGTTTTAAATATGTCTTCTATATTCATTTTCAATGAAATTGTTTTCAAAAATTATTTAAATCTTTTTTATATGTTTTAAATTAAAAGAATTTCAAAATTATGTCATCATTATTTAATGTGTTTTCTTGGAATAAGTTTTTATGTTGTTTGGAATATTATATTTCATGTTTTCAATTAAAATTGTTTTTAAAATATTTTTAATGATTATTTATATGAATTAAAATAAAAGGGTTTTCAAAAATATTTTCAAATATTGTTTATGATTTTTTTAATGCTTATATTAAAGAACTATTTTTTTCCAAAAGTTTTAAATTTTAAAAATTACTTTTCAAATAAAAAATGAAATATTTCACACGAAATGTTTTAATGGATTGTTAAAAATTATTCCTTATATAATATGATTCCTCTTGGTGGTATTCATGAATTTATTTGAAAATTATTCAAAGGTTCTAGTCAGGTTATTTCTCATAGTGGAATATGTTTCACTGGAATGATTTTCTTCGAACCTATTTCTTTTTTAAAAGTCATATATTTAGGAAACCTATTTATCATTAATCATATATATTCCTATGAAGGTCTATTATTTTTATGAGTTATGCTTTGATGAAATGATTATGAAAATTGTCTCATAACCACAAGTGATGATATGATTACATGTTTATGATGCATTTTCCATATCATGGGCTATAATATGATGAATATTTTTGATCTATTGTCACAAATAAGTTTTTATTTGTTTATAAGATTAGTGAGACCTATATATCCCTTTAATTAATTTGGTAATTAATTTTATCTCATGAGATATACATGTTTAGAACCGGGAGTGAACTCAGTTTAGTGAAGGAATTTGTCAACTAAGATGGTCTTGGGAGTGAATCTTGACCTCTAAGATGCTATTGGAAGTCAACCATAATTAGAAATATTGTTTGGTGAGTGAAAACATACTAATAGGATGAAATTTAAAGCGATTGCTCAAATAGCAGTGAAATCATTTCTTAAATTACATGTCCTCCACAAATTTATTATCATATTCTTATGTTATTCCGCCATGGATTATTATAAATATTCTATTATGATTTATCTCTTATGAACTTATAATCATTATGATTTGACTCATGTATATGATCTATGATATGTGTGGTATGTTCTTTAAATGTTATTCTCATGTTCACATGCCTTTATTCCTATGATATGCTTATAAATCTCGTTTGTTTACCCTTAATGAGAATCTGATCGCACAAATTTCTCATCCTTACATTCATCAAGTTATGAATAAACGGATTAAGTTGAATTACTAAGGGAGAGATCATTGTGGTAAATACTAAATATATTTGAACAATTTATTTGATTTTGTTACTTATTTCAAAATACAACAAAGTATTGCAATCCTCATGCATGTACTTTGGTAATGTTTAAAATACTCATATAAAATGTTGAAATATCAATGAATGTTAAGCCTATATCATTACAGAATCTACATAAAAACTATTACCATTGAACAAAATGACCTAAGGGAAACAATTGGTGTAATACGGGATTCTGTATCTAGACCCGTACAATATTAATTTTTATGTGATATTATTTATAAAATAATGGTTATATATATTCTGTTTTTATTATTACTCTCTATATAAATGATTTTATAATGAGTATTTTTTTTGGATATTGATACAGAGAAAAAAAGTGTATTGTGTTAAATATGTAGTTTTAATTAAAACAAATAGTTTGATAAATCCATGATATTTTAAATAAAAATTATTTTCATTAAGTAGTCATGAAAAATATAATTTATTTAAAAATGTATACTATTAAAATTTAATGATATCCATTGAAATTTTATTGAGGTTCATAAAATTAAGAGTATCTTGGAAAATAGAATTTTTAATATATAATGTTTTTAATTATGTGTATAAAGTATTATTATTTATTATTTTTTGATGAAATGTATTTTTTATATTAGCATATCAAAATCTATCATTGATGATTGTTTTATAATATTAAGAGATAGTTGAATATTTTGTAAAAAATTTAATACGACATAAATATAAAATATGAATTATGACATAATTATTTCCCAAGGCTGATGTAATGAATAATAAAAAATAAACAATAAAAAATATATTTACTTTTAAAATAGATTATTTTTTAAGTTATTTGATTGATTTTACAAACCTAAAATGAATTCACTAAAACCAATATCAATTTTATTAAAAAAATCACTGACCTGAATCATTTCAACATCATGAATAATTTATTTTAATGTCCTTAATTATGTAATAAAAAAATATTTTAATACTCCTAAAAATATTAGAAATCATTATAAAAATCATGGGATGGTTTGTTGTCACGAACCAAATCTGGTTGCCGCCAAAATCGACACCAAACACCGCCCGTGACAAGGCCCTAAGGGCGTTCCTGATCCCCATGGGCTGGCACAAGTGCCCGGGTATCATAAAATGATAATTGGGAACGATTTACCCGATTTTATAAACATTAAACAACAAAAAATCTCAATAAAACAAATCTGGATTTTTCAACTAAAACCATCTTTTACAAAATTTCAGAACTGAATTACATAAGTTAAAACTACATTTAAAGACCATTACAATGGTTAAAAAAACAAATAAAGATAGCCCAAGAACCCTTTTGTCAAGGGGCACCACCCTTATGCTATCTCCACAAGACTTCACTACCAAGGACCTGCTAGAAACCCGAACCACTGGAACAAAAAAACTGTACCCAACCAGCGACAACAAAAATAACCAAGTCTACTTACACCCAAGGGTGTAAGTAGGGTGTGAGCCAAAGCCCAATAGGATACCACCACTAATAGATTCCATGTGATAAAAATTTAATGGCGAAAAGCATGCAAGTTTTCAAAGACATGAGATGCTAGTTAAAATTTCTAAAAGATGCAACATTAAATAAAAACAGTTTTTAGGTGGGCTAATTTAAAGAATAAAAACATTTAAAATAAATACCATAGCCACTAAATTTTCCAGCCTCTCATACCGTATACCGAAGGTAATAACAAAGTATCCAGTGAGCACAAGCAATGAGAAATAACCCCTTGGCACTAGCCAGCTATAGGTCCCAGGTACCTCGTATCTCGGTGAGAGTAACCATCACAAATATCCATTCTCGTGCACGAGCCACTAGTAGGGAAAATACCCATAACCTAGTGGTCCCCAATAATCATCATCATAGTTTAGTTAGAGTTTTAAGCATCAATCTTGCTAAGTGAAACTGAGGACAAACCTCACAGATTCACTAGCATACTAGTACACGTCCACCCACCAAGATACCCGGGTTTTTCCTTTGTGCTCAAACAAGTTCAACAAGTCAAGATATATACATTGAACATGAAAATATCATTTCCATATCAAAAATTCACCAAACAGCCCACATGTATACCACACAAGTCACAAAAGTACACTTTTAATTCAAATTGATTTTCAAATCCAACTCATACAAAAATAGCCCACAACACTCTTCACATTATATGGAAACTTCCACAAATCCTTTAGATCATTTTTATAAACCATTCCAAGACATTATAACTCACATAACATCCCACTCAAATAACATATAATACCACTTTCATCAACAAAATTCAATTTTCACAACACACTCACACAAAACAGCCCACAACCATGTTTTGCAGCTCTCTTCCCATTTTCTAAAACATTTCTGCACTTTATAAAACATTTTAAACAAAATATTTGAAATCTTAAATAACCACCATAACTTTCAAAAACTCATATTAGGTGATCACACCCCCCAAACAGTACATATACACTCTTTTATCCACTTTTTTTTTTAAAAACAAAATATTCACAATTTTCAAAAAAACAACTTACAGGGTGTAACTATGTCTTGCACACAAAACCCATTAAAAAACCCCCATTTAAGACCAAAACCATACCAATTCATATCAAAAGTAGAATTGGAAGTCCTAGATACATTTATAAAAACACATTCAAGTGTTATAAAATAACCTTGAATAATACCACAAAAGATACAAATGAAAACACACATTTTCCTAAAATGACCTCAAGAAGTATAACAATGTTTTACACATCAAACCTATTCAAAACCCTTATTTTTAGAACCACATGACACTATTAAATTATCAAACCAGAATTGGCAGGAAAAACAAGATTTAATGAACCAATTTCATAAGTTATAATCCACACCCAAATAAAACCCCATGAGTTACACATGAAAACACCCAATTTCATGTTAAAAAGCGACTATAAAATTTAACACAGAACCAAATCAATCATAAATAGTTTTCGAACCCCCCCAACATATTAGGAATATGAAAAATGGTTAAATATAGCAAGCTAACTCATCACTAATTGTTTACACATGGAACCACCTACCTTTTGAGTCAAAACGCTTGAATCTTGGTGAGAAACCTCAACCGCACCTCCGCCGCACCACAAGGATGTGAAAACAAACCCTAAACCCTAATATTTCACCCAAAATACCCCAAATAAAAACCTAGGTATGAACCCTAATATCTGGACACTCTATAAACTTATGAAAGTGGGAGGAAACCCTAAAGAGAAGGAAGGAATTGAAGAGAGAAACACATACCCAAAATAATCTTGAAGAAAATGACTCAAAATCCACCAGAATCTGAATTTGAAAATGTCCACAAATTCATGGGATGTTCGAATAGGGATTATGAGATCATATAGGAACTGGAATGGGAGAAAAATAGTAATAACTGAGAGAGTTATGATGTAAATAACTTACCTCCTAAAATATGCCCGATTTTTGAAACCCTAATAATTGCAGCACTCCATCGCGATGCAAACGAGCTCCAAAGAGGGGGAAAATGAATGGGAGCGCGCCTGTCCTCCTTAGGGTATAGGGGGAGTTGGAATCACCATCAAATTCATTATAATGAATAAGATATTAAAATATTAAAAAAACAATTTAAAACTGGAAAATGGGATTTCGGGTTGGCCCAATTTTCAAATAAAACCCCAAATCCCCTATGATTATGGATTTATAAAGGCTAAAAATTTAACTTTGGTGTTAATATATCAGGGTAGGACATTTAGGAGTTTGAGAAACTGAAAAATATTAAAAAATTAAAAAGTTATAAAAGAAACAAAAATTTATTTTGAAATCTGGAATTGGGCTCACGGTTTGGCCCAATTCTTGAAAACTCACATATTCTCCATAAAACTTTTGGAAACCCCCAAAACAAAACATGAATGGAAAATAAATTAAAAATAACTTTAAAATAATTTATGTATGTGACAATTCTCCCCACCTTGAAAACTTTCCGCCCTGGAAAGTCACAGCAAGGTTAAAGTAACAACCAAACCCCACTGAGAAACCAATAGGTACTCCCTTGCAAGGTTTCACTCCCAGAGGCCAAAACACCTCCAGTGATCAATTAAGGAAGGATTAATCTCACATCCAAAACTTACACCACATTCCTGAAATGATCAATAACATTCATAATTTATCCCAAAATAAAACTCTTCAAACACTATCTGAACAAGACTCAAGCAATTCATCCAAACGAACAACAACTTTGAACAAGGTTACACTTACCTTACTTTAACTAAACCATTGAGCACTCTCTAGTCCCAAAGTTTAGTCAAGGAAGATGTTGGTAGCTAGATATCTCCGAACGAGACTATCTACACCAAGCCAAAACCATAGATAGATCTATGTTACTCGTACGGGGGGACACTAATATGCTCCCCACTATAAGAGACAACCAATATTTTTTTTCGAGAAAGAATCAGGACACTAATAGGGGAGGCCTAAACGGACTCCCTAGTACCTAAGGTAGACTTCCATTCAAAATTTCCTAAGGAACATATATGATAATCATAGTGGTTCTCCCCCCACCATATGAACCAACCATCTTAATCGACCATCATACGTCGGCACAGAAAGACCCAAACATTTCAAGATTTGGGAAGGTCGCACAGTTAATCTGCACAGTTTTTGAAACCGTGAACTAACTGTGCTGATCAATCTTCCTGCATGGCTTCCAGGCACATAGTCTCTCTTAATCGTTCACAAACCATGTGCTCAGCATGTCTAGCCAAATTTCCAACCATTCTCCAAAGACTCAATGGAAACCAAAGGGGGAGGGAATGACATTAGGCGATGACATAGGTACAAGGCCCACCACCTATTTCCACCGAACGAGAACAAAAAAGGGAATATTATGACACCATAGGTTTAAACACTTCCTATCTTTCACACCGAGGATATGAAATTTTACAAGGGTTTAAATGACCCTGTGATTTCCCCTAACTACGAGCCAGCTTCTCTCAGAGACCTATGGTTGGAGCTAAAATTATTGAAGCATCTTCGGCCTCGCAGTTAGTCTTCGGAAACCCACTAAATGAGAATTATTATTTCGGTGCCACCAACAACTACACCACAACCCAAGATAAGTTTTCCAAACATAACAAATTCCATACTCACTTTACCCTATCCCAATATTTCACTGAAATAAGGGCTAAGAAGATTCACACACATCACACCTTGTTTCTTCAGGTGAGAAACAAAAGAAGTAAAGAACAACTACACTCAACTTCCTCTAAAATGGAATATTTTGATGTTTTTTTCAAGGGATACATTCACCCAACACAACAGGGGCTCTCGGAGGATTTCACGACTTTCACCGATATGGTCAATCGAGCACATGACATCATAAGGCATCACCGAACATGGCCATTGTGACTGATATAAACAATACATGGAGAGGGACCTTATACAACATCCCCAAACAACAAACAATTCTAGAAAGTGGCCACAATATCCTATCGTGACCATATTTCTCACACTGGTGGTTTAACATGAACTCATGCTTCAAAGAAACTTTGAAGAACCCCAAAGGCCCTCTTAGACACCATCAAGACACTCATCCAAAATAAATACCCTAGACCACATCCACCTTCGACGAATTAGGAAACATAAGAAACTATGGTCTCTTTCACCCATCCACAAGCACTCTCCAATTACAAGAGGATCTAAAAATCAAATAAAGGAATGGGTGTAGACTTAATCTAAAAATCTCAAGAAAAAAAATATTCCTTATATTGATCAACTGGAGGGTCTTCAAACGACAAAACAGTCCGGGTTTCACTTCAGTTGTGCAATAACCTTTAATGGGGGTGTACCTTATCCAACGATTGAACCCAAGGACCCAACCAAGATGGTCCATTAGTCAAGATATACCACAATCCAGATCTAAACACATGAAGGGAACCATCATAAATGCGTCCCAAAACATTTTTCAAAAGAGACCACTAACTGTCCCTATAACACAACTTACTGACCAAACCCAAACCCAAAACACAGTTCTAACGAGAGGGGTTCTTGGAATCAAAACGTCCCACAACATCAACATTTTCCAAAAATACATAATATAAACCATTCCAAACAATTCATTAAGTATTCATGTTTTTCTTTAAAAACATTTCTTTGAAAACAAATGGTTCAACGGTTAGCGCATCCACCAATGGTACCCCATGGGCCTTACACATGCATGTTTCAGTGCCACACCGGGCACCCTCCTCATATCCATCTCGACACTCATCTAGTCATGTCATCAACCATCCATCTTCCCATATAACCCCATGTATGTGGTTTCTCATGAAAATACCAAAGGTTGAAACAATTTTTTTGCCACTTTTCAAAACCAAAACGGTCAACCAACGCATCCTTTTTTCTCAAAACCGCTAACCACGAGATCAAAATCCCAACTCACATATTTAAAAAATTTTAGAAAGTCAAAACCATTTAAAAAATAACTCACTTTCAAGATATTCACATCAATTTCAAAACATCTCATCCCATTAAAACACACTCTGATTGTTTAGAAAACTCTATTGGAAACACTTTTCAAAACCAACTTCAATATAGTTCTTGCTTTCAAAGAGGTGTAAGCACACCATTTTACATTTCAAAAAAATTCTGAAAATTCAGTTCTGCCATTTCATAAACCCAACAATTACCTCTTTATTTGAAAATCATTTCATAAAAACTTTACGCTTCTTAAAACCAAGTCACCTTAAAACCAAAGTGCCAAGATTTCAAAACTAAAGAACACCAAACAATGCGAGAGGAAACTAGTTTTAGTGGGTGACTTGGACATATGGTTGGCGGCCATATTCCAATCACTTCACTGTCACAGAGAGTGTTCTAGGGAATATCCCTGGCTCCACATGGCTTGCCAGACCCTATGAGCTCATTGAGACCATTAACCCAACTTTCTTTTCATTTCCCCTAATCATCATCAAACCAAGAAAACCCAAAGACATAGACAAATCCAAACATCCCCTGGCGACTTGAATCCTGAAATGAGGTGTGGTGATCAAGAACACTACCCATAACAATAATTCCATGTCCCAAAAATCATAAATCTAGACTATCTTGACTATTTCCCAGATGACATGACTCAAATGGAGCGAACTTCCTTTGATACCATATTGTCACGAACCAAATCTGGTCGCCACCAAAATCGACACCAAACCCAGCCCGTGACAAGGCCCGAAGGGCGTTCCCGATCCCCACGAGCTGGCACAAGTTCCCGGGTTTCATAAAATGATAATTGGGAATGATTTACCCGATTTTATAAACATTAAACAACAAAAAAACTCAATAAAACAAATCTGGATTTTTCAACTAAAACCAACTTTTACAAAATTTCAGAACTGAATTACATAAGTTAAAACTACATTTAAAGACCATTACAATGGTAAAAAATCAAGTAAGGACTTCCCAAGAACCCTTTTGTCAAGGGGCACCAACCTTATGCTATCTCCACAAGACTTCACTACCAAGGACCTACTAGAAACCCGAACCACTGGAACAAAAAAACTATACCCAACCTACGACAACAAAAATAACCAAGTTTACTTACACCCAAGGGTGTAAGTAGGGTGTGAGCCAAAGGCCAATAGGATACCACCACTAATAGATTCCATGTGATGAACATTTAATGGCGAAAAGAATGCAAGTTTTCAAAGACATGAGATGCTAGTTAAAATTTCTAAAAGATGCAACATTAAATAAAAACAGTTTTTAGGTGGGCTAATTTAAAGAATAAAAACATTTAAAATAAATACCATAGCCACTAAATTTTCCAGCTTCTCATACCATATACCGATGGTAATAACAAAGTATTCAGTGAGCACAAGCAATGAGAAATAACCCCAAGGCACTAGCTAGCTATGGGTCCCAGGTACCTCATATCTCGGTGAGAGTAACCATCACAAATATCCATTCTCGTGCACGAGCCACTAGTAGGGAACATACCCATAACCTAGTGGTACCCAATAATCATCATCATAGTTTAGTTAGAGTTGTAAGCGTCAATCTTGCTAAGTGAAACTGAGGCCAAACCTCATAGATTCACTAGCATACTAGTACACGTCCACCCACCTAGATACCCGAGTTTTCCCTTTGTGCTCAAACAAGTTCAACAAGTCAAGATATATACTTTGCACATGAAAATATCATTTCCATATCAAAAATTCACCAAACATCCCACATGTATACCACACATGTCACAAAAGTACACTTTTCCTTCAAATTGATTTTAAAATCCAACTCATACAAAAATAGCCCACAACACTCTTCACATTACATGGACACTTCCACAAATCCTTTAAACCATTTGTATAAACCATTCCAAGACCTTATAACTCACATAACAGACCACTCAAATAACATATAATACCACTTTCATCAACAAAATTCAATTTTCACAACACACTCACACAAAATAGCCCACAACCATGTTTTGCAGCTCTCTTCCCATTTTCTAAAACATTTCTGCACTTTATCAAACATTATAAAAAAAATATTTGAAATATTAAATAACCACCATACCTTTCAAAAACTCATATTAGGTGATCACACCCCCCAAACAGTACATATACACTCTTTTATCCACTTTTTTTAACAAAACAAAATATTCACAATTTTCAAAAAAACAACTCACGGGGTGTAACTATGTCTTGCACACAAAACCCATTTAAAAACCCCCATTTAAGACCAAAACCATACCAATTCATATCAAAAGTAGAATTTTCAGTCCTAGATACATTTATAAAAACACATTCATGTGTTATAAAATAACCTTGAATAATACCACAAAAGATACAAATGAAAACACACATTTTCCTAAAATGACCTCAAGAAGTATAACAATGTTTTACACATCAAACCTATTCAAAAACCTTCTTTTTAGAACCACATGACACTATTAAATTACCAAACCAGAATTGGCAGGCCAAACAAGATTTAATGAACCAATTTCATAAGTTATAATCCACACCCAAATAAAACCCCATGAGTTACACATGAAAACACCCAATTTCATGTTAAAAAGTGACTATAAAATTTAACACATAACCAAATCAATCATAAATAGTTTTCTCACCCCACCCAACATATGAGGAATATGAAAAATGGTTAAATACAGAAAGCTAACTCATCACTAATTGTTTACACATGGCACCACCTACCTTTTGAGACAAAACCCTTGAATCTTGGTGAGAAACCTCAACCGCACCTCCGCCGCACCACAAGGATGTGAAAACAAACCCTAAACCCTAATATTTCACCAAAAATACCCCAAATAAAACCCTAGGTATGAACCCTAATATCTGGACACTCTATAAATCTATGAAAGTGGGAGGAAACCCTAAAGAGAAGGAAGGAATTGAAGAGAGAAACACATACCCAAAATAACCTTGAAGAAAACGACTCAAAATCCACCAGAATCTGAATTTGAAAATGTCCAACAATTCATGGGATGTTCGAATAGGGATTATGAGATCATATAGGAACTGGAATGGGAGAAAAATAGTAATAATTGAGAGTGTTATGATGTAAATAACTTACCTCCTAAAATATGCCCGATTTTTGAAACCCTAAGAATTGCAGCACTCCATCGTGATGCAAACGAGCTCCAAAGAGGGGGAAAATGAATGGGAGCTCGCCTGGGCTCCTTAGGGTAGAGGGGGAGTTGGAATCACTGACAAATTCATTATAATGAATACGATATTAAAATATTAAAAAACAAAATTAAAATTGGAAAATGGGCTTTCAGGTTGGCCCAATTTTCAAATAAAAACCCAAATCCCCCATGATTATGGATTTATAAAGGCTCCAAATTTAACTTTGGTGTTAATATATCAAGGTAGGACATTTAGGAGTTGAAGAAACTGAAAAATATTAAAAAATGAAAAGGTTATAAAAGAAACAAAAATTTATTTTGAAATCTGGAATTGGGCTCATGGTTTGGCCCAATTCTTGAAAACTCACATATTCTCCATAAAACCTTTGGAAACCCCAAAAACAAAGCATGAATGGAAAATAAATTAAAAATAACTTTAAAATAAGTTATGTATGTGACAATTCTCCCCACCTTGAAAACTTTCCACCCCGGAAAGTCACAGCATGATTAAAGCAACAACCAAACCCCACTGAGAAACCAATAGGTACTCCCTTGTAAGGTTTCACCCCCAAAGGCCAAAACACCTCCAGTGATAAATTAAGGAAGGATTAATCTCACAACCAAAAAATGCACCACTTTCCTGTAAGGGTCAATAAAATTAATAATTTATCCCAAAATAAAACTCTTCAAACACTATCTGAACAAGACTCAAGCAATTCATCCAAACGAACAACAACTTTGAACAAGGTTACACTTACCTTACTTTAACTAAACCATTGAGCACTCTCTAGTCCCAACGTTTAGTCAAGGAAGATGTTGGTAGCTAGATATCTCCGAATGAGACTATCTACACCAAGCCAAAACCATAGATAAATCTATGTTACTCGTACGGGGGGACACTAATATGCTCCCCACTATAAGAGACAACCAATATTTTTTTTCGAGACATAATCAGGACACTAATAGGGGGAGGCCTGAACGGACTCCCTAGTACCTAAGGTAGACTTCCATTCGAAATTTCCTAAGGAACGTATATGATAATCATAGTGGTTCTCCCCCACCATATGAACCAACCATCTTAATCGGCCAGCATACGTCGGCACAGAAAGACCCAAACATTTCAAGATTTGGGAAGGTCGCATGGTTAGTCTGCACAGTTTTTGAAACCGTGAACTAACTGTGCTGATCAATCTTCCTGCATGGCTTCCAGGCACATAGTCTCTCTTAATCGTTCACAAACCATGTGCTCATCATGTCTAGCCAAATTTCCAACCATTCTCCAAAGACTCAATGGAATCCAAAGGGGGAGGCAATGACATTAGGCGATGACATAGGTACAAGGCCCACCACCTATTTCCACCGAACGAGAACAACAAAGGGAATATTATGACACCATAGGTTTAAACACTTCATATCTTTCACACCGAGGATATGAAATTTTAAAAGGGTTTAAATGACCCTGTGATTTCCCCTAACTACGTTCCAGCTTCTCTCTGAGACCTATGGTTGGAGCTAAAATTATTGAAGCATCTTCGGCCTCACAGTTAGTCTTCGGAAACCCACTAAAAGAGAATTATTCTTTCGGTTCCACCAAAAACTACACCACAACCCAAGATAAGTTTTCCAGACATAACAAATTCCATACTCACTTTACCCTATCCCAATATTTCACTGAAACAAGGGCTAAGAAGATTCACACACATCACACCTTGTTTCTTCAGGTGAGAAACAACAGAAGTAAAGAACACCTACAATCACCTTCCTCTAAAATGGAATATTTTGATGCTTTTTCCAAGGGAGACATTCACCCAACACAACAGGGGATCTCGGAGGATTTCACAACTTTCACCTATATGGTCAATCGAGCACATGACATCATAAGGCATCACCGAACATGGCCATTGTGACTGATATAAACAGTGCATGGAGAGGGACCATATACAACATCCCCAAACAACACACAATTCTAGAAAGTGGCCACAATATCCTATCGTGACCATATTTCTCACACTGGTGGTTTAACATGAACTCATGCTTCAAAGAAACATTGATGAACCCCAAAGGCCCTCATAGACACCATCAAGACACTCATCCAAAATAACAACCCTAGACCACATCCACCTTCGACGAATTAGGAAACATAAGAAACTATGGTCTCTTTCACCCATCCACAAGCACTCTCCCATTACAAGAGGATCTAAAAATCAAAGAAAGGAATGGGTGTAGACTCAATCTAAAAATCTCAAGAAAAAAAATATTCCTTATATTGATCAACTAGAGGGTCTTCAAACGGAAAAACAATCCGGGTTTCACTTCAGTTGTGCAATAACCTTTAATGGGGGTGTACCTTATCCAACGATTGAACCCAAGGACCCAACCAAGATGGTCCATTAGTCAAGATATACCACAAACCAGATCTAAACACATGATGGGAACCATCATAAATGCGTCCCAAAACATTTTTCAAAAGAGACCACTAACTGTCCCTATAACACAACTTACTGACCAAACCCAAACCCAAAACACAGTTCAAACAGGAGGGGTTCTTGGACTCAAAACATCCCACAACATCAACATTTTCCAAAAATACATAATATAAACCATTCCAAAAAATTCATTAGGTATTCATGTTTTTCTTTAAAAACATTTCTTTGAAAACAAATGGTTCAACGGTTAGCGCATCCACCAATGGTACCCCATGGGCCTTACACATGCATGTTTCAGTGCCACACTGGGAACCCTCCTCATATCCATCTCAACACTCATCGAGTCATGTCACCAACCATCCATCTTCCCATATAACCCCATGCATGTGGTTGCTCAAGAAAATACCAAAGGTTAAAACAAAAATATGTTCCACTTTTCAAAACCAAAAAGGTCAACCAACACATCCTTTTTTCTCAAAACCGCTAACCATGAGATCAAAATCCCAACTCACATCTTTAAAAAATTTCATAAAGTCACAACCATTTAGAAAATAACTCACTTTCAAGATATTCACATAAATTTCAAAACATCTCATCCCATTAAAACACACTCTGATTGTTTAGAAAACTCAATTGGAAACACTTTTCAAAACCAACTTCAATATAGTTCCTGCTTTCAAAGAGGTGTAAGCACACCATTTTACATTTCAAAAAAATTCTGAAAATTCAGTTCTGCCATTTCATAAACCCAACCATTCCCTCTTTATTTGAAAATCATTTCATAAAAACTTTACGCTTCTGAAAACCAAGTCACCTTAAAACCAAAGTGCCAAGATTTCAAAACTAAAGAACACCAGAAAATGCGAGAGGAAACTGGTTTCAGTGGGTGACTTGGAAATATGGTTGGAGGCCATATTCCAATCACTTCACTTTCACAGAGAGTGTTCTAGGGAATATCTCCGGCTCCACATGGCTTGCCAGACCCTACGAGCTCATTGAGACCATTAACCCAACTCTCTTTTCATTTCCCCTAATCATCATCAAACCAAGAAAACCCAAAGAAATAGAAAAATCCCAACTTCCCCTGGCGACTTGAATCCTGAAATGAGGTGTGGTGATCAAGAACACTACCCACAACAAGAATTCCATGTCCCCACAATCATAAATCTAGACTATCCTGACTATTTCCCAGATAACATGACTCAAATGGAGCGAACTTCCTTTGATACCATTTTGTCACGAACCAAATCTGGTCGCCGCCAAAATCGACACCAAACCCAGCACGTGAGAAGGCCCGAAGGGCGTTCCCGATCCCCACGGGCTGGCAGAAGTGCCCGGGTATCATAAAATGATAATTGGGAACGATTTACCCGATTTTATAAACATTAAACAACAAAAAAAACTAAATAAAACAAATCTGGATTTTTCAACTAAAACCATCTTTTACAAAATTTCAGAACTGAATTACATAAGATAAAACTACATTTAAAGACCATTACAAAGGTAAAAAAACAAATAAGGACAGCCCAAGAACCCTTTTGTCAAGTGGGAACACCCTTATGCTATCTCCACAAGACTTCACCACCAAGGAACTGCTAGAAACGCGAACCACTGGAACAAAAAAACTGTACCCAACCTGTGACAACAAAAATAACCAAGTGTACTTACACCCAAGGGTGTAAGTAGGTTGTGATGCAAATACCAATAGGATACCACCCCTAATATATTCCATGTGATAAACATTTAATGGTGAAAATCATGCAAGTTTTCAAAGACATGAGATGCTAGTTAAAATTTCTAAAAGATGCAACATTAAATAAAAACAGTTTTTAGGTGGGCTAATTTAAAGAATAAAAACATTTAAAATAAATACCATAGCCACTAAAATTTCCAGCCTCTCATACCGTATACCGACGGTAATAAAAAAGTATCCAGTGAGCACAAGCAATGGGAAATAACCCCTAGGCACTAGCTAGCTATGGGTCCCAGGTACCTCGTATCTCGGTGAGAGTAACCATCACAAATATCCATTCTCGTGCACGAGCCACTAGTAGGGAACATAACCATAACCTAGTGGTCCCCAATAATCATCATCATAGTTTATATAGAGATGTAAGCGTCAATCTTGCAAAGTGAAACTGAGGCCAAACCTCACAGATTCACTAGCATACTAGTACACGTCCACCCACCTAGATACCCGAGTTTTCCCTTTGTGCTCAAACAAGTTCAACAAGTCAAGATATATACTTTTCACATGAAAATATTATTTCCATATCAAAAATTCACCAAACAACCCACATGTATACCACACAAGTCAAAAAAGTACACTTTTCCTTCAAATTGATTTTAAAATCCAACTCATACAAAAATAGCCCACAACACTCTTCACATTACATGGACACTTCCACAAATCCTTTAAACCATTTGTATAAACCATTCCAAGACATTATAACTCACATAACAACCCACTAAAATAACATATAATACCACTTTCATCAACAAAATTCAATTTTCACAACACACTCACACAAAACAGCCCACAACCATGTTTTGCATCTCTCTTCCCATTTTCTAAAACATTTCTGCACTTTATCAAACATTCGAAAAAAAATATTTGAAATCTTAAATAACCACCATACCTTTCAAAAACTCAAATTAGGTGATCACAACCCCCAAACAGTACATATACACTCTTTTATCCACTTTTTTTTTAACAAAACAAAATATTCACAATTTTCAAAAAAACAACTCACGGGGTGTAACTATGTCTTGCACACAAAACCCATTTAAAAACCCCCATTTAAGACCAAAACCATACCAATTCATATCAAAAGTAGAATTTTCAGTCCTAGATACATTTATAAAAACACATTCAAGTGTTATAAAATAACCTTGAATAATACCACAAAAGATACAAATGAAAACACACATTTTCCTAAAATGACCTCAAGAAGTATAACAATGTTTTACACATCAAAACTATTCAAAACCCTTCTTTTTAGAACCACATGACACTATTAAATTACCAAACCAGAATTGGAAGGCCAAACAAGATTTAATGAACCAATTTCATAAGTTATAATCCACACCCAAATAAAACCCCATGAGTTACACATGAAAACACCCAATTTCATGTTAAAAAGCGACTATAAAATTTAACACATAACCAAATCAATCATAAATAGTTTTCACACCCCACCCAACATATGAGGAATATTAAAAATGGTTAAATACAGAAAGCGAACTCATCACTAATTGTTTACACATGGAACCACCTACCTTTTGAGTCAAAACCCTTGAATCTTGGTGAGAAACCTCAACCGCACCTCCGCTGCACCACAAGAATGTGAAAACAAACCCTAAACCCTAATATTTCACCAAAAATACCCCAAATCAAACCCTAGGTATGAACCCTAATATCTGGACACTCTATAAATCTATGAAAGTGGGAGGAAACCCTAAAGAGAAGGAAGGAATTGAAGAGAGAAACACATACCCAAAATAATCTTGAAGAAAACGACTCAAAATACACCAGAATATGAATTTGAAAATGTCCAACAATTCATGGGATGTTCTAATAGGGATTATGATATCATATAGGAACTGTAATGGGAGAAAAATAGTAAGAATTGAGAGAGTTATGATGTAAATAACTTACCTCCTAAAATATGCCCGATTTTTGAAACCCTAAGAATTGCAGCACTCCATCGCGATGCAAACGAGCTCCAAAGAGGGGTAAAATGAATGGGAGCGTGCCTGGTCTCCTTAGGGTCGAGGGGGAGTTGGAATCACCAACAGATTAATTATAATGAATATGATATTAAAATATTAAAAAAACAATTTAAAACTGGAAAATGGGCTTTCGGGTTGGCCCAATTTTCAAATAAAAACCCAAATCCCCCATGATTATGGATTTATAAAGGCTCCAAATTTAACTTTGGTGTTAATATATCAGGGGAGGACATTTATGAGTTGGAGAAACTGAAAAATATTAAAAAATGAAAATGTTATAAAAGAAACAAAAATTTATTTTGAAATGTGGAATTGGGCTCACGGTTTGGCCCAATTCTTGAAAACTCACATATTCTCCATAAAACCTTTGGAAACCCCCAAAACAAAGAATGAATGGAAAATAAATTAAAAATAACTTTAAAATAAGTTATGTATGTGACAATTCTCCCCACCTTGAAATCTTTCCGCCCCGAAAAGTCACAGCAAGGTTAAAGCAACAACCAAACCCCACTGAGAAACCAATAGGTACTCCCTTGCAAGGTTTCACCCCCAAAGGCCAAAACACCTCCAGTGATCAATTAAGGAAGGATTAATCTCACAACCAAAACTTGCACCACTTTCTTGAAAGGATCAATAACATTCATAATTCATCCCAAAATAAAACTCTTCAAACACTATCTGAACAAGACTCAAGCAATTCATCCAAACGAACAACAACTTTGAACAAGGTTACACTTACCTTACTTTAACTAAACCATTGAGCACTCTCTAGTCCCAACGTTTAGTCAAGGAAGATGTTGGTAGCTAGATATCTATGAAAAAGACTATCTACACCAAGCCTAAACCATTGATAAATCTATGTTACTCATACGGGGGGACACTAATATGCTCCCCACTATAAGAGACAACCAATATTTTTTTTGAGACAGAATCAGGACACTAATAGGGGGAGGCCTGAACGGACTCCCTAGTACCTAAGGTAGACATCCATTCAAAATTTCCTAAGGAACATATATGATAATCATAGTGGTTATCCCCCACCATATGAACCAACCATCTTAATCGACCAGCATACGTCGGCACAGAAAGACCCAAACATTTCAATATTTGGGAAGGTCGCACGGTTAGTCTGCACAGTTTTTGAAACCGTGAACTAACTGTGCTAATCAATCTTCCTGCATGGCTTCCAGGCACATAGTCTCTCTTAATCGTTCACAAACCATGTTCTCAGCATGTCTAGCCAAATTTCCAACCATTCTCCAAAGACTCAATGGAAACCAAAGGGGGGGGATGACATTAGGCGATGACATAGGTACAAGGCCCACCACCTATTTCCACCAAACGAGAACAACAGAGGTAATATTATGACACCATAGGTTTAAACACTTCCTATCTTTCACACCGAGGATATGAAATTTTACAAGGGTTTAAATGACCCTGTGATTTCCCCTAACTACGAGCCAGCTTCTCTCCGAGACCTATGGTTGGAGCTAAAATTATTGAAGCATCTCCGGCATCGCAGTTAGTCTTCGGAAACCCACTAAATGAGAATTATTCTTTCGGTGCCACCAACAACTACACCACAACCCAAGATAAGTTTTCTAGACATAACAAATTCCATACTCACTTTACCCTATCCCAATATTTCACTGAAATAAGGGCTAAGAAGATTCACACACATCACACCTTGTTTCTTCAGGTGAGAAACAACAGAAGTAAAGAACACCTACACTCACCTACCTCTAAAATGGAATATTTTGATGTTTTTTCCAAGGGAGACATTCACCCAACACAACAGGGGATCTCGGAGGATTTCACGACTTTCACCTATATGGTCAATCGAGCACATGACATCATAAGGCATCACCGAACATGGCCATTGTGACTGATATAAACAATGCATGGAGAGGGACCTTATACAACATCCCCAAAAAACACACAATTCTAGAATGTGGCCACAATATCCTATCGTGACCATATTTATCACATTGGTGGTTTAACATGAACTCATGCTTCAAAGAAACTTTGAAGAACCCCAAAGGACCTCTTAGACACCATCAAGACACTCATCCAAAATAACAACCCTAGACCACATCCACCTTCGACGAATTAGGAAACATAAGAAACTATGGTCTCTTTCACCCATCCACAATCACTCTCCCATTACAAGAGGATCTAAAAATAAAAGAAATGAATGGGTGTAGACTCAATCTAAAAATCTCAAGAAAAAAAATATTCCTTATATTGATCAACTGGAGGGTCTTCAAACGGCGAAACAATCCGGGTTTCACTTTAGTTGTGCAATAACCTTTAATGGGGGTGTACTTTATCCAAAGATTGAACCCAAGGACCCAACCAAGATGGTCCATTAGTCAAGATATACCACAAACCAGATCTAAACACATGGAGGGAACCATCATAAATGCGTCCCAAAACATTTTCCAAAAGAGACCACTAACTGTCCCTATAACACAACTTACTGACCAAACCCAAACCCAAAACACAGTTCAAACAGGAGGGGTTCTTGGACTCAAAACCTCCCACAACATAAATTTTTTCCAAAAATACATAATATAAACCATTCCAAACAATTCATTCAGTATTCATGTTTTTCTTTAAAAACATTTCTTTGAAAACAAATGGTTCAATGGTTAGCGCATCCACCAATGGTACCCCATGGGCCTTACACATGCATGTTTCAGTGCCACACTGGGCACCCTCCTCATATCCATCTCGACACTCATCAATTCATGTCATCAACCATCCATCTTCCCATATAACCCCATGCATGTGGTTGATCACGAAAATACCAAAGGTTAAAACAAAAATTTGTTCCACTTTTCAAAACCAAAACGGTCAACCAACACATCCTTTTTTCTCAAAACCGCTAACCACGAGATCAAAATCCCAACTCACATCTTTAAAAAATTTCAGAAAGTCACAACCATTTAGAAAATAACTCACTTTCAAGATATTCACATCAATTTCAAAACATCTCATCCCATTAAAACACACTCTGATTGTTTAGAAAACTCTATTGGAAACACTTTTCAAAACCAACTTCAATATAGTTCCTGCTTTCAAAGAGGTGCAAGCACACCATTTTACATTTCAAAACAATTCTGAAAATTCAGTTCTGCCATTTCATAAACCCAACCATTCCCTCTTTATTTGAAAATCATTTCATAAAAACTTTACGCTTCTTAAAACAAAGTCACCTTAAAACCAAAGTGCCAAGATTTCAAATCTAAAGAACACCAGACAATGAGAGAGGATACTAGTTTCAGTGGGTGACTTGGACATATGGTTGGCGGCCATATTCCAATCACTTCACTATCACAGAGAGTGTTCTAGGGAATATCCTCGGCTCCACATGGCTTGCCAGACCCTACGAGCTCATTGAGACCATTAACCCAACTCTCTTTTCATTTCCCCTAATCATCATCAAACCAAGAAAACCCAAAGACATAGACAAATCCCAATTTCCCCTGGCGACTTGAATCCTAAAATGAGGTGTGGTGATCAAGAACACTACCCATAACAAGAATTCCATGTCCCAACAATCATAAATCTAGAATATCCTGACTATTTCCCAGATAACATGACTCAAATGGAGCGAACTTCCTTTGATACCATTTTGTCACGAACCAAATCTGGTCGCCGCCAAAATCGACACCAAACCTAGCCCGTGACAAGGCCCGAAGGGCGTTCCCGATCCCCACGGGCTGACACAAGTGCCCGGGTATCATAAAATGATAATTGGGAACGATTCACCCGATATTATAAACATTAAACAACAAAAAAACTCAATAAAACAAATCTGGATTTTTCAACTAAAACCATCTTTTACAAAATTTCAGAACTGAATTACATAAGTTAAAACTACATTTAAAGACCATTACAAAGGTAAAAAACAAATAAGGACAGCCCAAGAACCCTTTTGTCAAGGGGCACCAGCCTTATGCTATCTCCACAAGACTTCACTACCAAGGACCTGCTAGAAACCCGAACCACTGGAACAAAAAAACTATACCCAACCTACGACAACAAAAATAACCAAGTTTACTTACACCCAAGGGTGTAAGTAGGGTGTGAGCCAAAGCCCAATAGGATACCACCACTAATAGATTCCATGTGATAAACATTTAATGGCGAAAAGCATGCAAGTTTTCAAAGACATGAGATGCTAGTTAAAATTTCTAAAAGATGCAACATTAAATAAATGCAGTTTTTAGGTGGGATAATTTAAAGAATAAAAACATTTAAAATAAATACCATAGCCACTGAATTTTCCATCCTCTCATACCGTATACCGACGGTAATAAAAAAGTATCCAGTGAGCACAAGAAATGGGAAATAACCCCTAGGCACTAGATAGCTATGGGTCCCAGGTACTTCATATCTCGGTGAGAGTAACCATCACAAATATCCATTCTAGTGCATGATCCACTAGTAGGGAACACACCCATAACCTAGTGGTCCCCAATAATCATCATCATAGTTTAGTTAGAGTTGTAAGCGTCAATCTTGCTAAGTGAAACTGAGGCCAAACCTCACAGATTCGCTAGCATACTAGTACACGTCCACCCACCTAGATACCCGAGTTTTCCCTTTGTGCTCAAACAAGTTCAACAAGTCAAGATATATACTTTGCACATGAAAATATCATTTCCATATCAAAAATTCACCAAACAGCCCACATTTATACCACACAAGTCACAAAATTACACTTTTCCTTCAAATTGATTTTAAAATCCAACTCATACAAAAATAGCCCACAACACTCTTCACATTACATGGACACTTCCACAAATCCTTTAAACCATTTGTATAAAACATTCCAAGGCCTTATAACTCACATAAAAGCCCACACAAATAACATATAATACCACTTTCATCAACAAAATTCAATTTTCACAACACACTCACACAAAACAGCCCACAACCATGTTTTGCAGCTCTCTTCCCATTTTCTAAAACATTTCTGCACTTTATCAAACATTCTAAAAAAAATATTTGAAATCTTAAATAACCACCATACCTTTCAAAAACTCATATTAGGTGATCACACCCCCAAACAGTACATATGCACTCTTTTATCCATTTTTTTTAACAAAACAAAATATTCACAATTTTCAAAAAAACAACTCACGGGGTGTAACTATGTCTTGCACACAAAACCCATTTAAAAACCCCCATTTAAGACCAAAACCATACCAATTCATATCAAAAGTAGAATTGTCAGTCCTAGATACATTTATAAAAACACATTCAAGTGTTATAAAATAACCTTGAATAACACCACAAAAGATACAAATGAAAACACACATTTTCCTAAAATGACCTCAAGAAGTATAACAATGTTTTACACATCAAACCTATTCAAAACCCTTATTTTTATAACCACATGACACTATTAAATTACCAAACCAGAATTGGCAGGCCAAACAAGATTTAATGAACCAATTTCATAAGTTATAATCCACACCCAAATAAAACCCCATGAGTTACACATGAAAACACCCAATTTCATGTTAAAAAGCGACTATAAAATTTAACACATAACCAAATCAATCATAAATAGTTTTCGCACCCCACCCAACATATTAGGAATATGAAAAATGGTTAAATACAGCAAGCTAACTCATCACTAATTGTTTACACATGGAACCACCTACCTTTTGAGTCAAAACCCTTGAATCTTGGTGAGAAACCTCAACCGCACCTCTGCCGCACCACAAGGATGTGAAAACAAACCCTAAACCCTAATATTTCACCAAAAATACCCCAAATAAAACCCTAGGTATGAACCCTAATATCTGGACACTCTATAAATTTATGAAAGTGGGAGGAAACCCTAAAGAGAAGGAAATAATTGAAGAGAGAAACACATACCCAAAATAATCTTGAAGAAAACGACTCAAAATCCACCAGAATCTGAATTTTAAAATGACCAAAAATTCATTGGATGTTCTAATAGGGATTATGAGATCATATAGGAATTGTAATGGGTGAAAAATAGTACGAATTGAGAGCGTTATGATGTAAATAACTTACATCCTCAAATATGCCCGATTTTTAAAACCCTAAGAATTGCAGCACTCCATCGCGTTGCAAACGAGCTCCAAAGTGGGGGAAAATGAATGGGAGCGCGCTTGGGCTCCTTAGGGTCGAGGGGGAGTTGGAATCACCGACAAATTCATTACAATGAATAAGATATTAAAATATTTAAAAAACAATTTAAAACTGGAAAATGGGCTTTCGGTTTGGCCCAATTTTCAAACAAAAACCCAAATCCCCCATGATTATGGATTTATAAAGGCTCCAAATTTAAATTTGGTGTTAATATATTAGGGGAGGACATTTAGGAGTTAGAATTACTGAAAAATATTAAAAAATGAAAAAGTTATAAAAGAAACAAAAATTTATTTTGAAATCTGGAATTGGGCTCACGGTTTGGCCCAATTCTTGAAAACTCACATATTCTCCATAAAACCTTTGGAAACCCCCAAAACAAAGCATGAATGGAAAATAAATTAAAAATAACTTTAAAATAAGTTATTTATGTGACAATTGTGGTTTTGATTATTTTATGACAGAGTCACCATCCTATATTTAGAAATTAATAATGAATTCATATATTTTTTCTACAAGTAAGGACTTACCCCACCACCATATTCACTTAACTTCAAATGATAATGAATTTTATCTTCCAATCCCTATATAAATCCATCCCATGGTATTAAAAATATCATAATATAATCCATAAAATCTTATCGAAGCATAATCTTAAAGAATGGATTCTCTTCCATTTCAACATTGTTCCAAAACATCATTTGTGTTTAAAATTTCGAATTATAATTGTTTATTATTTCATATTTTCATAAAAATACATTTAATATCAAAATTTTTGTGGTAATAATGATATAAAATTTATTCACTTTTGTAATATCCTATCAATTTTCACTTATAATTTCTAAAGTAAGTGATCTTTTTGTCCCCTCTTCTTCATTGAAGAATATTTTTTGTAATTAGAATTTTTATTTTAAAATTATTATACTTTAATATTATTTACCAATAATTTTTTTTTCGTTATTATTTCCATGTAAATGTAGATCACTTTTCTACCTTATTAATTACTTATAAGAATCATTATGCACCCCAATTATTTTTTGAAAATTACCCAACTATTTTCTATAGAAAATATCTTTAATGTGAATACTAATCCTGATTTTCAATAAAGGGTATTCACCTTGAGGTGAAACTTATTCATTTATAGGATAATACTAGGTATTAAACCCACATTCAAAAATCAAGGTATTAAATGGGATCAAATATGTTATTATGTTTTATAGTATTTTTGAAAAAACTTGAATCTACATAATATGATTGTGAGAGGTGGGATAAGAATTATATAGCCCTAAAATATATTGGGTAATGATTTAATCTCATGAGATACAATATATTGTTCACATGGTGTTATCCTAACAACACTCTGAAATGATGTCATGGTAGTTATCTGTGATTTATACATATGATATTAGGATTTATATTGTTTCAATAATTTTATTATTAATTGGTTTTATACTATTAATTCATGATTACATGTTCAGGATTATGATTCTCATGTTCTTAATTATTCATATTATTCCATTTACTCAGATGTACAAATTTACTTGACGATATTCATTGATTAACCCATTTTTGAGATTTATAGTGCACCCATTTCTTGTTGATAATACTAGGCTATTCTATGCAGTATTAGAAGATCAATATTATTTATAATAATGTTTTTTAGTTTGTAAATAATTTCGTTATTTCCAAGTTTCTTTTTATTTTGATAAGTATATATTTTCTCTAACACACTAGGCCTCTCAATTATTTGGGATTAAATTATTCTTAACAATATATAATTACACATGAAATAAATTATATAAAAGACGTGGGTTGTAATATAAGTGAGAATCATGAATAAATTTTTATCCAAATTATAAATAATTTATTTCAATTGAAAAAACACCCTGTAGCCATTATTGAGTGATAATAGTGTTTCAAGTTGGACTAAAATATCAAATTACCATGTGATTGGGTCACAAGTCATGTATCACAAAGATGAATAGATTAGAACATATAAGATGAATACTCTAAGTATAGAGACCATTATATTTCACTCATAAACATTACATATCATTTTTGGAATACTTAAAATAATATACTAACAAATTCTCAAAGGTAGTACTAGGCTAGGGAACATGGAAACATTTAACATAATTGACGGTATATAAATAAGAAAAATTATCTGTCAAGGGGATATTCTTTACTATCACCCTTCATAAAACCATCAAACATAATACATATGGTGGGGACAAAAAAATTGGTGTCAAGAAATGATGAATAAGGGTTAAAAAGAGTGATGTTAGGGCCAATAGGGGCCTATGTACCCTGAGAGGGGGGGTGAATCAGGGTATGGATATTCTTTTCAAAATACTTCCTGCCCCACTGGATCTTGACCTCTTTGTTACAAGGGTCACTTTGTTTGCTCTTGTGTGTATACTATGCTCAGTTATTTTCAAGTTTATCTGATGATAATGCTTTGAGTGCAATGCAGAGAAGCGACCAGGCAGACACAGCGATTTTTACTTGGTTCACCACTAAGGGCTACGTCCAAGGAGCATACGCCGACAAGTTGCCGGTTCGTACCAAGATCCACTAACTTCACTAGTTGTGGTTTACAATGTTCGGGCTAGATCACTTCTATGCCCAGGCTCACTGCCTATACAATGTTTAGGGTCAGCTCACTGCTTTCCCAAGGGTCACTCCCTGTTTCTCTCTCTCTGGCTCACTGCCGGTGGAGAGGATCACCTTTTTCCTCTTCCTAAGCTCACTGCTCTTGGAAGGGATTAACTCACAGTTTATAGACCTGTAGGTCTCTTCATTTGCATGAATGAATGCATCTTTCTCTGTATGTAGATGCTCTGTTGAAGTTCAACTTTCACCCGTAGATGAATACTCCTTTGCCACTATCCACTGGGCAAACAACCTTTGGAAAGACCTTCGCAAAGCACCCTACAATGCGAGGCTCCCAATTTCGCGAAGCTCAAACAAGCCTTCGCGAAGCTCCTGCCTTTTCGCGAAGCTCAATCGCGAAGCTCCTTCGCGAAGCACTCTCGCGATGCTCAAGCCGTCGCAAAGCAACAACCCTCGCGAAGCTAAGTAAGCCAACGCGGAGCTCGCAGGTTTCGCGGAGCTACAATAGCCGCCGCGAAGCACCTCTTTCGCGAAGCACACTGGCTCCGCGAACCACCTTCGCAAATCGAGAGCAAAGTATTTTCTCTGAAAAATTCTCTCTACTTCGCCTGAAGGGGTCGGCCTCTATTTATAGGCGATTCCACCGACCCTCATCCTTTCCGCACAAAGTCAACGCCACGTCATCTCAAATCGCGATGCTCCAAAGTTTCTGTCAGAATTCTGTCCAAATCGCGAAGCTCCACCGCAATCTTCCGTTCGCGGAGCTTGACGTAGTCGCGATGAATCACCGTCAACTTACCTTCGCGGCTCGCGCCTTCGCCGCGAAGCTCCCTCGCGAAGCCCAACATTCCTTCGCGCCTTCGCCGCGATGTTCTCTCGCAAATCCCTTCTCCGCCGTGATGCGCTTCAGCCTCTGCCGTTCGCGAAGCTTGACGTAATCGCGAAGCATCACCGCCTCCATTCTTCTGGTCTTCGCGATTCCCAAACCATGCATCCTATCTTCGCGAAATTCATGCCTTTGCCATATTAAATTGTGCTCTTCATTGAAATCCTCTTTTCGCGATGCTCACCAAACTCCAAATTTTGGACCCCAAAAATTTGGCAAACACTGGAAAACGGCGCCACCTTGTACTGCTCTTTTGTACCGCCTCCAGATCGCCTTTTCCTTTGTCATCGTTCTTTGTCAACATGGATTGTCAACAACTTCTCGGGAACTCGACAAATATCCATGAGAACCTGCTTTGTCAACAAACACAACCAACCCAAAAATACTTCAATGTTACCTTGAGGGATTTTTGCCCAACAATCTCCCCCTTTGGGTTTGTTGACAACTCTTCACAATTTTGCTCAGGATGATTTTCTGCACTGTGATACCTCACTGAGTCTTCTTCCAGCTGCTACCACCATTCGCCTCTTGCGATTGTGATAGTGTTCAAGGATTCACTTAACACGTACTCTAAGCCCACATGAGCAATGCTCGGCGTGATAAACAAGAGTAGTATGTAAAGTTCATCAATGAATCACTTCATGTCAGACCCCAATTGTCGATTCCACCTTGATACCAATTCCTAAAATAAAACCAGTTGTAGAACCACACTGATACCAATTGGTGAATTCTTTAGTTGATACCAATTGTTGATAGCTGGACACCGTCTCACACCATTCCAACACCACTGTTCTGCTTTTATCACGATCATTAGCTGTCGTGATTTCTATGATTTGATCGATCACGTCTAGCATCGTCAGATTTCATACTCCCCCTTTCTCATTGCTCCCCCTTTCTGGCTGCTCTACCCGTCAGCTTCTCCCCGTATCAATTATGATTTATCAAATCTCCGCACTATTTTCTCCCTTGAACTAACACTTTTCTCCCCCTTTGTCAAGCACTTTTCAAGCACTTTTCTCCCCCTTTGTCAACGAACCCAAAGGTCACGCCTTTGTAGTCTGTAACATAGTAGAGAACACATATCAGCGCATTAGGGAAAAACACACCATACCTCGGGGAGAGGGGGGGGGGGGGGGGTCCCATATCCACACTATTTCAAGTGCGGGGAGTAGACTGAACTCCCAGAGCCAGTCGATGCCTCTCAAATGCTTCCTTGGGTAAGGCCTTTGTCAGAATGTCTGCAACCTGCAGCTCTGTAGGCACATACTCCAACTTCACGATCCCCTGCTCAACCTTCTCCATGATAAAGTGATACTTAATCTCAATGTGCTTTGTCCTTGAATGATGGACGGGATTTTTGCTAAGATTTATAGCACTTGAGTTGTCGCACTGGATTCCGATCGGAGACTTCACTTCAACTCCCATATCTTCAAGCTGCTGCTTCATCCACAATAACTGTGTGCATGCTTGAGTGGCCGCAATATACTCAGCTTCTGCGGTGCTTAATGAAATGCAATCTTGTTTCTTGCTCAACCAAGCAATACATAGTCCGCCAAGATAAAATGCACCTCCAGATGTTGATTTTCTATCATCTGCTGAACCGGCCCAGTCTGCATCAGTGTACCCCAATAACTCTGTCCGAGATTTGTCATTGTATGTCAAGCCGAAGTCCACCGTGCCCTTAATATACCGAAGTATTCTTTTCACTGCGAGCATGTGACTTTCCTTGGGATTACTCTGATATCTCGCTACTTGGCATGTGGCGAAAACAATATCAGGCCTTGTTGCGGTTAAGTACAACAGACTTCCAATGATTTGCCTGTATTCTGTGATATTAACTGCCTTGCCATCCTCATCATCCTTTGATTACTCTTTATCTGGGAGTCTCCTTTGCACATCAGTCGTGCTTTGTTCCGAATCATCATGCCATATTCATTCATCTTGTCTTGATAGACCCATTTTTTTCTTGATGACATTTTTATCATCTAGCCTCGAAACAGTCTCCCACGTCTGATTCTTCTCAAGTCTGATCTATCTCTTCATCCATGGTATGATCCCAGTTCTCATCTTCAGTTGCATTAGCAAAGCATTTCGGCTCAACCTGAGATATAAAAGATGTTTTCTGCAGTGATTTCATTCTCCTTGTCTAAGCTAGAGCTAACTAATCACCAATGATATTCTGCATGTCAATTTCAGCTCAACTCTTTGACTGTTGTGCAGATGAGGATTTTTACTTCCTTGTACTCACAAACTAGACACTTTCATGTTCATCATTGGTGTCTTCTTCTGAATCAGCATAAGCCGCTTCTGATCTCCCTATGTTGCTTTCTTCCTCAATACTTCCATCAGGAAATTGTTCACTGACTCATTTTTCAGTGGCTTCATTTCTTTCAGCTACTTTTCGCAGCTTCTTGGTATCCTGAAAAACAGTCAGCTGATACCACAATGTTAGATCAAAATAAATAAGCATGAAATGCTTGATCACTGCTGCTTCTCTCATAGTATGTCTTCTCTCGATAGACAACTCTTGAGCTGGGTCATCCAATTATTTCCTTGATGGATCTGGCATCTGATTTTGTTGTTGAATGCTCCCCCTATGTTATGCAACACTTCCTGGGGATAGGCCCAACAGTTTAGACCCATAACACGTATTTTCCTCCTGCATCATTCGTTCTCATCTTCCAATCAGATTTGAGCCACTAACAAAATCTCTAAGCCTACGGAGTTGAAACTCGGTGTAGGAAACAAGAGATAAAGTTAATAACACAATCACTTCCTATTGTGCTCTGTTGCTCTCCTTCTTCTTCAACTCTAGTATCTGATTTGAATCAATTGAAACTCTAGAGCATATCATTTCTCCACTTCGCATTCTTAGATGCCACTTCCCCTTGGATTGTATCTCCCTAAAACCTGAAACACAAGAATCATCAGTTAATAGTATTTATATACATAGGGAGAGGGGTTTCTTCCAAATTCCTCAAGATGAGGATTGTGGTTGATCCTGATGGGTCAACCATTTGATTCTTTCTTGAAGAGTATCACACTCTTTCCTTGCTTCTTCTAGCTTCCTAGCCAACTTCAACTGTTCTGGCCATATGACTAGGCATTCTTTTCTCATATTCTGAGGTTTAGACCAACTGGTACACATTTTGGTCTTTGATGTTCTACTGAAATTCCATTTCCCTTGATTGTTTCTCGGTGCAGGAATCTCCTTTCTTGTCATCTTCCCCGTCTTCTTTGTCCATTGCAGGGATCTGCCTTTTTCTTCCACTTCTCGTTGCGGGGCGAATTTTGCAATGCATTCTTTGCTTATCTGCCTTTTATCAGATTTATGAGTCGCCACCCTATTTTGAATTGGTGGTGGGTCCTCCATTGAACGTTCATTCTTCTTTATCACAACTGGAGTAGATCTCCCCTTAATCTTCCAGGTTTGTTCACATTCTCTCCTTGAGAGTTGTTGTGAGCACGCTAGAGGAGGTGACTGATACAACTTTCGTTCAGCTCCATGTGATTTCCCCGAGGCTTTAAGCCTATTCTTCTCCTTACCACTTTGTCTCCCAGTACAGGCTTCTTTCTTGTACACTTCTTGTGGTGGAGATCTCTTTTCTTGTTCCTTTCCCTTTCCTGCTTTCTTCTTACTGCAATGTCTCGCCATGTGCCCATAGTGAGAACATATAAAACATTTTCCCTCAAAGACATACCTCATTTCATCATCTCTCTGCTGAGATGTTGATGCCCCTTTATTTCTTCTTTTGATATTGGGCTCCTGAGCTTCCTGACACATACTCATTGTGTGTCCCATTCTTCCGCAGTAATAGCATCTAACATATGCTTTCCTCTGAGAGACTCCTCTCTCTGATTTCTCATGATGCTTCTTCTTATTCTCAGATTTAGTAATGTCTCTATTTTCACACCCTGAGATGTATTCCAGAGCCTCTGAACAGAAGCTTAATGTGTGGACATGAATCCCACAAAAATAGCACATGTCATCACTGCTTTTTGTATCTGTCCTTTTAGGCCTATCTCCAGCACCTATAGGATTTCTTTCCCATCTAGAACTGTTCATAGCTCTCTTTCTATCTTGCACGGGAGGGGATTCATCAAATCCGATACCAGCTTTTCCGAAACTTGCTGGTCTTTGAGCTGAGAAAATATTCTGTTGTTTCTCTTCAGAAATAGCATACCTATTCTTCATTTTATCATCACTTGTCGAAGGATGATCAAATAGCAAGTGTAAGGCATCCTTCATTTTTGGCATTCCTTTAGCATTAGATTTTTCCACATCCCTCTTTACTAATTCTAGATCCTCTTCCAACTTTTTAATCTTCGTCTCCCTTGATTCAAGTTGGACATCCAGTTCTTTCTTGAGAAGCTTCCCATTACTCACCTCATCTTCTAGTTCCTGTGTGAGCTTTTCCACCATTGCACTTTTCTTCACTACTTTTAATTTTTCCTCAGAAACAGATTTAGAGACAGATTCATTCTCTTGTTGAAGGCTTCGATTGTTCTGAACTTCTTCAGACAACTGTGCTGCTAGATCATCATTTCTAGCTTTCAGATTCTGTACTTCATCTGACTTTTGATTCTCTTCATAATCATCAGCCTTTTGTTTTCCTTTCATTTTAGCCAGCTTCTGTAATACCTCACCTTGAGAATCATTCTTCTTTGTTAGGTCAGTAACTATATCGATAAGCCTTTGATTTAAGCCTCTTAGCTTGTTGACCTCAGTTTCCAGAGCATTGATCTGTATGCCTTTAGAATTAATTTCTTCAGTGGATTTCTGATCCAATTCTTTAGTCCCATGGACAACTTCCACCTTTTTGTTCAGGCCATCGATCTCTCTTTTCTGTTCTTCAACCTTCAGCTTATACTTACTAACGGATTCTGAGTTCTCTGATGTTGATAAATTAAGTTTCTGAATTTCTTCCATCAGCTCAGATTTCTCTTCTTCCTGCTGCTGCATATAGAGTTTGGCATCGCGAACAATTTTGTTAGCTTTCTTGGTTTTGGCCCTCCAAACATCTATCTCTTCCAGAGCAGCCTCCAACTCAGCTCGCATATCAATTCTTCCTTCAATTTCTTCTTCTTCATCGTCAGTGGTTCCAACGTCACTTGGAAAGTCAGGTTCTTCACTCATTCCATCAACATCTTTGAATGAGTAAGTATTTTTGTTGTATGATTTATCCAAATCATTTTTCTGTTCACTACATGATTCCTTCAGTAAGCTATTTGATTCTTTTATTTGAATCACACTTTTTCCAAAAACACTTCCACACTGAGGGATACCACCTGACTTCTGATTCTTCTTTGAAGATTTTCTTTTTCCCATGGTAGACCGAGATAAGCGCAAACAATATCTTCAACAACACAGATCGACTACACAAAGTTGAAGCAAACAAATCTGATAAAAGCAACCAGTCCCTCTGATACCAATTGTTATGGCCAATAGGGGCCTATGTACCCTGAGAGGGGGGGTGAATCAGGGTATGGATATTCTTTTCAAAATACTTCCTGCCCCACTGGATCTTGACCTCTTTGTTACAAGGGTCACTTTGTTTGCTCTTGTGTGTATACTATGCTCAGTTATTTTCAAGTTTATCTGATGATAATGCTTTGAGTGCAATGCAGAGAAGCGACCAGGCAGACACAGCGATTTTTACTTGGTTCACCACTAAGGGCTACGTCCAAGGAGCATACGCCGACAAGTTGCCGGTTCGTACCAAGATCCACTAACTTCACTAGTTGTGGTTTACAATGTTCGGGCTAGATCACTTCTATGCCCAGGCTCACTGCCTATACAATGTTTAGGGTCAGCTCACTGCTTTCCCAAGGGTCACTCCCTGTTTCTCTCTCTCTGGCTCACTGCCGGTGGAGAGGATCACCTTTTTCCTCTTCCTAAGCTCACTGCTCTTGGAAGGGATTAACTCACAGTTTATAGACCTGTAGGTCTCTTCATTTGCATGAATGAATGCATCTTTCTCTGTATGTAGATGCTCTGTTGAAGTTCAACTTTCACCCGTAGATGAATACTCCTTTGCCACTATCCACTGGGCAAACAACCTTTGGAAAGACCTTCGCAAAGCACCCTACAATGCGAGGCTCCCAATTTCGCGAAGCTCAAACAAGCCTTCGCGAAGCTCCTGCCTTTTCGCGAAGCTCAATCGCGAAGCTCCTTCGCGAAGCACTCTCGCGATGCTCAAGCCGTCGCAAAGCAACAACCCTCGCGAAGCTAAGTAAGCCAACGCGGAGCTCGCAGGTTTCGCGGAGCTACAATAGCCGCCGCGAAGCACCTCTTTCGCGAAGCACACTGGCTCCGCGAACCACCTTCGCAAATCGAGAGCAAAGTATTTTCTCTGAAAAATTCTCTCTACTTCGCCTGAAGGGGTCGGCCTCTATTTATAGGCGATTCCACCGACCCTCATCCTTTCCGCACGAAGTCAACGCCACGTCATCTCAAATCGCGATGCTCCAAAGTTTCTGTCAGAATTCTGTCCAAATCGCGAAGCTCCACCGCAATCTTCCGTTCGCGGAGCTTGACGTAGTCGCGATGAATCACCGTCAACTTACCTTCGCGGCTCGCGCCTTCGCCGCGAAGCTCCCTCGCGAAGCCCAACATTCCTTCGCGCCTTCGCCGCGATGTTCTCTCGCAAAGCCCTTCTCCGCCGCGATGCGCTTCAGCCTCTGCCGTTCGCGAAGCTTGACGTAATCGCGAAGCATCACCGCCTCCATTCTTCTGGTCTTCGCGATTCCCAAACCATGCATCCTATCTTCGCGAAATTCATGCCTTTGCCATATTAAATTGTGCTCTTCATTGAAATCCTCTTTTCGCGATGCTCACCAAACTCCAAATTTTGGACCCCAAAAATTTGGCAAACACTGGAAAACGGCGCCACCTTGTACTGCTCTTTTGTACCACCTCCAGATCGCCTTTTCCTTTGTCATCGTTCTTTGTCAACATGGATTGTCAACAACTTCTCGGGAACTCGACAAATATCCATGAGAACCTGCTTTGTCAACAAACACAACCAACCCAAAAATACTTCAATGTTACCTTGAGGGATTTTTGCCCAACAAGTGATATGTAAGGATAATAATGATCATAAGGGTATGATAACATGATCCTGAAAATAGAATATCATAACCTACATATAAAAGATTATAAACTTGAATCATGGTATAAATCTTTTCAGTTCATAAGACATGAACCATAAATAAATAAATAACTTAATCCATGAAATCATAACATAAGAATAAAAAATAGATAAGTGGAAAAAAATAAGTGTATAATAATGATTTCCATAGCAGTCAAAGATTTTTTTGGAAAGACCATCTTGGTGGACAAATTCCTTTACTAAATTTGGTTGAGACCTCATCCCATATTTATATTACTGAACCAAGTTCACTCCTCATTCTATCCCTCTAATAATAATTAAAGATAATTTCTTATTTCATCCCTAAAATAATGAACTGAATTTATTTCTTGTATTGTCCCTATAATACTAAAAAGATTATATCTACAAGTCAACACATCTATATATCATAAGATATACATCTTTACTAAATGCATTGGAGGGATATTTTTGTCCCAAACATCTCATAATGAAATCACACATTTATATTCCAAAAAATCATAAAAAATCATGTTATAACCCATGAAATTAAATGGGTATCACAAATATATATTCATATAATAACCTATGGAAAATGATATAGGATTCATATCTAGTTCATCTTAATAATAACCCATGAAAAGAAGCTGGTTTAAAAAGCATATAACATGTGAATGAGAAATTGTTTTCATAATCATAATTCAATCAAAACATACAACATTTATGAAATAATTTGTTGGGATGCTTTGTATTATATGATATATGGGCTTGAGTAACATAAATGGATAACATCTTATAAGTACAATAATATGAAAGGATATTTTGAATGAGTCCCGTGATTAAAAAACAAATTATTCATTGAAAAAAAATATTTATAAAAAAATACTTTTAATCCCCATTTCTTTTGAAAACAATTTGGAAACCTACAAATAATTATTGGAACCATTTTGAATACTATTTTCCTATAAAACCTATAAAATATGATTGAAAACATTTTGTTCACCATTTTCATTGAAAACATTAAAAATACCTTGAAAGAATTTTGAAAACCATGTTACATGAAAACATATAACATAAACATGTAAAAATTTTGAATAACATTTCATTAAAACTAAAAAAATATAATTGAAAACCCATTTTTTTTAAAAACATATAAAATAAGAATAAAAATATTTTGAAAATACTATTTTTTTTTGAAAATTTATAAAATAATATTGAAGGAATTTTGAAAAAATATAATGGGAAATATATTTTAAAAAATTTTATTAAAAATTGACATTTAATTATGATTATAAATACTGAAAGGATTTATGGGAGATAAATCTTTACATTTCGTATGGGATAAAAAATCATTCTCTTTTCACATTAAAAGGTAAAAAAAAGTCCTCTTTCAGAAAGGAACATGAATATTCCTTTTAAAAAGTTTGTAAAATAAAAAAAGGGTAAAAAATTTATAAATAGTATAGGATAATAGAAGAATATTATTATAAAACCTATTTTAGAAAACATGGTTTTTAAGAAACTGAGATTTCTCATTAAATAGAGGGTAAATTCAGTCTTTGTTAAAAAAATATCATTTATTATTATATAAAAAAAGTGGAAACTGGTAACAATAAAAGAATAAATAATTAATAAATATAGTAGAAGAAAATTCCTGAATTTTATTGTGATATTTATCATAATATTTAATCAACAGAAACATAAACATAAACAATCACAAAAAGCGATGTCATTGTTTCAATAAACACATACAACTTGGTAACATTAAACCATATACATCATTTATGAAAAAATAATAATAATAAAATAAAATTTAAATAATGATATTTATGATAAAACATATCAATGGATTTATATACACCTCATGGAAATATATATGTGAATACCATGTAATTTGTCTCAAAGATTGTAAATTGAGACAAAACTTTTTGACTGATTTGATATCTTTTGAAACAAAAACCCCATGAAAGTAATATCATATATTGTATATTTAGTAACCCATAAATTTAATTATAATTATTATATAATAGATTAATTGTAAATATATATTTCACATATAATTATGGAAGGGTGAAAATGGAATGAATCACATAAAAATAAAAAGTGAGATGTAATCCCCTTACCCTGTGTCTTTACTTTCATGATACTCATTCAATCATCATGTGTAATAAATATAAAATTATTATAAATTTATAAACAATCCTTATTATTATTTTTATACCATATATGGTTTGATTATGGCTTTATATTATTTTATTTTTAATAATTCAATGTTTGGGATTCATTTAAGGAAATATCTTCTTTGTTTCCCACATGTGTCTTAATTTGTTATATCTTTGTTCCTTATATTTATATCATGATTTAAAGAATTTAAATCATGATTTAAAAATAGTTTATATTAAATATATGTATATTATAAAAATACATTGGATATTGATGTATGAAATAGAATAAAATATTCATAGAGACGGTAAGTCGTACGTACACATGAACACAATTTCTCTTTAATTGTTGTGTTGAAATAAAAAATTTAAAATAAATATATGAATATATATGTATATATTTTTATAATTATAAATTCATCTAAAATATTTCATATATATAATAAATATTCACTAAATCCATCATTAATGTGTTCCATTGTGTGTATGAATGAATGACATCACTATGAAGGGGTGATAGTGCACACTTTCTCAAAAAAAATTATCGTATTAACAAAAAATGGACGGTAAAAATTATATGTGTTGTAATAGTAATACAGAGTATTAAAACATAATAAATATAATATATAAAATATATAAACATATTTTCCATCATAATATTTATCACTATATGTGGTAATGGAAAAATGAACAATCATCATTTATTGTGGTGGGAGTTCATCATACACCTAAACAATATGTTCATTACCTATTAGATGTAGGTTTGTGTAAGATTATGTTGAACCCTTAGAATTAAAAAATCCTAGTATATTAATGGTATTGGTTTTTTTATATTTTCATTGAATAAATAGAGTGAAGGGGGTGGAGAAGGAAAATAATTGAAACCAGCATGAGAGAAGGTATTACCTCTTAATCGGGTAACTCCTTTTGGTTTGTGCTAAAAGTCTTCCGTGCAAGAATTTATACCCAAATGGAATATTCAAGGGATAATGGAGGGACATTGGAAAGTTAATGGTTCAGATCTTGTCTGATCCTATGTGGTTTGATAGGTCCGGATAAAAGAGAGATGTAGTGGCCTTTTATGGAGAAATAGGTGTGTAACTCTAGTAAATATTGGAAAAGAGAATTACACCAACGTTTTTCTAGTTCCAAAGTTTTTACAATAATGATTAATATTATATAAAATGTATATAAAGTTCAAAATATATCCATACAATGAATATTTTACATGTTTATTGGTCGTTTTGGGCCTTAAGGTTATGGTTTTGTCCCTTATGAATCTTAATTTTACTTTATTGGATGTATGCCACATTAACCACATCATTATTCAGTTAGTAAAAACATAAGTTGAAATTATTTGAAATTATAAATTATTATGATTCGAAATATGGAAGCCATTTTTTCAAATTATAATCACCTAAGTGACAAAAAATAATTTAAAATTAATTACACTATCGGATAATCAAGGCAGATTTTTAAGGTAAAAACATTTAAAATATTGCTAGGTTTTTATATCCCATTTCTATGTTATATTGATGTAAATTAAGTCAGTTATATTAATTGATAAATATATTATTTAAATATAATTTTAAACCATTTTATATTATCATTTACCTATATAAATAAATTAGATGTAAAAGATGTTTTGAAATAAAATTCAGTATTTTTAACTATTCATTAAAAAGAAACTTAATAAAAATATATTATCCTAACATAATTTTTATGTTTATATTTTAAATTTAATTTTATTTCTTCATATAAAGTCTATAATATTTTAAAAATTTGGAATGAAATTTTTTTCTCTTTTAAATGCCAATAAAATTACATGTATAAGCATATATGTTTCTAAAAACAAAATTTGATTCATTCATATCTTATACCTATCAATTCAATGGAATAAATGTATAAAATATTTAATTGAATATAAAATATATATATTACATTAAAATAAGTCACTAATTTAATTTAATTAAATTTGTAATAGTAAAACAACTTCAAGACCATATAAATAATAATATTTCCTTTTGTATTCAATGAAATTTCATATTCATTTATAATTAATTAGCAACCAATGAATTTATATTATATTTTGTAAACCATATATTTTCATATATTAGATAATACTATTAATAAACTCTAATTTAACATTTAGTTTATATCTTATTATATTAAATAATCATATTTAAATAATATAGTATTGTTTGGTTAACCTCAGTCTTGTGTGTTACATAATCTATTAAGGCAAGTCATTATTATGTGTAACAAAGGCTAATCTTAGTGTTTTGTGTAGGGAAAGCTAAAGATTATGTTTCTTATTGTGCATGATTAACATGGTGTTTCATATAACAAAATCTAAACCTAGTTCTTTAATATAAAAAAGTATTCTTTAATTGTTGTGAAAAATGAAAAATATCAAAAAGGTTAAATTAATTTGAAAAAAATAATTTAAAAATCTTGTGGTGTTACATTCTACCCCCAGTAAAATGAATTTCAACCGCAAGATTCATATACTTTATTAATGTTTTAATACATGAATGATTAATTCATAGAAACCAAAATTATAAAAATGAATACTAAAATTTCTTTTAAAACAGAAATTTGGAACCATAATAATTACCCAAATTAACATATTACTAGGTTTCCGCATATGAGAGTATAGGTTGAGAGGAAATATAGGGCATGGTGGAAATGAGTAAATATTTATAAAGACGGATTCATTTCAACAATCTTAAATAAGTGAATAACAAAAGAAATGTGAAGGGCCTCCAAAATAAAAATCTCTGATGATCTATAAGGCCATCAGTTCAACAAAAAATATTGTATTAGGAAAACTTTTTTTTTCATTATCTTACCTTTGAGTAATTATTTTATTGAAAAATAATAAAAGAAAATCTATATACATTTTATATTTATTTAAAAAATTAATTCTTTGGCTGTGCATTTAACCATTTCTAATTTATCCATTACTTCAAAAATGGATGTCAGAAAATTATCTTAGATCCTGAAAATATACTTATAGCAGATATTAAGTCCCATAAAAATGAGAAGCATGACCATTAATCTATATCCAAAATTAAAAATCCATATGGTTAATGTATTAATATATGAACATCAAATGTAATAAATATATTTCATCACAAATAATTATCCCTCAAAAAATAATTCTATATTAACCAGGATATCGTGTAGGCCAATGGTGCGGATGGAAACCTTATCATCTTTTGGTCATTGATTCGAGACACACAACATTGGCAGACTTGATTGGTTGTCTCCTAGCATACATTATTGGATTTTCAAAAACCATAGTAATATAATTTAAAAAATAAATATGGTGGGCATCCTTCAAATAAGTTTAATCACTAAATATATCTTAATACAATATTTTTAATACTAAATCAGTGCACAAATACTTTCCCCAAAGTTTAACTTAAACATTTCAGGAATGGTTAACCTTATAACCCTTATGAAAGATGAAAATCCAAAATTATGGAAATCATTTCATGAAATAATCTTAACATTAATTACCCCATATATCTGATAATATATTTTAGGTGTCATATTCCAAACATGTGAATACCCTCATAATATATTCTCTTAAAACATTACAATTACATGAATTACCATAATACATCTAGAAAACATGCCGATTCTTTATTCCATAGATTACTGGATATATTCAATAAATCCAAGATTTTGTAAAATCATCTCTCATAGAATAAACTACTTTTCATAAGTACATAATTAGTTCCAAGGTAATCAATACTGTCCACTTTACTTCTACATATCTCACATATCTTTATCCAAACTACATTATCATATCATTAGGGGCATATGAGGGGTTAAATTTTTATGAAATAAAGTAGGGAGGCTTAAAATAATTAAAAGAAGAGCTACATGATATAAAAAGAGTAAATTTAGATTTATCATATTGAAGAATGGTTATCAACTCACAGGGTATGCTGGAGTTGTGAATGAAATTCACATAAGAGGCCCCTTTGTTAGAAAGACAGTTAGATAGTTGATTTATTTCATGATAGATGTGTGTGATGATGAAGCTCATTATAGAAAGATTGCCTAGGTAGATGTTCAATTTAGATGAGATCTTCCAAGAATGGTGAATCGAACGCAACCTAACTACTTTTACAATTTTATTTGAATCACATTCAAACTAGACAGAGTGATAGTTTCTTTTCTAAGAAATTTTGATAGCATTAATGAGCCCTTGAATTTATGCCTCAATTGATGTGAAGAGGGAACATGCACCATGTTATCCCTCTATAAAATCACCATTGTGATATCTGAATGTAATTCCATATCCAACAGGTCATGGGTTTACCTTGAGGCACTATTCATATTGCATTTAATCTATCAAAAAAATGGAGGTATCTTGAAAATATTCAATTCTTCCAAGAGTTTTGGAATGTTACCATGAATCTAGATCCTTCTCAATACATTAAGGTTTCTGGATGAGTTTTCTCAGCATTCAACGTGTAAAACATTGGCCCATTGAGTTTCATAAATGATGGAAAACATAGCAGATTTGTAATTGATGATAGCTTCACTATGCATGTGTTTATTTCTACTAGCACAGATAGCATGTATGACATCTTCACATGATACCAAGAAGTGGATATATAACTGTTATGAGAGCTTGAAAGCAATAGTATCCTGTAAATTTTTTGAAAAACAGTAATTTAAAGAGTGTGAAGTTCAAAGTGGTCAACCAATTTTTTCCATATATGTGCATATGTTTTTCAGGAGAGAAACAGAAGGTTAAAATCTTCCGAATGTTTCTAGTACAGAGCATATCTACATCACAAGGTGATATCGACTCGTTGCAGATTCACCTCCACTAGATGTTTGTTCATATTGAGTCACCAGACTAGATTGAAACGAAATGGCATCAACCATTTTTTGTTAATGGCTTCGATCCTAGTACATTTACCATGAATGAGGTGATCATAGTAATCATTAGAGTCTAGGATTCCATTTGGCCTTGGTTCCCACAAATGTATGTCATTACAATCCATAAAGACATAATTATCAATTAGCTGGGAAATGTTAGATGGAATTGTAGTATCATGTTCAATATGGTTCTTAATATAGGAATCATAATTAGTGTCTGAATCAGTAAATCTAACACTGTCAATTAGAGGAGTTCCAGTCTAGTTGTGATTCTAGAATTTGAGATAGTATTGAGAACTATCCATACCACAAGATTGACTATTCATAGTCTAATAAAACAAATTCACACCAGGAAATATAGAAGATTGTATATAGGCCATGTTCCCGTCAATTGGACTCTTGAGGACTTTGGATCTGAGGTAATCCAACTAATGTGACTTATCATTTATGAGCCCCCAAATGAACTAAGTTTGTATGGATTGAATAAAATCTCAAGGTTCTTAACTCCAAGTCATCCTTTAGCAAGGATACCAAATACTATTACATAATACCTCTTTCCTTTCACATATTATCTTTAGTCTCTTCATCAGCAAGAAATATAACCATTACTCATACCACCTTTGTGATCCTCTTTAGAATATTTCATCTTAAGACATTGAGTTTCATAATGACCATTTATTATACACTTAAATCACTTAATCATTGATGATGTCTTGGGGGGGGGGGGTAATATTCTCATACATTTTGTTAATTGAACTAATAATTTTCTTTTTCGGTCAATAGCATTGTATCCTTATTTTACCTAATCAAAAAATATTCTTATTCCACTATGAAATTCTATAAAGTGATTAATTCCACATTATTGACAAAGTGTAAGATGAATCTTCATTCCTCCATGGTCTCTATAACCTGAATTCTCATAAAACTAATTCATTATCGTGATTTTTTTAGTCTAATAGTTATTTAAGGTACACGTTGTTAATCATGTTCTGTGAAAACTGTTTCATCATGATCATGACATCATTCACTGTAGTGATTATCCAACGTGACAACGCATCATAGAATCCTACATCACATTAAATGATAATCTAGTTCTTTATAGTTCCTTCTATTGTTTAAAATTTTAAGCAAATTATGTGCATTAATTATAAAAGAATAAAACCACATAGTAATGAAAATAATTACTCATAGAATTTATAAATAATGAAACCATTTTTAATATATGATAACCTAGGTTAATCATAGGGTTTTCATATCCAACTTATATTTAAATACTTCATGATGGTTTGTGAATAGTTATATAATCCTTAATGAATTTTTCAAAGAGTTTAAAACTATGTGTGAAGCAAGGCCTCTTTTTAAGTACCAGATTACCTAGAGTCAGTCCTAGAAAATATTGTAGGAGTGTTTACCCCATGGTAAATCTATTTCAGAGCAACATAAACTTGTAGTATCCAGAATGGGATTTATTTCTAGGAATCTACTCACTCTATCCTTTTCCAAAATTCCATGTTATTTTCCTATAATTTCATAGTCATTGTACTTATCCCTAGACTTGTCATAAGAGTTATCAGTAAAATTTTGTCATCCTAATATAAAAATGAAAAAAATAAAACATTTATCCCATAATATCTATATAAACCACAATTTTTTATTAATTATTGTTATATAACATTTTTATATTAATTAAAAAATTCTATGAACAAAAGCCCAAAGATTGAACTATTCTTGTGCCATTGAGAACACTGAAACATAAACACAAGATTATAAATGAGCTACGTTATCTCCCACTAGGTTCTTCTTAACTATCAACCTTTATAGAAACCCCAAACATAATTAATATATTAATATACTAGTGAAGAAAACATAAAAACGGGTTAGCTTAAATACTCAGTAAGGGTAAGAGTAGGAGATATATAAGAATATTCTTGAGCATAAGTATATTTGAAAATTATCATGAATATATACTATCGTACCCTGCATATCAAAGCTCATAAACCTGAATCATGGAATAAATGTTGTTTGTTCAAAAGACATATACCATAAAGAAGTAAACAACAAAATAAATTAATGAATAACATGGGGATAAAATATGGAATTGTGGAAAAAATAATAATATAATAATCATTTCCATAGCAGTAATGAAATTACCTCTGAGGCTATAATAGGGGAAAAATTGTAGAGACCCGAAGCCTGACGTACAAGGAAATTACATTAATTTTTCGGAATAATTATTACATAACAAAAACACACACACACACAGTGACAGTAATAGTATAGTGTCTTTAGAAACTCGGAACGTAATCTTCTAATCATGGTGAAAGATCTTCAACATCTCCCATAAAGATCTTCCCTTTTTTTCTTACCTAAAACCTTTCTTTATATCCCGGGGAAAAGAAAACATAAAATGGTGAGCTCAAATGCTCAGTAAGGGTAAACAAAAGAAAAATCAATCACATCATATTCATAAGAACATATCATTTTGGAAATCTTAACCTGCAAAAGAGATCATAATATCATAACATGGGATAAATCATAGTAGTGAAATGTAATCCCAATAATCATAAAATAGAACATGAAACTTTGTGGCATACACACATAATCATAGAGAATCATTTCTTATTAGTCAAGACACATTGCCGAGACTATCTTAGTGGACGAAGTCCATTTCTGAACCGATTCACCCTCGTTTCAGTCCTGTTTCACTAAACCGGAATAACCTACAGTTCCAGCCATGTCTATCTCATGAGATATAAAATCTTTACCCAATGCATTGGAGAGAGATATAGGTCCCACCCATCTCATAATGATACCATTCTTATGTGTGCCGCAGAATCATAAACCATACATCATAGCATAACCCATGTAATAAAAAATGGGATTCTTAAACATCATGACATCATAAAACAATTCATATAAGATAAATGAATTCATAAAAATAATTCCATCACAACATAATCAAATCAATGTAATAATAGGGATAAAAACAGAACCCTTTATTATCTTATATTGAAAATAATTTTGATAAAACACTTGAACTCCATTCTTGAGGAAAATATCCTTTATACTTCAAAAACATTTTTCCTTTCTTAACATGTCATAAAATTTTAAAATAAAAGAATTTGATTAAAAATAAACTTGAAAACTTGTAAAGGAAGCTTCCTGGAAATAATGTTTTAAAAATCCATTCATTCCGTATAAGTAAAAAAAAAATTCTTCTCGTACTTTGTCGGAAAAGTCAAAAAGTACCTCGTACGAAAAACGACAAAAGATTCCTTTCATATCTTTTACTAAAAACTCACTGAAGGGTAAAATTAGATTTAAACAATTGTAGGTGGATGGAAATAATATTACATATTGAGGAAACATGGATGTGGATGACAAAATACACCCCAGTAAATACCGAAGTATAAACAATCTCGGATAAAAATGAGATTGTGATATTTTCCCTTACCGTAGGTCCGATATGCTTTGTACGTGTCCAAACCTCCTTTGTAATGATTTAAATAATGTTATTGACTTATTCTAGAATCATACATATTTTTATGATATCATATTTGGTCATATTATTAGCTTCTTAGTAGAAATATTTCCTTGCTACTTGTTATTCGGGTGTTTATAACTTTTGGTTCTCATGCGTGTTTTGTCGAATAAATTCTTATTCTTCTATTTAGGTTATAGATACCTAATTTCCAGAATGGTATTAGTGTAATATATATCATATCCATTAATTAAATTAATTTATATAATCATTATGAAATGAAGATCATGTAGAACGAGTCACATCACATCGTGGAGACGGTATTCCGTACGTACGCACGAGTGATGATATTGTTCCTATGATCGTGGAATTGTATTGGAGTGTATGTATACTATTTAAGAATCAGTATCACTTTATAATAGTCATATATATTTATTATTTACACCATTATACCCATCCAAGTAAGGTGGTGGTGGAAAATAGATTACACCACGGCGTGGAGATGGTATTCCGTACGTACGCACGCGCGATGATTTCTTTTTTCGTAGGATGGATAGATGGTGAAATAGGGTTGTTTCATACTTATAATAACATATAATTATATGAGTGATACTGATGTTATTACTTCATAATGAAACAACTAAAGAAGAAGAAGTGGAAGAAGAAATAAGGATGAAAGAATCGGTAACGGACATTACCTCTTCTTTGAAGTGCTTCTTTGAGACCTCCTTTTAGGGCACTAAAATGGGTCTTTGAAGAAGACCAGAACCTCTAGGATGTTTCTAGGGAAGTTGAGAGAAGACATTGGCAGGGGTTGGCCGAGCTTGAATGTTCAAAGTGGTGTGAGGAAGAGAGGGATGAGGTTCCCTTTTATAAGGGAGGAGAGGGGCACCTTTGGAATAACTAAAAATATTATTTTATTATAAAGTCACGTTCGGTTTTAAATAGCTCAAAATTGATTTATTTCGAGGCTAAGGTGGGTATGGGTCTAAATACTCTCATCCAACAGAATTTAGACAAGTTTAGGTTCCTATTTTAACCTTATCATGTAGATTTAACATTATGTTAAATAATTTTACTTTTATCGTGTCTTCTTGTGTTCTTATATTATAAGGTTAATAAACTTACTATATCAAGCCAAAAGAACCCCAAGTTGTTTATTATTAATATATATAACCTTATCTAAGTCCTTTGGCCGAACCTTAGATTTTTAGGAATAAAATAACCATTAATAATATAATATTTGTTTTAAAAACTATTTTATGTCAATTTTGACACTATTTAGTAATTGATTTTTGTGAAAATCATAACAGAATGATAAGTTCGAAAAAAGTTATTTAATCAATAATAACATGTCATATTAACCTAGAAAATTAGTGGAATTCATAAAATGTCTCAAATTATATTTATTTGTGTATTTATAACATCAATTATGTCAATATTTCATTAATAAGATAATTACTGCATCATCGTTGTGTCATAAATAAATTAAATTATTTAATGTCTAAAAAATTACAAATAAAATACCATTATGTAGGAAATCTTTTTAGATTTCTAATGAATTTTTTATAGTCGAATTTATCTTATGTATAACTCCATATTAAAAATGGTTTACTTATTAAACTTTGATTTTAACTATTTTAACCCTTCTTTAAATAAATTAATAATAAATGTCCTAATCTAATACAAGTGGGCCTAAATGGTCATATTTTATTCCTAAGGTTGTTTTTGGTCGAATTAAACTTATCCAATAGAATTAGGACATGTGTTAGGGTAATAATAATATCATTTTTACCCTTAATTACCCAATTTACTTTTAACCGTGGTAAAAAAAAGTAAAACGTTACTATTCACCATAAATTATTTTCATCTCATTGAACCACATTTTACTTACTGACATCAACCGTGTCTCTCGGATTTTTAAAATTCCGCTCACAGAAGCGGTAAAATTAAGTTTTATGAAAGATTCAGTTTTTTAACTACCACTTAGTGGTTTCACTATTCATCAAAAAAATGAAAGTTTCCAGAAAAATACCAGAAATTAGGCCTAAGCTATATTTGATATTATGAACTCAAAAATGATGTCTATTTTACCAAATTCAAAACATATCAGATGCATTAATTAATTTAAAAATTAATTCCCGTCCTCAAAACAAATAGCGTGTTCTTAAGAGATAATAACTATCAAAAGATTGACACTTGTTTATAACTGGTTTAAATGTGAAATTACATTGTATTAAATTGTAAAAATATATTCTAAATATAATTTAAAACCACTAAAATTAACAATTTATCACTATTAATTATTTCGATTGAAAAAGTTGTTTTTAATTAAAATTTAGTAATTTTCACTATTCATCAAAATATGAAAGTTATCCGAAAATCACCAAAATTTCATCCAAAGCTAATTTCGATATTCCGAATCCAAAAATGAAGTCCATTTTGAAAAATAAAATTTAAAAAATTTCAAAAAGTAATTATTACTATTCATAACGTATAGTTTTATTAATATTTTAATAGCATATCGTTGTTTAGCGAAACTTGGTGTTGCGTACAACACACGCTATCGTGGAAGGTCGCGATTGCGTGTAATTCAAGCCAGGTCAGAGATGTGTGTTGTGAAAGCTCCTTTTGGTGTAGCATATAACACAAGACATTAATGAAATTAAAAAGAATATTTTTCATAAAATCTCGGGGTGTTACATTCTACCCCCCTTAAAATGAATTTCGCCCTCGAAATTCGTCGGGGTTATAAATGGTTTACTACTAGAAAGTTTCTTTAATAGAAACACACATCGTAAAAAGTAATACCGAAACCAATCTTTAAAAAAAATGTATGAAACGTAACGGTTACCCAAATAAACTAATCACTGGGTTTCCACATAGGTGAAAATATGGATATGGAAGAAAAATCTAACCATCATGTTCTGATGGAGAGTGGTAGAGAACATGGCTATGGAAAAGCCAACAATCACAAAGCCATAAATTTGTGATGATCTAGGGTACCATCTGATTCATCGGATATAAGGGCACTAGGACAACATTTTTGGTTTTCAAGATCATTTCCCTAAAGTTTAAGAATTTGAATTAGAAAAAATACTTACTTTATTTTGGTACAATTTCACTGTTTTTCGTGCCTTGAACAATTTCCACTTCATCTCTTAAATAAATGAAGTTGAATTTGTTATTTGTGAAGTGTTAGCAGATCATGTGAAAGAATGAAGGGTCATTCAATTTGTCTCAAACAAAAGGTTATCAAAAGTTATTAAATATACATAAGTCGATCTATAGTGAGATTAATCATACATGGTTCCTAAAATGGACTTATACTTCATATATCATACAGCTTAATATAATAAAACTAGTTTCTACTAAACAGGGACTTTCTGTAGGCCAGTGGTAGGCGATAAAGGCCAGCCGCACTTTGGTCGTGGGTTCGATTCCCACAGCCTTGTCCGAAGCGATGGGCTGTCGCCCGTCCTGCATGTTGTCCTTTTTCTAAAACTATATTACTATAACATCCCATCAATAATATCGAAAAAAACTTCTATCCTTAAACAATACTAACTTATGTCTAACATAATCCATTCCAATCTTTAGGCTTATCCATAATACTGCAGTCCACTCTCATAATATAGTGAAAACGATTACGAAAGATTTAATACCATTGTTGATCCCCATATATCATAAGATATGTCTTGTTTGTCACATTACAAGCATTCAATGGCCTTAATCATGTATTCTCTTGAATACCCATTGAACATTAATGAAAACATAAATGCAGTTAAAAGGTAACACCTTCCACATACCAAAATCCTCCAAATTATATATACTCAAACCATGATATCACTTAGTCCTTATATTAATCATGTGCTCATGAATACTGTCAAACATTTCATTTTCTCCTTATCCCTTCATTATGCGCATATCATCTACTTTACAAAATATTTGAATCACTTTTCATGGTTACCGGTACCTTAAAATTATTGAAAACCACAATAGACCAATATATAAATATTCCAATACACCATAAAAGTACCTCAACAACATTTTTCTTGAATACCAATACATAAACACTTCAGTCCATCCACTTCAATGATTGTCCTGGAATAATTCCTTCCTTGATTTAGAAGTAACTTTTTAGGTCAGGGCATTGAGTTGGGTAATGCCCATGTTCTCCACAAATAAGACATTGAACTCCATAACAGTCTGTCACTCTATGACCCTTTTCTCCACACAGATAACATCAGTCCATCCATTTGGGGTATTCCTCAAGGTTCTTCTTCCCTTCTTTAGAAATCTCAATCTTCTTTTCTTTATGCTCATCAACATGTGAACATGCATAATAGTTTATCTTCCTATTCTTTGATGAATTAGGCATACCACTAATTTCACCTTGTTAATCATATATCGCGATGACTGATTCGGCATAATCACAATATCTTTCTCTCTAGGAATTACACAATTTTGTTGCTCATAGTCACCAATTTGTTCATTGGATTAAATGTTAACCGAATTCCTTCTGGTTCCCTCCATTTACTAGAACAAAAAAATAATTTTGTGAGAGGAAAAAATCTTGCTAGATAAAACAACATAGTAAACGGGGAGTACCCTCAATATCTAACATCTTAGGTTAAATTATAAGATCGTTAGAGCAATTATAGGACTATAACCTATACGTATACTTAACCTTAGAGACATCCCTAGACATACCTTAGAAATATCTCTAGGGATCTCACTAACGTTTTTGCATCCTAGTTTCCAAAGGTTGACTAAACCGTTCCTCTGATACCAATTGTAGAGACCCGAAGCCTGACATACAAGGACATTACATTAGTTTTGCGGAATACTTATTACATAACAAAAAAACACACACAAGGACCGTAATAGTTTAGTGTCTTTGGAAACTCGGAACGTAATCTTCTAATCATGGTGAAAGATCTTCAACATCTCCCATAAAGATCTTCCCTTTTTTTTCTTACCTAAAACCTTTCTTTATATCCTGGGGAAAAGAAAACATAAAAGGGTGAGCTCAAATGCTTAGTAAGGGTAAACAAAAGAAAAATCAATCACATCATATTCATAAGAACATAACATTTTGAAAATCTAAACCTGAAAAAGAGATCATAATATCATAAAATGGGATAAATCATAGTAGTGAAATGTAATCCCAATAATCATAACATTAAACATGAAACTTTGTGGCATACACACATAGTCATAGAGAATCATTTCTTATTAGTCAAGACTCATTGCCGAGACTATCTTAGTGGACAAAGTCCATTTCTGAACTGAGTCACCCTCGTTTCAGTCCTGTTTCACTGAACCGGCATAACCTACCGTTCCAGCCATGTCTATATCATGAGATATAAAATCTTTACCCAATGCATTGGAGAGAGATATAGGTCCCACCCATCTCATAATGATACCATTCTTATGTGTGCCACAAAATCATAAACCATACATCATAGCATAACCCATGTAATAAAAATGGGATTCTTAAACATTGTGACATCATAAAACAATTCATAAAAGATAAATGAATTCATAAAAATAATTCCATCACAACATAATCAAATAAATTTAATAATAGGGATAAAAACATAACCCTTTATTATCTTATATGGAAAATAATTTTGATAAAACACTTGAACTCCATTCTTGAGGAAAATATCCTTTCTACTTCAAAAACATTTTTCCTTTTTTTAACATATCATACAATATTAAACTAAAAGAAGTTGATTAAAAATAAACTTGAAAAATTGTAAAGGAAGCTTCTTGGAAATAATGTTATAAAAATCCATTCATGCCGTATAAGTTAAAAAAATCATTCTTCTCGTACTTTTGTCGGAAAAGTCAAAAAGTACCTCGTACGAAAAACGACAAAAGATTCCTTTCATATATTTTCCTAAAAACTCACCGAAGGGTAAAATTGGATTTAAACAATTTTAGGTGGATGGAAATAATATTACATATTAAGGAAACATGGATGTGGATGTTAAAATACATCCCAGTAAATACCAAAGTGTAAACAATCTCAGATAAAAATGAGATTGTGATATTTTACCTTACCTTAGGTCTGATATGCTTTGTACGTGTCCGAACCTCCTATATAATGATTTAAATAATGTTATTGACTTATTCACGAATCATACATATTTTTATGATATCATTTTTTGTCATATTCTTAGCTTCTTAGTAGTAATATTTCATTGCTACTTGTTATTCGGGTGTTTATAACTTTTTGTTCTTATGCGTGTTTTGTCGAATAAATTCTTATTCTTATCTTTAGGTTATAGATACCTAATTTCTAGAATGGTATTAGTGTAATATATATCATATTCATTCATTTAATTCATTTATAGAATCATTATGAAATAAAGATCATGTAGAACGAGTCGCATCACATCGTGGAGACGGTATTCCGTACGTACGCACAAGTGATGATATCGTTCCTATGATCATGAAATTTAATTGGAGTGTATGTATACTATTTCAGAATCAGTATCACTTTATAATAGACATATATAGTCATTATTTACACCATTATACCCATCCAATTAAGGTGGTGGTGGAAAATAGATTACACCACAGCGTGGAGACGGTATTCCGTACGTACGCACGCGCAGTGATTTCTTTTTCCGTAGGATGGATAGATGGTGAAATGGGGTTTTTTCATACTTATAATAACATATCATTGTATGAGTGATACTGATGTTATTACTTCATAATGAAAAAACTAAATAAGAAGAAGTGGAAGAAGAAATAAAGATGAAAGAATCGGTAACGAACATTACCTCTTCTTTGAAGTGCTTCTTTGAGACCACCTTTTAGGACACTAAAATGGGTCTTTGAAGAAGACCAGAACCTCTAGGATGTTTCTAGGGAAGTGGAGAGAATAAAGTGGCAGGGTTTGGCCGAGCTTTAAGGCTCAAAGTGGTGTGAGGAAGAGAGGGAGGAGGTGCCCTTTTATAAGGGAGGAGAGGGGAACCTTTGGAATAACTAAAAATATTATTTTATTATAAAGTCAAGTTCGGTTTGAAATAGCTCCAAATTGATTTATTTCGATGTTAAGGTGGGTATGGGTCTAAAGCCTCTCATCCAATAGAATTTAGACAAGTTTAGGTTCCTATTTTAAACTTATCATGTAGATTTAACATTAAGTTAAATAATTTTACTTTTACCGTGTCTTCTTGTGTTCTTATACTATAAGGTTAATAAAATTAATATATCAAGACAAAAGAACCCCAAGTTGTTTATTATTAATATATATAACCTTATATATGTCATTTTTCCGAACCATAGATTTTTAGGAATAAAATAACAATTAATAATATAATATTTGTTTTAAAAACTTTTTTATGTCAATTTTGACACTATTTAGTAATTGATTTTTGTGAAAATAATAAAAGAATGATAAGTTCGAAAAAAGTTAATTAAATCACTAATAACATGTCATATTAACTGAGAAAATTATTGGAATGCATAAAAAGTCTCAAATTATATTTATTTGGATATTTATAACATCAATTATGTCAATATTTCATTAATAAGATAATTACTGCATCATTGTTGTGTCATAAATAAATTAAATACTTTAATGTCTAAACAATTACAAATAAAATACCATTATGTAGGAAATATTTTTATCTTTCTAATTAATATTTATAGTTGAATTTATCATTTGTATAACCTCATATTAAAAATTGTTTACTTATTAAACATTGATTATAACTATTTTAACCCTTCTTTAAATAAATTAATAATAAATGTCCAAATCTAATCTAAGTGGGCCTAAATGGTCATATTTTATTCCTAAGGTTGTTTTTGGTCGAATTACACTTATCCAATAGAATTAGGACATGTGTTAGGGTAATAATAATATCATTTTTAACCTTAATTACCCTATTTACTTTTAACCGTGGTAAAAAAAGTAAGAAGTTACTATTCACCAAAAATTATTTTCATCTCATTGAACCAAATTTTACTTAATGACATCAACCATGTCTCTCTTATTTTTGAAATTCCACTTACAGAGGCGGTAAAATTAAGTTTTATGAAAGATTCAGTTTTTTTAACAACCACTTAGTGGTGTCACTATTCATCAAAAAGTGAATGTTTCCAGAAAAATACCAGAAATTAGGCCTAAGCTATATTTGATATTATGAACTCAAAAATGTTTTCTATTTTACCAAATTCAAAACATATCATTTGCATTAATTAATTAAAAAATTAATTCCCATCGTCAAAACAAATAGCGTGTTCTTAAGAGATAATAATTATCAAAAGATTGACACTTGTTTATAACTGGTTTAAATGTGAAATTACATTGTATTGAATTGTTAAAATATATTCTAAATATACTTTAAAACCACTCAAATTAACAATTTATCACTATTAATTATTTCGATTGAAAAATTTGTTTTTAATTAAAATTTAGTAATTTTCACTATTCATCAAAATATGAAAGTTATCCGAAAATCACCAAAATTTCACCCTAAGCTAATTTCAATATTCCGAATAAAAAAATGAAGTCCATTTTGAAAAATAAAATTTACAAAATTTCAAAAAGTGGTTATTAATATTCATAATGGTTAGTTTTAATAATATTTTAATAACATATCGTTGTTTAGCGAAACTTGGTGTTGCGTACAACACACGCTATCGTGGAAGGTCGCGATTGCGTGTAATTCAAGCCAGGTCAAAGATGTGTGTTGTGAAAGCTCCTTTTGGTGTAGCGTATAACACAAGACATTAATGAAATTAAAAAGAATATTTTTCATAAAATCTCAGGGTGTTACAAAAATCCCTTTACTAAAGCAGGTTCATATCCTGTTCCAGCCCTATATTCTTTATCCTAGTTTTCTCTTCATTCCATACCTACAATAATAAATTGAGTTAATTTCCAATTCATGGCTTGTTACACCGAAACGAGTTCATTTCCCACTCCAGCTATATATTTGTGAATCGAGTACATTTCATTTTCTTCCCATGTCTATCTCATGAGATATAAATCATTTCACAATTTAGTATTTGGGGATATAGGTCTCAGCCTTATAATAATGAAATCAATCTTATATTTCTAAAAATTCAAATAAAATAATATCATTACCCATTAAATGAAATGTGTATCATAAATTTTTTATCAAATCATAACTTCTTGAAAAAGATATAGGTTTCAAAATATGTTAATCCGAAGAATACATGGGAAAAGAATCAGGATTCAAAATAATATAACCAATGAATGAGGATGAGTTTCATAATAATCATTCCATCAAACCAAACACTATTTAAGAAATAATATGAATGGAACCATTGGATTATTTTCTAGTTGGGCATGAGTAGCATCAAAAGATGTCATATTATAAGGAAAATAACATTGATGGATATTTTGAAACAATTTCTTCTTGAAAATATCATATTATTTTTTTAAAAGTATTTAAGACATAAAACCATATGAGAATTATTTCCTTTGAAAATATATTGAAAATATAGAAGTAAACATTGAAGACATTTTGATAAAGTTTTTTATAAAAACTATTAAAATATCAATGAATATTTTTTGAAAACTATTTTCCATGAAAAAATATAAAATAATATTTACACCATTTTAAAAAAAAGATCCATACAAAATTATAAAATAATCAATAATATAGTTTTAAAATAATTGTACTTGAAAACATATAAAATAAGAACGAAATCATTTTGAAATCAATTTCATTGAGAATAAAAAAATTCTTAAAAATAAACTTCAAACATGAAAATAAAAATTCAAAATATTGACGGTGGATAATCCATATATGTTGTATGAGGTAAAAATGTTATTTTTTATAGTAAAAGGTTATAAAATATCCTTATTCTGAAAGTGAAAATAATATTCCATTGAAAATCATTATAAATGAAAATAGGATAAAATGTATTTTAAAAAATACATTATATTATTGGAATATTATTTGAAACACCTTTTTAGAAAACCAAGTTTTGACAGAACATAGATTACTGACCGAAGGGATGGTAAACTCGAGCTCTCTTAAAATAGTTTATTTAATATTATTTGTTCAAATAGTGTAAAAATGGTTCCAATACATTAGTAAATAGTGAATTAACATAGGATAAGAAAATTCAAGATTGTTCTTTAGAGATGGATCAAATGATTTCATCAATAGATAAATAAAGACAAACTATCTAGATGAGCAATAAGATTGTTTCAATAAACTCTTACCAATTGGTAACCTTGAAACATTTCCCTAATTTATGAAAACAAACGAAAATGAATCTTAAAATAAATTAAAAATATGAATATACATGATATTACATTTACATGGTATTATATAAACGTCATGGAGAAATAAATGTACATAACATGACATGTGTCTCAAAGAAGATAAACATAAAAATACTATCATAAAGATTTGGTATCATTTAAAGAATAAAACCAATGAAAGGACTATTACAGAATAAATATGTAATTATCAATACATTTAATAATAATAATCAAATATTACATTTATTGAAAATATATACACTAAGATAAGGAAAAGAGTGGTGAATATGGCATGTATCTCACTGAAATAAAAAATATGATGGAATATCCTTACCTTGTGTCTTGAAACTCATAGTACTCCTTCAAAAATCATGTATTATAAATATAAATTTTAAATAATTCTATCACATAACCATGTTTTTACATCTAATACAATATATGTTTTGATTATAGATTTATATTTCCCACTTGTTATCATATTTATGTTAAGGTTTCACTTTGTGTAATATCTGCTTTGTTTTTTACATGTGTCTTTATTTGTTATATATTTGGTCCTTTTATTTATATAATTATTTAGAGAATTTTAAAAATGATATAAATATAATTTATATTAGATAGATTTGTTTTATAACAATTTATAGGATATATAATTTTTTATTGAAATACATTGTTCATGGAGATGGTAATTAGTATGTACGCATGAACACTATTTATGAATAATTATTATGTGGAAAGAAAAAAATTAATAAACACATATTTATATATATAAATTTAAATTTTAAATTATATTTATTATACCATATTTATAATATAATTTCACTATAAACATAATAAATTCGATGTATTTTATGAATGAATCACATCTCATTGAGTGGGTGGTAGTTCACATTTTGTAAAACAAAATTCACATATAAATAATTTAAACAGGAAAGATAATTTATATAAAAGTAATAGAAAAGATTATAGAAATAATAAATATAATATATAACATATATAAAAATATTTTTCATCATAATGTCTGCCATGATAGGTAGTGAATACAAAAATAACCATCATCATTTAGTGAGGTAGTATTTCGTCGTACCCGTAAACATTGTGATCATTGCCCATTTGATGGATGTGTGTGTAAGTGTATGTTGAAACCATAGCATAAATTTTTTTATTACCTTTAGAAACCAGTTTTATTATAATTTTATCTAATAATTATAGTGGATGGGGTGTTGAATAAATATAAAATAATGCATGTTGAGATAAGGCATTACCTCTTAATCCGGAAACTCCTTTTGGTTTGTGCCAAAATTCAACCTTGTAAGTTGTTAAAAAAAGGGAGGTTTAAAAGAATAAGTTATGGATTTTGATATATGGATTGGTAATATAATGACAAATGATAATTTTTTTGATAGGTGTTAAGAAGAGGGAGAGGTGTTGTCCTTTTATAGGGAAGGAGGAGTGGCACTCATGTAAATATTTGACATGGTAATTCCACCCACGTTTTTAATGTTCATGTGGTAACAATAACTATAAAAACTAATGGAAAGTTATAGTAGGGTCTAAATATGACCATAAATAATCTTTTGGACAAGTATATTGGTTTTTTTACTTGCGCTTATGATTAAGAACCTTATTATGATTAATTTGACCATAAATGATGTAACTAATTGTAATTATTTTCACAAAACGTATTGGTTAAAAAATATGTTTAACATATTAGATATTATAAATTATTATTATTAAAAATATTGAACCATTTTTCTAAAGTATAATCCCATTATTGCAAGAAATGAATTTAAAATTCACCTCGCAGTTGGGTCAACAATGCAGGATTTTAAAGTAAATACATTAATATTGTTTCATATGATTTAATATCCAATTTCAATGTGATATTGATCTCAATGACCTAAAATTTATTAATTTATAAAAAAATTATATAAATAATATTTTAAAATATTTTAAAATTTAATTTAACCTTATCAATAAATTTAATGAAAAAGCAATATTGAATTAAAATGTAGTATTCCTGACTAATCATTAAAAAATGAAAACTTATTGAAAAATAAAAAAATTTATCCAAACCTATTTTTGGGTTTATTTTTCAAATATGAAAATTATTTTGACATAAAAAGTATATAAATTATCTGAAATTGGTGTTTAAATATCATTTTTTATTAAAATGCAGTAAAACTATATTTATAAAAATATTTGTTTTTAAGCATGAAATTGTTTCTATTCCCATATTATGTATATAAAATATGTTGAATGAATATAAGAAATATATTATTGAATCTAAAACATATATATTAAATTAATATGACTAACTAATTGTATATGATTTAATTTATTATCTTAAAATATCTTTGGTACCATATAAATAATAATATTTCCTTTTACATTCAATCATTTTTCATATTCATCTATAATTTTTGGATAACCTATGAATTAATATACTATTCTGTAAACCATATATTTTCAAAAATAAGTTAATACAATTCATAAAGACTAATTTATTGTCTCTTTTGTATTTTTTTACATTAATTAATCTTATTTTAATATAATATTAGTGTTCGGTAAACTTTGGCCTTTCATTTTACACAAGCCATAGAGGAAAGTCACTCTTGCATGTAACATAATATTGTAGTGGAGTTCCATATAGGGAAAAACAAAGATTATGTTTTGTGTTTTCCATGATTATCATGGTGTCACATGTAACATAATCCAAATATAGTTCTTTAATATAAAAAAGGCTATCTTCAGTGTTGTGTAAAATTAAATATTTCAATAAGGATAAATTAATTAGGAAAAATATAATTCACAATATCATGGTGTGTTACACCCAAGACCCCCCCCATACCACCAAGTGACCTAACATGATTTATGGATTAATTGGCATATCATATTTCATTAAAAGGGAAGACCTAGTGTGTAATTGAGTCCATTAATAGGTGTATGAGTTCTAATACATTCTTTTTATAGTGAACCAACATGTCATATACCCTCATAGGAGGATGAAAAGTGTCCATGGGTACATGAATGATATCTTGGGTCATCAAGAATCTCATGTTATAACTCTAACACATTGTGTATAATATGTTACACATGATTTGAGATGAAAAATGTTGGAATTAATTCCCACATGGGATAACATACTACATACCCTCTTAAACACATCTTATACCACTACATGATATAGAGTGATTTTGTTAGATGCGTATTTCCATTTGATATTCATTAGTGGAGTCATTATTTTACCCATTGAGATATTGATCATCCAACGGAGTGAGTATTTTACCTACATTTGTATATGTTTGGGATCATCTACATGTGGAATAATATAGATTTCATATTCTAATAACATTATCATAATTATATCATCTATTTTTTAGTCGACATATTTCCAATCTAGGGATATTATTTGGGATATAGATACTCCACCATAGTCAATATTTCAATTGTTTTCATGGTATTGGGATCATATATCCTTATTATATGAAATTAATATATTGGTTATGTTGCACATATCAAAATTTGGATAGAGGGAATATTCTTAGAAGCCGAATGGTTCAAGATTTCATTATTATAGTTGGTTCATATGATAACTTCAGAGTGTAATTGTAGTTAGTACTCCCCTTATATTGATAAGGATAGGTTAAGGGTGCCTCACAAACTCTGTACATTGGAATGTGATGAAATTTTGGATGGAATGAACGCATTAGAGAGATAATTCTCCTCATCCCAACATGTGTCAGAGATGCGGATGATTGAAATGTATAGTGGAGTGAGATTCATTGTTATTCATTGAATTCAAAAAAACAATATAGCCATTATTACACATCAAGATACGTTTTATCGTCATTTAAATTCTGGATACTCTAGTATAAAAAATACTAACTATTAATTACACACAATTTATTTATAGATACAAATATGTAATTACTATGATTTCTTATATCCCAGAGACTATTGATTAAGGTAAATGTTTTAATCCATGTTGTTACTTTTCTGGTTTCTCATGATTATACCAGGATCATTTTTCTAACACCATTATTCTTCTAATTTTTCATTTAGAATATCAAATTGATAAATTTTATACCCTTTCATTCATAGTAATTTATACTACACATCTTGTTCTAGTGGAAGAGGTTAATAGGTTAGAGGCTGACATTTAAGTTTAGGGGAGAGCATTACATGTTCATAGAAACAACTTAACAATTTTTGGAGATTCATGGTAGAGTATGACTATTCAAATACAAATTAATTTTGTTGTTAAAATTGGCCATTTTCATGTGTGACCACATGTATATTTGTAATTTCATATTTATAATGTTTTCATGGGATAAAGAGTATTGGGTGTTTATTTCCTGTAGTATCAATCTTTATGGAGTTTTGTTTGTATATGTTGTCTTCTATATTCATTTTTTATAGTATAGTTGATTGTTTTATACATCATGATGATGTTTTTGGTTATTATAGGATTTAGAGTTCAATATATTGATGATTTACATTGTATGAGGCATCTAATATTGATAGATATGAAAAATAATTCTATTAACTAGACTCATCCCTATTAGAGGAATCTTTGGGGTGTGACACTTATCCTACAACTAGACTGGTAATGGACGCATTGTGTTTGATCATGACACAGTCATATATGATCCTTTATTCCTAGGGATGTAATTAATAGATATTAGTCATCTAGGGAATAGTTTTCTGAGATTATGAAAACTATTTTAAGGGGGTCATGGGTTCTATTAGTAGTTAAAGTTGACTAGTTTACTTGAAGAGGCTGGAATATCCATTCTCTAAGACTCTTAGAGCATTATTTTGTACCCTGAGCCATCTGGTTTCCTTGAATCAAATAGCATTTCTCTGGGAAATCATTACATTGTGGCTAGTTATTGAACTCAATGTATGTCTAAATAATGATCATCCTTATATTCCTTGATCTTTGTGATTAAATCTACATAATAAAAATTATAACTTAATGACATATAGTTTTCACGTATGGGTAGGGAGGTGATGTATCGATGCATAAGGATGAAAATTTCTACTGAAATGTTTGTTTTATGTGTAGATAAAATGTCTTTTTAAGAGATATCACTACCCTATATTGTATGAAATCTCATCTATCGTATATGTTTAGCATAGTCTATCTAGAGTAAAGATGGAAGTTCCTATTTCATACATGGGAACTTATCGTAGATGGGTGTACCATGTGTTTTATGATGTTTAATGTGATCCATAACATTGATTTTCTGAATGTTTTAGAGTCAGGATTTTATCTGCTTTGAGAATGAACTAACAAGATGATTATTTTTTAATTCATATATGCACCTTGAAACATGAGATATTAAAGGGATAGTTTTTTTTCAGTATAAATATGTGTTTTCTAAATGATTGCAATAGTTTGATCCAATGTTTTCCATCATAGACTATTTTTAGGTGATTTTAGTAATTTTACATTGGGCTGTGAATCTAGGTATTAGTGGGTGATGAGACAAATGGATTATTAGGATGTGTCACTTATGTATTCCTTTGGATGGAATATTTAAGATTAGAAACTCAGGAATAGATCCACAATGACAGTTTGAGTTGTGGTTATTCAATATAGAAAAACCTCATTTTCGAGAGTCACCTAGGAGATTTTTAAAGGATTTAGAAATCTTGGAAGAGATATATTGAAACCTATGATAATGTAACATTTTTATCTAATGATAGTATGATAAGTTTCAGGGATGAACCAATGGGTTTTTATTCCAAATGGAAGCCCATATAAAGACATCTGAGTTGTATTATGATGAAATATTGATGATGGAAGTGGTGGTGTGATTGATGTTACTGATGGATGACATGATGTTTTTTTAAAACTAGAAGTACATTTGATTATCCATGTTTCATCTTAGTGTGCTAATATGTTGATTGATAGGATGATGTGAGCAATGGATTCCAATTAACATTGTCTACATGTACTTATATGGAGTAATAATGGAACTAATATATTATTCAACCCCATACATGATTACTCTCGTAATAGTTAATTATCATCTTCCATGTGCTCGATATTTTAAGATTCTTTTAGTTCATCAAACATTGTTTTTTTTACTGCATAACACCCCCTAGGTTGGTTTTTAGGAACTCACTATTTTATAATAATTCAACTCTATGAAAATAGAGAATGAAATTTCATCAATTATATTTCCCATTTTAGAATATTTCTTGTGAGATAGTACCAACCTTGGTGTAATTGGGAACTAATTGGTGGTATATAGAGTTGTTGGAGAATTCATTGATAAATAAGGTACTATATTTAGTAGTGACAAAATCCCCTCATCAATGGTAGGTGAATCCATACATGAGGATATTAATTCCCATTACATATTATTTTTTGCCTGTATATTCTTATAAATTTTCATGGATAATGAAATTTTGTCACGATTATAGTCAAGAAATGCATAGATTTTTTTGGAGGGTGACATATAAATTGCAATTCAAGAGAGATAATTGAATTCATAAGTATGAAATTCAAAGATAATGTTCAAGGATTTCGGGATGGAATGATTATATTCATGAGGTAAATATAAAAATACGACTAAATTCCTCATTAAACCAAAAAGGTGAATTAGAAATGAAGCATTGAATGATTTTAATGGCTTTATGGTGAGACTGTTAGTAAAATCAAATTTTTTGTTAGCCATATTAAAAGATATTTATTGGGATACTTCAATCCATGGGGGATTAAGATATTTTATTTATATTATAGTGGTAATATTATTAGTACATATTGAAGAAGGAGAAAGTCTCCAATTTTTTTTCTAAGTTTTTGAACTGCAATCCTTGATGGGATGTGTATGTTATCTTAGTGGTCATATTACGAATTGTGGATGAGTTCATGATAGATACCACTCAATTATAACATGTTCCTATATATAGAACTCCCATAAACCCGTATGGTTGGACTTTACACATGGTAAACCATGTGATGTGATTGAAGATAATGTTTTATATCATAATTTTGTGAATGACAGTTGCTACGTTTGGTTCCATAACATGGGATGCATCCATTAGATAACATTCATACAATAATTAATATGCTTTAATCTATATTGTGTCAAAGTGTTCAAAATGACAGAAATTATTGTATTGTTGATTATGTGGGTTAGAATGGTGATGTTATCATTGTTCTCTTCATTATCATTGATGATGAAATAATCACACACACAACTAGGTTACCTATGAGTTTGGGAGTGAATTTGTTAGAAGTCATGTTACAGATGCAAGATCCAAAAACATGGTAATTCTAATGATTTATAAAGGAATGGATTATTCTTATTCAATGAGTTATAATAAATAGTTCATATACCAAATTTTATGGACATGAAAGTGGAGCTGATATAAACTATGGTGAGCTTGGGAAATTACTTATTTACTGATGAGATCATTTAATTCATTTTTTGTGAGGCTAATGTAGTGGTTTTAGTTACAACAACCAGTATGAATCCCTATAAAATATGGGGATTGTAGTTCAACCATTACAGTTTATAATTTTTAATAAACCTCTAGGATGTTTGATGTAGATGTATGGAACTATTTTTTCCTAGGTTGGGGAAGACCATTAAAATTTGAGATGTCTCAACTAAAAAGTATTTAAATCCCTCTCATGGGGAAGAGGCTTATATTATTTTTTATTCTTTTAATGATTTTGGATTATGTATATACCATGGTGAATGAATAGTATACCACCCTTCGAGGTTGTATTATATTATTTTTAACTAGAACTCACAACTCTATAGGTAAAAGAATTATTTTTAGTGATGTGTTATTTCAATAAATAATTGTTCATGACAATTACTATTTAAGAAACATGAGTAGTTTCTATTTGTGTGAAAAGGATTAAATACAAGGATGAATTTAATTACCCAAATGTTTTCCCAGTTTGACATTTCTTAAAAAAATTAATATTTTTATTATATGAACCACCATAGGGGTAAAATGGAAACATTAACCTAAACATTACCCAATTTAATATTTTTTCTTATATTATATTGGTAACATTCATTATACTCATGGGAATATCTAATATATGAACGAATATTTAGGAAAATAATAAAAAAAATAAAAAAAATATTTTATTATTGGTAATAGAATAAATTATCCTTTTGATTAAAATGATGGTATCTCTTGATTGGGACCTTGAATAAGAATGTAAATATAGTCGTTGATTCTTAAATGGGAAGTTTACACCTTGAACAATGTTAGATGGGTTATCATCCTGATAATTTGTGTTTTTATGTATCAGGGATATGAATTAAATATATCAATAATTTTAATATTTATTTAGTTTATTTAAAAACCATAGACCATACAATTATAAACCACTTTATACAACCTCAATAGGTTCAAACACATTTTTCAAATTCAATTCTAGGAAATGCCAATAGAATGTTTTTCATGACATTTCATTAAAAACATGACATCTAGAATGATTAATTCTTCAATGAAATAGATTGGAATATTTCACTAGAAAAAAATAATATACGTCTTTCAAAATAGAGATATGCATTTTTAACTATCCACTAATGTAGTAATTTTTGTTTTAGTAGTTATTTAATATTTATTCATTATGAATGTAGTTTTATAAATAACCATCTAATCAACAGTAGATCACAATAACGAGTCTTAAATATATTATTATTGTCGACATATAAACTATAAATTTTATTTCTGGAAAGTTAACATAATCTAATTTCATCATTTTAAATATACTTTTATTTATAACATAAGTGTATATTTCAATTGTTCATTATTTCCCTTTTATTTTATGATTTATGATACCATTCATCATTTTCATCATTTTCTTACAAAATTAAATATATTTAAAAACTAATCTAGTTATATCCCAATTGAACCCCAAATTAACCTTTCATTATTTTACTATTGGAGAAAATTATAATTACGGGACTCATCGCATCTAGAGTATACATAATTGGTATTTTGAAAATATTGATTCATTATAACCATTTTCTATCGATAGTTTTTCAAATTTCTCTAAGTTTACCTCTAACAACATAGATATTATGATATCCAGTGAAGCCATTAGAGGTCAGAATAAATGGTTCTTCTTTTCATCTAGGTGGATAGTGGATCCCGACATTGTCAAGGTGGTTCATTTACACTTAACCAATTCTATTCCATAAAGATCTCAGGTGTTCTCCCATAACATGATAAGTAGATTATGGATAGACCTCCAATAATGGAGTGATAATCACTTGTATCCATTTACGGGGATGTAGGATATAAAACAAGGCATTGATATAACTATTGTGTTCCATACCTAGGGTGGTTATTGATATAATTAATAGTTACCTTGTCATAATACATGAGGAGAAATATGTTCTAGAGGTGATTCTATCCCTGAATCTAGAAAGCTATCTAGGGACAAATGGTTTCCCATGATCCTTTTATGGGTCCTATTGGGAAATAATCTAGTTATAATTTGATGATATAAACAAAGATTTTTCCATGGGTGAAGTCTCCCCAGGGAAGATTGTGCTAAAATAGTGATCAACATTCCCATATTCAGCAACCAATATTCAATCAAGAAATCCATTTCACAAGTATGTGAAATTTATCCAATAATGTCATATATGACATTATTAGTTGAAGACTCTCTAACTATATACATGATTGGGTTTTTGTGTAATAATATTGTTTCATTACAGGAATAACTATGAAATATTATATATTTTTGGCTCAAGAAATTATCCGAGACCTCAACTATAATACTCTAAGATATAACATCACTCTTAAAATTGACATTTAGAAGGGGATTGATAGAGTCAAGTGGTTCGTTATCATTAATTTTATGTCGAATATGGGATTTCATTATGAAAATTTTGACTTGATTTTTTATTTTTTTGTTCTTCTAGGATCTTTATTTATCTCATAGGAAAGAAGTGCATTTTTTTTGAATTCTTAAGAGGCCTTATAAATAGTGGTACCCATTATCCCAACAACATAATCCTGGTTCAAGATTCTATTAGAAAATATATCACTCGAATTATTTCTAAATGTGTCATTCTTTTTTTTCAGTGAAAACATAATATTTATGTAATTTCCCATCTTGACATTCCAGATGACATAGAGATATTTTCTAAATGTAATCGTTATTTTATTCATACGCTAAATTAATCCTTTGAGGAGTATTACAAGTTTAGTGGCCATGTTATTAACAGGGAGAAGATAATGTTTTACATTTCATCCCATTTCTTAGAAAGGAGAGTAAATATTTAGTGATCTTTCTTGGTGTCAAAATAAAATATTTTTAACCTATGGAATATTTAGGTCCCTAAATGCATAGGTAAGGGTATGAATTTATCACTATGATATTTTGGTCAAAAAAATATCTAGTTCTATTCATATTTGGAAAATTAATTTTCTTTTTTGAAGGCCATATTACTCTCATTTATTGTATTCTCAGACAAATTCCGATGAATTTTTATTCGAGATTTTGTTTTCCAAAAACTGTGATAAGGAGGATAGATATCATCAGGGAAAAATTTATCTTTTATGTGTTTGAGGATGGGAAGTACTACTGGGTGGAATAGGAAGGAATAAAAAAAATCTAGGAGGGAGGGGGTATTAATCTCAAGATCATTTAATAAATAATGAAATGGATGTATGAAACATCAGTGTGGTAGTAAATGGAGTGTAGATCGATGTAAAATATGTTCATTTTTTCCAAATACATATCAATATTGACTGATCCTCATAGAGGAAGCTCTGGTATTTGAAGCTAAATTCATTGACACATTGATACACTTGATCACCACTCAAGATGATTTATTGTGTGTGGTTACATCAATTTCTAGTATCATAATAGGTCAGGTAAAATATTGGGATTTCCCAGTAGTCAAAATCAAGAAATTTAATTCTCCCAATCAAGAAGGATCCCCACTTTCATCTATATGGTCCTTATCCTATACTAATTTTATACATTTGATTATATTATGCAAAATAGTGAGCTCGATAATATATTTTCACAAACGAAACTTCTATAATATATTCAGGTAAAGAATATTGTGCTCTCTAAATTACCACTTATGGCAGTCCGTTTAATGATTAATGAAGAACATCATTTGGTTCCTAGAGATCACTCAAATATTTTAATTATTAGTCTATTATATAATAGAACATGAGTTCCCTTTAGATAAGGAGTTTGAGCATAATTGATTCCTCCTTACTTCATGATGACTATACTGCATGACCCTAGATTGGAATATATAGTGCATATCTTCCTTCATAGTGAGTGAGTAGACATTATATTATAAAAATAGGGTAAAATATTCAATTTCAAACATTATGGGGGTACCTTTTCTTGTTTCCTCAAAAACATGTTTATGGGTTCTATGAATATTATTTTTGAACAAAAAAAGAGGTTGACTCATTAGGAGGTAAGGTGATGGGCCATTTGGTATTCTTAGAAGAAATAATGAAATAAAGTCTCCTTCAGCTAAGATACGGTTGGGGATTCAGCCTCTTATAGGGCTAATGGGTCAAATCTTTTGCATTGAGATTCCTTGTTGCTGATACTTCATCCTCCCTTTTTCACGACATTAACTCAAATGGACCAAGGGTTAAATGTCTTCCTCCTACCCATGATCTAAAAATCAACACTTATGGATCCTACTTTGACATCCTTATGATGGGTGGAGGGATCATTCATGATTTTAGGATATCATTGGTTGTCATCTTCTCTGCTATCCACATTCAGGGGGATCCCCTTCTGGTAGAGGCCTACGAAATGAACCATCATTTATCCTCTATTGGGAAATAGACATCTACATGGAATCCATAGAGACCGATTCTATGATTATATAGATATCCATCCAGTACACTCTCACTATCTGATTGTCCATTAGCAACCTCATCTAGAGGACTCAATAATATTCTAAATGATCGGTTGGAGGATCATCACACATAGAGAAAATGAAATACAGTTTCCTATATTCTATCCTCTTATAATTATCTTACTGATAACTTATGTTCGATTTCTAGTATGGGACCCATTATTTTTTAGTGTGTAGTCTTGGTCATGGAGGATGTGACGGGCTTACATTATTTCTGTCCCCCATGAATTTTCAATGTTGTGTAATTTTTTGACACATTTAGTTTCCATAATAATTTTTTTATTTGTCATGATCTGGGATGATATATCATGGCTATAAATAATGAATGGGGTAATATGAAATATACTATATATGTAATCTATTATCTTCCCCAATTATTTTTATTGAAATTATTTGATGTTGACTTCCAGTAAAAATTTAGAGGTAGAGTTATTATTTCACCCATTAGGACTTCTATACTCATTTAGAGTCAGTATTTTAGCATTGTAATTATGATTTTGGGATCTAGAAAAAGTGTAATTTCATTTAGGATGTAATTAAAACACATTATGTTTTCAGTTTAATCTCTCTACATTGTTAGTATATAACCCATCTATAATTATCATATGAGATATAGATCCTCCACCAGACTCAATTTGTTACCTAGAGCCCTACGTAAATTTTCACCATATGTAATTAAAGGGGATAACTTCATGAGTTTCATGAGGCTATTGGAAATAATGAATATTGGGTGATTTTCCCATATGTATGTATTATTTTAAAATCCTCAAAACTAGATCACAAGACTGTTCATATTGTAATTTGGGTTATTAATCAACTAACAAGAATAATGTTAGGGTGTGAGTTCCCAACATACTAATGAATTTCTTGAATTATGCTTCATAGGTTTGAGAGTGTACATTAATAGAGATAAGTTTCCTTGTTATAGGTTTCTGTAGAGATATTAAAGCAACAATTCAAGGATAGTGGGATTTAATGAAACCCATAGCACCTTGGACACTATAAATATCCCTTATGAATCAATAAAAACCTAGTTATCTACTTCAATATTTTTGGATCCACAAGTATACCTAGAATCATGATTGATTACATCTTGTATCATATAAGAGATATAGATATGATAGTTGATACTCCATTTTTTCTAATTAACGATTCATTTGGAATATATTTAGATTCTTGTTGTTACTTATAGATTTTCATTCTCATGTTTGTGGATTTGAGCTATCCAATTTTTTTAATTCATATTTGTGTTTTATTATATCTTAATAGGTATTTTTTTACTCAATATTTCATAGAATTCATTCCAATATATGTTTTCACTATATATTAGGAAAACATGATTGAGATATACGTTAAATAATTTGAGTTTTTATTGTAGTACATATCTAAATTAGGATGATATATGAAAAACAAATAGTGCTGGGTAGTCCTACTATGGATGGTGGTGGCTGATACAGTTACTGATTAACCATAGATATAATATAGTGTGGTACATATTCTAGTTTAATACTTCCAATTGGTATATAATTTTTTATGTTTAATCCCTAGTATAACACATTTTGGTTCTTTATTACATTATGTTTTATTCATCCATTATTTAGAGCTCATATGGTTGTATTATATATTCTACTGATGTGGTTGGTCATTATATGAAATTGAGGTGTTTTTGTAGTATTTTGATATAGTGTAAGACTTCGGATATTGAAACATATGACTTTATTCAAATAGTCATCAACCAGATAAATTTTACATGTGTTTTTAGGGTGTCACACTAGTAATATTATCTTCCCAGAGGGAGCCTTGGTGGGGTAAGTCATTACAGAGTCTCCATGTGATTTGCAATAAATTTGTTTGAGATCAACTATATCACCTAATATAGTTGAATCTATGTATAAAACCTAGAATCAAACACCGTGTATAACATTTTGAGATGGGAAATTAAAAAATATATGAAATCGAATTGATAATATAAATGGAAACTACATATTAATAATTTCTTAATTTGATCCCAATGATTTAATTTTTTATAGTAATTTGGTCAACATTATTTATCACTTTTCATCCACAATCACTTTTAGTTTGTCCTAACTTCTCAGATAATACATATAAGAAATATATTCCTCAGCCTTTTTCTAGAATGAAAATTTCATTATGATAATAATGTGTAAGATCACAATAAAAATATTTAATAGATAAAATATATGTAAACATGAATCTTGTTTCATCCTTGATCCCCATGTAATCTACTTTTCAATGAAAATATTTACTATCTATCTTTGATAACATGGTGGAGTGTGGAAAATGAATTTTTCCTACTTGGGTTGTTCATGCACATTGTATCAATAAAAATAAATATTATCAATAAATACTTCTTTTCACAGAGAAATATGAAAAATGTTCTGAAAAATAATTTGATATTATTATTCAGAATTTATATGGAAAACTTTATCCTAGAAATAAAATTCAATAAATGGAATCTCATTATGAAAATGTTATTAATAAAATCATGAATTAAATTATTACATGTTACATTGTACCATAGTTTAAAAAAACTACATCATATTCAATTTAATCATTCCATTTTTTCTCCCAAATGATAGATTTATTATTTTTATATATTTAACATGGAATCTTAATGATTTATATCCCACAATATTATTACATTAGAGGTTTTAATCACATATTATATTTTTTGGAGTATATTGGATTTCATTGAAAAAATCTATTAATTCTAGATTTTAATAGCATTTTATCTATTTTGGAATTACATAAACAAAGCCTATATATAAATTTAATAATTTTATGACCCTTTTGGGTTTTATGGTTCTTATTTCAAGGATCAAGAGGGTTTAGATGAAAATTGATGTCTAGTTAATTCTTCAAAACAATATTTGTGAATTTCCCACAAAAGGAAATTCATCCACATATAAATAATTAAACATATCAATATAATAGACATAGGTGATTTTATATAATCATATCCTACAATGTAATAGAATTCACTTAATTTAAATACTACCACATATTGGAATTAATCTAAACAAAATTTCTCTTATGAAATTATTCACAAATAGAAATTTTGAGATGCATTAAAGTTAATGAAATTAATCTACCCAAAAACCAATATATGAAAATTATACTTATTTTGTAATTAAATTCATGTGTATAGTCTAGAAATTTGAGAATTCATGTATCCACAATAAATATATTAATTAACATAGATCCGGGGGATTTGTGTTCTATTTTAGAATCCCTAAATCTAATTAGATTCATTCAAGTAGAATATTTAAACATTTATGATTTGAAACATTTTGATAATACCTCAATCAATTTAACTAAACATATACCATGAATAAGAATGTATAGACATCATAGAGAATTTATGACCATGATGATTAGGAAAGTATTCAAATCATGAAGACTATAAGAAAATTAGAAGTTAAACAGAATCCCATGGGAGGATAACATTTATTATTAGGGAGAGAGGATAACATGGGAAAATTAGTTATATATTTCAATAAAGGATATAGTTCATGCGAGATGATCTACCAATGTGAGGATACACACCGTAAAAGTTTTTGATATTGGAGAACCTAAAAATTATTTATTTATTCCCAGTTTATTGAATGTAAAATTTTTAATAGAACTACTGATTTTTATTTGTAAATAAGGAATTTTATTAGTTTTATATTTATTCATATATCAATTAAAATATATCATTATACTAATATATGAATGTAATTTTTATATTTTCTCTATTAAATACAATTTAAAAAGATATTTCTTTTATTTAAGGGAGTTCATATGGGTTTCTCTACTCGGTGAAATTTTGATTTTCAGATGACATTCTTAGAAGTTAATAATTATAGAAACATATCTTTATAATATAATTCCTATATAGGATACTGACATTGAGTTCTTGAAGCATTAAATGAGGAATTCAATCAAGAGATTCATTGGAGGGGGAAAAATAGTGTTCCCAAAGGGTTGATACTATTCTATGGGTGTTGTTTCATAAACATGATTCTCATCATATTTATTCTTCTCACCAATAATTTTAATTTAAATGTAATTTATTTAATTAATTATTATTATACTTTTTACCTCACCCTTTTGAGAAATTAAATACTAAGACTCATTTAACATTTAAGTAATACTAAATATATGAAATCTTATCACAGTCATTATCTTAGTCTAAAACCTTCACAAAAAATAACCAATGGTTCTTCTATACTATATTTTAGATGGGATACTAACATATTTGAGATAGACCCCTGGGAATAAATATTACTAAAATGAATTTTTTTGGGTATTATTATTTTGTTTAATTATTTTATCATTACATGTCTAGAATTTATAACCCCAACTTAACAACATTATATTAAGAAATTGACCACACATATCATTCGATAGAAAAGGATGACAATATTACAGAACCATAATCCACCCTTTTCAATATTTTTAAAAATTATACCTGAGGAGATAAAAATGAACCCCCACCTTATTCTATTATCCCATAGCGGTGGCGATACTGTGCGGTACTATAGCAGTAGGTTACTATTCACAAAATGTGAATTATCCTTAGAATTTGGGCCTACGGGCTATGTAATGGGATACAAGCCCACTGGGCCTTCGTGATATGTAATGGGTTTCCCTCTACCCAGTTAAAAGAGGACTTTTCTTTGATTTAATAATAAAAATGAGGCTTTGGCCCCAACCTTTAAAAAAAAGACAACCCAAAATTATTGAATTTTTTAATGCTTCAAAATTATTTAAAATCATTACTATATTCATTAATAAATTACCAAAATCAAATTCACCTCCATGTGAATATCTAAACCCAAAATTTCATGTAATTATATATATTTTTGTCAATATAAAATAATATATCATAGAAAAGACAAACTAAAACACAATGATTTCCAATAATCATGGGATGGAGTGGCTCTGAGTGGTTCTATTATTCCCACAAAATCATGATAAAGGACTATAATGATCAAAAATAATTTGTACCTTGTAATAAAATTACCAATATCATAGACTAAATTAATCATGAAATAAATTTGTGGTATTACTAAAACTCAAGGAGAATCACTGTATTATATTGTGGAAGATGGAATGATTGGTATTTACTTTCCCCCAAAATTATATTTGAGAAAAACTCTTAATAAATTGATTTTTAAAGGGTTATTAATAATATATTAGATTTTTATTGATGTTTTATAGGAAGATACATAGATAACAAAAAAACCAGCAGATTGTATCACCATAATAGTAAACAAGGAATATCATTCACAATAATTTAAAATATGATGCCACTTTAATGTGGATGATTTCGAAGAAACATCCAATCACACTACAAAAAATAGCATGATTTTATGTCAGATCAGTGGTCTTACATATATGGTAATTTATATGATTATTTACAACTCTTTCCAACCCCATCATGGAGAAAAATCTAGTTTTCCATCTCCAGAGTACTATAGTATCTATGCTCTAAAATACCTTTTCAACATTCAATGTCAAAAAATAAAAGATCTATTTGAGAAATATATTTCTATATTTATTGGATGCCCATTTATTTTTCATTACAATAATTATTTAAATATAATCAAAACATAAACAGTTAAGAACATCCAAATTTAAAATAGGATTACATATAAAAAAAAATTATTAGGGAATGTAAATAAAATATGAAAAATTATATTTTAATGAGAATGTTAATCTTCAAACTGAATGAAATTTTAATCCATATCATAATCTATAAAACAATATTTCTGAAACCTAATGTAACAATATATTATTTTGAACAATGTGATGACCTATCAGATACCAAAATCAACCGATTATTGATTTTTATGAATCATATATAGTGTGTATTACCCTAACAAAATCATCCTTGTTACTAGGTAAATTGAAAATAAAATATTATTTCCATTAAATTCATGAGTGGAAATTAATTGATAATATTTGAATTTGGAGATTACATTTTAGAACCTAAACTGACCCATCTTATTAAGAGATAAAACCCATTATCATCAATATTAGTGTATTAGTAAGATGGGATAACAGATGTAAGACTTTCAAAATATATAAAGTTTATCTGATGAATATCTTCTGTCCAAAGATGAAGATATTCTTAAAAATTCATGAATTATTATAGGATAATTTTATTAACATAGTATCAAAATAAATATTTCTGAAAATACTCATGAAGAATATAGTATCCCTAAATATTATCCTAGGTGTACTCCCCCAACAATGAAACCTAAAAATGATGAATTTTGAGATAATATTATTGATATATTTAGAAACTTATATGATAATAATACATTTTGTGATATTAAGAACAAATACCAAGATATGAAAATTTTCCAACAAGTGTTTGTTCTCAAAATATCTAATTGATGGTTGGTATATAGAAAACATATGAGGGATTGTCTCATCCAAGATAAAACATGAATTATATGTCTAATTGAAATTTATTAGAACCGTAATCATTCCCTACAAAGTAGTTGTATTTGAATTTGAGGATGGTATTTTATATCTTAGAGTATAAACAAATGTTATTCCTTATTCGGTCTACTCAGTCATAAATGTTTGAGAAGGCATAATTACTTGAAATGACATTAAATTATCCTTCCAAATAAAAAACTAACTTAGTAGAGTTATTGAATATGTTTTGGTAGCAGATTAAGAAATATTTAGCCTATTTATTTTCCAATCCTGGACATATTATAAGACAAATTACTAACCCATAGATCTATTATTATTTGGAGACCATCATAGAAATGTTCCAAATAAATCAATAATGTACATAATGGAACATTTTCAGTGGAATTGGGAGGGGAATTCATTCACTTAAATAATTTTGAATTCCTAAAACATCCTAATAAGAATAATTTATCTTCAAAAGTTGTACTGCCAGACTAGTTTTTGAAACAAAAGTTTCATCACTTTATATTTGATGACACATTTACAGAATCTTTGAGACCAATCCTTTCCTTAAAGTGGAATTTTAAATATATGATAATGATGGTATACTTTTTTGGAAAATTCACATTTTTATTATTATATTTTTCACCACACTAATTTTTAAATAATTTATGATTAATTCGTTGAAATTAAGGATAAAAATGGAATTTAGGAATTTATTTGTTAAGATATTGAAGGAATGAATAATTTTTATATCCTCTCAATCCTGAAGACTGAAAAATGATAAATGTTAATATGAAAAATGATATCCTAAATACCGTATAAAATTTATAATAAAATTTGAAGAAGAAATATAAATAGAATAGGATATGCCATGTTATCCCCAATTTTAATAAAAATTATATTATTTTTGGGAAGGAACATAGAGATAAAATTGAGGATATTGAGACACAAACCCCATTTAACCAGTGAAACTATCCCTTTTGTGTTAGAAACGAATCACTTTCTTGAAACACCCAAATATTACATCTTATGAGATAATTATAGGTTTCAAGTGATTATATACAAAATCATTAAATTGAGATAATTAAATAATTATTAGGAATCTATAGAACCAATAAGGGGGATTTATGATGGACACTCATCAGGATAAATGGAATCATATGTTTAGTTTACATGCATATAATTTTCATAGTAAAAATTTCAAACCATTGAATAAATTTAAAGGGATACTCATTGAAAAATTGTGAGAACCTATAAATATTGATTTTACTACATTAAATGATAGATGATATTCCACATATATGGTAGTTAGTGGGTTAGTCCCATGTTTTTTTATGTAAAGGATTCCATAATATACATAAAAATGAATTTGGATATCATATTCTTATAAAATAGATAATAAAAGGAGAATGTAATTAGACTATAGAAAAATAAATTTTGGGACTCTTAATGATCATATTACATTTCTATTTTATTGAAAATGTTATTGAAATGATTAAAATATATACCCACTGTAATTTTATTAGTCTATTATCTCAATACATTTCAATTCATAGGATATATAAAAATCAAGTGAAATCTCTATTAGATTTACCTTTTGAAAGAAATCCCTTACAGAATAATTACATCTACTCTATATAACCCCATAAGGAAAATTCATCAGTTCATGATTAGTATTTTCATTATATATTTAAAGAGGTGTAATGATGTTGTTATGGACTCTTTTTATATTTATGGATCCTCATTAGAATGTTTTTTGAAAAGTTTTTCTTCTATCCATAAAATGTGCATTGATAATAATCATGATGTCAAATATATGAAATTTCATTTCATATTATATAAATGATTTATGTGTGGCCATATTTTTTATAAATATTTCCTTCAAGATGAAAAATATAAGGCTGCAATCAATTTATCCCTACCATACCAATCAACTTTTCAAAAATTTATATTTTTTCCATGATGATTTATAGAAAAATTATTAAATACATTAGTGAAATAAATTCTTATAGGTATATATTACTTCATAAATTTAGAAATTTTTTTATTTTTGTAGAGTATTGATTAATAATTTTATTATTTGAAATTTTAATTGATTTCTATACCCATTATAAATTAATATGAATTGGTTTCTACCATTGAATCTAATGAATATTGTCTCTAATTCTATAGTTGGATATATTTTATGTTAATGAAAGGATAAAAAATTTACTATCACATCCTATAACTATCCAAATCTAAATAAAGATGAAGAAAATATAAATCCACTGAGGATGATATTATAATTATAATTTTTTTATTTTTTTAAATTTAGATATTATATACTGGGATCAAAGGTTAGTTTTTGGACAATGAAATTTTCATTAACATTTATAATTAAAAAACATGATGAAAAACCAAAGTTGATGAGATGGGTATTATAGATATAATTGATTGATCATGAGAAAATGGATAAGAATGGAATTGAAAATCTGTTGGATCAGTATTTATGTTTTTTTCTCGATGTTTTGATTTAAAAATTTTATATTTGTTAACCAATTAAAAAAACATCCCCCGATTAATAATTATGTGATGTTAATCATGAGAGGTAATTGATAACAAATTATATGAATAAATTTATTGTTAATGAAGTTCCCTAATAAATTTTTAAAATAATATGTTATATTCTTTTATTATTATTTAAGATACAATTTCTATAATCATTTTATATAAAGGATTAGTAGTTATTAAAAAATATATATATGAAATCATATTTTTTTAATCCACCATTTTTGCATTTTTATCACACATTGATCAATGGAAGACATTTTTCACCTCATTTAAATACAAAAAAAAAACACTACATTAATCTTTATATTAGAACACCATTTGTATTGATGTGGTTGAATTTTTTAATGCTGGTAAAAAATTTAACTCCATGGAAATATTTACAAAATTCATGAGAAGCCTCAAAAAATACTTTTAATTTTTAATTTATTTTATTTATGATGTATTTATTTGATGGGAACTATATATAATCACACTTCATATATTCATAAGTTTCATGTTTTTGGTTATGTTTTGAATTTTTTAGAATCATCCAACATAAAAGATGATGATGGGAATTTGAGTATGTAATTTATAAAAAGGAATCTTTTTTTACTATATATATTGAAAAATTGTTTAATCACTGATCATGGGAATCAAATTTTTTTACATAAGTCTCAAATAATTTTATATAATTTATGAAGTTCGTAATTAGTTAGCTACTCACTATCAAATGTAAATAAATGAAAGGGATAAATGGTAAAATAGAGAGCTCTAATAGAATTTTGGAAACATTTATACCCAAATAGAGAAGAATGGTGTTTAAAAATAATGATTTTCTTTTACATCATAGAAAAACATTTAAATCTCTATTTTCATTTTCACCCATTATTACTTTTTCTGGAAAATATATTCAAATTAATGTTGTGCTATAAAATAATATTGTCGGGTATTGAAATTTTGTAACATGAGTCTATATTATACTTGAAAATAATCTTGTTAATAATTTTTGGAACATATTTGAACCCCTATATGTAAATTATTCATTCTATGCATGGATAATACAAATTAATTTTCAGAATGATATAATCCTAAAGAACATTCAAAGGGAAGGAAAAAATGTGTATCAGTCTAATTTGAGACTGAATCAATTTACATATAAATATAATTCATAAGTTTCTGAACCTTTCTTTGGTAATCAGGTTTATCCCAGGGGTTTTCTAAATATTAATTAACTAGAAAAGGGAGAACCATATTTAATGTATGGGAAATTGTTTATGTTTTCTATTGAAATTTTATTATTATTAATGGGTCGAGGATAAAGTTAAAAATTTCCTTGTATAGCTGAACACTATGTTGTGTATGTCCTTATTTCTTGTATTTTCAAATATATTTTTTATAGATTAATATTTCCTAAAACATTTCACCCAATTGGGAATTTTTTAAAAAAAATTCTGAAGGAGGAAAATCCTTTATTGTGATAAGATTGTATAGATTTATTTTTAATTAATTCTAATTTCAGATATTTTTTAAGAACTTCTTCTTTCATTGAGTAATATTATAATATTAAGAATATCATGATGTTTTTTGGAAAAAACTATTCACATGTAATTTATAAATGTTTTTAATGACTTTTAAAATCGATTTTTTATTCTAGATTTCAAATAAATGTACATAATAATTCTATCCCAAATTTGAATCTCATTTTTCATTAGATATTTCTACAATGAATGTTGTTTCACATAGTATAGAGGTTTCTATTCCTGTTTGAAATAATTTTTTATTTCAATTCTTCTTGAGGTCCCAAATGTATACAATGGAATCAAGATGATATTATTTTCCTCTTATTTAAACCTATTAGATAAAAAAAAATTATGAATATGATTGATTCTCAATTTTGAAAGCCTATTTTTTTTGTTGAACCCTATGTTCAAGCCTAATATTACTTATCAAATATTTAATTCTCCCCCGGTATCCCTAAACTACCTGATTAGAAAACCACATCAATAGAGAAAAATATTATCTGCATCCACTATATGTAAATTACATGTATATGGTTGAGATAAACCGTGTGAGGTGGATTGGTACACAATAATAAACAAAATTATTTTTTTATCATTGAGAGAAGTTAATATAGTGAACCATACTTTTCATAAATATAAATTTAATCTCAAAAGATAAATATTTACTACAAAAAGTTTCAATAAATTCAAGAATTATTTAGGTAAGGAATATTTAGAAATATAGAAATATAAAAAATTGATCATAAAATAACCAATTTTTATCCCACTAATTTAATCATAATTATATTTCTAATTTGATATTTCATGCATAAAAAAATTCATCATAACCAGGAATAGGTAGCACAAGAAGGTATGAGATTTGATGTTCAGTATGGGTAAATAATAATGTTATCAATGATCACACAAGAATAAGAATATGCGTCTAATAACCTGATGTAAATGTTTTAAAATCCAACCCAATATATATAATAACATAATCTTTTTTCATGAGATGTCTCTTAGTAGTACATAAGACCTGAATAATAATGGAATCAATGAATGGGAACCATGAATTTATATCATAGTAATAATAGATTTTCTTCTATAAAACAGATATTTATATAAAATATTATTATTATTTTATAATAATATTTACCAAGGCTATCATAGTGGAATGAGTTTACTCCCCATGCTATTATATTAGTATATGATCTCTCCGAAGACTATCATAGTGGACATATTACCATAATAAGTTGGTTTCACTCTATTATCTGGTCCTATTTATCTTATGATATATCATTAATAACCTAGTAGTTTTTATAATGATATTGGTATCTCTCATAAAATTATAAAAACAATACATATTTGATGTAAAATATCATAAATAATTCATCATATCTGAAGTCACAAAAAGAAATGGGTTTCAAAAACATTTCATCATTGCATAACTAATAAAATGATTATTTTTTCATAAGCATTTATTTATCATATGCATAAACATTCTAGATAACAAATAATGATTGTATCCTAAGATCATATCCCCAGAATATCAGAAATCAAATCAAATGTAGTTTCATTTGCTGAATAGAAATACCATTAAATAGTAATCTATATATTATATTGGAATTTAACATTTACAATATGAAATCATAACCTAAAAAACTACACAAGTATTTATATATTTAAAAAAAACAGTATATATTTTTAATTTTGGATTAAAAAAATGTCATAATGGAGGGAAAAGGCATTCATCCCGTCTAGGTTACGAATATAATTCATTGATGGATTTTTTTTGTAATGTATAAAAATACATAGTTTAAAAAATGAAAAAAATAATCATTTCAAACCATTTGTTAAATTCGATAAATGTGATAAAAATGACAGTAAAAAATCAATGGATGATACTAAAAACCTTCTGTAAAATCTATGTTTAGAATAAATTGGTATTAAAGGAATTGTTTCTCAATCAAAGAGAGAAATGAATTCTATCTTCCATTAAAACACATTTTTAGTAGGATGAGTACATATTATTAGAAAAAATTATGTAAAATTTGTATTCTCATGAAATAACTAGATTATAATGAAATTAATGACTTTCATTGTGAGTAACTTAATAATATTTATTCCTAGAAAACATTATCATTAATAGAAATTATAAATAATGATATTATAAAATAAAATTCGTTACATAGAGTTCTCTTTGCATAAAAATAACCATATCCCCCTATATAATAATTTTAAATTTATTATATTTTAATTCTTGAGTCATTTACATACATATAATACTATATAAAATCCTTTTATAACACTTTATTTTCCCTGATTACAAATAATTCCTTATTTAAATAATCACTTTAAGGTGTTATGTTTTTCATTTGTAATGAGTATTTAAATTTATTAATTATTTTACTAGTACATATATATTATTTCCATCACCTCCAAAATAATAATCATGATATGAATATCTTAAAAGGTAGGCAGTGATAAAAAAATTACACCATTAATAGAGATGCTAAGCCATATGTACACTTGAACATTGTTCTAATTTTTCAACAGATGGAACAACGTAAATTAAAATACATACTCAACATTAAAATATCATTATTATATCCAAAAAATTCATCAAATTCATCCTCATTAAATCCTATGAGAAATATAAATTAAAAATGAATCCCTTGTCATCATAGAGGTGGTTATCCACACATACACTTGAGCGATGTTATAATTTAACAATGGATTAGATGGTAAAAAGGTAAACTTGATATTATAATTAAAAAGTATAATTATTCCAAATATAATTTTTATAAACATAATACCCATTATAATAGTCATCAATAAATAATGGGGATGAAATATGAATAGTATCACTATGTGGAGACAGTCAGTCATACATCAGAATAAGAGAAAATTTCACATCTCGTTTTATATGAAATAGAGTATTTGATGGTGTTTTCATAAACTCCGACATATTATAATACTATTGATATTAGAGTAATGATTTTACAATAAATTTTTTTTTTTATATTGGGTAATGCAGAGTAGAATGAAAAGTGATCGATTAATGAAATTAAATATTTTTTGAAATAGTTCATTTAGATTTCCTATAAAGAGCATTAGGGTTGGTATTTATGGAATATTAGAAATTATAGTAAATGAATTGTGGTGTTTTTATGTGATTTTGGAATATTTATTTTCAATCTAGAATGATCAATGTGGTTTACCAATGTGTGAGAGGGCATTCCCTTCTACAAATAATGTTCTGGGAGCTATTAGAATTTCCCAAAATATTAAATTAAAAAAATTAGTTATCAAGAAAGATTCAAAAAAATATATATTTATTTGCTAATAAGGTAGGATATGGTTATAATCCCATGAAAAATTCTACCATAGATGAGTTTCAGTGTCATTTTAAACCTTATCAATTTGACTAACCCTTCGATAATTAATTTAAATTTTATCTATAGAAATAACAATTTGCAATGTGCATGGGTTTTTATTTTTTATATATATGGTAACAATTTCACAGAAAATGAAATTTATATCACATCCACCTTACATATTTCATGATTTTTTCAAATTTATATAATTTAATAAAATATTGTTATCAATAAATATCATTACTACCAATTTTGACACAATTTATTTTATTTGAACTAAAATGCATAAATAAAAACTTTAATTTGAGTATAATTATTTTTAAAAAATAAAATATGTTATACTAACATAAAAAATTACTGGACTACTATAACATACTCAAATTCAGTCACTTTTAATATTTTCAAAATAATTTATTTTTTATTTTCATTAGTTGAATAATCACTTATTTGTCTTTGTGTAAGAATTTAAGGTAAATATATAATATGTGATAATTATAAATAAAGTAAATGAGGAATTTAATTTCATTATTTAAAAAATATAATTATTATTCACTCATAAAATTTTTCCCCCTGATGTGATTATATAGAAGTTAATAAAAATTTTGAGTGTGACATTTGGTATAATTTTTTTATTTAAAAAATTATTAAATCACTTTCATTGAAAATTTCCATTAAAATAATAAATTTTTATATTGTTGTGATATTGATAAAAATACAGTTTTAAATAATAATTATTATGAAAATTCTTGTCCTTACCCTATATTTTTATTTCTAGACTCACACGATTGATCCAATACCGAGGTGATATGTTTTCCCACAGTTTGTATTCATATTCAACAAAAATTAAATGGGTCAAATTTAAGAAATTGATATATTTGATTATAAATATGTATAAATTATAATATAATAAAATAAATATAAATAGAAGAAATTAATTTTAATGTAATTTAACTATATGACAACAAAACTAATTTTTATTAAAAAAAATTATTTATAAAATTGGACCTCTCTTTGCCAAATTACTTTATTTTTTTTTGAATGTCTAAAACCATTGATAATGTAAATAATACATAAATTTAATATAAAATCATTCACTTATATTTATTAAATTATTACTTTTTTCATGAACAATACATTATGTTCCTGAAAAAAAATTTCCTAAAGATCAACACTTTTATATTAATATAATTTTTGTTGTTAATTATAATGACTTAATAAATAATAAATTCATTTTATGATGTTTTAGAATATATATGATTCATAATTAACATAATAATATTCAAGCATTCAAATCTAATAAGAAGGAAGAAATTTATAAACAATATTTTTAATTAGGTAATGTGGTTTGTCTAAATTCATTGTTGCATGTAACACATTTTATCGATGAAATTTTATCATTATATGAAAAAAATAATAAATATCCTAGTGTATTTAATTATATACATCATAAAATGATTTTTTTTCAACAATAAATTTCAATATTATATAAACATACGAGGATACTTCTTCCTAATAACATAAATAACAACAAAAAAAGTATCCTTAACTTGGTGGTTTTTACAAAATATAATTGACCAGGATATTGGTCATAGCTCATTCCCCAATAAACTAGAATATTTCCCTATTGTTCATCCAATGAATGACCATAATCCTGTAGTAAAACCTCTATGTTCTTTTATTTTATGGATTAGGGATGTACATTCTAATGAGAAATACATGGAAAACATCATGATCTTGAGAGGTATTCTTTAGATGAATCAATACATAATATACCACCCTAATATGAAAAAGAATTAAAAAGGACTGATTTACCTATTACATAGATTTTCCTTTTTTAAAAATATCATCTTCTAATTTATGGGAGATATTTATAGGAATACCATGTACCAAACATCAAACACTTGGCTTTTTCAACAATTTTCATCATAAATTACTTTCCATATCTGTGATTCTCTTATGTTCCATTGAATATATATAATCCATTTTCCATTTCCAACTCAAAAAAATATCAATTGATTTCTTTGTCTTATAACATTCCAACATGTCTCACTTCCAAACAGCAAATAATAGAATGCTTCATTTGGTCCAGTCTTATTTCAAGAGTGAAATATATTATTGTATTAAAATTCATCCAAAGGAAGTTGCTGATCCCATCCACATCTTAAATCCATAGAAAATATATAAACAAGTAATCTAATGATTAAATGGTCTTGTCAGATTGATTTCAAAATGTGGATGATATGTATTCTTGAAATATAACACTATATGAATATCCTACTAATGACTCTCCAAAACAACAATGTTTACCTCATATCCAATTCAAATACAATTGATTGTATAAAATAATGAAATCAAATAACTTCTTTAGTATATAATAGATTAAGTTGATCAATTGAGGAATATTTTATAAGTTTTATGATTTTTGGTCTCTTTATAAGGTGATTAACTACAACCCATAAATTATTATTCCATTTATATGTTTTAGTTTGTTTAATGAAAAAATAGATGGTGGTGTATTACCTTTTCAATTTTTTATGTTTAATGGTAGTAAAGTCCATGTAATTTCTTTTTCTTTCACCCTTAACCTGTTCACATATGAATCAACATGTTAAAAAATCTTCAATATATCCCTTCATTCCATATAATTTTAAATACTATTTAAAATATATATACATTTTCATATATAAATGATGAAAAGATAGTGAATAAACCTAAACCTCCACTAAAAGTTCTTTAATCCAATATAGTTTATATGGAACACATATAAGGTTCTGTAAATAGTTAATTTTATACGAATCAAGTTTTAACTCTGGATAATTTCTCAAATTATTTTTTTTTCTCTTCATCTTTTTTCTGTTTCTCTTAAATCATTCCTTTTATTGATGGATGCATATTCATTTCATCCAGGTATCTTTTACCGATGTATTTTATGATCTAATACCTACCTGCTTGCAATCTTTTTTTTTTCATTTTCCATAGCCGGTTTGAGGGATCCGGTACCCCAAGCCAGTTTAAAGGAAATCAGAAACCATAATATAGAAATAATCCAAATTCAAATACATAATCCGATCCAACCACGATCCACCGTACACCATGCGCTGCACCTCGATTCGTGAGCCCATCATCACACATCACCTTTTCCATTTTCCCAATGTGGTAATGTATTGAGTTGTCATAATCATTCAATGGATCTTAACATCTTATTTATTACATATTATGATCTTTTTGAGTGAAGATATACTTTACTCTTTGCTGATCAGTATTTATTTCACTCCATTATACATATACAAGTCCTTCATATATATAATGAAAAAATGACCATAATTATCTCCATATCATGAGTTTGGTAATTTTTCTCATGGAATATCCATTATAATTATGAATAATATATAACCATAATTTTTCACATGAGGATATTATTTTATGCATTACTATAAATTACAAACACATCACCACTATAGGGTCATGTAAACATAGGTACACTAATTGGACTTATCAAAAGTTATAAAACAATTTCCCACATTAATCAATCCAAATGAAATTTTCTTCCTTATAGGTGAACATGGGGAATATATTCACTATCAATGAAAAAAAATCTACATTTTTTCAATAATATCCATAAAAATGATGAAACCTATGTATCATAGACATAGTGATTTTTCTGGGCCAATATTTAATAACTTCATTAGTTGGTGGAAAAAATGATATACCCTCACTTGATATTATATTATCCACAAGTGAAAAATTTTGGAACCAAAATCAATACATGATTTTTTTTTCATAAATCAAATCCTTTCATAGTATATTTTTCACAATCCACATGTGATCATCGTTATATTCTTTTCTCATTTAATATAAATGAATATAATCAATAAATACAAACATATAATGATCAAGGTAATTACTAAATAATCTTTTAAATAAACCAAGGATGATAGTGAAGGAATTAGTAAGGCCAACATGAATCACTATAAAAAATTATTGAGATATATATATTTGATCATATACATGTGGAAACAATCATGGAAAATTATTGAGCTATATATATTTGATAAAAAAATTATCAATATGGGGTAGATGATACTTATTATCAATAGTGATCTGGTTCTGCTCTCGATAATCAATGTTCTTAACAATGATCCACATTTATTTTTCAAAATAAAATTCACCCAAGGTGACATACATGGATGATTCAATTCCTTTTTATGATTTTATTGAAGTTAACAATTCAATTCTTGAAACTCAATATGGAACACTCTATATAGATTGTTTAAAATCGCTGTATCACTAGGTAAGAGTTATTTTGAAGACTCTAACTCTTGTTTTATTTTAATACTTGGAAAGTATCCAGGTAAGAAATTAAAAAACATTATCAAAAAATTAATATCATAGAAGATGATTTTCCCATAACCATATGAGATAAATTTCCCTTTATAATAGGAATTGTGACCTAGATGAAAGATAAAATTTCAATTGGAAGATCATTTTTTATCACATTAATAAGAGATCATAGGAAGGCTATTAATATAAAATATAACATCCCTTCCTTATGAATTGATGTGGTATCTATAAAAAAATTTTAATCCATGCCTAAAAAAATTCCAAATCAACTAAAGATAAATTGTAATGATTTTAAGGAATCATATTCCCCTAAAAATAAAATATTGAATAATCATAGACTTAGTATATGATCATTATTATTAGGGTATTTAACTATTAAATAAGAAACTAATTTTACGGGTAATATGATACCCATTGGAAAGTATTTAGATATGAAATAGTGTGTAGATACTAACTAAAATATGAAAATAGAAATTTGTATTGGATGGTTAATATAACTTTTACCCTGTAGTTAACATGAACCTTAGAAAAAATATTTAAAACATGATATTTTACTATTTTTTGGATTAAGAGTCTGTGAAATTGATCCTCATCATTATCCATTTGACTTGGTAACTAGTTAGAATAATTTCCACACCAATTTCATTTTAAAAACTATAGTATTGGTGATGATTTTTTAGAGTATTCTATCTATTTTTATAATTAACATACTTCTTCTCAACACATAATTATTCAATCTCTTGATGAAATCCCTTTACACCCTTGAAAATTTTATGACTGACATAATGATAAATTTCTACTTTTTTCCTTTTTAACATTGAGTATGAAGGAGGGATCATATTATTTTCTCTTATGGTTTTATAATATCCACTAAATTCCATTTTTCTTTTTCTTATCAAAACAATTTGACTGATGGGTAACTCAAAATACCACATCGACCCTAAGAGAAAACTGGACAATTCCTTTATAAATATTGAGTTCCCTTATAGATAATTTTTTTTCAAATACTTGGTTTTAATACACTGATGAATTGATCAACTTTACTATTATTATGGATGAATATACATGAATATTTACTTGTAGGTCATGAAAAATATTCCTTATAAGATTTGATTGATTCATCATTCATCCATTTAAACTCATATAATTCCTTATCCTATTTCATATAAATACTAATTGGAATTTACTTGTTAAAAAATGAACCTTTATATTCATCAATTTCTTATAATATATTTTCTCATGTTCACTCTGGTTCTTGATAAGAGTCCAACAAGGATATGATTCACCCTCAAAATGATAAATTGTATGAATAACAATCACATATACAAAAAATTTAATAACCAAAAATATATTTCCAGTGATACTCATCAATTATTTAGTGACTATTATATAAATAGAGCAACTAAAATAAGGTAGGTTATTCCTCATGATGGACTCAATATATCATTGATCCCACTTTTTATAATTTTAATCTCAACATGATTCATACCTTCAGAAATTTATTTGATCATATAAAAAATACATTTCATTCGATCTCCTATTAGATTTAGAGTTGTAGAAGAAGAATCATTATATTGTCCAGTTCATTTAGTATTAAGAAAATTAAATTAGGTTATATAACATTAAAAAATAAAAAAATAAGATTGTAAGCAAATAATAATCATTTTAGGAAACCACATAATCATGAAAAATCATTTATTTAATTTCAAAATAGTGAAATATTAATCTATGAAAACATTAGTGTAACCTTAGACATTCATGATAATTAGAAAAATATAATAATTTTATTTTAGACATATAATTACCCTTAGAGTTTTGAATAATTTTTTATCATTCTATTATATAAATGCTAACTAATCCATTCTTTGATACCAACTATAGAAACACATATATTTAATATATAAAATTTCATCTTTAAAGATGAATTTTCATTAAATTTCATTTTTATTTATGAAATAATAATTTGTGTCTTGTATCATTGGAAGAATAGAAATATAAAAAATTAGAGAATAAAATATTTCAATCATTTGACACATATTTCATCATAACTATCATCCTTCATGGACATATCATACATAAAAACGTTTTTCAAGAAATGGTAAAGGAAATTGAATAAATGGTGTGGTCAAATGCCCAGTAAGTGTAAAATCACATAGTAATACAATGAAAATGATGTTATAATAACATGATATTTATGTTTTAAATTCACACCCGACATATCAAATATATTAAACATATGTCATGAAATAAATCTGGCTAGCATAAAATAAATTATTAAAAAGGGAATTAAATTATGTGAATTGTGAATGGTTAACATAGGAATTAGATATTTAATTTTTCCACCCAAATTATAAAATAAAAAATTTATTTATTATCCAAGTCTCATTTATAATTCTATCATAGTGGAATGGATTCACTCCTCAATCCTTTATAGAATCCAAGGATTAATCCTTATACTATCAAAAGGGATATAATCCCTTACTGAAATATGTCCACTCCTTATTCTTGTCATCATTATCTAATGTGATCTCAATCGTTTCCCTATGAATTAGAGGGTAATATAGTTACCCCCAATAAAATAATGAATATAATAGATATTTGTGCCACATGGAAAAAATTTATTCATCGTATCAAATCTCATGAATATAAATGGGCTTCGAAAGTAATTAATAATATCTTAACCCATAGAAGATAAATGGTGTTCATAAAAATTATGAAAACATATTCATAAACCATATATATAAATATTAATGATTGTATCATTGGAACACAAAAACAATAAAGCATAAATTAAAAAACATATTATTGTCTTTATCAAATATAAATTTAACTAACATATCATTAAAACATTCATGAGGAATACAATATTTCCATTCTTATATAATTAGTTTTAATAAACTACTTAAATATAAATGAAAAAAGTATCTTTAAAAATGTCCATGTAAACATGTAATGTATTCTTCAATGAAAAAATTATTCATTTCATTGGTAATGGTCATACACTTAAATTTTTTTAAAAAATCAAACCTTCCAAATATTTTTCTAAAAAGTCACAATGTTTAATGTTAGGAAAACCATGAAAATATTACATCCAAAACACATTTTCGTAATTAATAATCGATAAAAAGTGAATTTAAATAATCATAGCAGTTTTTAGGTATATATTATCTTTATTTTTTTTTGAAAATATGTATATGGAATGAAAATATAACTCAACCAAATTGGAAAATGAAGTCGAATTTCCTTAAAATCAAAATTTTAGTGTCTTATGTATAAAAGATGAATAAAATAAATACAAAACATGTATTAATAAAAATAAACTAGGGGTAATAAATTTCATGGGCTTAAAGAGATTTATATCATTATATTTCAAAATCATAAACAAAATAAAAAAATGTTCTGATAGAATATGAGATTAAAACATAAATCACCTTAACATGAGGTAACTTTCCTTCAAAATCAATCCCAAATAATGTTTAATAATTTTTTATTTATTAAAAATTTATAATATTATTATATTCATAATTATAATATCACATATAATACCTTTATAGAACATCAACATCCCCCCCTCATTTTAAATACTTCATTATTCAAATCATTATTTCATGTTGTAATTGTTTCATTTAACATAAGTATTTCAGTTCAGTAGATCAAGTCACTGTAAACTTTTCTTAGATAAATCATCTAAATAATATTAGTAATGATATAAATATCAAATATGTTAATTATTTATATATTTATATTCATTCATATATTTAATATATATTAAACTAAATTTCACCATTTCGGGAGACATTAAGACGTATGTACACATGAATGACGTTTTAATTTTTCAACGGATAAAAATTATAGGTAAATATTAATTAAAAAATAAAATATATTTATTACATAATATGTGGTAATAATATTAATCATCAATGACATCCAAATAATATATAAATTAATGATAAATTAAATCTCTCCATGGAGGTGGTTGTCCACATGTATGCACACGCGAAATTATCATTTCCCAATGGATTGAATAGTAAGAAGGTAGACCAAATATTATCAATAAATATTAATAACTAACTAATTATTATCAAATATAAATATTAAACCCATCATAATATTCATCCATCATATATGGTGATGAATAATGAATGTTATCACTACAAGGATAGGGTAACACAAATATACACATGAGCGGTAATTTAACTTCTCATTCAAGGGGAATGAGGGTGTATTATTGTACCTTTATAATAATAATAACATGTGAATAAATATAGCATAAAATTGATATTTTTTATGATAATTAATATAGATTTATATTAGGTAAAGAAAAGTATAAAAGAAAGTGCATAGTTATAGGGATTTCCTCTTCTTTGAAATGATTCCATTAGATATCTTTTAAAGTTCTCTATGGTTGGAATTATGGGAAAAACCAAACAAATTGGATTTGGATATAGAATTTGATATGATAGTTTTTATAGGTTTTATTCTCTATGGATCAATGTGGTTTAATGATATATGGGTGGTGGTTCATTTTATAATTGAGGTGACATGCAGTTTTGGAAGTTCTCAAAAGATTAACTTATAATAAATTCAATCTCATTCAAAATTCCACAAAATGACTATGATTTAAAATATAAGATAGAAAATGGTTATAATACCATAATATTATATAAATTTAAAATATGTTGGTGTAATCACCTGGACCAATTTAGTTCATTCCTTTGTGAAAATTAAGTGTTTGAGGTGTTTTAGGAGGTCAAGGTGACTTATCCCCAACACATTGCAAAATCTTTATTTCTGTGAACAGTTTGATCAGTGAATAGTTTCAATGGTATACAGTTATGAACAATGTATCGGCAAACGTTTGTGAACATTATCATCGGTAACATTATGTGAACAATGCAACAGTGACCTTATGTGAACAGTGACATCAATTACCATATGTGAATAGTGTCATCAGTTACCTTCTATGAACAGTGTCATCAATGACCTTATGTAAATTGTGCAACATCGACCTTATTTGATTAGTGACATTGGTGACCATATGTGAACAGTGTCATCAGTGACCTTTTGTGAACAGTTTCATCGGTAACCTTATGTGAACAGTGCAATAGTGACCTTATGTGAACAGTGTATCGGTAGCCCTAGCTGAACAGTGTCATCGGTAACCTTCTTTGAATAGTGAAATGGTGAGGTTCCAATTGTGACCTTTTTCCATTGTTAAATTTTGAGTTCATGAACACTGTTTCCTGAATGTTGAAGTTCCAATTGTGAGGGTCAAGAACAATGATTCCAGAACTATGAGGTTCTAACCGTAACCTTTTTCCTTTTCCAAATATTGAGTTCATGTACAATGTTTCTGGAACTATGATTTTCCAACAATGAGGTTTCAATGGTGAGGTTTGTGAACAATGTATTTCATTTTCGAATTTTTGAGTTCGTGAATAGTGTTTCTTGCTTCCTACAGTTTCCCCCCTTTAACATTTCCATTCATGTAAAATGCATTTAATGCCTTGTTTTATAGACTCTAAAGTTGATTCAAAGGCCATAACACCTATATTAATTTCTCCTAAGGTTCGGGGTGTTTTTATAGGTCAAACTGTGTGGATTAATGAGATCTACTATTAATGGAATACCCAGTGTATCTTAAACCATTACTCTGTTAAATCATTTAAAGGGAGAAGATATCTTCCTCCCGAGTTCATACTCATTGTTCTTGGGTGTGAGATGCTCAAACATCCCATTGCTTCCTGTAGGAGTTGTGAAATCAGACATTCCACCTAGGATTTGTTTGTTTTGAATAATGAAACCAAGGAATATCGATCAGTCTTCGATATAATGTAATGATCTATCATTATTATTTCTGGTTCATCTCCTTATTTATCCAAGCCCTTTTATTGAATTTTACCCCCCATTTTCCTAATGGGAATTTCTTGGGTGTGGGATGATGTGGTGGTGTCTCTGCGTCCTGGGGTGGATACAGTTGTCAAAGGGGTGGAGATCATAACCCATTTTGTTGCTCGTTCTCATATAAATAATGTCAAGAAATGTTTGAGGTAGGGGGTCCGTTGCTTCTCTTTTATTTTATGTGCAACTTTAGTGTTATCATGTTTTATGCCACTAGATCTCAATATAATTGGCATACTAAATATTTGAAATGGATAAATAAATTGATATCAATTGTATGTTATTGCGTCATATTTTTCTATATTGTGTGATATATATTCTTTATTTCTTAGATTTTTCTTACTGTATTGAGATTGGTATAGAAAGTAAAGCTGAAATTAATTGATAATTGTTTGGCTAAAGATAAAGAGGTGTGTAAATGAATCTTTTTTCCTCTTGTTGAAATTTGATGTTAATAAAATTGGTGATGTAAGAATGATTATTTATTTGTGATAGCATTCTGATTATGTTTATAGAATTTGGAACCTCTGAATAATAAATTTGTTACGCCAAGATTGTTTAATGAACTGGTTGTTTGATAAAAGTTAATTCCTTGTGGGGTTCTGAGTTTACCTTTTACTTGTTTAAGGGAAAATATCCCATTTGATATGATGTTTTTTTCCTACTAATTGTGTTGTGGTGTGATCTTCAATGGATGTTGTGAAATGTGGGGGCATGGTGGCCTATTGGTTGTGGCAGTAGTTGAAACCTAGAGTGGAGAGATGCATCAGGTTATAAATGTTGGTGTCGGGGAGGACACCTAGGATAATGAAATGGGTTGGATATGAATGCTAGGATTCTTAATAATTCTTATTGGTTGTTTATCTGAATTACTTTCCCCACTTATCAAGGAAGATAGTCTTACTTACCCTTATCCCGAAAGTTTTGAAGACGCGTGGGGTATTCCACATGCTTTTCGTGTTTTGCTTCTCAAAGGGAGGACGGGTCTATGCTCTTGCTATATTTGGGAAAGACCCGACGAGTAGTTCATCTACTCGATGTGCTGATCCCTCTTTTTTTAGTAGATTAGAATGTTTTTCATGAATTCCTGGAAATATAGGAATGTAATAATGTTGTTAATAAATTATTGAATAAATAATGTCAACCCATGGGGTTGGAGCTTGCAAGAACAAAAGGTTGAGGTTAAAATTTTAAAGGGATTATGGAGTTTGGGTGTGATGATAATGAAATTTAATGTCAAATTGTTAATGGTAAATTAATGTTTAAATAATTAATTAACCTAATGTGGAATAGATAAAAAAGGGATGAAGTATGGTAATAATGCTCTTTAAATGGTTGTGTGCTTGTAGGATACCTTATCCTAAAAGTGGCAGTCCAGAGTCCGAAAGACGTTATCTTTAGTTGAGTCTATTATTAGGTTATTCCAATAGTGTGGTTGTGAGATATAGTATATTATGTACTTTTTGTGTTTCTATATGCTTCTACACCCTGTCAATTAGGGCAACTAACACCCCGGAGATTCTTAGCCATATGGGGGGGTTTTCCCCATCATTCTGGTGGGAGGATGGATGATTATTACCCTCTTTGTCCCTTATCTATTCTATTCGTAGTTACTTGTGATAGTAGGTACAATGGATAGTTTTCCCCATTTATGTGTGTAGAAGTCTGTAATGGATTGTGGTTATTTACACACATATATTCTGGATATAGTAACTTATGGACTACTATAGGTGTAACTTGTATAGGATTTGATGGCTTGAGGATCCTTACTCGGTGTATGGGTTGTAATGGATTGAGGTATACTACATGACCTATGATAAACATTATACGAGATGTGGTGGCACCCTGAAACTACATGGTTACTCTCTAGCATGGACGTGGTGGTTTCATTGCATGAGGTGTATATTGTGGTGGTTCACCCAGGTGTTTGCGGGAAATCCATTTTGGAGAGAGATTCTTAGGGCGTGCAATGTGGGGGAAAAGCGGAAAACTAGTGGGGAAGTAGTAGCAGGGTACCCTTGATAATATTTATTATATTATATACTCTTGTATGCATTTCTTGGTTAGAGTAACCACTGTGAGTCTGGGAACATAGCATACCAGTTTAGGCGATGAGTCAGTTTCACATGTTGTTCACATTTATTTAGCATGCTTTCATTAAATTTGCACAAGAGGCTATAGGGATGATCCTACTAGGTATATAGTTATACTCACCCTATGTGTATATAAACTATTTTTCAGGTCACATGGAGCAGGTTTGAGAACAAGATGGTTTCTACTAGCTTGGGGTTGCAGGAGCTGTTTGTGCTTGTTGTTGATGATGTTTTTACTTTCTTTTGGGCACTTGAAGCTTTCTCCATCATGTTATATTCGTTTTGAATGACATTACATATGTGAAAATGGGTTTTCATTTATATTTTATTCTGAGATGGAGTAGGATGGTGTCTATCTTATCAATCTCTTTTTCATGTTTTCTCTTAGAGGGTAACACCTCTCATTTGTGTTTTTATTATACCGTCGATGATAGTCACGAACTCGAGGCCTACTAGAGGTGGGACTCGATTTTCATTATCTATCTTCTCATATTTCCGGTCCCTGAGGGGTACACATTGTTGGGAGGGGGTTGTGAAAGAGTGGTATTAGAGGAAGGTTGAGGGATAGGATGGAGTTTGGAGTTAGGCACATGTGAGGTTGCATCGGTTGGTTGGGAAACAATGTCAGTCAAGTATATAAAGTGATATAAACACTAGGGACCAACTAAGACATAATAATTTTGGGCCCCATATGATTTGATGTACAGACCTTTATGTTTAAAATGGCTACTAAAGGAGGTGACACTATTTTCAGTTTAGAGACATAGGAATGAATCATGCATCATTCTTCTTTGTGCCCGTGATTGAATGAATAGACCATGGGATAGAGTAACCTAAAATAATTAATTAATTAATGTTGTGTCTTCCATATTCTAGGTTTAGGAGATCTAATGGTTTATTATTTTACAGGTATGGCTCTAGGATGAAGTCCTCGTCAGGTTTTCATAGAAGATGACCAAGAGGTTGTTCTAGCAGATCACCGCTAATTAGAGGTTGACGACGATGAAACATTGGGGAGGACACTCCTAGAAGACTGTTTGGAGGAGGTAGAGATAGGCTTCGATTCGATCCATGCTCAAAAAGAGAAGTTGGTGTCCTTGTTTGTGATGATGTTGCATGTATTAGAAAGACAGTGTTGGTTCTTGTTCCTTAGGTATCGTGATGAGTTACTGATCTAATGGGATGGGTTCTAAGACAAGTTTAGAGTTGAGTTTCCTTCCATGACTGCAATGACATCCATTTGGCAAGATAATATTACCCTTTGATATGGGAGCTCTAGTGTGCGAGAGTTTGGAATCTGTTTCTGGAACATTTAGTGATTCTCTTAGGACTTGTTGCTAGATGAGGAGGCTAGGGTGATGCCTTTAGAGGAGGCATTGTGTATAGAAATACTATGCAAAGTAACACCATTTATGATGAATACATATCTTGAGGTGCTAGTGAGGGAATATTTCATCAAGAGGACGTTGGCTAGAGTCAGATCATCATGAGACATGAGTTATCATGATTCCTCATGAAGTAGAGGTAGGGTATGGGGTTCCTGGTTTTCAGGGTAAAAGAGTTTCCATTTAGCCAGGGGAAGGTCACAACCCTCCACATCTCGTTTCTTCGGAGGCAGTAGCTCTTAGGCTAATGAAAACGGACTAGGAACCTATTTTTCTTGTGGGTATTAGGGTCATTATTAGAGAGTTCCCAACATTTCAGAGTAGTCATCATGCACCAGGTGTACTGCTCTAGGTTCCTCCATTGAGGCATTTCTAGTAGAGGCACGAGTAGCAGTTTGCACCAGCTTTAGATCAGCAGAGGGTAGATGGGGCTGGAAAAGGACATCCCTGTCATGCTCCTCATCCTCAGAGAGCAGAGCACGACTGTGGGGGTGTTCATCATCAGGGTAAGAGAGGCCATTGAGGAGGTTGTGGATAGCTTCAGGCTTTAGTGTTACCAGCTCCATTCAAGCCAGGCATCGATTGAGGTACACTTTGTTTTTTTTTTCTACCATTGTGTATGCCATGTTTGATTCAGGAGGAACACCCTACTTCATATCACCTACCTATGACCATTCTTTGTGACTTGTCGTAGAGAGGCTTCCAGTTCCCCTGGTGTTGATTATGCCATTAAGAGGCCGAGATGACTTGTTTGAAGTATGTAGAGACTATGAGCTACAGTTGGGGTAGCACCTCTCTTGGGGGGATTTCCATGGTTTACAAATACAACCATATGATGTCTTAATTGTTATTGATTTGTTGTATTTGGTGCTGGCTATCGTAGATTGCTTCAAGAGGCAGGTTTTCTTCATTGATGTAGATAGAGAGCCGGTGGTGTTTGTTGGTGAGCAAGTTCCTCAGATGGGTCATAGGAATGTTCCATACTTATCATCCATGATGGATGAGATAATGTTGAGTTCTTCATAGGATCAGTAGTTGGAAATTCCTAGGGTCATATAAGAGTACCCAGAAGTCTTTCCATAAGAGGTGGCAACAATACCCCCTCGACTGGAGATCGAGTTTGGGATCGAGCTACCACCATAAGAGTCTCTTATATCTATGTATCCTAATAGGATAGTCCATTCTGAGTTACGAGAGCTAATTATATATCTAGATGGCTTGTTACAGTGAGCTTTTGTTCGTCTTAGTGTTTCACTGTTGGGTGCACCAGTTTTGTTTATGAAGATGGCTTATGGTAGTTTGCGGTTGTGTATCGATTATTGTCACTTTATCAAAGTGAAAATAAGTAATATATATCTCCTTACACAAATTGATAATTTATTCGATCAACTGATGGGTGAGAGATGGTTCTCAAAAATTGACTTGAGATCTAGATATCATCAGATGCGTGTGAAGGATGAGGATATCCCAAAGACTGCTTTATGTTTTCTTCATGAGCATTATGAGTTCATTGTAATTCCATTTGGAATGAAAAATGCTCTAGCTGTGTTCAAGGGATTTATGAATGTAGTGTTCTTTGAGTTCAATGACAATTTTGTTGCAGTTTTCATTGATGACATCCATGTGTACTCCACGTTTAATGAAGAGCATGCAGAGCATCTATATTCCATATTGGGAGTTCTTCGTCAACATCAGATCCTTCGAAAGTATTTGAATTGTGATTCTTGGTATCAAGAAGTCTATTCCTTGGGGAATGTGGTCTCCCATTAGGGAGTAGCTGTGGATTCATTGAGGATTGAAGTGGTTGTGTCTTGGGCATCCCCAAAGAATTTGTTAGAGGTGCTAAGATTCCTTGGTCTCATAGGCTAATATAAGAGGTTCGTATCTGATTTCTCTCTAGTTGCGAATCCTCTAACAAATTTGACTCGAAAGGATTAGGTGTTCATATGTACTTATTAGTGTCATGCATATTCCGAGTATCTAAAGGAGAAGTTAGTAACTGATTCTTTTTTTGTCTTCCATCATAGGGAGTTCAGTTTGATATTTTCTGTGATGCTTCAAATCTTGGGATAGGTTGTGTCTTGAAGAAGAATAGATCCTTTGTATCTTATGGGTCTTGGCAGTTGCATTCTCATGAATGTAACTATACCTCCCATGATCTTGAGATGGCATCCGGGGTGTTTCCACTAAATTTTTAGAGACATTACCTCATTGGGGAGTGCTTTGGGGTTTTCACCGATCATTAGAGCCTGATGTATATGTTCTCCCTATGTGAATTAAACATACAAAAATGTCGGTGGTTGGAGTTTTTATAGGAATATAAATTTGAAATATCATATACACCTGGTAAGGGGAATGTTGTATTTGATGCACTGAGTCGGAAGTCACGTAGTGATGTAGTGTGTGAATCTAGTGACTCTTGTTGAGTAATGGAAGAATTGTCAGCATTATATCTTGATATAGGAGAATTTGGGGGCATAGGTTGTCATTTTTAGATGATTTTGATGTCTTCTCTGGTGAAAAACGTAGAAGATTCCTAATTGGTGGATCTAGAGGTGGAGGTCTGGAGAGACCGAGTTGTTTGTGGCGAGACCCCTGATGGTTGGTCTGAGGATGAACACCACCGAGTTTTATATCATGGATGGATTTTGGTTCCTTTGACGATGCGTGAGACTATTCTTAGAGATTTCCATAGTTCTCCTTTAGTGGTGCATCCTGGAATGACAAATAAGTACCAAGACTTGAGGATCCAGTTTTGGTATCCTAGGATGAAGCATGCAGTTGCGGAGTTTGTGTCTCAATGATTGGTTTTCAAGAAGGTGAAGTCCTAACAGCGTGTTTCTGGTTGACTACTCCATCCATTAGATGATCCTTAGTAAATGTTGGAGAAAATATCAATGAACATTGTTACTATTTTACCTCAACCTCAGGGAGAACATGATTCTATTTGGGAGGTAGTGGATTATTTACCTAAATTTCCCCACTTCATAGCAATTAAGGAGTGGCGCTCATTGGATGTTTTGTCAAGGAAATATCTAGACGAGGTGGTGAGACTTCATGGATTCCCAAGGCTGATCATTTATGATTGAGATACATTTTTTACCTATATGGTATAGAGAGGTCTCTAGTATGCTTTTGGTTCACAAATATTCCTTAACACTGCTTATCATCCTCAAACGGACGGTTAAACAAAGCAAAACACCCATACTTTTGAAGAAATTTTATGCTCTTGTGTCTTGGATTTTGGAGGTTCGTGGATAAAGAACTTACCCATGGTGGAATATTCTTACAACATTAGTTTTCACTCCACCATTAGTATGGTGCCATTTGAATCCTTTTATGGCCGACTTTGCGGATCTCCATTGTGCTGGACTGGGGTCAGAGAGTCATCAATACTTGGACAGGAACTAGTGAATAATATGATAGAGATGGTACACGTGATTCATGGGAGGATGAAGATAGTGCACGATCTTCAGAAATCATATGTTGATCAAAGGAGGAGACCCTTAGAGTATGATGTTGGAGAACACATGTTTCTGAAGGAGACTCACCATTCAGAGAAGTGAAGGATTGATCGCGAGAGTAAGCTTTCTCTCCGGTTTGATAGGCCTTTCGAGGTGCTATCTCAGGTTGGAGTTGTGGCATATCAAGAAGCACTTCCACCGTTAATGAGTCGAATTCATGATGTTCTCCATGCATCATATCTCCATCGTTATCTTCATGATGAATATCACATCATCTATTGGGGAGATATCTATGTTGATGATGATGTGACCTTTGAGGAGTGACATGTGGAGATCCAAGACCATAATGAGAAGGTGTTGTGAGGGCATTCAATTTCCCTAGTTCGTGTCTTGTGGTTACACAGTGGCATGGAAGAGAGTACCTTGGAACGTGAGTCATAGATACATGCTCAGTACCCAGAGTATTTTGATGTTTATCTCTTTTCATGTATCAATGTAGCCTTTATGGTTATAGACCTTTCATGTTTATAATATGAATGTCTTTTTTTCTTCTTCATGTGGATTGCTTTCTTTTGAGTGGTATCTCGATGGATGGTTGTTCAGACCCCGTTTCATTTTCCATTTAGGTGTGTTTTGAATTCGCGAGGATGAGAATGTTTTTAGAGGTATCTAATGTAATGGAACATACCTCACCAGTCCATTACCTTTTGAAAATTAGGTGTAAGAGGTGTTTCGGGAGGTCAGGGTGACTTATCCCTAACACATTGCCATATTTCAATTTTTTGAGCAGTTCCATCGTTGAACAGTTCCAATGGTAGACCGTTGTGAACAGTGCATTGGAAACCTTCTATTAATAGTGTCATCGGTAACCTTATGTGAACAGTGAAATGGTGACCTTATGTGAACTATGACATCAGTGACCTTATGTGAACAGTGTCATCGGTAACCTTCTATGAATAGTTTCCTCGGTAACCTTATATGAACAATGAAACAATGACCTTATGTGAATAGTGACATCAGTGACCTTATGTGAACATTTTCTTCGGTGACCTTTTGTGAACAGTGTCACCGGTAACCTTATGTGAACAGTCCAATGGTGACCTTATGTGAACAGTGCTTCTGTAGCCCTAGGTGAATAGAGTCATTTGCAACCTTTTGTGAACAGTGCAACAGTGAGGTTCTAAAGGTTACCTTTTTACTATTCCAAATTTTGAGTTCATGAACATTGTTTTTAGAATGGTGAGGTTCTTGTACAATGTTTCCAGAATGGTGAGGTTCCAAAGGTGACCTTTTTTTCTTTTCCAAATTTTGAGTTCATGAATAGTGTTTCCAGAATGGTGAGGTTCAAACAGCGAGGTCTCAACAGTGGGGTTCATGAATAGTGTTTCCAGAATGGTGAGGTTCCAATAGTGAGGTTAATAATCAGCATTTTTATTTTTCCAAATTTCGAGTTCTTGCATAGTGTTTCTAGCTTCCAACAGTCTCACCCCTTTATCATTTTCTTTGACATAAAATGAATTTAATGCCTTGTTTTAAGGACTCTAAGGCTAATTCAAAGGGTATTACTCTTATATTAATTTCCCCAGTGGCTTGGGATGTTTTTTCATACTCAAACTGCGTGGTTTAATGCAATACCCTTTTAATGGAAAACCCAGCGTATCTTAAACCACTACAACATTAAATCTTTTAAAGGGACAAGATATCTTCCTCCCTAGTTATTCCTACTTTTTCCCAGGAATGAGATGCTCTAACATCCCATTCCTTCCTTTAAGAGTCATGCAATCAAAATTTCCTCTTAGTATTTGTTTTTCTTTGTTCTGATGCAACCATGAAATAATGATCACTCTTCGATATAAGGTACAATCTATCTTCATTATTTCGGGTTCATCTCATTCTTTCTTCTTTCCCTATTTATTGAATTTAACCCACATGTTAATAATAATCTTTTCTTGGGTGTTGGTCAATGTGGTGGTGTCTCCACATCCTTGAGTGGATTCAGTTGTCATTGGGGAAGATATTGTAACTCGTTTTGTGGCTCATTCTCGTATAAAGAACATCAAGAACTGTCTAAGGTAAGATATTTGTTGCTTCTCCTTTATTTTATATGTGGATGTAAGGTTATCATGTTTTATCCCACTAGATCTCAAAGTAATTGGCTTGAAAAATATTTGAACAACATAAATAAATTGATATCGATAGTATATTATTTCCTCTTATTTTTCTAGATAGTGTGATATCTATGTTTGATTGCTTAGATTTTTCATTCTTGATTTAGATTGGTAAAGAATGTAAATCCAAAATTAATTGAAAGTCACTTGGCTTAAGATAAAGATGCTTGTAAATGAACTTGGATCCTCATGTTGTAATTTGATGTTAATAAAAATGGGTGTAGTAAGCATGTTTAATAATTATTCAAAGTTTATGGATTAGATTTTCTAAATTTGGATCCTACGAATAATAAATCAATTAATCCAATATGGATTAAAGAACTAGTTATTTGCTAAAAGATAACTCCTTTTGGGGTTTTCAGTTATCCTTTTTCTTATTTAAGGGCTAAGAGCAGATTTTATATGATGTTTGTTTTCGTAGCTCCTGTGTTGTGGTGTGAGCCTGGATGGATGTTTTGACATTTGGGGGCATAGAGGCCTATTGGTTGTGGCATAATTTAACACCTAATGTTTCTAGATGCATCAGGTTATACATGTGGTTGTTGAGGAGGACACCAGGGATGATGAAATGGGTTAGATGTGAATTTTTGGATTCTTACAGATTCTTATTTTTTATTTATATTATTTACTTTCCCCACTGCTCAAGGTAGCTGGTCTTGCTTACCCTTCTCCCGAAAGGGCCGAAAACACACATGGTATTTCATTTGCTTTCTATGTTTATCTTCTCAAAGAGTGGATGGGTCTATGCTATTACTATAGGAGGAAAAGACTAGACGGGTGGTTCATCTACTCGCTGTGTTGAGCCCCGTTGTGTTTATTTTCTTAGAATGTTTTTTTACAATGCCTGGGAATATGGGAATATAATAATGTTGTAAATAAATTATTGAATAAATGATTTTAACCCATGGGGTTGGAGCTTGAGGGAATGAAATGTTGAGGTTACAATTTTAAAGGGACATTGGACTTTGGGTGTGATGCTAATGAAATTTAATGTGGAATTATTAATGGTTAATTAATGTTTTATTAATTATTTAATGTAAAGTGGAACTGATAAAAAGGAAATGAAGTAAGGCAATAAATCAATTTAAATGGTTTTGTGCATATAGGATACGTAGTCTTAGAAGTTGCAGCCAGGAGTCCGAGAGACTTTAGTTGTAGTTGAGTCTAAGAATAGGTTATGCCCATATTGTGGTTTTGAGATATATTATAGTCTGTAATTTTTTAGTTTCTATATGATACTCCACCATGTCAGTTAGAGAAACTAAAACCATGGGGATACTGTTCCCTAAGGGGTGTTTTCCCCAACATTCTGGTGGGATGATGGATGGCTGACTACCCCCTTTGGCCCCGCTAATTTCTCTTGAAAGTTACTTGTGCTGGTAGGCACAATGGTTAGTTTTACCCATATATGTTTGTAGAGGGTTGTAATGGCTTTTGGTTATTCACACACATATATTCTAGATATATTATCCTATGAACTACTATAGGTGTAACATGTATAGGATATGATGGCTTGAGGATCCTTACTTGGTGTATGGGCTGTAATGGATTGAGGTATAATACCCAACGTACAATACGTGTTATACGAGCTATGGCAGCTTCTGGAAACTACCCGGTTACTTTCTTTCAAGGACGTGGTAGTTTTGTTGCCCGAGGTACATATTGTGGTGCTTTACCCACGTGTCTATGGGAAAGGCTTTTTGGAGAGAGATTCTTAGGACATGCAACGTTGGGGCAAAGCAGCAAACCAGTGGGGAATTAGTAGTGAGGTACCCTTGATAATCATTATTATATTATATAATCTTTTATGTGTTATTTGGTAAGAGTGACCATGGTGAGGTTGGGAACTTAGTATACCTATTTGGGTGATGAGTTAGATTCACTTGTTGTATGTTGTGCTTTAGCATGCTTTCTTTCCTTTTTCATGAGAGGCCCCAGGGAAGATCTTACTTAGTATACTGTTATACTCACTCAATGTGTATATAAACTATTTTTCAAGTCACATGGAGTAGGTGTGAGATCATGTTGGTTTCTATTAACTTGGGGTTGCATGAGCTTCTCAGTCTTGTCGTTGCTGTTGTTTTTAATTTCTTTTGGGTACATTAAGTTTTCCCCTTCTAGTTGTAGTAGTTTTGCATTACATTACATATATGCACTTGGGCTTTCATTTATATTTCAGTCTGAGTTGGAGTTTTTTGTTTTCTATATTATCTCTCTCTTCCACATGTGTTCTCTTAGAGGGTAATGCCTCCAATTTGTGTGTTTACTATACCCTTGGTGCTAGTCGCCAACCTGGGGCCTACTGAAGGCGGGAGTCGGGGGTCATTATCTCTCTTCTCACACTACCGGACCTGGATGGGTACACATTGTGGGGAGGGGGTTGTGATAGTGGGTGTCATTTTAATCTTTATATTTTTTATTAACCGTTTTCAAATTTTAATTTTAACTATAGAAACTGATTTCTAAATAATAAAGGGTTGTAATTTTTACTTATATTTTTAAATGTATCCCATAAATTACCATTCATGATAATTTAGACTATATTATATCCAAATTATCTTAATTGAAAAATTCATGTATTTATATGTTATTTAATAAAAATTACTTTGATAATATATAATATTTTTTATTTTTCACAGTATTCATTTAATTTGACATAATGTGAGTAAATAATTTTTTTTAAATATATTATAATAAATTAAATAAACTATTGTTTCATATTAAAATATAGAAATCATAAAAAACTATAAATTACTCACATTATATAAAATTTTTAAAATTCAAAATAGTTTATTTTTTTTTTCTAATTAATTGAATAAATACTATTTTTTGGTTGGGAAATAATTTATGGTAATTATATGATACTGAGAAATTACAAGTAAATTAACATAGTTAATGTAATTTAATTATTAAATAAAATTATATTAATATTAATTATTAAGATTTTTTCTCTTATGTGATCAAAAAACAATAAATAAGACTAAGAGAGTGATGTTTTGTAACTTTCATTGATTTAAATAATATATAAATAATTTCAATGGAGAATTTACTATTACTATAATAAATTTCAATCCTAATTTGATAAGAGTAAAATTAACATCATCTAATAAAATTATGATGAATAATTATGATCGTATATTTATTTTTAATATAGATAAAAATGATTTACCCATTAACATTGTGATATATATTTGCACATATACTATTCATATTGTCAAAAAACAAAAGGGTTGGGTTTACCAAATCCAAAACTCCTTATTCAATATATTTATTTCATTTTATATAATTATATACCTGTAAATATATTAAATTAAATATAATATATGTTTCTATATTTCAAAAAAAGATCTTTTTTGAAAAATTAATTTTTTGTTTAAGAATTGATTTATTTTTATCTGATGCCTAGAATAATATTTTATTAATGATTAAAACATTTTATCAAGTAAATAATATATAAATTTCATTAAAATTATTCATAAATTCTGATTAATTTAATTTATTGATATAAATAATAATAAATATCATGAAAAAAAAATTTCAATAAAAAACATTACTTTTCTTTTAAAATATTTTATAATATTAATTATAATAATTTGAAAACTAATAAATTAATTTTCAAAATAAATAGACCAAATATCATTCTTAATTTAGTTATTAATGCTCAAACTTTTCCATCCAAGAGCACAAATATAGTCATCAAAAAATATTTTCTTAATGTTACGCAAGTCAAATTAACTCAACACTTCGTGTGATTCAAGATGTCAAACAAATAAAGAAAAATTAAATAAAATAATTTCAAATAAATATTTGGGCGTTACATTTACTAATTTTATCTTTAATTAAACAATTTTATCAGAATCATTCCATGAAGATATATGGGTGACTAAAAATATTTCCTTAAATTTTAGGTTATAAGTTTACCACTAAATGAAGATAAAAAAGATTCTTTTCATTCTATAAAAAATATTATAAGATGAAATATGTAATTTTATATAGGAAAAAAATTTACATTATGAATTGAATTTTATTTTCAAATATGTCATTAATATAGAAAATTCCATTCTGTAGAGTTCTTAATGAAACGTAACAATAATTTGGATGTCATCTAGATACAATATGATATTCAACGAGGATTCATCAAGGAATGTAATGTTTTCCGTGCATTCTACTTCAAATTAAAACCAATACCTCCTCATTATTTAGAGAAATTTTTTACACACAAAACCTTCTATCCTTTAATGCATAGAATATTTACATAAGTTACTCATTATTGACACACATTTGATATTCTTGGATGTTAAAAATAAATAATAGAACTAATTATATAGAAATAAATGAAATTTTTTAGAATATAAAAAGTCTCCATTTTAAATCCTTGATTAAAGAGAGAAACATTTTTTCAGAGGTAGGAAAAAATTAAAAAGGTTATTAAAAATATAATTAATGATTTTCTTATTTTTTATTGATGGATGAGATAATTAAATTTCATTTTGGGGGAATCATAATTCTATAGATATTTAAAATAAACTTTGTTGTCATATATAACGAAGAAACCCTCGATAAACCATTTAATTGTCTAATTTCATATGAGAAAAATGTTTATATGGGTGGGAATTGATAATAAATAATTTTCAATATTTTACCCTTTATTTTATTGATTTATATCTACGTAGATTATTCCTTTAATAGTTATTATCACATATTTCTATTAACATATAATTTTGGACTTAATTTTTAAATATTTATTAATTCATTATCATGAAATTGTTTTTATCCATTTTGGATTTATTAGAATAAAAACTACATTTAAATTTAATTTATTCATGACCCTTCCATCTTTTTGGGGTTTATATTTCTATGATTCATGATATTGAGTCTTAAATGGATAGGTCTACAAAATTTTCAAATCCATATATGTGAATTACCCATTTAAGGGAAATAGATATAGAAAAGTGAATACACATATATGAATTATTGAAATAAGTTATCTAAAAAATAATATTACTAAAATGAATGAGAATAATACATAATTAAATCTAGATTCTAATGGGAATTCAACTACAAAGGATTATATGTACAAAAATTATTCATGTGAGGTAATTTATTGAGGGGACAAGGATAAGGTAATTTGGTTATACAATGATACACATATGAAAGTTTTTTATAATTTGGAATTCAATGTATATGGTTACTCACATTATTTTAGATTCCATTTCAGCTATTATTAGATATTTACCTTCACCATTATCTCGTACCTTGGTTTTACAAGTCATTAACAATGTATCCAATTGATTTAGCTCCATGGAATGTATAAAATTAATGGATACAAATCACATGTAGAGTCCCACATATGAGTAAATAATACATACAACATAAGTTAGAAACCATTATTTTCCTAGATATTTAATGATCCCGAATATTAGGGAATTATTCAATACATGAATACAATGATGATTATAAGAGTTTAATCAAATCTGATGGGAGGAGAAAATTTTTCTGTATGAACACTGAAAATTCAAAACACACCCATTCTCGAAGTCAATGAATGATATAATTAATGGTTGTCGATATATCCATGTGAGGATTAATTCCAACATGTTTAAATAAAGTGGATATAAAATGAATTTTTTTGATTTCTTTTACATTTTTTGAACTCTTTTTGATTCTTTATGGTATTTTTATTTTATTATAAGTATATCCTTATTATCCTATATTTTTATCCACTTATCTATTTATACCTATTATTATTCAAATCTATAAATCAAAATTTGATAAAATCTCTATATAAACAATATATAAAAAGAACAATCCATTGGGAATAGGAATTTCATCCATGTATGGCTTCCATGAGGCCTTTGGTATCCAGATCACCTTCCATGGAGTATTAACAATTATATTGAGGTATAAATATAATATCATAAAGGTTATAAGAGTATTATTTGAGGTATTTATGTGTGAATTGTGGAATTAAATCAAAAAATTCTTTATATAAGTAAGAAGTAAGTGTATAAAGGTTAAATCATATCCATGAAAATTTATTCTAAAATGTTATTCTCATTCTCATTTTTCTCAGTTTTTATTTTAATTTATATTTCACTACTATAATTCTAGATAATTGCGATAGGCTATTTGCGATGGGATCCCGTCGTAAAATGTATTTGCGACGGAGCCATAATCCCGTGGCAAATACATTTAAAAAGAATATTTAGACTATTTTCCATGGGCCTGTTGCAAATACTTTTTGTGACGGGTGCCTAATCCCATCACAAATACTTCTTTAAAAAAACCTATTTAGACTATTTATGATGGGCCCGTCGCAAATACTTTTTGTGACGGGTCCCTAATCCCGTCCAAAATACTTTTTAAAAAAACATTATTTAGACTATTTGCGATGGGAACCTATCACAGCAGATCCCATCACAAATAATAAATAAATTTAAAAACAATTAATAAAATTATGATTATTGAAAAATTAATTTAAATATTCTTAAAATAATTAAAATAAAAATATATTATAATTCTCAATATTCATATAATAATATTAAAAAATAATTAAATATTATTATTATTATCATTTGTTAAATAAAAAAATATTAAAAAATATAATACTGAAAAAATATATTTGATAAAATTATGATTAATGAAACAATAATATTGATATTATTAAAATAATAAAAAAATATTAAAATTCTCAATATTCACCAAACCAAATCGAAAAATATTAAAAATTAAATTATGTAATAATCAATCCGATATAAAAGACAGAAACTATAAATAGTCGATATTATAAATAAATTAAATTCAAATATTTTTGACATAAAAAATCACTGGGGTCGTCTTTTGGAGGAGGTGGAGGGGCTGAAATAGCTGGTGGAGGAAACTCCATCCCAAAACTACGAGCCAGACGATGCATGTACTCCATCTGCTCTTGATGTTGCTACTGCCATCAATGCATCTCCTACTCGTGCTACTGCTGTTGTTACTACCATCGACACATCTCCTCCTCGTGCTACTGCTGCTGTTGCTGACATATCTCTTCTTGATACTTCTGCAAACACTTTATAAGGTCATTCTGAGCTCGTAACTACTCCTGATACTGTGAGCCAAAAGATGATGCCTCTCCACAAGATCCTCTCAAGCTGGATTCCTACATCGCATCACCACCATAATAAGTACCAGAAGTCACATGAGATCTGACACCAATTACTCGGCCCTTCAACAATCCATACTGAGTAGCCTGCATCCATGCAGCCTCGTCGAAATGGTGGGCATTGGTCTAATCAGTCGCCTCCTCCTAACACTCTGCCTGTGTCTGAGAAGTCACAACATCATATGACTCCTTAAACTCCAATTTGAAATTAAAATTTTGAAAAATTATATGCAGTTAATTGTCAAACTATAAAAAATAAGACTATCCACAATCTGATGCTGGCGATCACCTCTAATCTATCCGGTAGCTGGATCACTGTACATCCTCCGATAAACATCGTACTCTGTAATATCGTGATGACCGACGTCCTATATGTATATAAAATAAGATTTTTATATTTGAAGTTATATAAAATATTTTAAAAAATACTTATCAGATGCTCTCTATGCGTACTGAATGTACGGTTACCTGCTCTATGTGTCACCTCCTGTCTCCTCTGGTTCTTCAAACTCAATGAAGCCCTGCTTTGAAATCCACCACCCAACCAGTGTGAAATAATCCTTCCCAAACCTGAGATGAAATTTACTCTAGTCGGTGGGCTCTACATGACTCATAAAATATTGTCACTCCTACTTCCTTAATGGATGTCTTTCTCAAATTCTACAAAAACTGACGTAAATGCTCACGGATAGCCACCTCCCATGCTGCATCGATATAGTCTCGCATTCTATCATCGATGGGATACCATAAACCCTAAAAATAATTTATAATATTTATTTATTAATAAAATAAATTACATAATATATATTATTTATTTATGTACCAGCAAATGACTTAACATGCCGAGCTTCTCATCAATAGGAATATGTTCCCATGTGGTCCATGGATGAGAAAAATATTTGTGCAAGATATAACTCCCCTTTCCAATAGAAACATGCATAAAACTATGATAAAAGAATAAATAATAAAACAATTAGTATATATATAAATAAATTAATGAAATCTATCTAAAATATAGAGGTTACCAAACCTCTGTGTGCATGGATCGAATCCAAGACCTGGACGTCTCTCGAGGATAGGGTCAGGAATAATCTGTCATGCAAGACCGTTCCCCCTCCGCGTACCTCCTAAACAACTAGTGGGCTGAGGGTCAGATGATCCCACATCCACCTCATCCAAGGGTAGATCAGCCTCCTCTAACTCAAGCAATACATCCGAGTCCCTCAAAAACACAAAATGATGGTGTTTAGAAGATAGTTGAAAATAACTATTTTATATATATATATATATTAGTTATGATCAAAACCATCATTTAACTATTCTAATGTTCACCTTCATCATCATCGTCTTATCAAACAATTTCAATGTCTTCATATTCCACCTCGACATCATCAATATCCATATGTGATTCACTTTCATCATACCTTGTCGTTTCTATTTCATTTGTAACATCATTAACATTTTCATCACCATGGACCCTTAATTGGGGGGTGTCCTCATCGATATTTACGTTTCTTTGTGAAAAATATGGATTTTGAGTAGTCTCTTGAAAAATTTCAATTTTTTCTACATCAGCGAAACCACATTCAGTTTGTGTAAATTGATTTTCCTGAGATTTCATTTTTATTATGCTCCACCAATCACCCTGGTCTATTGAAGTAGCATAGTACTTTGCATAATATATTTTATGTTCATGTTGATCTAGTAAAAATGGTCCATTTACTGCCATACGACTTTTATATTTAATATCAATGATTCCATGAGTTGGATGAACATGTAATCCTCTCTCAGTATCCAATCACCGACATTTTAACATCATTATGTAATTTTTTCCAAGATAAAAAAGCTCAATAATTTCATCCTGAATGCTATTAAGGTCAACTTCAGTTTCCTTACGATGCGATCCTTGGAATCAAACTCTACTGTTTATTGCTTTTTTTAATTCCCCATATGCACGTGTATGAAATCGAAAACCATTCACCACATATGAATTATAAGATTAAACCATTTTGGATGGTGGGTTACTCAATATACACAGTCACTTATCAATTTTATCAGCATGTTGACACACCTGAAAATTTTTATAACAGTTATCAATATAATAAATAGTAAACTGAATTGATATCAAACCATCAACAATTTATGTTACCAGCTTTTAAAGCCATTGACAAAAAAAATTTACCTTCTTCTAGAGAAGCAGCTGTAATTTCTGGAACTTGTTTCTTGATTTGATTATCATATAACCGAATAATAAAATAAGTTTATATACTTTAACAGAAATTATAGAATTAGGGATAGAATCACTCACAGTACAAATGCTGTCATTTATTCACAGTTGACCAGAACATATTTATGAGCTATGTGATATTTTTCATCTGAAATCCATCGTTTTTTAACTCCACTGAATCCAAGATTTGGCTGATTAAAAACTGATAAATCATTGTCCATTTCATCATTAAAATTTCCCTCATTCCGTCCCATGCGGTTTTGTTTTGAGGGATATTCAGATTCAAAATAGTGAGAGAGAAAAAAAGCAATTTCCTCTTGCAAATAAGCTTCAACAATTGAGCCTTCAACTGATACTTTGTTACATACTTTTTTCTTCAATTTCTACATGCATATCTCGAATTGGTACATCCATCGAAACTGTACTGGACCTATACATTTAGCTTTATGTGTCAAATTTAATATCAAATTTTCCATTGAGTCAAAGAAATAAGGTGGAATGATTTTTTCCAGTTTATATATAATTACAGCAACATCTTCTTCTAGTTTTCTTAGCACATCGTAGTCAGTTGTCAATGCACAAATGTCTCGAAAAAATATGATATGTTTGTTATCGAATCCAAAATCATAGAATTCAACAAACCTCTGAATCCAATCGGCATAATTCTTCCTATTATAACATGTAAATCATGACTTTTTAATCCGGTAATATAGCCATTCTTAACACAACTTCCCAAATTAGAAGCATAGCCATCTCTAATTCTTAAATCTCCAATACACTGACAAAGTAATAAACGAATCTCTTTGAATAGAGTATAAGATGCTTTTGGCTTCATTAACCTCTGTGATATGACATTTTCAAATAGTTCAAGTTCTGTTTGCCTGCAAATTTGGGCAAGATCTAATCGTGCTTTTTCAGAATCTTTGGTCTTACCTGGTGTTTCCAAAACTCTATGAAATAAATTATCAAAACAATTCTTCTCAATGTGCATGACATCAAACATGTGACTGACAGAAAAATCAGACCAATATGAGAGATCCCAAAAATGATTCTTTTTATCCAATTATGTTCTTTCCCAAAGCCATTAACATTCTGTTTGTTTTATGTTGGCCCAAATGTGATATGAGGTAATGAAAATAAAACTGATTTTAACTTTGTACCTGAGATCATTTTTGGAGGTTCATCCCTTTCAATTGTGTCTTTTCTAAAATGAGATTTTTTTCCTTCAAAAAGGATGATCGGTTGGAAGAAATATGCGATGACAGTTAAAATTTCAAGGTTTTTCTCCATTGACGGGCATAAAATCTTTGTAGTCTTTAATATAGTAAGGACATGATTTCAGACCATGTGTACTCCATCCAGATAACATGCCATCAACCAAAAATTCACTAATCATCCACATAATTGCAGCTTTTAATGAGAAATTTTGTTTCGTAGCAACACCATATGTACTAACACCATTACTCCACAATGAATTTAACTCCTCAATCAATTGTTTCAAATAAACATCAATATTCTTTTTTGGATGGCTTGTGATTAATAAGGTCAAAAAGTTATAAGGCTCCTTTATCAACATCCATGAAGGTAGATTGTACAGAGTTATAAAGACATGACAACATGAATACTAACTACCGTAAGAACCAAACGGGCATAAACTATTAGTAGAAATACCGAATCGCACGTTTCATGCTTCTAAAGAAAAATATGGATGTAGATGATCAAAATGATTCCATGAATCACCATCAGATGGATGATTCAAGATTATACCGGTTAAAATATTTGTTTTCTACCTTGAAATCATTGACATTGTGTTATGAGACATAAATAAACATTTCAGCCTGGGTGTAAGGGGGAAATATCTCAACTGTTTTACAAGAATAGATCCAGAAATCCCTAGTTGAGCTTCTTTATACATCGATTGTCCACATGTTGGAAAACTATCCAACGACTTAGTTTCAGCATAATATAAGATGCATTCATTTTCACATGGATGAATCTTTCAATAATTATGGCCTAGATTATGAACCAACCACTTGCTCTCATATTAATTTGCAGGAAACACATTTCATTTAGGTAACGGTGTTTTAACCAAAGAAAATATGTTATCAAATCAGTTGTTTGACATTGCATTATCTGATTTAATAGCCATAAATTTTATAACCGCTTCTAATTTTCTTATCTTGCAAGAAAGATAGAAAGCATCCTTAGAAGACCTCAACAACTCATAAAATTATGATGGTGCCATCTCCAGAGTTAAATAAATATCATTGTGAGTTTCAGTTTGTTGAACAGATGGACCTGCAACATCATGTAAAAATTTTTAGAACTATGAGGGATCCAGAATCAAGTTATTAGTATCATATCTGGAATTTCATTCACCATGTTGATACCAAAAAATATAATCTGGTAGAACAACAAATCGCATGAGATGTCCCCCATCCTGGTCAAATTTTTCAAACGTTCTCAGTGCAAATTTTTTACAAGGACACTTAATTGTGCCTTCTGAAACAGATTCTAATTTTGTTGATTCAAATGCTAAGAAATTTTCAACACCCTCAATATATACATAATTTAAACCAGAACCATATGGACTTCTACACTGATTTATCTAGGTGCAATAATCTAATAATGGCTGATGTCGACTTCCTTATTCCATATTTTTCTACAAAATAAAAAATCATCACTATTTTTGAATAATATGAAATTATAAAAATACTATCTCAAAAAAGAAGATAAATAATGACTACAACTTCTTAATAATTACTATTAATTAAAGGTGACAAAACTTCCACTGGACTGACGAGTACTCTTTTGTTCGACGGCTCATTTACATGCAACATTCTCACATTGAAATCACAATGAAGAATCGGGTCAGAGGTACGCATATTCATTCTCATATGAACAAGAATGAATATGTGTATCTCCGACCAGATTCTTCATTGTGATTTCAGTGTGAGAAAGATGCAAGTAAATGAGCTGTCAGACAAAAAACCCCCTTTTCATCGATGAATCGTCTTCTTGTAACCTTCACAGCCTGAAATCATTATAAAAAAATATGATCCTATGAATACTTATTCAATATCGTGTATACGAGATTGTATATGCCTATGTAGCTGCACAAATTTCATGTTTTTTTGAGTTAGTGAGAGTTGAAAGGAGAAACATCATCGAGATATAGGAGTGTTGTCAATCCACTGGAAATTTTGCTAGGCTTTAGGAATTTATTAAAATTTGTTATAATTTCATTCTAACTGTTTCTAACTAATTATTACTAATTATTACAAATTTTTCAATACTTAGAAATACCTATAAAAATGAAATCCGTTTGAATAATGAAGGAAAATTTGGTAATCATCATTTTGTAGATGATTACAAATTTTCCCTTCATTATCCAAGTATTTCTCGTTTACTAAGTATAATTATATCTAATTATTACTAATAAAAAATTATATTATCAATTTTTATGAAAAAACAATATTAATATTTTTAAAATAATAAAAAAAATATAAAATAATAAAATTATCAATATTTGCAACGACATTCGATCTATTATTAACATGTTCAAATCTCAAAGGGTCTCCAATTGTCAGGTCATGCGAAATAAATGGTTTGTGTCAGTCATGTCCAATGTAAACTCTATAATTTTCCTTGCATAGGTTGATCACCTCGCATGTAGTGTTGCAATAGGATGACCAAATTAATTTCATTCTCTTCTCTAAGAATCATCTCGCTCCCTTTACATAGATCATTCTTCCATCAAAATTTGAGGGGACATCAGTATCTTTCCCTTAAATTTTCAAGGAAGAATGGTCTATGTAAAGGTTCCTGTGAGATAATTCTTATAGATGAGAAGAGCATGACTTGGGTTGTCTTATTGCAATGCTATATACAAGGGGATCAACCAAGAAGGGACAATTATATCTAATTATATCGAATTATTACTAATTAGGAATAATTATTACCAAGTATTACTAATTATGACTAATTATTACTAATTATTACTAATTATGATTAATTATGACTAATTATGACTAATTATGACAAATTAGGACAAATTATGACTAATTATTACTAATTATTACTAATTATTACTAATTATTACTAATTATTACTAATCATGTCTAATTATATCTAATTATATCTAATTATTACTAATTATATCTAATTATATCTAATTATATCTAATTATATATAATTATTACTAATTATATCAAATTATTACTAATTATTACTAATTATATCTAATTATTACTAATTATTACTAATTATTAATAATTATTACTAATTATTACTAATTATTACAAATTATTCCTAATTATTACTAATTATATCCAGTTATATCAAATTATTACTAATTATTACTAATTATATGTAATTATATCTAATTATATCAAATTATATCAAATTATATCTAATTATTACTAATTATTACTAATTATTACTAATTATTACTAATTATATCTAATTATTGATATTTTTTTAATTGTTTCTAATTATTTGTATTTATTAGTAATTATTAGTATATACTAGTAATTATTACAAATTAGTTCTAACTATTAATAATTATTGCTAATTATTCATAATTATTGCTAATTATTACTAATTATTACTAAATATTACTAATTATATCTTAAATATTATTAATTATTAGTATTTATTCCTAGTTATTAGTATTTATTCCAAATTATTAAAAATTATTATTATTAATAACTAATTATTACTATTTACTACTTTCTATTAAAATTTAGTACTAACTATTACTATTTATTACTAAGTATTACTAAGTATTACTATTTATTAGTATTTGTTTCTATTTATTACTAATTATTACTAATTATTACAATTTATTTCAAATTATTAAAATTTATTCTTATTTATTACTAATTATTTCTAATTATTGTTAATTGTTCTTAATTATTGCTAATTATTCCTAAATATTTCCAAATATTTCTATTTATTGCTAATTATTGCTAATTAGTTCGAGTTATACCTAATTATTCTTAATTATTTCAAATTATTACAAATTATTCATATTTATTGCTAATTATTGCTAATTATTTCTAACTATTGCGAGTTATTGCTAATTATTGCTAATTATTGCTAATTATTCCTAATTATTAGTATATATTAGTAATTATTACTAGTTATTAGTATTTATTAGTAATTTTTACTAATTATAGCTAATTATTACTAATTATTGTTAATTATTCCTAATTATTGCTAATTATTCCTAATTATTGTTAATTATTACTATTTATTTCTAAATATGACTAATTATGGCTAAATTATACTAATTATTAGTATTTATTCATAATTATTACTAATTATTCATATTTATTATCAATTATTCTTACTTATTGCTAATTATTCCTATTTATTAATATTTATTGCTATTTATTACTAATTATTTCTATTTATTACTAATTATTACTAATTATGGCTAATTATTTCTAATTATTCTTAATTATTGCTAATTATTGTTGTTTATTACTAATTTTTGCTAATTTTTGCTAATTAATGCTAATTATTTCTAATTATTTCTAATTATTGCTATTTATTCCTAATTATTGCTAATTATTTCTAATTATTGCTAATTATTGCTAATTATTTCTAATTATTGCTAATTATTAGCATTTATTGTTATTTATTGCTAATTATTAGTATTTATTAGATGTTATTACTAATTATTTGTATTTATTACTAATTATTACAATTTATTACTAATTATTATTAATTATTTGCTAATTATTGCTAATTATTACTAATTATTGCTAATTATTATTAATTATTGCTAATTATTTCTAATTATTGCTAATTATTCCTAATTATTGCTAATTATTACTAATTATTTCTAATTATTACTAATTGTTAGTAAGTATTACTAATTATAAGTATTTATTCCTAATTATTCGTAATTATTACTAATTATTCTTAATTATTACTATTTATTCTTATTTATTAATATTTATTTCTATTTTTTACTAATTATTTCTATTTATTGCTAATTATTGTTGTTTATTTCAATTTATTTCTAATTATATCTAATTATCCCTAATTATTTCTAATTAATTCTATTTATTTCTATTTATTGCTAATTATTTCTAAATATTCCTAATTGTTGCTAGTTATTGCTAATTATTAGTATTTATTAGTAATTATTAGTAATTATTAGTATTTATTACTAATTATTACAATTTATTACTAATTATTACTAGTTATTACTAACTATTGAAATTTACTACTAATTATTATTAATTATTCATAATTATTATTAATTATTCCTAATTATTATTAATTATTCCTAATTAATGCTAATTATTTATAATTATTGCTAATTATTCCTAATTATTAATAATTATTTCTATTTATTACTTATTATTCCTATTTTTTACTATTTATTCATATGTATTACTAATTACTTTTTATTGCTAATTATTGTTAATTATTACTAATTATTGCAAATTATTGCTATTTATTACTAATTATTGCTAATTATTCCTAAATATTAGTATTTATTGCTAATTATTAGTATATATTAGTAATTATTAGTAATTATTAGTATTTATTACTAATCATTACAATTTATTACTAATTATTACAATTTATTACTAATTATTATTAATTATTACTATTTATTGCTATTTATTACTAATTATTGCTAATTATTAATAATTATTGCTAATTATTCCTGATTATTCTTGATTATTCCAAATTATTACTAATTATTACTAATTATTAATATTTATTCCTAATTATTCCTGATTGTAACTAATAATTCCTAATTATTACTAATTATTACTAATTATTACTATTTATTGATATTTATTACAATTATTATTATTTATTAAAAAATAATTATATACATTACTAATTATCGTTAATAATTACTAATTACTCTTAATTATTAAAAATTAATACTAAAAATTTCAGATTATTAGTACAAATAAATACTAATGACAAAACAATATAAATTTAATTTAATTACAACTAATAAACAATAAAAAAATTAACATAAAAAATGAAATAAATAATAAATTAAAAAAGCATAAATACCTTTTAGACAGGTTTGTTATTGATGCAGACGACTTCACAACTTCTTTGGGAACAAAAAACATAACTTAGAAAAATTCTCTCTCTAAAATCAGAGTTTAGATAGAAACACAATCTAAAATTTGAGAGAAACGAGAGAAAAACAAAGGGGATATATTGGTTAGATTATTTGCGACAGGATTATTTGCGACGGGCATCCCATCGCAAATAGTATCTTTTGCAACGGGACCCGTCGCAAATACATATGCCCGCATTAATTACTGTCGGCGGTTAAAAAGTTATTTGCGACGGGACCCATCCCAAATCGTCCCTGCCGACACCTTTTGCGACGGGAAGACATCCCTTTGCAAAATGCTATAAACCACTGCCAGTTATTTGCGATGGGCCCCATCGTAAATACATAACTATTTGCGACGGTGGGATCCCACTGTCGCAAATAACCTTCTTACGGTTTGGCGTACAATCCGCACCAAACTATTTGTGACGAGAGACGAATCCGGTCGAAAATAGTTGGTTATTTACGATGGGTCGTTACCCCCGTCGCAAATAAACTCTGGGACAGACCTTTTGCCACAGGATTTATTCCCGTCGCAAAAGGCTCATCGCAAAAAGCCCTTTTTCCGTATTATTTCATTGTTTTCTTTAGTTACCATTTTAAGTCATTTATCTCTCTTTTCAAACAATTAAAACGTAATTCATCATTAAAATTAAAAAAAATTAATTAATAAAATCTTTTGATGGTTGAAAATGTATTTCGGAAAATAATCAAAATAAAACCCTGGTCGATACTTTATTGTACTCATAAGGGTATAAAAATCTAATGCGGGGTACTGAAAACATGCCCTATCTTCAAACACCCATATATAAAATTAAATCTTATACAATATTTATAGTTTGGTATTGGATAATTGATTGCCTAATTTATTTCTACAAATTTTGTGGGTTTTAAAATATATTCCTCATTTCCAATAAAATTTACACTGTTCTCTATATCATTATTTTATTCTTCAATGTTGCCTCAATGAAAGGATAATTCCCTTGAAAAAATTCATTATGATGGTTTATATTTGTCAAATTGTTATTTAATTCTTGTGACTATCATACCAAAAAATCATAAATAATATTTATCCCTAAATGTGGGTTTTATTTTAGTAGTATTTAGGATGAAAATTACGTCATGTCAACTAAGGAACTCCATACATGTTTATAAAAAAATATAAGGAAAAATTTTATTACCCTGAAAATTATAAACAGAATCATAGAATATACTTTTCATACTGAAAGGGTTCTAGAGAAACTCATATAACTATTAGTGACTTGATGGTGGTGGAATTTTAAGTTGTTTACAAATGAAATAGGTGCCCTTATTTTTATTCCTAAACATCCAATGTTTTATTTCACAAAAGGGTCATATATGATATGTTTATATATTATATATAATAATTTTTTAACAAAATAATAATATGAAACTTGAATAAAAATTACAACAAATTTCTACATTAACTATCTTTAATAAGTCCCATCTGCACAAAATTTCTACCATAAAATAACTTTTAAATATGAAACACGCAATAGAGCATAAATGTTGATAGTAATTTATATTTAACCGAAAAACAACTAAATATGTAAATAGATAAAGTATGAATTTATATCGTATATAAAAGGGTAATCCTTTAGTATATTTACTTTATAAATTATATATTTTATAACAATGTATCATTCTTTTTCAAAATAAAAAATTCTAATGTTTATGCTAGGGGATGTATGGTATTATGGTTCATTGAAAGTGAAGTTTCATTCTAATTTAGATGTACTTTTGTTATTAATGTCACTAAAATAGTTTAAATTTATCAACAGTTCTTCCATAATTCTATTATATGTGTGATTCTATTTTCTAGCACTCCAAAAATATAAATTTAAAATCAAATATGTGGTCCAATATTTCCTCCCACTAATATTTATCAATTAAATAAAAAAATCGTATTGAATAATAGATCTAATGGAAACAACATATAATAAAAATTATTGAATTAGTATCCTATCTCACTCATTATCTTGTTTTGGAAACACATTTTATGATTGAAAGAGATATTTTATCACAGCCAAACAATAAAATGTTTTTTAAAATTTGAAATCAATTAAATAATATAAATATTTATTGACATAGATATTTGTTAAAATAAACCAATAATTAATTATAAAATTTATTATAGAAAACAATTTTGGCATTAGGTCAGAGAATATAGTATTATATAAAGGAAAACAACATACATTACCGTTATGATTTGTGAAATTAAGATAAAGGTGTATTTTTGTAGATAGGGAGGGGGAATTCCAATAATAGATAATGTGATTTGAATTTTTTGTGATGGAATTATATTATGATTTTATGTTGGATTTATATTGCGGCCTAGGTTTCTATATAGTTTCTCCGAGAAACATCAATATAGGGGTTTGGGTGTTCCCCCCAATGATATTCTATAGTTGCATGAGGACGTTTTGTGACCTATATGATTTTTCATTCTCACTTTAATTTATTGGTTTCAGAGTTTTTTCATAGGTTGAACCCCATTAGTGGGTAGTAGGAATGTTCATCATATATAATATAAAATATGACGACTAAACATACGGTTTCACACCATGATGGTAGATGGCCCAGAGTCGAACCCTCAATCTCAAGTAGGCACAACATAATAATTTATGGATGCATGAGGATGAGGGAAGCATGAGAGTTAGGACCCTCATACATCATGCACATTCTAAGATCTATCTATGTGATGGTGTGTAGTAGGGAGACACTCAAACTCAACCTTCTAAAATATTATTTATAGCAGTGGGAAAAAGTATTTGGCTACCCTAGTATAGTATCAGGGCATGTGGGGCATCAAGAGTGTCCCATTAACCTATCTATCCTCCTCTACTAAATGATCATAAATATATAATGATGATTTTTAGGAATCATTTGTGGTTATTATAGTTGTCCTTATCGATTTCTTATCTCTATTTTGTTTTCACTTATGATTCTTATGATATGGTGTGTTTTCAAGATAGGGTTTGGAATTAATTCTATTGGGGCATGGTATAATATATAAATAGTAATGATAATTATTTTATACCTGGAAAAGATATGTCCAAATACATTTAAAGTGTTTTGATTCATATGGTTTCATTGGCATTGTAATCCATTGGGGTTCTCTTTGTAATCATTCCGCTTAAATTAATTTTAATAAATAATTATTATTTATTTCAATCAACTTTTTGACTATTGTGGGTTGATATATGTGTTGATATGATTTTATGATCATGATAATAAAAAAAATCTTTTACATGGGTTTATGGTGAAATATGTGGATGGATAATTCTAGAATGGGGTTATTGGTCCCTATAATTATCAACCATATTCTCATGTATTCAGGAGTGTTTTTTTCTAACCATTTAAATGGAAACATGTAAAATGTTAAAGATATGGATTAACCAATTTAAATAGATAGTATGGAATTAGTATCTTATGAATTAAATAATTTTACATTATCTCATTGGGAGAATTGGTATTTCATGATGAACATGCCACTATGATAGTGAGATTTCTTATTGAGATTACAAGAGGATGAGGGTGACACTAGGGTTTGGGATGAGCCACAAGATGTCTAAAATGATATCCCAGATTATAGTTAGTAGGTATTTGAGGGTGAGGAAAACAATTATGGGTGATATAGTTGTGCATCTCAGGATTTGTAAGGAGAAGACTCCTGAGGGAGCATTATGTGTTTTCTTATCTTGCGCGATTGAGTGATCTGATCTATCTAAAAATAGGTTAAAATGAAGGATTTATAATGGGTGATGGGTCAAGAGTTCCCCTATAAGATCGGTTAGACGATACCAAATGGGGATTGTGTATATTTAATTTATATCCCAAAATCATGTTTCCAATGTTTTTATAGAATTTTTATTCATGACATTACTTGGGTAGTTGGATGGTCTAAAATGTGTGATTTTGAAGTTTATTGGACTAGGTTTTGAGGAAACAGTAATGGGTATCCAATGTGATGAGAGTAATCTATCAATTGTTGTTTATATCTTTGTTCCTATACAAATAGTATTAGAAAATTTTAGAGGACCCATATAAATTCAGAGAAAATAGTTATATGAATTCTTATAGGAAATACATTCTTTTCCAGTATGGTCTAGAAGGTCAAAATGAGTTGAATATGAATAAAGATAGATAATGAGGTAAATAAAGATGTAGCTATTAATATCAGTTGAGTAACTCCATGGGGATTATTTGGTGGTATTATATGATGATATGAGAACTAATTGTATTTTTAGCATTTATAAGGATTGTATTTGAGCATGAAAGATTATATATATCATGGATTGGAAATGAATTATAAGATATGTTGTTGGTGAAACATACTCTGAGAGATTGAATATTTGATTTTATGATATAGTAGAGCATTTTTTGACTGAGAAGTTATTTTCCATGATAATGTGTAATGTACATGAATATAGATGGGTAATTACGTTAAGTAAGAGTTTTGGATTTTAGATTTAATAGCGGGGTTATATTTTTCGATGGTACAGAAATTTGAATTTGGAGAGTTGGAAACCCTAAAAATAGTGATGATAGATGTGTAATGAGGGTCATATTGTAGACCATTGTATTGAGAGAGCATCTGGGGGGAAGATGGTTCATGTAAATCTAATTAAAAAACCACCAGATAGCTGGTGGTATACGAGGAGCTCGATAGTGGAAATTCCCAAAACCTAGAAAGTCATGTTATACACATAGCCTAGATGGTTTCTTAGCACCATAATGTTTATGATCCTAGGATGTATTTTATTAAAATTGAATAAATGGCACATTTTCACCTTTTTTATATAATTAGGATACATGACATTTCTCCATCATTCTGGCTAGTAGACACCCCCTTTTATTCCCCATTTCTCATCTTCATCCTAAATACGAATATCCAATGATCATGGGATATTTAAAACACGTTAACATATGATAAAAACCCCTTGGTGAGTATTTAAATGATCTCATTATGCATGAAATTTTATTTACACTAGATATTGTATCCACCAATTTTTTCTTAATATAACTAATTTAAAGAAAATTTTATTTTTTTCTGAGGTCTTTTCATTTTGGACTTAAAAGAGACTAATATTTGATGATTGGGATTCTATAGGAATAAAAAATGTGTTTCCTTTCAAATAAAACGTATTTTTCAATATCAATCAATGTTATTCATTTTCTTGTACATTATAGATTTAAGATAATTGATATAATTTACTTAAAATGTTCTAAAATACCTTTTTATGATGTTAAATGTCCCTTTGATAGGATTTGAGTCTTAGGAAGGTTTTCCCTTGGAATGAATATTGATAATAATTTGGACATTGGGAGTTAAATAATAAATGGTTTTTTTCTTTGTAGGAAGGGAATTTGTTTACAATAAAGTAACACTTAATCTTAAATGGTTCCATGGAAAATTTCGGATAATTTTATTGGTGTGATAAGAAATCCTATAACCATCAATTTGGTAAATAAAATTTAGAACATTATAAGGAAAAATGTTTTTAGAGTAAATGAGACATTTAATATATAGATAAAATAGTTTTAAATAATTTTAATATCTTATGGTAATGATTACTAAATTTAAATAATTTAAAAATATTAAGTTATTATAGAATTATGTTGATTTTATTGATTGGCTATATTTTTTGTAACAATTTTTTGAAATTATTAATGAATAGAAACTTGATGCTACATCATTATTTGTGTTTTTGGTTGATGGAAAACATACAATGATAGATGCGGAATTGTTAAATGAATTTTCATGATATGTTGATTTGTTAGAAATCCTTGGTGGATTCCTTGGTGTCCACATGGACAAGTACACATGAGGGACTCTGTGAGTGATCATGGGATTCCACTAGGGAACTCACACATAATCAATGATCTGTTTACACCCTTTAATTCAAGGTGGACCAACGATATGTCATACCTTGAGAAAAACATGAGTCTCCCCATAGATTAATTATAAATAAATCCATGAATAATCCACCTGGTATTCGATGAATGGAAATTTTATTTCAATTCTATGAATTAATGATGTAGATTCTGGAATGGTACCTTGGTGAATGTCATCGGGTTAGATTCCCTTATTCAACATAATTAAATTGAGATTATTTTTTTTAATTGTAAGATGGATATCCCCATTGGTTCATTATATTAAATATAAAAAACTATTCATTTATATTATAGTGGTAGTTCAAATTATATAAATTCAATGGGTCACCCCTCTATTAGACTCCCAAAAAGATTTTTGATTTGGAATACCTTGTTGAGCCACTTGGGTTCTCTAATGTTTTCACAACCATCACTTATTTTGAAAAATTCTTCTAATGTAGTCAATCCTAGATGTCAACTGTGATCTTATACTTAGTAGTTATTTTTATAGAATGTATAAACTTGTGTTTTGTGTCACCATAGATCTTAGAAATTAATTGTTTCCATAATACATTTAATATAAATATTAGTTTTTAATTTTTTTAATCTATTACTACTATAATACAAATTTTTTTAATAATATCACTCATAAATACACTTAATTAAAAATAAATTATTCCCGTGATGAATTTTTTTGGCCTAATGAGTTTTTCACATACCCTATTCTAACATCCAATTAATATGGGAACAGAAAAAAATTTCTTTTAGGTTGCATATTTCATGTTTAGGAAAAGTTACCGTTACTATATGTATGGATTGGTCTGTAGAAGTGGAGTATAGATAATGTGAAAATGTATGACTCAATACCAGTTGGAGATGATCAATAATTTATTTCATTTTTCTCTTTTGTTGGCAATGCATATGTTATTCCATGGGGGATCCTTTCTAACCAGTATGACATGCCCATATTTAATATATAATGTGATATTATACAGATTTATTTGAACATTTCTATATTAACTAAGATGACTATGTGGATGTATTTATGTGTTTGATTAATATTTATTATAAAATTTTGACATTAAATATGGGCTTTAGTTTTCCCATTGTAACATCATAGACTCTCACTGGTGGTCAGAAGCCACAGGTGTATGAAGAGGGGTTCGTGAGATCATGTGGGAAGAAGAACATGTAAAGAACCAAACTTTTATAAATGAAATCTAACTTATGATTTTATTAAATGTCTTATTATGTATTATAGTTATAAAAAACACATGCAATTCATTGGTTTTATAATATCCAATTAGATTTCATATTCCATTAAGAATAATTACCATTGGTGATCTAGATAATGAATAGTGATAACATGATTAGTATTAATATAATTTTTTTAAAAATCCAATTGAAACAGACAGAGGATGTGATTTCCTCAACCATTAGGATCATAACCTATGAAGCTCATTTATAAGCACCTTAAAGAGAGATATAATCATTGGGATTTTCGCACGACCATGACCATGTTGAAATCCATCAACGTATGATTGAGAGAATTTTTTTATGAGGGATGTTCAAGCTCAAATAGATCATTACCCAAACCATTTTCTTCCAACCACCCTAGGAAACCTCCACCATCAAGAACCTTACCCTTAGGGTATTTATTGGTTAATTAATGTGACATGTATCAAGACACAAGAAAAATGAGCTTGTAAATTAATTTATACAGAAAAATAATTATATTTTCATCATATTATTATTACATTATAAATAATTTCGATTTTAATACAGTAATACACAAATAGTATTTTTGGGATAATATTCAAATTCAATTACAGAAATTATTCTGATTAATTAATATATTTTTTGAAATAAATTATATTTTTCTAATATAATATGATAAAATAATTTTTATTAATTTTAAACGATAATTTAATTTTTATGATGTCAAATTTATTTTGTATTAGTGTTTTAAAAAAATTATTGTCAAAAAATCCAAAATTTCAAAATATATGATTATTTGATTTTAAAATTAAAAATTCGTATATTTTAAAGTTATTTATATATAATTAATACTATATTCGGACACATAACATAAAAATTATCCAATGGTGAATTTTTCATAATTTTTCGAGAGAGTTGAATTATTGGAGAAAAATTAAATACATTTTAAATATATTTTGTGTATTATGAGAACATAAAAACACAAAAGTGATATAATAAATAATATAAATGGACTAAATGGCCAAATATAAGTATTCCCTTTAAAATAATTTTATTTTATGTTTCTTTGGTTAATTATATAAAATTCCTTATGAATTCTCAAAAACCATTAACATATTTTAAGGATTTAAAATCATTTCATTATGAGTATGACTCACCTAAATAGGAAAAAGTGAATTGATTTGTTATTCTTGTACCTAAAATTAAAAAATAATTATCATAAATCCCAATTGGAAAAAAACCATTGGCCAAAACCCGGGGTTGGATTGTGGTTTTGGTTTTTTTATTATCTAGATTCCAAAACCTAAATTATAAATAAATGTCACTCTTTTCCTAAATAAAACCACCAAATATCCCATTAATATTCTATAAATATAAATTTATCATGTCCATATTATGCCCTACCACCACTATTGTCCTTCCAAGTAACCCCTAAGCTCTCAAGAGGTCCCTATAATGCATTTGGAGTGATACATTCACGCATGGGACCATCTCCTCCTCCTTTGAATTCAAAAACATTATTTGGAAATTGTATTCTTAATTGAAATTTTATATTATTTAATTTATTTTTTTTAAAAATTAGTATAAATCTGTTTTTTTTGAAATGAGAAATCATTTAATGTCTTTCATTTTTACGTTTAATTCTGTTTTTATTATGAATAAATCTTCTATGGTATTTCTCACTTCTAATTTCCATTAAAGAATATATTTTCTATTACGTCTCCTAAATTAACATTTCTTATATTGGAATAAGATCTTCAATATTTTTCATACATTTCATTAGATTTAAAAGACATGTGATACCCCTCTAACTCTAATTAGGCCTCCCATGATTCTTTATGTACACCTGTTTCTGTGCCAAAATATAATTTGGATTATTTTCTGTATTCATGTTTCATCATTACCATATGCATGTATTTATAATTTCTAATGATGGTATATGTTTTCCCATATCCTTAAAAATTTCCATTGGATTTTACTGTGATTAGAGACCCATTTCTCTCACAACAATTTGTTTTATGAATCTATAAGTGACATTGTTATGCTGCCAGAATGTCTCATTATTATCAATGCCAAAAATATTTTCTAGTAAATACCATACCCATTCCCTATCAATGGTGTTCACCTTTATTCACATTAATTGTTAATAGAGAAAAAATGTATATATTCCACAATCCTTGACGATTGATGGAATAATGACGAGGACTGAATCCATGTAGTATGATCTATGTGGAACACTTAGTGATGAGAATGAAATGAAGGTGATGGGTGCACCAAAAATTATATAGCGCACCAAAGAATTGGGTAATTTTTAGTATCCTGATAATTCATGTTGGGATAAAGAGTGGACCTGATTCATTTACTGAACTTTATAAACCATGACATATTGCTGGTTAATCCTTGACCTATGTTTGTGCTGTGGTGTTTTATGTTTTCACCACATTTACCATGTTATGATTATCGTTCTATATCATGTCTAATTATTCATGTTTATTATTTTGATTTATCTCTTTACCCCATGATATTCATATTGTATAACATTTATCACCTTATTACTTGTTTTCTTCTTTACTGGGATTTATATCTCACCCATTTCTTATGTTGGTTTCTAGGTTACTTTGGGCAGTTCTAAAAATTGATGGAATTTTAAAAACATGTTATGTTGGTTTTCAATAATGTTGTTGTATCCCATGTTCAAGATTCTATTCTAGGTACCTAATTCTTAAATACAATATAAATATGAATATTTTGAGTTTCAATAAGTGTAATTTTATATAATTAACCATGTATTGATGTGATCTAATAATTATAGTTGTTAAAGTTGGTATTAGTTAAAATGTTTAGTTATTTTTGGGATTTAAATTATGAAAACTGTAAAGAAAGCCTTAGGGATAAGGCTAAGTATAAGAAAACATCCCTAAATTTTTATATATATTGAGAATGTGTTTATTCAATAAAATATATACTTGTACTAATATTATAGTTTAGCATGGTTCATGAATATACTTACCCGGCGGTAATAACACTGACAAGGTGTTCCAAACCTAACTCGGTTCAACCTCGTATAGGAAAACATGCCTTACTATTCACTTTGATTTACACTCCCAAGGGATATGATTTGGTATATTCATAATCTCTCTATGAATCATATTTAAGGGAACAAAAAAATTCCCAATTTAATATATGTTAGGAAATTTGTCATCTATAATATATATTGAAGCCTCAAAATTCCGATGTTATGGAAATAAATGTAATTTATAATTTGTCCATATAATTTTATTAGATTCCAATTTATATGTTTAATAGTTTTAAGAAACTGTACATGGTTTTCATTTTATTCTCGCCAATGGATAGAAGAAGGAGGAATTAGGTAAACAATCAATGTGACATGAAATTTGATGACTACCCCAACGAGATTCCCAACCCGATGGGATAAAAAATCACAAATTTTTCATGATAAAATCTCTCATCAATTAGGTTATGAATAAAAACCATGATCATGGGGAGTTTACAAATCCCATTAAGAGATAACATGTTGAGATCGTGATATTTATGAAACAAAGGTGTCCAACATTAAATGGTTATCTAATCCCTTAATCGCAAAATAATAGACCAACTCAGTTGAGAGGAAATTATCCATCCTCTAATTTTTTTCAAATGATATGGTTCCACATGATTTCTTTCATATAGATATATAATTTTATTAGTTCTTTACATCTATCGTGAATAAAAATAATGAGGATGATATATAAGAGATAGAGTAGAAGAAATTCATGAATTTTTTTATAAATATTTTCTTCCCGATCCTTAAATTAAAATGGTTTGGGATATCCCTTACCACAAGAATAAATACATTGAACCTATGATTTATTATTTGGAAAACGTCACAATAATTTCATGATATGCCTCTATCATTTTTGTTACCCTTAATACATGTATTTCTATTTAATTTTTAGGATAAAATATAGTCTATAAATATCCCTATTGATTAGTGGCTTCGATCGCTATGGGGAAACTGTCTAATGTTCCCTCAAATTTGAAATTAATATCAATGAATTTCTAGGGTAACACGGTGATAAAAATCATAATGTAAACTATATTTTTTGTGGTCTTATGAAGAAATTTAATAGTGTAAGGAAGTTTTAGCATCCTACTAGTAAAATGTATTTGAAGAAGAACCCTGAAAATTGATGAAGGAGATCGAAGTAATGATTTTAGTGTGAGAAGGAAGAAAACATATATAGAAATTTTCCTCTAGGGAAATGCAATAATACGATATAGGAAAGGAATGCTCTGGTCACCCCTCAGTTCATTTTCCATTACATGAACTATAATTAACTAACTTACATTGCAAACTAATTCACTAGGCTAAGGGTTTTTAGAGACAACCAACATCCTCCAAGATAAAAAGGGTGAACTTTTCACAACCCGTCCCCTAGGGATCGTGTCATTACTACCCCAACCCCACCTTCCATAGGCCAGGGGTTGGCAACTTGAACCAGAAAGGTATATTCCAAAAACCGGAAGGCATTTACCTTTACAAAAAAACATCCCATGAACACAAAAAGATTCATAAATGAAGTAAAAAACTGCAGTAGAAAAAGTGTGTACTGAAAGTAAAGAGCCGGAATACAAGCCCAACTGAACGATACAACTACAACAGAAAACAATGACCAGACCCAGGAATCATAAACCAAGGATCCTACTTGAATAGTAGGTAAATATAATCTCCACAGATCTCATCTTCAATAGTCACTGCCATCAACTATCATGTCCTAAATCCCTGATTCCCAGTCAAGGCTACCCATCGTCTACTCAAGACACAACAAGGTGTGGTCGAAGCCTACGGATGGGTGAGTATATCAATAACCAGTAAAGACCCCAAGACCCCCTGATGTTCTCTCAAAATTCCACAAAAGAAAACCCCAAAACATGTTCCTAATCACAAAGTACAAATTAAAAGGGTTATCTCAAATGAGTTATACAACATAGAGAAATAGGGAATAAGATGTCGATCAACACAGGGTCGCTATGCCGCTGACCCATGATGGGATGCTCTAAGGCTTGTACTCTTTAGGTTGCTCTGATGCTAATCCACACATGGTCACAATGATGATGATCTACACATCATCAGTAATAATGTTGATCCACACATGGTCACTATGATGTTGATATACATGGGGTCACTATAAATGTTAATCCACACATGGGCTCTATGAATGTTTATCTACAAATTTGTGTTATGATGCTGATCCACAATGGGTCTCTCTAAAGCTGGTCCTCATCGGGTTGTTATGATGTAGATTCACATAGGGTCACTATGATGTTAATCCATACAGGGTCTCTATGATGCTGATTCACACTGGGTCACTATGATTCTGATCCGTAGAGGGTCACTTTGATGTGACATCAAGCTAGAGGTTTCTCGCCCATAGTAGGCTTGATTTATGAAGAATCTATTCCTCAACCAATCGATCACATTTAAAAAAGAAAGAATTTCCATGAATAAGTAAACCAATGGTCTGTCGTGAAATAAGGGTTCCTATGCAATAGATGGCGCATCAATTGAATGCCCAGTCTGAGATTTATATTCTTTTTAATGCCAATGACCCGGTTTCTTTGGGATATGATCCAACCCGACCATACTCCAACTTTTTTCAAACGTCAGCTGGAGTATCTCAAATGGACCATCTAATTCCAAGGATTCTAGCTCTGTAGATGATTCATCAATCTAATGTCTTGATAACGAGATATAGCATTTTATGCGTATCAGGGACGAAAAGGGTTTGGGTTTGGTCTGACCCTGTCGGAAAGACCCAACCTGTTCTGCCCTGGGTCGACCCGAACCAGTTCAGGTCGACCCAACCAGGTTATGGTCAATCCAACATGGTCTGGGTACAACCCGACCATCCCGAACCAGCTGGGCTGACCCTAGTGGGCTGTTCCACGACATGTTCGGCCCGCAACGACGTAGACCGGCCCAAACAACCTCAGTTGGGCAGGTCTCGCTAGGCTGTAGATTGGCCCAGCCCATTGAGTGACCCAGAATGCCAACTGGTGTGGCACTCGGCTCGCTGGCCACCCATGGACCTTTCCCACCTGAACGGACCGAAGATCTGTTTGGTTCATTGAAACTGTGACACCACATGGTACCACATCCATGTCAGCGGGACCCGTAGGGCATGGGTCCCCTGTGCCACAACATTTAATATGCGACTCCCTTCTCTATGGAACGTGATTGAACTTCACCTTCACCAACATGTCCGACTAGGATCCATTAGGCACTGCTTGTCCACCATGGTGCCGCCCTCTTCTGTGGCTGGTGAGTTTAGGCCACCACCATCGCTCTCAGTGTTTGTTACTGATGATACACCGACGGGACTTCCGTGGGCCACCGGGTGAGATATGGAGGTCCATTTTCCCTTCTTCTCATTCTTACGGGCCTCTCGGGATGTCGTTTTTACTACGGATTACGAATTCATGGTTCTTCCATTTTGTAAGATCGTCCCCTAAAAAATGAAATAAGAACAAAGAAGCGGAGGGTTTGGTACTTGTTTTCTTGTCCAGCGCCCTTCGTATTAGTATCAAAACAAATAGGAAGCAATAAATTCATCATCATCCACTTAGACATAAATCAATCAAAAACCCATACATTGAGAATCATTGGAGTCATCACCGTGGTGGAAGAAGAATCTATGCTTGGATGAAGTTGTTGGCATTCTTAATTCCCAGTTCGATCCCTCTGATGTTAATGTCCAAGCTATCGTTACTTATCGGTGGGAGACACTGCAGCACATCATCAGAGGTTCATCTCTTATATCACAAAATATTATGCCTGAGCTTCAATCAAATCGGCAGAAGAATCAACTGAGTTGCACAACATCAATACAGTTTATTTTTGAACTGCATTTAATGTTTCAATGTCATGGTTACAAAAACCAATATTCATTCAATTAAATGGCATGAAAAATCAGTGGTCCCGCCACCATCTCTCAACTGCTGGAGTGAAAATGATATATCATTCTCATGTTATTTTATTATTCTTTTAAAATTCCTAAAAACTATAAATTTCTCCAAACCCAATTCGGTCAAAGTGAGGCCTCCCATAAGTGAACCTCGTTGCCATGAATTCAATGGTTTCCTCATATTTCAATTCTGAGCACCAGTTCAAAATTTAGAAAACGCCACCCACACGTTTACTAAATGTACATTAAAAAAAGTTAGAAAATATATTCCTGGCACACTGGGACTCGGAATCATGTGCCATCATTTTTCAAAGACTCATAATAATCCCAAATAATTAAAAAAAATTATATGGAATTTATGGGTCTTTACATTCTCCCCACCATATGTCTTTTTGTCCCAAAAATCCGCAACAAAACAAGGGATACAAATGGGGGTACTGAGCATGCATCTGAGCCGCCCTCTCCCATTTTATCTCTTAGAGGTTATCGTGCTACCAAAGAACTCTCATTAAATGAATAGACTGCCCAAAAATGACCTACTTATATCGATCCTCTATCTATACCGAGAACACTGCAAACGATGCCCCATAATCGATGTCCATCTCACCCCATTCGATAACGTGTGATGGATCATGCACGTATCTACTCATCTATGATAGATGGAAAACATTATGAACCTGGTGCATCTATGGGGGAAGAGTTAGATGGTACGCCACCTCTCCTACTCTACTGAGGATCTAGAAGTTTCTGATGAACCTCAGAGATAGCTTATCGCCCTGACCATTCCTTTGTAATCTCGTCGGGGTGAGACCCATTGAAAGGCGTGGTCTCCCTCCTCAAACTACATGGGTCTATGTCTCTTGTCTTCATATAAATTCTGCCTACTCTATGATGTCTTTATCTTCACCTGGATGATCTGCATCATCTCTGTGGTTGTTTGTAACAACTCTGGATCCATAAGTACTGACTCCCCTAGGTCTATCTAGAAAAGGGGAGATCTACATGGTCTTCCATATAAGGCCTCATACAAAGTCATGCCGATGGTGGAGTGAGAACTACTGTTGTATGAAAATTCCACCTGGGGCAGGTGGTCCTCCCAAATGTGGCCAAAATCGATGACACAAGCATGAAACATTTCCTCGAGTGTTGGTATAGTCCACTCTATCTCACCATCTATATGACGATGGAAGGCAGTACTCAAGAATATATGATTCACGAATGCCTCTTACAATCACTTTCCCTGGTAGGATTTTAAATACGTCTCACTATCTAAGACGATTGTCGATGTCACTCCGTGAAGTTGCCCAATCTATAACATGTAGAGGCATCCCAGTACATTTAATGATCCCTATCCTCTAATGGGTAGGATGTTGGATGAATTGGTATGTCAGTCAAAGATCACCCAAAAGAAATCATGTACCCTAAACGTATGTGGTATCCCTTTCATGATTTACATGGAGATACCATCCCACCTCCACTCTGGTTCATCATGTGGATGAGATAAGCCTACTGGTACCTGATTCTCGGTCATCATATGCTGAAAAGTGAGGCATCAGGATACAAACTATGCCACTAATTTCTTTATTCCTAGCCTCCAGTACTGATGTCAGAGGTCCTAGTATATCATCCCCTCTCTAGGATGTATCCCTAAAGGGGATGTGTGTAACTCCCTCAACAACTCCTTTCATAGAATCACTGGTACCATAGCGCATCCTATGAAGAGGAGGATGTGCTTCCCACCATCAAAAAATACATTCAGAGCCCATCCAAAAGATATCTGAGCCCTTTGGGCCTCAAATTTTATGTCCCAAAGCTATTACTCCCTATCTCATAGAAGAAGTGGGGGAGTAATTGTCATCGACTGCAGATATGCTACACCATTTCTATCTATAAAAGATATCTAAAACACGGATAGCTCCTCTATCGCCTCAATCAGCAACTGTAGACCAGACCTTTTTCTGAGTGTGTTTGTTACTACGTTCCCCTTACCAGGAGTGTGGACTATCTCAAATTAATTGTTTTGGAAGAGCTCCAGCCATCATCATTGTCTCAGGTTCATGTCCTTTTGTGAGAAGATATACCTGAGACTCTTGTGATTTAGAGTAGACTGTAAAATGTTCACCATCAAGTAGTTCCACCACATCTTCATCACAATGACCACTACTGATATCCCTAGGTCATGGGTATTGTAATTATTCTCATGTTATCTCAATTTTCATGTTCCATAGGTGATCACTACTCACTCCTACATTAGGACACGACCTAGTCTGGTCCCTGATGCGTCGTAGTAGACTACATACCCAATGCCTTCTTCATGTATCCTCAAGATGGTGGCACTCATCAACCTCTGCCTCAGGTCTTGAAAACTTTTCTACAACTTATATGTCTGCAATAAAGGATTCCCCTTCTTTATCAAAGCTCAGAAGTAATTTACAATGATCTGGTAGTGTCCATCCAATCCCAAGAAACTCTGCACCTTAGTCACACTTCTGGGTGGCTCCCAAGCAACACTGCCTGTATCATCATTGTATCCACTATAACTCCAGCCTCCGAGATATCATTACCCAATAAGTGGACTTCCTGTGTCCAAAACTGGTAATTCGAGAGCTTGAAATAAAGCTAGTTCTATCAGAATGTATCCAAAAAAATCTGCAATTGTGGGACGTGATCCTTCTCTAACACCGAGTATATCTGGATGTCATCAATAAGGAGTGCCATGAAGTTATTTAGGTAAGGATGTAATATTTTTTCATGAGTCCCATGAAAACTGCCAGAGCATTTTTTTTGCCGAAGGGAATCACCAATAACTCATAATGGCCATACCGCTGTCTATAGGCCATCTTCAGTACGTCCTCATCCCGTACCATGTGATGATGATAACTTGATTTGAGGTATATCTTCTAAAACCATTTATCACTATTTATATAGCCTAAGAGATCATCAATCATCCGGAATTAATAATTATTCTTCACGGTTACCTAGTTTAGGTGCTGATAGTCCACACAAAGCCTCATACTTACATTATGCTTCTTGGTGAATAAAATCAGGGGATGCCCATGGAGAAACACTGGGCCTTTCGAACCACTTATTCTACATGTCGTCCAACTATACCCAAAACTCACGAAGATCCACTAGAGCCATCAGATATGTTGGAGTATATATTAGTGAATTCCCAAGGTATATGTTAATATAGAAGTCTACCTCTCTGCAAAAAGGTAGTCTTGGTATATCATCAGGAAAGAAATCCGCATACCGGTCCACCAATATAGGGTAACTCGGACTTATCACATCAACAACTCTGAGGGTAAGGCTAGCCAACTGATGAGGGATTGGCTACAACCTCCTCCGAGTAAGTCTATCATGTGCTGCAAAATATACCTTCTGATTAGTGAAATAAATCCTCATCACATCCTCATGGACACACTGTACATTGCTACAAAAACAGTCAATCTGAGCATGGACTATGGATAGCCATTCCATACCTAAGATGTCATCGTAAGTCCTCGATGCCTCTACTATGAGATTCAAGACAAATATCTCATCTCTTAGAGTAAAATCACCCTTCCATCACCGATTTTTAATGGTTGAATCCTCTCTCGTAGGAGTCTACAATTATATAAATCAAGCTAATGGCTCTACCAAAATATCCTAGCTCCAAACTAGAGTTGTGGCAATGATATAGTGACTGGAACCTGTGTTTATAAGAACTAAAGATAGGGTCTAATAGACACATATTGTGCCTCTAATCATATCTAGTGAATTGTGGTCATAGGCCTATTCCACCCATAGTTGTGATATCCCCTTTACACCTGCTCCCTGTTGTCAGGGTGGACCACCTAGTGGTGGTGGTGAAAGATCCTCAAAACGTCATCCACCACCTGATGTATGACCTGCTCCTTTGCCACTTATACGACCCTATATACTTCCTCACTCAAATATCAGCCTCTACCTCAGAGATCCCTTGACCATATACTTATTGTAAGTATGAAGGGTCGGGAAGTCACAATCCATATGGCCTTTCTCGCCATACGAGAAGCACAATCTGCTTCCCTACTGACCCCTCTACCTTGTGAGTTCTGCACCTCTGACCCTATATCCTATGGTCACCCTTGGGAAGGTTTGGACCGCTTTTACCTCTATGTCATCTTCCTATTATCTCATTCAAATGACTCGGCTACCTATCGTATGATGGTGGTTCTCACCATAAGTTCATGATTTTCTAAGAATATCTCCACCAATAATGATCCCTCGAGCACTTTAGCATCGTCGAGATATTCAGTGATATCATCTACACTCTAATCTCCCAATGAAGTCCCTTCTCAAAAGATAGGGCCCTGAAGAAAGGGTCACCTACCTTGTCGGTGGTGTAGAGTGAGAGGTCGGTGAATCTCACCGAGTACTGGGCCACTGATAGGCCACCTTGCTATACGTGCAGCAGCTCCTGGATACACACTGAGTGTAAATTTGATGGTATGAACAACGCCCTAAAGACAGTATTGAAGTCCAACTAGGTGAGTGTCCCCTCCTCATGTTCCTGGAGCATTAGACTCCACAATCTTTATTGTATTACCTAGAAAATCTAGGAGCTAGGATCACCATCCACTCTACTGGTGTCCCAACTAGGCGAAAAAACCCGTGGTGGGGCCTCTAGCCAGTCCTCAGCTACATGGGTATCTGTCTCGCCATGAAACCCTGGAGGCCACTACTACAGGAACTCATGGGACACTCTCATTTGGCATGCAACGTCCACTAGTGGGGCTGGTAGAAACTACTTCCCAATGGGTGATGGTGCTACTAGTGCCCCACCCTAAGGTTCCATCACCATAAGAGGGCCCTCCACTAAAGCCTCATCACTCAGTGGGCATTCATCGTGAACCCTCTCAAGAATCTTGGTTGGATGTATAGGTGGTTGCATCCTTAGAAGAAACAGGTGTGCCACAGTTAAAAAGATATATCCACTGATCTTACTTAAAGAGATAAAAAGTAAAACATTTACAAAACACATGCAATATGTGTTTTCGTGCACCGAGTTGTAAATCAGAATTTAGGGTCCTGGTGTATGGATACGTCATCAGCCACACCAACACTGGACTACCCGAACTGAAAACCACAATCAAATTACTTAACACAATTTCTCTATTAAAAATATCTGGGTTCTATTTCTTAGGTAGAACCGAATCCTCTGATACCACATTTTCGCGACCATTCCCCGGGGGGCCGTGTCGGGACTACCCCATGCCCGCCTTCTATAGGCAAGGGGTTGGTGATTGGCATCATAAATTCATATCCCTAAAATGGGAAGAAATTTCATTTAAACCTATAAAAAAACATAGCACAAGAACTGAACATGAGGCACCCACGAAGTAAAACTACAGTAGTAGAAGTGTGTGAAGATTGTAAATTGATGGAATACAAGCCCACCTGAAAGATACAACTATAATAGAAAATAGTCAACATCTCCTGGAATCGTCCACCAATGTACCTAGCTGAAGGGTAGGTACAACTCATTTTCACATCTCTCTATGTCAACCGTCAATCCCATCCACCATCATTTCCTAGCTCTCTGAGTCCCAGTCAAGGATGCACGTCATATATACAAGACATTACAAGGTGCAGATGAAGCCCGTGCAGGGGTGAGTGTAATAATAACCAGTAGGGACCCTGAGAACCCCAATGTTCTTTCATAATTCCACATTGGAAAACCAAAAAACATTATTTCAATAAAAACCCAAAAAGAAAAAGACTTATAAAAAATGAGGTATAAAATAGGAAATAAGACGCGGATTCACACAGGGTCATTATGTCGCATACCCATGATGGGCCGCAATAAGGTTGGTCCTCATCGGTTCACTATGACGTGGATCTACATAAGGTCTCCACGATGCAGATCCACATAGGGTCGCTATGAATATTGATCCACATTGGGTCGGTATGATGATGATCCACACAGGGTCACTATGAATGATAACCCACACAGGGTCCCTATGAATGATGATCCACAGAGGGTCTCTATGATGCTGATCTACAACGAGTCGCTCTAAGGTAGGTACTTGACTGGTCACTATGATGCTATTCCACATAGGTTCGCTATGATTTTGATCTACAAAGGGTCACTATGATGTTGATCCACAAAGAGTCTCTATGATGCTGATCCACATAGGGTCTCTATGAAGTGACTTTCAGCCACATGATTCCCTCACAATGTTGGATTGATTCAGAAAGAATACACTTCTCATCCCATCAGACACATTTAAACCCACACTATGTTCCACAATGAAGTAACCCAATTCTCCTTCATGTCATAAGGGTTCCAAAGCAACAGAAGACATGTCAATCCGACACACGGTCTCAGTGTTATAGGCATTTTAATGTCGAGTACCTGGTTGGATTCGGGTACAATCCAACCTGGCCATACACCATCGATCTCCAAAACATTGGTGAAGTATCTCAAAATCATATCCTCTTTAATAATTTCTAGTGTTTTAGTGGGTTCGTCAAACAGACATCTGGTTTGTGAGATACTATTTTTTTAGGCGTATCTGGGCTGAAAAGGGCCCGGGTCCGGTCTGAATTGGTCAGAATAACCGGGCCTGTTCCGCCCAGGGTGGACCTGTCCCGGTTTAGGTGGACCCGACACAGCCTATACCGGCTAGGCCGGCCCAAGTGGGCTGGGATGCGGAAATCTCATTCGGCCTCGGCATGGCATGGCCAGCCTGGCGGCCTGGCCCACCAGCTAGCGCAACACCTGGCTGGGTGGCCTTGTCGTGACCTTCCCCGTATTGAATAGACCAAAGAGTCTATTTGGTTAATTGAAACGATGGTTCCACATGGCACCACATCTTGGCCATAGGGACTCGCGGGGTGTGGCTCCCCTTCATCACAACATCGATGCCACGACAACCTTCTTTGCATTGAGCGGCGGCGTTCTGCATTCGCCAACGTGGCTTGCTGGAAACCAGCTACCTTTTCTAGTATTCCATGGCACCAAGTGGCACTACCCTCTTCTGCAGTTGATGAGTGTCAGCTTCCTGTTTCCATTTCCACGCTGGCAGGACTTCCGCAGGCCATCGGGTTAGTTCTAGTGGTCCATAATCCCTTCTGCTCACACCTACAAGCCCCCCAAGATGCTACCATCCCTGCACGGCTTCCAGATTCATGGTTCTGATGTGTTGTAAGATCGACCCCTGATGAATTCAACAACAAGAAAGTTACGGAGGGTCCACAAATTGTTCATTTAGCCCACACCCTCTACATTAGCATCATAACAAATTAGCAACAATAAATTCATCATCATCAAGTTAGAGTTAAATCAAGTCAAACCCCCTACATCGAGAAGCATTGGAGTCCTCGCGGTGGTGGTAGAAGAATCTATGCTTTGATTTTGTCACCGAAGTTCGTCATTCCCAATTTGATCCCTCCAATTTTGCTAGCCTAGCTCCTGTTTCTCGTCAATGGGAGACACCTCAACACTTCGTCAAAGGTTCCTGTCTTCCATGCCAAATGCCCATGCCTGAGATTCAATTAAAAGATGTAATAATTAAAATAGTTGCACAACATTAATGTTGTTCATTTATGAACCTCATTTAATGTTTCAATGTCGTGGTTACAAAAACCAAGAATCAAGACATTAAATGGTTTGAAAATTCAATTGTCCTACCATACCCGATCAACCAATAGAGTGAAAATAGAATACAATTATCATGTTATTTTTTTAAAAGTCTGAAAAACTATCTTTTTCTCTTGACACACTACGGTCGAAGTGAAACCTCCCTAAAGAGAATCTCGGTGATTCATATTCAAGGGTTTCCTCAAATTTCAATTTTTAGAACCAGTTCAAAAGTTAAAAATGTCACCCATTCATTTACTGAAACTAACTTAAAAAATGAACAAAAATCCATTTTGAACACCCTAGGCCTCAGCATCATTCACCATCAATTTTAAATGACTCGTAATATTCCCAAATAATTACAAATATTATACGGGATTTCTAGGTCAATACAGATCTTTTCCTTCACTACCATGGAATTGGATCCCAAGAATAATGTTGTGACATGTTTTCTAGATATTCATTCTATAATATAAAACATAATTTTTTATTCTTGTTCTATGAATGCCTTTATATCATAAATGATTTTTTTAACAATCCAGATGCCACCCCACCTACAATAAAAAAAGATAAATGCATTGATTATTGAATTTGATGTATAAAACTCCTCCCCTATAAATGATTGTGGCATGAATGTACTAGATAACCCTATCATAATATATTTGGTAAAATTTTATGTAATTTTGGGGATGGATTGGCTTTCCCTATATAATGATAATATAAATTGATGCGAAAAGGAAACTACTCTCTGTTTTTTTAGTCAAATGATGATTCTATATAAGTGAAACAAAGATGATGAATCTTTTATATATATATCACCACAAGAATGGATAATATTTACCTATGAAAATGAATATCAAAAAAAATATTAAGAATAATGAAAGAACCATACTTTATGACCTCCCTATTATGAGAAAATACACTAATGTGTTTCTTAAAGAATTTATATGTCTTTCTCCAAACCAAGATGTCTATTTTTCAATTGAGGTTATAATTAGGTCATTGCAATTATCTAGGACAGCATATAGAATTGATCCTATGGAACTTGAGGAGCTTATGAAACAACTATTGGATAATATGTATAAAGGGATCATATTCCCAGGTTCTTCACTATGGGGTGAACCAGTCCTCATCATTAAGAATAAATATGGGTCAATGCTCCTTTCATTTGATTATCGTGATCCCAACAAGATCAGGATAATTAAAAAGTATCATTTACCACATATTGATGAATTTTTATATCAGATATGTGGTGAAAAATACTTATCCAAGTTCGATATTGGTCAAGTTATTAACAAGATATTTTTTTGAGGGGAGATCTCCATAGGGCCAAATTTCATACAAGGTATGAACACTATGATTTCATAGTTATTCCATCTAGACACACTAATTACTCAAAAATCATCATGGAATGGATTAATATATTCTTTATAGTTTATCTAGAAATTTTTTTGATAGTCTTTGTAAGTGATATTATTATATAATCAATCAGAAATAATGATCACGAAGATCATTTTATCTTAGTGATAAATACCCTACAAAAGGGAAAGCTTTATTACAAGTACAACCAATGTGAGTTTTTGTTGAAGTATATTTCCTTATTGGGCTATATCATCACATGTAATGGAATATTGAAAGACCCTTCAACGATTGAAGAAATTAAAGGATTTCAAAGGCCTATATCTATGACACAAATACGTAGTTCCCTTGGGATTGTTGGGTAATAACTTTTATTTTTGAGAAACTTATCACTATTTTCAAACACTATAACCAACATAACATAAAAGGGAGTAATGTTTTGAATGAATTATTACTGTGAAAATAGATTCTTATAGTTGAAAAAAGACTTATCAATGTGCCTATAATGAATGTACCCAGAATTGGTGAACCATTCTCTGTATTCATTGCTGCATCAACGAAGGTACTATTTTCTATATTAATGCAGAATGAAAAATTCATAGTCTATGATTCTTGGGAGTTGAAAACTCATGAAAAGAACTACCAAAAACCTGATCTAGAGTAAGCTGTAATGATACACTCTTTGAAAATATTGTGACATTATCTCTTTGGGGAGAAGTGTGAAATATATAATGACCAGAAATTCCTCATGTATATATTCACACAGAATGATTTCAATATGCACCAATTAATATTTTTAAACATAATCATGGAATATGAATACTCAATTAATTACCTTACATATAAATAAACTAAATTGGAAAAATATTTATATAGAAAGGATCCAAATAAATTATCATTGATGGGAATTGAGAAGGATCCGATCTTCTTAGTATTGAAAAGGATATACAGGTGAATCATAATGAATGGAAAATCAACAATCCTTTCACAAATGATTTCTTAGCAATCTATTTTAGAAAAAATAAATGATTCAAAAAGAAATTATGTGAGAATTATGAAGAATGTGGAGACTATAATAAAGCAAAATCCACAATGATTAATGTTAATGAAGAAATAATTGATAGATTTGGGTCAAGAATTTGTGTTCCATAAAATCTTGTGTAAAAGAATGAACTATTAAATGATACTCATAGTTCTACTTTCTCCATTCTCCCAAGAATGCACAATGATATATTGAGATCTATAAAATAACATTTTTATGGTACTTCATGAAGATAGAGATCACTAAATAAACCTAAAAGTTTCTTGTATGTTAACAAGTGGAGGAACAAAGGCATAAGTCTAAGTGGATGACGAAACCATTGTAACACCCCGAGATTTTATGAAAAATATTATTTTTAATTTCATTAATGTCTTGTGTTGTATGCTACACCAAAAGAAGCTTTAAAAACACGCATCCCTGACACATCTTTCATTACATGCAATCGCGACCTTCCACGATAGCATGTGTTGTACGCAATACTGAGTTTCGCTAAACAAAGATATGTTATATAAACTAGCCGTTATGAATAGTAATACCCAATTTTTGAAATTCTATAAATTTTATCTTTCAAAATGGACTTCATTTTTGGATTCGGAATATCGAAATTATCCTAGGGTGAAATTTTGGTATTTTTCTGAAAACTTTCAATTTTTGATGAATAGTTAAAAAACTCGGTTACTATTTAAAAACCGACTTTTTATTTAAATAATTATTTATATTATTTAAATTTATTTTAGGTGAAAATTGATACATAATACCTATATAAGTTCAATGTATTTCATTGGAGTCATTTTATAGTAATTTTAGATATATTAAATGTTTATTGAACTTTTGACCGTCTTTTACCCACCTCCTAGAAGAATTTGCAAATTTACGTAAAACTTAATTCTACCACTTTTGTGAATGGAATTTCAAAAATCCGAGAAAAACGGTTGATGTTAGTAAGTAAAATGTGGTTCAATGAGAGGAAAATATTTTTTGGTGAATAGTAACTTTTTACTTTTTTTACCACGGTTAAAAGTAAATAGGGTAATTAAGGGTAAAAATGATATTATTATTATCCTAAAAAATATAATAATTCTATTGGATAAGTGTAATTCGACCAAAAACAACATTAGGGATAAAATATTACCCTTTAGGCCCACTTGGATTAGATTTGGACATTTATTATTAATTTATTTAAAGAAGGGTAAAAATAGTTCAAATCAATGTTTAATAACTAAATCATTTTTAATATAGAGTTATACATAAGATAAATTAGACTATAAATATTCATTAGAAATATAAAAATATTTCCTAAATAATGGTATTTTATTTTTAATTTTTAGACATTAAAGAATTTAATTTATTTATGACACAATGATGATGCAATAATTATCTTATTAATGAAATATTGACATAATTGATGTTATAAATACCCAATTAAATGTAATTTGAGACTTTTTATGAATTAAAAAAATTTTATATGTTAATATGACATTTCAGTATTGATTTAATTAACTTTTTTATAACTAATCATTCTGTTATGATTTTAACAAAAAGCAATTACCAAATAGTATCAAAAATGACATAAAATAGTTTTTAAAACAAATATTATATTATTAATTTTTATTTTATTCCTAAAAATCTAAGGTTCGGCCAAATGACTTATAAAATTTTATATATGTTAATAATAAACAACGTGGGGTTCGTTTGGCTTGTTATAGTAAGTTTATTAACCTTATAGTATAAGAAAACAAGAAGACACGGTAAAAGAAAAACTATTTAACTTAAAGTTAAATCTAAATGATAAGGTAAAAATAGAAACCTAAACTTGTCTAAATTCTATTGAATGAGAGGAATTAGACCCATGCCAACCTTATCTTATAAATAACTCAATTTGGAGCTATTAAAAAACGAATATGACTTTATAATAAAAAAATACTTTTGGTTATTCCAAAGGTGCCCCTCTCCTCCCTTATAAAAGGGAACCTCCTCCCTCTCTTCCTCACCCCACTTTGAGCCTTCAAGATCGGCCAAAACCTGCCAATGTCTCTTATATACTTCCCTAGAAACATCTTAGAGGTTATGGTCTTCTTCAATGACCAATCATAGTGCCCTAAGAGGAGTTTTCAAAAGGCGTGTTGAAAGAAGAGGTAATATCCGTTACCGATTCTTTCAACTTTATTTCTTCTTCTACTTCTTATTCTTTAGTTGTTTCATTATGAAGTAATAACATCAGTATCACCCATATACTGATATGTTATTATATGTATGAAACAACCATATTTCACCATCTATCCATCCTACGAAAAATGAAATCACCGCGCGTGCGTACGTACGGAATACCCTCTCCACGCCGTGGTGTAATCTGTTTTCGACCACAACCTTACTTGGATGGGTATAATGGTGTAAATAAATAACTATATATTATTATTTCAAAATTATATTGATTCTAAAATATTATACATACACTTCAATGCAATTCCACTATCATGGGAATGATATCATCACTCGTGCGTACGTACGGACTACCGTCTCCACAACGCGATGAGATTCATTCTCCATGTTAACCATTCATGAATGATTATAGAGTATATACAATAAGTAATCATTAAATAAAAGACATAATAATGATACTGAATTTATGTGTATATATATTTATTTCATCTACTTAATTTCATTCAATTCAATAAGGAATCGAAAACAGCGTTCATGCGTACGTACAGCCTACCGTCTCCATGAACGGCGTATTTCATTCCTTTTATCGATCTATAATATATATGTATATGATGAATATATATTATATATAAATCCTGTTTTAAATTCTGTAATTATTTAAATCAGGATATAAGTAATAATAACAATAACTACAAGTCAAAACACATACGATAAATGAAACGATTTTACCCAAAACGCTCTTTAACATGGAATTTACAAAAGAACGGGTAATATAAAGTCATAAGTGAACCATATATGATATCATAGAAATGAATATGATTATGTAATAAGTCAATGAAATTATTTAAATCATTATACAGGAGGTTCAGATACATACGAAGAATATCAGACATAAGGTAAGGGATAAATTTTCAATCTCATTTTTTATCCGAGATTGCTTATACATAAGTATTTACTAGGGTTACATTTATCATCCATGACCACGTTTTCTAAAAATGTTTTCATAAATTTTTTAATATTCTTCCATGAATGTTTAAAGTCATTTTTACCCTTTATTTACTTTTTACCACATTTTATGGATGGAATCATTCCTTTGGTTACCAAATAAGGTACTTTTTTACTTTTTCGACAAAAGTTCGAGGATAATGTTATTTTTAACTTATATGGTGTGAACAGATTTTTATGGTTTTATAAAGCATTATTTTCATGAAGCTTCCTCCAAAATATTTCATGACTATTTTCAAAAAAATCTATTTCTTTTAAAATCGCATGACATTTTGTGAGAGGAAAATGATTTTGAAGATGAAAGGATATTTTCCTCAAAAATTCATTTCAAGTGTCTTATCAAAACCATTTTTCATCTAAGATGACATTATTTCATATCTGTATGTTTCAAGTATCATGTCTCTATAATTTACATGGATTCACTTTTCTTATTATGAAATGATATCCATTTCTTTTATATGGATTATGTGATGATGGGATGATGTTTATGAAACCCATTTTATTTATTGGGTAATTATGAATGATATATGTTTATTTTGTGGCATAATTAAGAATTATTTAATTATGAGATGGGTGGGAACTATATCTCCCTCCAATGCATTAGGTAAAGAATTATATCTCATGAGATCGACTTGGCTAGAACGGTAAGTTAATCTGGTTCAGTGTTACAGGACTGAAATGAGGAGTGAACTCGATTCAGAAAGGGACATTGTCCACTAAGATGGTCTTGGCAGAAATGCCTTGGATAATATAGATATCATAACATATTCTTAATGGTTTCCACAATTACAAGTTTTATTCCCATGATATTTTATCATGATTGATGTTCCCTTATGATATATGCCTTACCTACTTCCAAGATTCATGTCTTTGCTCAAGATTTTCATGTTTAGATTTTATGTTCATGTTTTTGCATTCAAATGTTTATGGATTGTTTTATGTTATCTATGTATACCCTTACTGGGAATTTGAGATCACCCCTTTTATGTTTTCTTTTCCCCAGGATATAAAGAAAGGTTTTAGGTAAGAAAAAAAGGGGAAGATCTTTATGGGAGATGTTGAAGATCTTTCACCACGATTAGAAGATTATATTCTGAGTTTCCAAAGACACTAAAATATTACAGTCCTTGTGTGTCTGTTTTTGTTATGTACTAAGTATTCCACAAAAGTAATGTAATGTCAATGTACGTCAAGCTTCGGGTCTCTACTGTTGGTATCAGAGGACAGGTTTAGTCAACCTTTGGAAACTAGGATGCGAAAACTTTAGTGAGATCCCTAGAGATATTTCTATGGTATGTCTAGGGATTTCCTTATGGATAAGTATACGTATAAGATATAGTCCTAGAACAATGGTAACGATCTTAGAATTTAACCTAAGATGTTAGATATTGAGGGTACTTCCCCTTTACTATGTTGTTTTCCCTAGCATGATTTTTTCCTCTCACACTATTTTTTTGGGTTTTAGAAAATGGATGGAAATAGGAAGATTCCCAATAATGGAGGATATAACGGACAATGATATGATATTCTTCATGAGAAACCAAATGAAACTGGATTTTGAAGTCCAAACATCGTTATTATGCCTAATCAGAAATCTCATAATATGATCAATAATCTCAACTTTTGTAAGTTTCCCGACTCAGATAATAGGAGAAAGATGGAGTTTCATGATGATCATAGAGGAAAGAAAGTTCAATTTCCCTCATGTAAATCATGTGGGAAGCGGCATCGGGGAGATTGTTTCCAAGGAATTGGAAGATGCTTTGGGTGTGGAAAAGAAGGAAAAAAAGTTATTAAGTGCAAAGAAAAAGGTTCAGTTAACACCATGGACAAGGATAATGGTATTTCTACAACATCAATAATGATTAGATGTTTTAAATGTGGAATGTATGGGCATTATGAAAACCAATACCCTAAGGGAAAATATCATGAAGAGAATCAGCATGGTCATATGAGTAGTATTTATTTGGATGATGATGAAGAGACTACAAATGAAATATGAGATGAAAGAAATGATGAAGCTCATTTAGTGGTTTAAGAAGTTAGTGGAATGATTGTATGTTTAAAAAGAATAATGTGTGGTACTATGGAATAACGAATCAACTAAGGATTGTCACACTATTGTTTTTCCTAAAGTATTTGAAATTATATGTTGAATGGTTCCGGTAACCATGGAAGGCAATTCAGATATTTTTGGAAAGAAGATAATATGAAAATAATGAAGGGATAAGGAGAAAATGAAATGTTTGAAAATATTCATGAGCTCATGATTGATATAAAGAAATAGTTATATCATGGTTTGAGTATATAGAATTTTTGGGTTTTGGTATGTGGAAAGAGTTAACTTTTGACAACACTCATGTTTTCACTAAGATTCAATGGGTATTAATTTTTCAAGAGAATACATGATTAAGGCCTTCAAATGTTTGGAATGTGACCAACAAGACATATCTTATGATATTTGGGGATCAATGATGCTATTAACATGCTTGTTATATGAAATCTCTGGTAATCGTTTTCACTATAATATGAGAGTAGACTGCAGTATTATGGAAAAGCCTAATGATTAGATTGGATTATGTTGGACGTAAGTTTGTATTGTTTAAGGATAGATGTTTTTTCGATATTATTTATGGGATGTTATAGTAATGTAGTTTTAGAAAAAGGACAACCTGTAGGATGGGTGATAGCCCATCGCGTCAGACAAGGCTGTGGGAATCGAACCCACAACCGAAGTGCGACTGGCCTTTATCGCATACCACTGGCCTACAGGAAGTCCCTGGTTAGTAGAAAATAGTTTTATTTTATTAAGAGGTCTGATATATGAAGTATAACATCATTTTTGGAATCATATATGATTAACCTCACCATAGATGGACTTATGTATATTTGAGAACTTTTGCAAACCTTTTGTTTGAAACAGATGGAATGACCCATCATTCTATCACATGATCTGTTAACACCTCACGAATAACAAATTAAACTTTATTTCTTTAAGAGATGAAGTGGAAATTGTTCAAAGCACGAAAAACAGTGAGATTGTACCAAAATAAAGTAAGTATTTATTCTAATTCAAATTCTTCAACTTTAGGGAAATGATTTTGAAAACAAAAAATGTTGTCCTAGTGCCCTTATATCCGATGAATCAGATGGTACCCTAGATCATCACAAATTTATGGCTTTGTGATTGTTGGATTTTTCATAGCCATGTTCTCTACCACTTTCCATCAGAACATGACAGTTAGATTTCTCTTCCATATCCATATTTTCACCTATGTTCTCCTATGTGGAAACCCAATGATTAGTTAATTTGGGTAACCGTTACGTTTCATTCATTAGTTTTTAAAGCCATGTTTTGGTATTCTTTTTTACGATGTGGGTTTCTATTAAAGAAACTTTCGAGTAGTAAACCATTTATAACCCCGACGAATTTCGAGGGCGACATTCATTTTAAGGGGGGTAGAATGTAACACCCCAAGATTTTATGAAAAATATTATTTTTAATTTCATTAATGTCTTGTGTTGTACGCTACACTAAAAGGAGCTTTCAAAACACGCATCCCTGACTTGGCTTTAATTACACGCAATAGCGACCTTTTACGATAACGTGTGTTGTATCCAATACCGAGTTTCGCTAAACAACGATATGTTATATAAACTAGCCGTTATGAATAGTAATACCCATTTTTTGAAATTTTATAAATTTTATCATTCAAAATGAACTTCATTTTTGGATTCGGAATATCAAAATAAGCTTAGGGTGAAATTTTGGTATTTTTCTGAAAACATTCAATTTTTGATGAATAGTGAAAACACTGGGTTACTATTTAAAAACTGACTTTTTATTTAAATTTATTTTATGTCAACAGAATACCTATATAAGTTCAATGTTATTCGTTGGAGTAATTTTATAATAATTTTAGATATATCAAAATTTTATTGAACTTTTGACTGTCTTTTACCCACCTCCTAGGAGAATTTGCAAATTTACAAAAAACATAATTTTACTGCTTTTGTGAATGGAATTTCAAAAATTTGAGAGACACAGTTGATGTCAGTAAGTAAAATGTTGTTCAATGAGATGAAAATAATTTTTGGTGAATAGTAACTTGTTACTTTTTTTTACCACGGTTAAAAGTAAATAGGGTAATTAAGGGTAAAAATGATATTATTATTACCCTAACACATGTCATAATTATATTGGATAAGTGTAATTCGACCAAAAACAACATTAGGGATAAAATATTACCCTTTAGGCCCACTTGGATTAGATTAGGACATTCATTATTAATTTATTTAAAGAAGGGTTAAAATAGTTAAAATCAAAGTTTAATAAATAAATAATTTTTAATATAGAGCTATACATAAGATAAATTCGACTATAAATATTCATTAGAAATCTAAAAATATTTCCTACATAATGATAATTTATTTGTAATTTTTATACATTAAATAATTTAATTTATTTATAACACAATGATGACGCAGTAATTATCTTATTAATGATATATTGACATAATTGATGTTATAAATACCCATTTAAATGTAATTTGAGACTTTTTATGAATTAAAATAATTTTATATGTTAATATGACATGTTAGTATTTATTTAATTATCTTTGTTTGAACTAATACTTTTGTTATGTTTTTAACAAAAATCAATTACCAAATAGTGTCAAAATTGACATAAAATAGTTTTTAAAACAAATATTATATTATTAATTGTTATTTTATTCCTAAAAATATATTTTTCGGCCAAATGACTTATATATGGTTATATATGTTAATAATAATCAACTTGGGGTTCTTTTGGCTTGTTATAGTATGTTTATTAACCTTATAGTGTAAGAAAACAACAAGACACGGTAAAAGAAAAATTATTTAACTTAAAGTTAAATCTAAATGATAAGGTTAAAATAGAAACCTAAACTTGTATAAATTCTATTGGATGAGAGGATTTCTACCCATACCCACCTTAGCTTCTAAATAACTCAATTTGGAGCTATTAAAAACCGAATATGAGTTTATAATAAAATAATATTTTTAGTTATTCCAAAGGTGCCCCTCTCCTCCCTTATAAAAGGGCACCTCCTCCCTCTCTTACTCACACCACTTTGAGCCTTCATACTCGGCCAAACCCTACCAATCTGTCTTCTCAACTTCATTAGAAACATACTAGAGGTTCTAGTCTTCTTCAAAGACCAATCTTAGTGCCCAATGAGGAGGTTTCGAAAGGCGTGTCGAAAGAAGAGGTAATATCCGTTATCGATTCTTTCAACTTTATTTATTATTGTACTTATTATTATCTATTTTTTTTTCATTATGATGTAATAACATCAGTGTCACTCATATACTGATATGTTATTATAAGTATGAAACAACCCTTATTCACCATCTATCCATCCTACGAAAAACGAAATCACCGCCCGTGCGTACATACGGAATATCGTCTCCACGCCGTGGTGTAATCTGTTTTTGACCACCACATTACTTGGATGGGTATAGTGGTGTAAGAAAATAACTATATATGATTATTTCAAAATTATATTGATTCTGAAATATTATACATACACTTCAATGCAATTCCACGATCATGGGAATGATATCATCGCTCGTGCGTACGTACGGACTACCGTCACCACGACGTGATAAGATTCATTATCCATGTTAACCATTCATGAATGATTATAAAGTATATACAATAAGTAATCATGAAATATATGAAATAATAATGATACTGGATTTATGTGTATATATATTTATTTCATCTACTTAATTTCATTCAATTCAATAAGGAAACGAAAACAACGTTCATGCGTACGTACGACCTACCGTCTCCATGAACGGTGTATTTCATTCCTTTTATCGATCTATAATATATATGTATATGATGAATATATATTATATATAAATCATGTTTTACATTCTGGAATTATGTAAATCAGGATATAAGTAATAATATCAAGAACGACAAGTCAAAACACATACGATAAATGAAACGATTTTACCCAAAACGCTTTTTAACATGGAATTTACAAAAGAACAGGTAATATAAAGTCATAAGTGAACCATATATGATATCATAATAATGAATATTATTCTGTAATAAGTCAATGAAATTATTTAAATCATTATACAGGAGGTTCAGATACATACGAAGCATATCAGACATAAGGTAAGGGGTAAATTTTCAATCTCATTTTTTATCCATGATTGCTTATACGTAAGTATTTACTGGGGTTACGTTTATCATCCATGACCATGTTTTCTAAAAATGTTTTCATAAAATGTTTACTATTCTTCCATGAATGTTTAAAGTCATTTTTAACCTTTATATACTTTTTACCACATTGTATGGATGGATTCTTTCCTTTGGTTACCATATAAGGTACTTTTTTACTTTTCCGAGAAAAGTACGAGGAGAATGTTATTTTTAACTTATACAACATGAATGTATATTTATGGTTTTATAAAGCCTTATTTTAATGAAGATTCCTCCAAAATATTTCATGACTATTTTCAACAAAATAATTTTCTTTTAAAATCACATGACATTTTGTAAAAAGAAAATGATTTTGAAGAAGAAAGAATATTTTCCTCAAGAATTCATTTCAAGTGTTTTATCAAAACCATTTTTCATCTAGGATGAAATTATTTCATATGTGTATATTTCAAGTATCATGTCTCTATGATTTACATGGTTTCACTTTTCTTATTTTGAAATGATATCCATTAATTTTAAATGGATTATGTGATGATGGGATGATGTTTATGAACCCCATTTTATTTATTGGGTAATTATGAATGATGTATGTTTATTTTGTGGCACAAGTTAGATTGATTTCATTATAAGATGGGTGGGACCTATATATCCCTCCAATGCATTGGGTAAAGATTTATATCTCATGAGATAGACATGGCTGGAATGGTAAGTTAATCCGGTTCAGTGTTACAGGACTAAAATGAGGAGTGAACTCGATTCAGAAAGGGACATTGTTCACTAAGATGGTATTGGGAGCACTTCCTTGGCTACTATGGAAATCATAACATGTGCTTAATGGTTTCCACAATTACATTTTTTATTCCCATGCTATTTTGTCATGATTGATGTTCCCTTATGATATATGCCTTATGTACTTCCAAGATTCATGTCTTTGCTCAAGATTTTGATGTTTAGATTCTATGTTCAAGTTTTTACATTAAAATGTTTATGGATTGTTTTATGTTCTCTATGTTTACCCTTACTGGGCATTTGAGCTCACCTCTTTTATGTTTTCTTTTCCCCATGATATAAAGAACGGTTTTAGGTAAGAAAAAAGGGGAAGATATTTATGGGATATGTTGAAGTTCTTTCAGCATGATTAGAAGAGTATATTCCGAGTTTCCAAAGATACTAAACTATTACGGTCCTTGTGTGTCTATTTTTGTTATGTAATATGTATTCAGAAAATGTAATGTAACGTCCATGTACGTCAAGCTTCGGGTCTCTATAACCATTACCCATTACAAAATGTAAATTTGAAAACATTACAATGAACATTATCACTAGAATTTTAAAGATATCCGATGGAAAGAATACTATTTGGGTTTTTATGGATACTTATATAAAGATTGTACACTTCATTTCCATTTGAGATTAATTATTAATGAGTCAATTTCCACAGATATACATTTGAGAAGTGGTCTGTCGATTGTATCAAATAATGATCCAAAATTAACCATTATGTTATGGAAAAGTATCTAACATGTTCAAAACTTTGTGATAATCTTTAGTGCAGTATATCATTCTTAAACTGATAGATAATATGAGTGATCTCTTCATACACATGTAACCTTAAAGTGATAATTCTCAATTTACTTCAAAGGAGGATCAGTTCAACATCTTCCTCTGGTCGAATTCTCTTACATAAATAGTTTTCTCTCAAGTATACAAATGGATCCATATGAATCCCATTATGAGAGGTGTTTCAGAAAAACTAAATACTATGATCATGTTGGGGAACAAAAATTTTTAGGTTGTGGAATGGTTGACGAGTTGGTGTAATGGTTACAACCATCCAACCACACAGAACGACTACTTAGAGTCAATGGAAATGATATAATTAAAATCTTCAATTAGACCTTCAGTTTGATGTTGGAGACATGTTATTCCACAACATATATTACAAGTATAATATATTATATTTTATAATAAGGGAATTCTTATTCCAAGATACAACATCCCCTCCGATATCGTTAATCACATAAGTGTTGTAGTTTGTCGACTAGAACTCACACATAACCTATCTAATTTACATGATTAATTCCATATATCCCTATTCATGATCTATATACCTGATCCATCATTTGTACTCAATTCAGATGTTGTAATATTAGAGACTGGTATTTCCATTGAAGAGAAGTTTTTTATGATATCTTATCATAGAGAAAAAGTCCTACAAAATAGTACAATTCACTAAGCCAATTGATATCGATAAACCACATGTTTGAAAAAGTAACATGGGAACTACAGGAGGTGATGATTTAGAGTTACCATCATCAATTTTATCAAGTTAAAATAGAATTTTTAGAGAGAAATTTCTTAAGGGGAAAGATAGTAACGACCCAATCATTTTTAAATAAAATTTCCCTTTTAATTTAATTAAATGTATTATTATATATTATAGTTATATAAACACATATACTAATTTGGGTTATTTATATTTTATTTGATTCAATAGTTCATTAAGTATCATTACCATTGGTTATATAGCTGTCAAAAAGTTAAAACATTATTAGGATAAATATAGGGTTTTGAATAATCCAATTGAATCAAACAAATGAAGCGAGGTCCTCAACTAGTAAGGTCGTACCCTATTAAGCCTGTTTATTAGATCTTACAAGGGAGAAATAATCATTAAACTTTTCATAAACTAAACCCATGATTATATCAATAAACTTAACCAAGAGTGAAACCATTAATGGGATAACATAAAGCTCATTGTGATCACTGCCCAAACGTTGCTCTTCGAACTACCCCATGAAATTTCCACCATCGCGCACGTTACCCTTAATGTATTTTATAGTGTATTAAATGGATATGTATCTAGACCATAGTAATATTAGTATGTTAATTATTTTTAATATAATAATTTATACAATTCCTTCATATTATGGTTAATTTATAAATTATTTTTATTTTGAAAAAATTAAAAACAAATAGTATTTCTCGGTAATATTAAAATTGAATTAATGAATTATCCAGATGAATTTATATATTTTTTAAAATAAATAATATATTAATAATATATTAAATTTAAATATTATTTATAAAATTTAAATGATCATAAAATTTTTATGATGTCAAAATTAATTTTTTATAAGGGGTCAAAAACTATTGTTGATAACAAACCAAAAACATCTTATTAAATTTTGATTTCAGTTTAAAATTTTAAATTCACATATTTAGAAAATTATCTAGATGAAATGAATATTATTTTTGGAATTATAATGTCGAAATTATCCAAGGAATAATTTTTCATAATTTTCTAAGATAATCGAATTTCTGTGTAAAAACTAAATATTGTATAAGTATAATTTGTCTATTATGACCTCATAATAACCAAGAAGTGATGTAATAAATACTATAAAGGGTATCATGACCAAATATTAGTTTTCAATTTAAAATAATGTCATTTAATGTTTATTTTTTCAATTTTATAAATCCATTATGAATACTCCAAAACTGTTAATAAATTTTAAGGATTTTAAATCATTTCATTAATAGTATGAGTCTCCTCCACATAATCAATGGAATTGTTTTATTATGTTTGTCCCTTGAAGATATAAAATAAATATAACTACTCTAATTTGGTAGAAACCATATGAAAAAAATATTGTATGGTTTGTGATTTTGGTTATTTAATTATGTAGAGTCCAATACCAAATAATGAATAAATCCCAATTTTCCCTATATAAACCCATCGAAAATCCAATTTAGCTTCAATAAAACATCATGGATAACTTAAATACTCTTCCATTCACTATATAGAGTCCTCCCATGGGAAATAGAGCTCTATATAATCCACTCCCAAGTATTTGGAGTCACACACTCAAGTAACAGACCTTCTTATGCTCTATTTAATTTGAGAACCATCTTTGGAATTTGTCTTCATAATTGGAATTTTTATAGGGAAATTTATTTATAAACATTATTTTACTATAAAAATTATCTTATTTGAATTAGATATAATTTATTATCTCTCATTTTTCCCATTACCTATGTTGTTACTATGATGAAATTCTATAAGGAAGTTCCCTTTCCTCATTTAAATTTATGCACTTATTTAATGATAGGTCTCTTAAATTCCATTTTCATATGTTGGAATATGTTATTCCATATTACCCTTATTCCAATTTTAATTAAAAAAACATTAGTACCCATTTTAATATCATTTATCTCTTCGTTATCCTTTATGTACACTTGTTACCATAACAATATACTATTAGGAATCATTTGATTATTAAAGTTTCTTCATTACCTTATGAATTTATTTCAATTTTCTATTGATGGGATAATTGTTTCCATATTATTCAAACAAAAAATTAGATTTCTATGTGATTACAAACCACTTTATCTCATCAAAAAATTTTTATGAATCATTAAGTGACATTGTTATGATGTCAAAATATCACTAATATTATCCATGACAAAAAAATTGTGTATAAAAAAGCATACCCATTTCTTATCTAGGGGTTTCATTATTATTCACATATAATTTTGATTTGGGACTTACATATTTGTATTCAACCCTACTTTATCATGGAATAAATTATGAAAAAAATGTATCAGTGTTGTATGATCTATGGGACACAGTTTATCATGGGAATGAAATGAATGTGACCAGTTCTCCCATAATTACATAGTTATAAAATTAATTGGATATTCGTTTGTATCATGATACATAATTTTGGGACATGGATTAAAATTAGTTTAACAATGGGACCTTTACCAACATTGTTTTGGATTTTTATCTGTGGACTATGTTTATTATAAATTATTTTTAATTGTAGCCACACTTCATATGTAATGATTATCATGTTATGTGATGTCTCATTGTTCATGTTTATGATTCCTATTTTTTATTTCCCATTGATATTCAAATGTTATTACATATATCACCTTTTTTATTCCCTTACTTTTCTTTATATATCACCTCTATCTTTGGTTTATTCCTATGTTACCTAGTATAGTTTCAAAAATCTATAGATGTTTAAAAGTGTGTTAAGGATGTTTTATAAGATGTTGTTGTATACAATGATAACGATGTTATTATATGTTAATAATTATCAATGAAAATTAAAATATCAATATTTTGTGTTTTATTAAGTGTAATTTTACGTAATAAATGTTATTTTATTATCAAATAAAGAGTACGGTTTTTATAAAACACTTCACCATATTTAGTGACTTTTAGACTAGATAATTAAAAAAAATTCATGTAATGTTTTGTTTGGTTTAGTGTTTTTATCAGAATATATGAAGCTTCCAAAGTTTCATGTTTTGATAATGATATTTATACTTGGTGTGAGCAACACAGTCATGGTAAAACTCAATGTTTCTAGGGTTGGTACTTGTTGAACTGGGATTTTTTATTACAATTTTATTTTTTTATTCTTTGGTTAGGCACATTATTGTGATGTTCCTAGTTTATGTGATCATTACTCTTATTATAATATAGAAAAGGGAGTTTCATAATTTATGAATCATTTTAGGTACAAATACATTCATATAATAATTAATATGCTGAGGGATTTCGTTTTAGGTATTTTTTTACATTCTTCATGTGAATATATATTCTAGATTATATGAGTGGGATTTATTTCTTAATATGGTAAATTTTTTTAGTGGTATCAAAAGTGTTGGTATTTAAAATTTATGAAACATCATATAAACTGTATTCCTTATATATATATAGTGGAATATTTTATAAATAATTCCATTATAATATTTTATATATAGGTAGATACAAATGCATTGAAGATTGTTTTTAATAATTATGATTCTATTGGGAAACATATATTTTGTTTACTTCATATTTCCCATTTAAATTAATTTAATCAATACATGTAAATTTCAAAGAATATTAGATCATAGATAAAAACCCCTTTCATCGTCAAAATATTTTTTGGAATGACTAATAAATTTATTATTTAAATAGTATGAGTGTATGAAATCAATAAATCGGATTCAACTATAGGTTTTTAATAGAGTCCACTTTAGTAAATCCTTATAAATATCAAAATTTTGAAAAACCATAGAATGGATATAAGTTTAATATTTTTTTACATAATGATGAAACCATTAAACATTTCAAACATTAGGGAATGAGGGGATGTATGTTTGTTAGACAACTTCAGTTTTGTAAAAAAGTTAATTTTTTGTTATATAAAATTTTAGTAAACAACTAGTCTTTTGTTTTACCCCATAACTTTTTAATGAATTTAAATTTTACCAATAGTAACATATATACTTTTAAAATGATATAATTTACAATGTAAAATTATAGAGTTTAAATATGGAGTGGACAAGAAGACTTAAAAAGCATGTGTATACAGTTTTACCCAGGTATGTGTAAGTGGGGCTCAACAAAAACTCTAGTCTTTGGGAAACCTAAGTTTGGTGTATATCATAATATATTTCATGTTATGATGAAATAGTGTGAGTATAAAACCATGAGATATGTATATAGTCGAATTTCCATTGATGGTCTTGGTATGAAAACCATGTGACCTTTTAGTTTTGATAGGACAATAAGTTGATCTTTTGAGAACATAATGGGTAAAATGTGAGAGGGGTTACCGCAATCATTTAATTTTCCTATGTAGTTTGAGGATGGATTTAATACCATGGGTAATGTGTTTGGTTATTTTTTACTGCATACAAATTCCATAGTTATAATAGTTGAGTACCTAGAGACCTTGATATTTGTGTCTAGGTTAATTTCAAAGGGATTAGAAATTTTCATTCACATCCCTAATGGTTAAGGAAATTCTTGGGATGAAAATGGTTTCAATGTTTATTGGTTTTTTTCAAATTAAACCCAGGATGCTGGATGATTATGAATTAATCTTAGATATGAATGTGGGTGTCAAGCCTAAAATCATATAAGAATATAGGATGACCATGGTTATTTGAAATAATATTCTTGATGTATAGTATATTTATTATATATTAATTTAATCTAAGGATCAATGATGTTTTTTACATGGGATAAACTATTGGGTGACGTAAAATCATCTCTGAATGGTGTACAAACCTTAGGTATAATTGATAATGGATGTTATGATAGTTGTAACCCTCAGCCTATATCAAATTTAAGTGTTTCTTAGAGATCATGTCAATGCATGTGAGTTTTTTTAGTATGAAACATTGTAATGGAGATGTCATGGATTCTTTTTAGTGATAAATAATAACGGGTGGATGTGTTTAATATTAATAAAGGTGTATTGGGAATGAAAAGTTATGTTTATATATCTATCATGTTTGGGATTGAATTTTGGGTCTTTTGTTTGACCAATATTTCTTGGATATAGGCTGGGATGATTACATGTGACAAGATTTCATGTGATGGACTATGAATCAATTTATGTGCATGATTTTGAAGATAAGTACAGAAAAAATATTGGTAATTTATGTCCAATCTATTTTTTATAATTGTATTTAGTTTCGGCTTGTGATCCCGGATTGAATGTGACTAGAATCATGGGATATTAAATCCGGAAACATGATTACTTGGAGTTTTATTGTTCACCCATTATCTTTTGAGGGAATAACAAATGGCACACTATTATGTTCTCTACATACTGAATTAAAGGTCGAAAAGAAACTGTGAATGAGCTAATGGTCAATGACCTCAACGAGGAATTATGGGAATAGTTTCTTTGTGTCTTGATTGAAATGAAACAACACACATTTTTTAGGTGAGGATATTCTTGGTATTAGAGTGGAATGGTGTCATAGATTCATGATATCAATCATGGCCATGTTTTGTTATCTTAGAGAGACTGTATTGTGAGGAGAAATATGTAGGAGGAGGTTATATCACAACCAATTAATGTAATATTATCTGGGAGAATCCTATGAAATTCTATATTGTTGTGGGTCAAGCATAAGATTTGGTGGGAATTTTTCTCTCTCTAAATTACTCTTGTTGAGTTAAAATGATGGTGTTCCATGATTCTAAAGTGGTAAATGTTTTAGTATGATGTATAACTTTGGTTTTAGTGAGGATAGCACTATTCAAATAATTTTCATTGTGAAATTAAATAAATTTTCCATGAAATTTGGGTTTTAACCCAGGATGATTACTTTAAGAGAATTGATATGGAATGGACTATTATGTCAGTATTGGGTGCGCGGCCCTTTGGATGTGGGGGGTTGTTTGTGTGTGGAATTTGTATTTACCTTATCCCGATGAAAAAAGATACTAGTGTTTGTGTTATATTTATTTAGACTACATTAAATGGGAATTCCATTGGTTAGTTTCAATGTGATACTAGAAGAAATATATGTGGTCATTTTATCCAGGAAATGAAATGAGTCCTCTAAGAATGGTACAGTGTGATGACATCCTAGTTATTTATTGTGATCATAATGAATCGAGTGAGTTGGTGGTACTTGAATTGGGGATCATGTTAGTGGTTAGGATGAAACATAGTGTTCATAGATGAGAAAGTAATTCCCAAAATGATCCTGAAATTAAACTCTAGTAATTTATAAGAGGGTCATCGTTAAAAATTGGGCACCTTATAGATTTATAATCATGGGTTTTAAATTTCTAAATAACATCAATATAAGAGTTATAATAGTAATTTTAATTATTTGGGTGTGTTCGTATTCCTTCAAAGTTAGTCATCATTATTGGTTCTGGGGTAACACATCAGTGGAATATGTGATTTTAAGGTAGGTCATTCATGTGAGGGTTTCTATACAATATTCTATGATGCTAACTGTGATGAGTTAAAAATATATTTGAGTTTGTTTTTTATTATATAGTGATGATGCATATTTTATTGAATCCTTTCTTTGAGGAGATGGTGTGATCATGTTGTGATTGGGTGGTGGTGGAATGTCCATTATAATTATGATAAGGAAAATGGAGTTGATATTGGAATTGACTAGTTCTCTCACTCATAATGAGTTGTAGTTCATTTTAAAAAATGTCGAGTGGGTTAGTAGATTACTAATAATTATCATAAAAAAAATTCAACAATTTTTTTGAATAAAGGATTGAAATAATGTTTAATATTGATTTCATATGGTTTTGAGAACCAAGTTCATATTAATAAGAAATAAAAATAGTGACGTGTTTTTAAAAATTGAAAGATGTTATTGATCCTCAAAATGTTGTATGGTGACTTGGTGAGAATCCCATTAGGTTTAGGAAGATTTGAGTCCTATATTTAGAATTTCATTTTTAAATCACATTGGTTGTTTGGGAAATGAATTTTGTTGTTTTAGGTTGAAGTTATGATTGATATAGGTTTGGAAATTCTATTTAATAACCATGATTATTTATTTGGGAGAATAAAATTTATAGCAGGGAAGATGTCATTCTTGGTCTTATAGAAGGACCTTGAGGTTCGATGATGGAACTGGAAACTGCATTTTCTGTGGTCAAATATTTTGAAAATAATCATATTTTCTATATATGGAACAAAAACCGTCAAAATAGTTTATTTGTATGTTGAAGTATAATTAAGAAGTAGAATGGAAATTTATAGAGTGAAGCAGAGGGAGTCCACAACTGGATGAGATAATCCAATAGCTACTGGCTGATTGGTGGCTTTTCTAGAAACTAGGAAATTCATTATAGGAACAATAGTAGGTATTGGGTATGTACTATTTATTTGGTGTCCTACGAGTGAATTTTTTAAACCCCTTTTGATTAGAAAACTTTACATGATATCATTCTTATATTTTTCCTAGTAGATTTTCCCAATCATACAAACCTTATCCACTATTCATACTAAAAGAAGAATCTAACTTGAGCCATGGAAATTTGATGTGTTTTCATTTTAATCAAAATCTTATGGTGAGTCTATGATCCACTTCACATCCTTAATTGATTCATCAATCATCAATCCATATATCCTCTTTTTCTATAATACTCCCTGTTTTGTGTTCATTGAAATAGTTTTTTATTAATATATATTTATTTAGAACCAATGAATAAAATTGGATGAGTTGACCTTGATAATCATGACGTAGATGACCCATTTGAAAAAATCCAAAATATTATATTTTTATTAGAGTTCATTGTTTTCACATCCATTATAGACTATGGGGAATTTTAATAATTAAATTTGAATGATAAATAATATTGTTTTCTTGGATTAAAAATAAATTTAAATTTTTTTGAAAATTAAAAATATAATCCGATGGAAATATCATAGTTAATGGGTTTAAATTTGTTATTGAATTTTAATATAGAATGTTTATTTGTGGAAATGATTTTAAAATAGTAAAAAAGAACACTTATGTCTGAAATAGATGAATAGTAATAATGGGATATATTTATAAATGAGTTATAAATGAATGGGTAATTTTATAAATTTGGAAACAATTTTTGAAAATTTCCTTGTACTATAGATATGATTTTTAACTTAAAAAATTGAAAAATGGTAAGAAATTGTTTAATGAAATGAGATATAATGAACGAAATGCTTCTATTTCAGGATTAGATTAATTTTCCAATGAGTAGGACCATAATGTTTCATTATATATGGATCCATTTACATTATTGATTCTATTACATGAAAATTAAAATAATTAAAAAATATATTTCTTGATATGATGATGGGTAGGAATTCATGAGAGGATTCCACAGATCCAAAATGGAAAAATATATGGGTTAAATTCAATGAGTTACCATTGGATTCCACTAAGGGACTCTCACAAATTTTATGGTGTAATGATACCAATGGATTCATGGATGTTTAATGTTATGGAATGTGTTTAGAATTTCATTGGATTTCTCATAGATTAATTATCATGAACACCTTAGAGTGGCTCCCCTTTGGATTCATATATTCTCTATAATATTTGATTGAAACAAATTATTATTGTTGTTTTTTTCTAGGAACCATAGTGAATGTCCTTTGATGAGCTCCCCTAATTCTTCCTAATTAAATATATTTTAATTAAATTTGTAATGAACCGCCAATTCTCATTGGCGTGAGAGTACCACGAGTCATTACTAGGGATTTAGAGACATCCCCAAGGTACCAAAGGCTGGGAATAAATGCTGAAGGGTTTCAGATACAACTGGGGGACGACTTACCCATTAAGAAATAAACCAACCAAACATCACTAACAATCACTATATGATGCATGTTAACGAAACAAACAACTCAATTCATTACCAAAAAAGAACTACACAGTTCCACAAACCAATAAAACCAACACAATATCAGATTACCAAGAGGAAGAATATCAAAATACCAAAACAGACCAGGACACGCTCCACAGATCCACACCGTGCTCCTTGCTCCAAGCACCACCACATCTCCCAAGCATCACCATGAACCCCTAGTAATGAGACACCTTACCTTTACCTGTGTCTCAGAATATGACATATGAAAAAGCACCAAATTGCCGAAGCAGGGGTGAGTATAAGACTCAGTAGGTTTTCCCCAATGACATCCCTACTCACGCCACTAGGATAGAAGAGTTAGTAACAATTATATAATTTTTTTTATATAAAACATTTTCTCAAAATCAGTTTTTAACTAAATATAAATAAGTTTCCATAACCATTCGTAACAAAAATAATCCAAGGGAAATTCAAACTAGTTTTCCAAAAATTCATTTTTTCAGTAAAATTAACAATCAAGCTTTAGAACCCCTTCACACAATCCCTTTTTGGCATACCCAACCATTTCAAAACCCATTAAATCAACCATGTATGCTTCATTATGATAGTTACATACTCATGAGAAGTTTCTCATCGATCTACCAAGTCGAAACAAGGTAATTGTTTCCCATGTGCCATTACTCATTTGGCACCGATCACAGGGTCATATTTCGACGAAGCCTCCAACATTAAAGTCCCATGTGCCATTAAACGTTTGGCACCGAGCACAAGGTCCTATTTCCACCAAGCCTTGTATATGAAACATGAACACACCCCACACATTCACAAAGACCATTCCAAAACCATACTTTAAATAAAATCATTTTATTGAAAACTATTTCCATCAAAACCAAGTGTGTTCAACCAATTCAAACCATTCCAATAAAACCATACTTTTATTAAAAACCAAATATTGAAGCAATTTCATCAAGCCATTTCAACACCAAACCATTTCAATTGAAAACCCCTTTTTATTGAAATTCCATTTTTCATCAAAACATTTACCATTCCAGTAATTCCATAATTTGAAATCAACATTTTAAATTCAAGAATCCAAATCACTTTTCACAAAAATTCACTAAGATTTCACAATTTCATCAAAACCATAAATCATCACTAAAGAAGATTTATTCCATGCTTTTCCCAATCAATTTCAATAAAATAACCTAATTTGAAACCCAAATAATCTATTCTAACAAGAGGAGTTGAGATTGAAGCCTCCTACCTCAATGACTTTGACGAAAAACCCTAACAAATAGAGAACGAACAAGAAAACCGGGCCGATATACCAAGGATCTTCCTTAGATATCTTCTCATAACACAACCAAGACCAAATTCTGACATATTTGGTATCCACACAATAAGATCTAACCATAACGGTCATATATCTAAGTAAACAAGAGAAGAGGAGAATTAGATCTATGTAGATCTAAGAAACCAAACATGACCGATCACATACCTCAGGAACCCAGCTCCGATTCACCATAAGAAGCCTTCGGATTGCCTCCGGAATGATGGGAGAAATGTCATTGACCTTAGGAGAACCAAAATCCAGAGTTTGGGATTCTTAGGAGGAAAACAAGCCACTTAGAGGAAACAAGCATGAGATCCACCTTTATAGGATCTCGTTTAAGTGGTCGTACGATTAGTACACACAGGTTTAAAAACTATGTGCTAACCGTGCGTTAGATTCTTCATCGACCACCCTTATCGCTTGGTTTAGCCACATGGTTAGACAAACTGTTCGCCGACCGTGTGGAAGATACATCCTCCAAGACTCACTGCACACGGTTTGGCCACATGGTTTAGACAAACTGTGCGCCGCCTGTGCGACTTCCCCTTTGCCTCAAAACATCAAACCAAGTTTTCTCGACTCTCCCATTCAACTCCCTTAACATTAAAACCATGAAAAGAATCATGAAAGGGTTACATACCAGAAACTGGGGGTACTAAATTCACCCCACCATTGGTCTTTCCATCCTCAGAAAATAGAAAACATTCATCCAACTAAAAGAGTTCCAGCCACTACTCTTTCATTTCATTTTCATGTTCCCACGCCTCTTCTTGAATCCGTCCATGCTTCCCTAACACCCGCACTAGTCCGATTATTTTTTCACGCAAGAATTTCTATTAATTATACACAATCCATACTGGGATATGTATCAACGAAGCATCCGGATCTAGGTCCACGTGATCCCATATGATCACATAGTCAGGACCAGGCTGATACTTTTTCAATTGAGATACATGGAAAATCATATGCTCTGAACTAAACCATGGTGGGAATTACAACAAATATACCACCTCTCCAACCCGTTCCAGTATCTAAAAAGGGCCAATGTATCTAGGAGATAGCTTTCCCTACTTCCCAAAGCGATGATGTACAACCCTTGGAGATATCCGCAAGAAGACATCATCACCCACAGTGAACGACAACGATCTTCGATGCTGATATGCATAAGATTTATGATGACTATGAACCGTATCCATCCTCTTTCTAATCAACCGAATATTCTCCATTATAAAATGAACAAGGCTTGGCCCAACTACATAAGGTTGACCAATTTCCACCCAGCTTAGTGGAGAATGACAAGGACGCCCATACAATGACTCAAACAGAGCCATGCGTATTGAGGCTTGAAAGATATTATTGTATGAGAACTCCACTAAGGGTATATTCTCCTCTCATGATCCAATAAAATCCATTACACAAGACCGAAAAATATCTTCCAAATTTTGTATCGTACACTCGGAATTCCCATCCATCATAGGATGATATGCCTTTCTCATAGTCCACTGAGTCCCAAGGGCTTGCTGTAATGATTTCCAGAAATGAGATGTGAACCTCGGATCTCTATCTGAGATGATATAAATTGGTACACCATTCTTCTTTAACACTTCTCAGATATATATTTTTAAAAGACCATCCACTGTATGAGTTTCACAAATAGGGATGAAATGGGCCGACTTGGTTAGACGATCCACTATCACCCAAATGGCATTGCGTTTCCAGACCATTCTTGTAAGACATGTAACAAAATCCATTTCTATCTGATTCCATTTCCAAACTAAGATAGGTAAATATTGTAACCTACTAGCTGCTCTCTGATGCTCTTCTTTAACTTGCTGACAAGTTAAGCACCATGAGATAAACTCAGCGACCTTCATTTTTATGCTGCTCCACCAAAACTGCGACTTTAACGCCTTATACATCTTATATGTACCCGGATTTATAGCCCATCTTGAATGGTGGTAATCATGAAGGAGTTGTTCCTGACAAACCATAGGTACAACCATCTGATCTCTGAAACACAAAACCGAACCCCCATCAAGTTTCCAGCCATCAATGGTCTGCCCACCATTGAGTTTTGAACTTACAACCATACCTTCCACATCTGATGTTTTCCATTCCTTGATCATCCTTACCAAATCATGAACAAGCGTAGATGAAAAGAAAACTACAACATCACCTCAGTTTTCATATTCCACATGCATTTCGACTAAGACCGACATCAAGTTCCATTCATCTGAAGCTACTTTCGCTATCTGAGCATATGAATTTCTACTCAATGCATCTGACACTGAATGCTCTTTTCTTGGTGTTTACATAAAGTCAATGTCAAACATCTTGAGATACTCCATCCACCTCCTTTGACTCAGGCTCAAATCTCGCTGTGAGAAAATGCATTTCAAGCTATTGTGATTTGTAAACACAGTAAATTTCTAACCAAAGCTATAATGTCTCCATGTTTTCAAATCACGGATGACTGCGGTGAACTCCAAATCATGTGTTGGGTAATTTTTCTCATGCACCCTCAACTTCCTTGAGCCATAAGCAACCACATGGTCTCCTTTCATGAGAACAGAACCCAACCCTATCCCTGAAGCATCAGAATACACCACATACCCTTTTTCTGATTCAGGCAAGATCAAAATGGGTGTCGATGTAAGATGATCATTTTGTTCCTGAAAAGATTTCTCACATTCTTTCGTCCATTGTAAGAGATAATTCTTCTTAGTCAGATCTGTCATTGGTGAAGCTAATCATGAGAAATCACGCATGATGTGTCGGTAGTAACCAGCTATACCAAGAAAACATTGAATCTCAAACACATTCTTCAGTGGTTTCCAAGAGATAACAGCTTCTATCTTTTCAGGATCAATTGAAAAGCCTTTATCAGAAATGACATGGCCATGGAAAGGTACTTCCTGTATCAAAAAATCACACTTTGATAATTTGGAATACAATCGATGGTTCCTCATGATTTGTATCACTGTTTCTAGGTGCTCCTCGTGATCAGCCCTTGTCATTGAATACACCAAGATATCATCCAAAAACACCACAATAAAAGAATATAGATATTGCTGAAATATCTAATTCATCAAATCCATGAAGACCGCTAGTGCATTTGTTAGACCAAAAGTCATGACTACATATTCGTAGTGTTCATATCTACTTATGAAAGTTGTCTTAGGAATATCATAGTTTCGAACTCACAATTGGTGATATCCTGATTGAAATTCAATATTGGAGAACCACTAAGCTCCCCTAAATTGATCGAACAGATCATCAAAGCATGGAAGTAGATATCTATTCTTTATATTATCTTGGTTAATCTTATGAAAATCAACACATAGCCAAAGAGTTCCATCTGCCTTCTTCACGAACAATATGGGTGCTTCCCATGGAGAAGTACATGGTCGAATGAATCCATTTCTTTCGAGCTCCTCTATCTGCACTTTCAATTCACATAACTCTGTTGGTGCCATCCTATAAGACGGAAGGGAAATAAGACTGGTCCCTGAAAGGAGATCAATCGTAAACTCCCCTACCCTTAGAGGTGTTAACCCAGAGAAGTTATTGGGAAAGTCATCTGGAAATTGATCTAAAATAGCTGGAATTTTTTTCCTCAATCTCTTCTATTGATGTGAATGTCAATGCTGCCAGTTGGTAAGAGATCGTTCCCACCATTGGTTCCAGGAATCTATTTGCACCTTTCTTTACCATACTATCTCCTATGAAGAGATAGTGGATGTCATTATTAGTCGTGAAACTAACCATTCTTTTATAACGGTCGATGTGAGACTTAAACATTGTCAACCAATCGATACCCTGGATTACATCATTGAAATCCATGTCCAATATCGAGAAGTCCCATTTTAACATAGATGCATCAACAGTTATAGCACATGATCTACACACAATGTCTTGACATTCCCTTTCACCAATAGGGGTTTTCAGTTTCAAAACAGAAGTCATAATTTCTAGTTTTAAACATAGCAAGTCAACAGAACGAGGAGCAATGAAGGAATGTGATGCAACAATATCAAGGAGGACTTGCACATGGGTAGAATTCAAAAGAAGCATACCTCTCACCGTATATGGTCCAACCAGATCATCGACAATCATCTGCTCAACTCTATACAATTTCTTCGTTACTGCACTGCTTTCCTTGTTGCCTTGTTGAAATTTCCCTGGTTGTGGAGTCATGGTATTTCAAGAATCACTATGGCTAGTTCTGTTATGCTGACGAGACTAACTCTTCTATCCTTTTCCTGTCGAAACATACGATGCTTTTGATGCCTGAGAAGTGTTTCGAGCACCCGACCTAGGAGCACTGCAAAAATAGCACTGAAGATGTCCCATATTGTTGCAATTATAAAATGCTCTTGGTTACGCCATACACTCTATCTTTATGTGTTCAGTCAAACCACATTGAAAGAAACCTGATTTTCTCTGGGTTCGTGGAGGAAGGTTCACTAATCCCACTGTCTGGTTCTGATGTGTGCTCACACCATAGAAATGTGTCTCTGTTTTCCTCTCATTCCAAGAGGTTGAGTTTCCACCGTTTCCCATAGGTATCAACATTCCTCCTCCTATATATCCTGAGATATCATGTTCACCAACCGTCTCTCTATTCACCATCTCTATATAATATGTAATACAAAGCACCGAAATATTCGATTGAATCTCTTGCCTTAGCCCAGATTCAAAGATGCGTGCCTTCAACGACATACTTGCCACAACATCTGGTGCAAAACAGACTAAGTTCATGAATTTATCTACATACTCTATGAAAGAGAGATTCTCTTGTTTCAGACTGAAGAAGTCTTTTGTTTTCTGGATCATGAAAGTGTGAGGATAGAATTTTTTTTGAAAAATTCTTCAAAATACTCCCATGAATGGGCTTCATCCAATTTATCATGCACTGCTAAATCCAACCACTGGGGTGCAAGATCTTATAGCATATACGTCGCCAACTTGACCATGAGCTCTAATGACGTGCCGTTGAAATCAAAGATACGATTCATCCTACTTAGCCACACCTCCGCCTTTTCAGGTTTAACATCACCCCGAATGTTCAGTGGATTATGCTTCATGAATTGGATGGTATGATCCACATGTCATGGTTCATTCCTCCAGTTCCCCGTATCCACAGCTCGAAAATATTGGAAAATACTCTGAACTAGCTCTTGGTTCACCCGTGCATCAGGTGAACCAACATTCTCTGCAGCCTCTTTGGGTTGGTTCTGACGACGCCTATCTGTTTCCATTTTCTAAACGAATAATAAAATATATCAATATCACTCTCTATCAATTGATGGCTTATAATTCAAATTCTATCACATCATCTATCAAATTTTTTTTCCCAAAATCATCCATTTTACACATTCAACCATTTTTGAAAACATTCATCATGCTTTTTGAAAATCAACCCATTTTCAAAATATACCTACTACCCTGTTTTCAAAGTCATTCACTTGAAAACAATTTCTGCATTTTTAAAAAATTGGAACAATGAACAAAATCCTTACTCATTCCTCACAATGAGATATGAAATCCTAGTGGGAAGTCATTCCTCTACAATGAATTTCATGCTCCTCTCATTGGCTAAACCCATGACAATGAGATTTCCAACATTCTAGAAGTGTATCCAAGACACTTATGTACCCAACACCCTGATAACTTGAAGTTAAGCATAAATGGGTTTGCTACATCCTTTTATGATATACATTTAATATTCCGATAATCCTACTCCTGTCTAATACTTCAACCCAAGGAATAGACCATAATGAATTTCAACTCCAAGACCAAGAACATCGATGACCACTTGTTAGGCAAGGACCGAACAAGATGATACCATTTGTAATGACCCACCAATTCTCATTGGCTTGAGAGTAACATGAGTCATTTCTAGACCTTAAGCGACATCCCCAAGGCACCAAAGGATAGGAATAAATGCTGAAGGGTTTTAGATATAGGTGGGGGAAGATTTACCCTTTATGAAATAAACCAACCAATCATCACTAACAACAGCTATATGATGCACGTTAATGAAACAACCAACTCATGCATTACCAAAAGAGATCTAGATGGTACCACAAACCAATACAACCACCAAAATATCAAAGTACCAAGTAAAAGACTATCAAAAGACCAAAATAGACCAAGACACGCTCCACGGAGCCACACCGAGCTCTTTGCTCCAAGCACCACCACATCTCCCAAGCATCACCACGAACCCCTAGTAATGAGACGCCTTACCATTACCTGTGTCTCAGAATACGACATCTAAAAAAGCACCAATGTGCCAAACCAGGGGTTAGTATAATACTCAGTAGGTTTTCCCCAACGGCATCCCTACTCATGACACTATGATAGAAGAGTTAGTAATTATATAAAAACATTTTATATAAAACATTTTCTCAACAGCAGTTTATAACTTAATATAAACATGTTTCCAAAACCATTCATAACCAAAATCATCCAAGGGAAATTCAAACCAGTTTTCCAACAATTCATTTTTTCAGAAAAATAACCAATCAAGCTTTAGAAACCCTTCACCCAATCCCTTTTTGGCATACCCAACCATTTCCCAACCCGTGAAATCAACCATGCATGCTTTGTTATAACAGTTCCATACTCATGAGAGGGTTCTCATCGATCTAACAAGTCATCACAAGGTAATTGTTTCCCATGTTCCATTACACCTTTGGCACCGAGAACAAGGGCATATTTCAACCAAGCCTCGTACTTTAATGTCCCATGTGCTATTAAACGTTTGGCACCGAGAACAAGGTCCTATTTCCACCAATCCCCATATATGCAACATGAACACACCACACACATTCACAAAGATCATGCCAAAACCATCCTTTCAATAAAACGCTTTTATTGAAAACCATTTCCATCAAAACCAAGTGTGTTCAACCAATTCAAACCATTCTAAAAAAACCATACTTTAACTGAAAACCAAATAATGAACCAATTTCATCAAGCCATTTCAATACTAAACCATTTCAATAAAACACCCATTTTCATTGAAAACCCATATTTCATCAAACCGTTTACCATTATAGAAATTCAATAATTAAAATCATCATTTTAAATTCAATAATCCAAATCACTTTGCACAACAATTCACCAAGATTTCACAATTTCATAAAAACCATAAATCATCACTAAAGATGATTTATTCCATGATTTACACAATCAATTTAATTCAAATAACCTAATTTGAAACCATGCCAATAAATTATAACAAGAGGAGTTGAGAGTGAAGCCTCCTACCTCAATGGTTTTGACGAAAAACCCTAACAAACAGAGAACACACAAAAAAATCAGGCCGATTCACCAAGGATCCTCCTAAGATCTCTTATCCTAACACAACCAAGACCAAATATTTTCATATTTGGCATCCACACACTTAGATCTATCCATAAAGGGTGTATATATTAGAAACTGAGAGAAGAGGATATGTAGATCTAAGTAGATCTATGAAACCAAACAAGAACGATCACATACCTCAAGAACCCAGCTTCGATTGGCCATGAGAATCCTTCGGATCGCCTCCAAAATGATGGTAGAACCCTCCTTGAACTTAAGAGAACCAGATTCCCGAGTTAGGGCCTCTTAGGAGGAAAAAAGAGCCACATAGAGGAAAAAACATAGGATATCCACCTTTATAGGATCTCGTTTAAGTGGCCACATGGTTAGTTCGCACAGTTTGACAAACCGTGCGCTTACCGTGCATTAGCTACTGCCTCGACCACCCTTCTCACATGGGTTGGCCGTATAGTTAGACAAAACACGCCCTGACCATGGAGAAGCTACTACCTCCAAGACCCACTGCGCATGGTTTGGCTGCACGGTTTAGACAAACTGTGCGCCGCCTGTGCGACTTCCCCTTTTCCTCAAAACATCAAAGAATGTTATCCCGTCTCTCCCATTCAACAAAATTAATTTTAAAACCATGAAAAGAATCAAGAAAGGGTTACATATCAGAAACTAGGGGTACTAAAACATAGATATAATTTGGGGTTTCTAAAAGTCTAATGATATCAAATTTCATGGAAATTTATATAAATTCTATGCAGTTGTTTAACCATGAATGAATTTCAAGGGTCACCCCTCCCTTGGGTTTTTATAGGATTCTTTGTAGGGAATTATTGGTGGAGTCACATGGAAGAGGGAAATGAGGATCCATGAATTTCATTTTTTCCATATTTATTTTGATTCACATAAATCTCCTCAAATGTTTTTATAATGGTGCTTCATTTTAGGAATTTTAGGTTTATATTTTTTACATCATTTTTAAATTCATATAATAATTTAGAAGGATTCGAGTTTATTTATTTATAGTGTGTTGGATATTTTATAATATTCAATAATAAATGTTCTAAATCCAACAATTTTGTAGAATTTTGGATTTTCAAACATAACATTCAAAAGGAATGTTATTTTGTACACTACATTTTTGAAAGATGATTCGATTGATTACCATACTTTTTGAACAACCCTACATTATTTTTTGTACTGTACGATTAGTTAACCAAATGATAAAAATAAATGGTACATTTTTAACAATACTTTTGAAAATTTTATATGTATTGAAATCCATATAGTTGACGTAGCCATCAAAATAATTTTAAATTGTGATACTTTCAATTTTTTAAGTGATGTTTTATCAAGAATAAAAATAAATTCAATAGTTATTCAATGATTAGTTAAAATGTTATTAATAAATTAATTAAATTGTTTTTATTTATATGGGATGAAATATTTTTAATTTTTGAATTAAATTAAACATTCAGACAATTATAGAATTTTTAGTATCATAATTTATGTGATCATTTTTTCAGATATATTAGATCAATATAAAACCTTATTTATTATTTATTATCAATAGATTTTATTTTAAATTAAATGAGATATTATATATAGAACCTTTATATATTGTGAACAAAAATTTCAATGACTTTATAACTGATATCAGATTGAATGACACTCTATTATTCTGAAATGCTAAAAGACTAGATTAGTTTATATTTTATATTAGAATTTCTTATATGATTATTGTTAACAATCGTATTCCAATAGTTTGTACAATTATGTATATTTTTAGTCTTGTGTCAATGATTTTTGATCTATAAATCTGAAACATAAATATTATAATTGTATTCCACTTTTTCATTTAACTACATTGAAATTTTATTCAATGGTTAGTATAATTAATTCAAGATTTTATGCAATATTTATCCCATCAAAACTATAAATACATAATTAAATTATTCATTGAATAATAAAATCTATTATTTTTTGGTTTTTTCTATATCTATGTGATGGTCATATTTTTAGCAAACATATTGTATTATTATATTGGAGTGTTTACTTCGTGAACTCATTCATGGTGGTTTGTTAAATTATCATACTAAGTAGTGGTTAAAGGTTTCCCAGTAATGGAACCTATTTTTTCTATAGTTTAAACAACATGTAATTAGTTGTATTGGTCACTGATAAAAGGACATAATTATAGGAAAACACAATGATCATGGATATGGAATTGGTATATTGGACTAGGGGAATTTTGTGAGTCGAACCACAATAAATTTTTTTATTTAATATTCTATGATTTTATTAGAAATATATTACTGAAGAATACAACACCATATCACATCATAAAGGGGATAAATTTTAATTTAATTGATATTTTTTAATATGAAAAATCTACCCCCACCCTCTTTTATCTCTATAGTTTTCGATAAATAATTGGTATTAGATGAGTGATCTATGATTATATTTGTTAAGAAATAGTAATAAGTATTTTAAAATATCATTAAATGAAATATATATATGGCTCAAATCAAGGAATTAAGCTTAATGATTGGATCGTTATATTTCAACGGTGAAAATCATTTTTGTTGGAAATATATAATGGTCATTTATTAGAAAAACCTATATTTTAATGATTATATTCTGATTTTATGTGAATATAAAATTACCAAATAACTAGATAATGGGAAGATGCAATGGATTGTCAATATGATATAAATTCAAAATCAGTGACTTTTATTTTCTATTCAGTTGGACCTAATGAATTCATTCATGGTTCTCAATGTCCTAATACATAAGAGATTAGGTTGACTATTACAATTTATTATGAAGGAACATAAAATTTCATTACTCTAAAATAAAAAAAATACATTAATGAGAATTATATATACTCAAATAATTCTAGTTGTATGAATTCTAAGGAAGAACTAGATAACCTAGATAATAGATTACACAGATTTTATAATAATAATAGTGGCTTCATAAAGACATGAAATTATTCTAGAATGAATTATCAATGATGAAAAGATGTTTGGTTTTGTGAATGAAATATAATATGGCATATCAGTCTTGACTTACTGATACTCCACTCAAAAGAGTGAATAATCAAAAAAAGAAAAAGAAAAAGTAACACATTAAAAGATAATATAAGCATTAAGTAAAAAATTCTCTAATGTATATTTTGAGTTCTTATAAATATTGTTTCAAATCTAAAAAACATGATTAAAAAAAGGTGAAATAATATCACAATTCCAACATTTCTATCCTAGACAAAGAAGATGAGGTACATATATATTACACTTATACTACTAATTATGAAGGGTTATCATGTACTAGATTTCCTAAATATTATTATATGATTTAGGGAATTTTGGATTCTACAATTAAGAAGAATAAATCCATAAAAATTATAATAATGCTATTATTAGTAAAAAATAATCCTTTTTGAAATTGAAAACTTGAATTGAAATGAAAATTTAAGAAAATTCACATAAATAAAAAAAATACGTGATATATTTTTTAAATAATACAAATATGATGTGGAATCTAATAAAACTGATGAAAACATATAAAATAATGTTAAAAATCAATAAATCATATTCTTATAAAGAATGTTCGCAAAAATTAAATATTTGGAATTGGATGTAATAGTGTAGAAAATATGTTATATATCTATTACCTTGTTTTATGTTTGATGAATGTGTACATGAATTGGTTTAAATATTATTTTACATGAAATTAAAGGTAATTATGATTAAAAAATTTTGTTAAAAATATTCATTATATTTGTGTAAATAATGTTATTTTCTATAAATTTATCTAATGTTAATTCTGTATGTTTTGTATAGATTAGACAGATATGGTTTTCCAGAACTATGTTTTTTGACACTATTGGATGAAATATATTTTGGGTGCTAAGGGAAAAAATTATTTATGTCATATATAGGTAAAAATATATAAGGAAATAATATAAATATAGATCAGGGATAATGGCTAGTCAAGGAAAATGGGTGTATACTTTTCAAACACTCACAAACTATCAAATGCATATGGTGACTTGGTTACCATTGGTGGAAATGATAATGTTAAGATCAATGGATTTTTATTAATTGAATATGTAAATACAGTGATATTAAATAAATATATCCATTTTCATGGTCTAAATCATAAACCTATAATAATTTTTCATATTTTTTACTATGAAATTTCTATTTATTTTTATGAATATTCATGCAACAATGATAATAGTAAAATTCTTAAACATAGTGAACCTAATATAAAAAATTATTATTCTCTTTTTTATTGTTTTACATGTGAAAAAATGTGAATTTAGTAACTATTGAAATAAATGAACCATGTTTAATGAATATAAGTATCGGGAAATGTAACTAATAATCTTTATAAAAGGTATATAAGAGTAATATAGATTTATATCTTCTTAGAGTTATGTTGGATTATAATAGACTTTTGAATTATTGTAATATTAGAATTAATCATCAGTAATATTTTAAATCTATTAAAAATGGTGACACTTATAATCCATTAGAACATATAAACATGGATATGTTTGGACGCTCATTAGTAGCCAACTTGGAATGTAGTGTCTATATTTTTTTATTAATTAATATTCCACATTTTCCGAGTATTATTTTTTAAAATTTTAATATAAATGTTTATATTTGGGTTTTTAATAGTTTATAAAAATTATATTATTTCAAAAAAAATCATTATGAAGATATCATGAATTTGGAATTTAAAATCATGTGTTTAATTTTTTTAGCAATATATAATATTAAAGACACATTCCCTAATCAAATAACAAATCAACATAAAAGAATTGTAGAATAAATATATTTATTTATTAATGAAATATAATGAACAATTTCAAAATAATATAGTCCCACAACCAACTTTTCAGAAGAATATTTTCATAAAGATTCCTATATAATTTATATATTTTAAATTAGAGGTTTTTTTTCAAAAATACATCCATATAGTTATGGAATAAGAGAAAACCAATGGTTGGATACATTAACATTTTTGGTTGAACACTTTATATCTTGAATACTATAGAAATCCTTAGTATATTTGATCAAAAGGTTGATGAAGAAAACATTCTAGAATATTATTCAACCTATATTTCATTATAATTGTTCAATAAAAAATCCAGTATAGTGGAAGAATAAGATCTATAGATGTTTGAATAATATAATCCTTTTAATCAATAAAAATAAAATATATGAAGTCACTGATTCTTCGAATTATATGTGACTTAACTATTCTAATTTTTTTATGAAAATAAATTAAAATATGATTTTATTCAATCTAGTTCAATAGAACATGAATCTAAGGAAACTAAAATTATTTTATATAGTAAATCATTAAATATAATGGAAAATACAATAGTGTCTATTATGGTATACATCATGAAGGTAATGGTAATTAAAGGATTACAATATTATTATCAAATTACCTTGGATTTAAATTGAAATTTGAACCTAAAACCATAAAATAATTCATAAATGATGAAAGATACATTTTATTTATGAAAGAATACCTTAAATAGATCAAGAGATATGATGGTTTATAATTCATTAAAAGAACAAAAAAATCATTCATAAGAAAAATGCAAGAAATTAGAAATAATAATGATTAATAATGAATAATAAATAAGAATACAGCTATAATAGTTGTTAACGGATATGACGAGGATAGATGAATAGACTGTGAGTAAAATTTTTATCATGATTCTAGACTAAAATTTAATAGAATTATCTATGCCTATTAATCACATATATATTTTAATTTATAAAATATGGGGGAAAATATTATTTTCTAAATGGATATTTAATAGATGAAGGTTATTATGATAAAAATCTTGGATGTGACACCCCTCATCTAAAAAATTATGTTCTCATACATAAAAATCCTTTTCAAAGCCTCCAATAAGCACCAATATCTTAGAATGAAAGATTTAATTTTTTTATTCTAATTTCTTTAATACAGTTGCAAGATTCAAATCATTTAAAAATTTTCTATTCAGATATTTTATAATTAAAAATATATGTATTTAAAGTTAGTTTTTATTCATCTAACTAAAGGAATTGAAAATATTTTTCCAAAAAAATATGAAAAATGATTTGAAATGAGTATAATGTCTGAATTGAATTTATTTTAGGATATTCAAATTCAGAAAAATTATTTCGGAACTTTTTGGAATGAAATAAATTATATTATAGATTTTTTAAATAAATTCAGAAAATTAAAATTTAATAGATAATGCAACACAATTGTTTACTAATGTGAAATATGATTTATATGAAATAGAAAAACTAGTATATGTAGGATATTCATTTTAATCTCACATATAGATCATTAAAATTTTAGTATAAATTATTATATTTTGTGCTCTAAATGGATACATGTTGAGGTTAGAGTGGTTGTGTGGGTGTCCGAGTCTTGTTTAGATCCCAAAATCCTTTCGGGTTAGAACAAAATGGCCACATGGTCAGGAGAAACCACCTAGAGGAGGATACATGGTTACCCCTAAGAGGGTTGGGATAGATGATGAGAAGAAAGATTCCACATGATTTTATGAAACCATGTATATTGGTTTTCACAGCAGTATATAATGTATATAATGTTTTGTAGATCCATTTCACCCTGTTGGCCCATGATTTCTAAAAATGTGCATCTTAACATTGGAGGTCCCCTTTTTAGAGACTGATCGATGAATGATTTTCACAATGTTTAGAAAATATTGCACACAAACCATGTTCCCCTTATGTATTTCATAAAATGAATAAAATTCCCTTAATTTCAATTAAACTCACCCACCCTTATTATTTTTTTCCAACATACATTGGAGGCTCTATTATCCATTTTTTAGCTCCCAATGATTCATAATCTAGTATTCTTGATATATTTTTCATTCAGGATTAGGTTTGATTCCCATTTTTTTATAATGGATTCTTATTGGTATATACATTAGTCATTATGGTCTATTTTTAGTGTTTATTATTTTGATTATTTTATTTTTATGTTTTCTCATAAGCTATATTTTCGTAGACTTTATATTGTCATAAGATTTATTACAATGTAGGATAAATTAATGGTTGATAATTGATGAGTGAATTTTCATGAGTATACTATCAGTGGTGCATGAATCGTCCCTCGAGATTCAATGTTTTATAATTTTTTTTTGTTTTCTACTTTTCAATTTCATCGAGTGTGTCCAATTTAATTTACATTCCATATTATAGTAATTAAAATTATATTTTAGAGCCTTTGTAATATATTTCCATAATTATTGGAGGTTATTTCTTCAACACTTACCACCCCTTGTAGATTTTTTTCTTAAATATACATTTATATTTTCTTTAGGATTATATGTGTCGTTGTTCAGTTGTCCATTGACTTGGCCACAAAAGAGGTAGGATTTATTATAAAATAAATGATTCTTTAATGGCTAGAACCTTATAGTTTTTACTTACCCTTTTAAGGTAAGTGTTTCTATATATGTATTGAATAATAAATATAAACTGAATATATAATATATGTATCACATAGCCTATTCCAATGTAATTGAATCTTATAGTTTCACATCTATAGACCACCATTATATAATGTAAGGTATATGAGTGACCCTAATTAATTAATAATGAATCAATAATATATATTGTTCCACTCCCTATTATCCTTATCACACTAATAAAAGTAAATAGATTGATCCAAATGACTTATTCAATGGTAGGAGTTTTACATGGACTAATTAATTAAATTAATCAAGTATATGGTTCCTATTTCATGGAAACTTATTTATATTTATAGTAGTTGTAAGTCTCATTCAGGAATTATATTTTTTAGGGAATTCCTTGAGCAGTCGTGGATGCCATTGGAATTCAAGGATTCATGTTTCCAAGTGTGAGGTTAACCTTGGATGTTGATCCCTGTCTATAAGTGGATTCCAAACCTGACACCATTGTATCGCTTCATAATCAATATAGGACTCCTTTGATACACTCCTTGTATCTAGTGTAATGTCTATGGACATGTAGAACCATGGATACACTCACCAGTCCTTGTAATTACCTACCCATTTTTACCTTGGATTAATTCTATTGACTTTTTAAGGGTAAAATTACAATGGAGTTCTTTGGAAGATGTACCTTGGATTAAAAACATACAAAGTAGGTAAAATACATAATATTATTGAGTGAAGTCTTTTGGAATATGGGAAGAATGATCTAGGTGGTTCACAATTTTTTTTGTCATTATTTATGACCAACATGCGATCTATATGATGATAAATTTTTTGACATGTATAATTGGATCAATGGAATCATACAAGGGTAATCATGGTAGAACTATAGAGAGAGGACCATCGAAAAACACTTATAATTTTTTTAATTAAAGAATAATTACCAAGATATATATCATTATTCATTGATGGATTTGTTAAAATACTTACATTGAATCAGGGTTCTATTGTAGAAATCATGTACAGATTCCCTCTGATTTTGACCAACATATGTTTCAAGAATCTCTATATGTTGCTAAAATAATAACAGGTTTCTAGCATGACCGGTACTTTTTCTTACGTTTTATTCCTATGATCACCATGAAAAGCATTTACAAAGAAATATCCATGATCTTTCTTAACATGAAAGAATTAGGTGGAGGCATATTTCCCTTTGTTATTTAGTTGTTTATGGGATAGGATATGTCTCTAGGTCTTGATAGGATCCTCAATATCCATTGTGCACAACCAAATCAAATGAAATGGATTATTGAAAAAATAACATAATTGGATTTATAAATTTGAGGGTGTAAATAAAATAATTGAATAATTGACCTTAATTATTTATTTAATCCTACTGAATCCCCATGTAAAATAGTAATAGTAATATCATTATTTCTTAACATACACAAATCATGAGAATTATAAATAAATATTATCTAATCAAGTAATACTCAATATTAATGATCTCTCACCAGACCTAAAATTTATTTCCTCTATTCGTCAAAAATAGTTATAAGGGAATTAATATTTTCTATTAAATAAATAAATAAATATCACTGCATTATTCACTAATAAATAAATAAAAAAGTCTATTCACATAATTAGGAAATAATTTTTTTAAATATTCCACTCACATTATATTCTCTCGAATAATTGGTGACAGAATATATATGATCTTGAATAAATGAAAAATTATTATAACATGTGTGGAATTAATATTCATTCAACTTTTTAAATAATAAATAATATTATATTACATAACTATGAATCCTGATTAAAATATTGTGGAACCCTCTTTGCCTCTTTGTCGATTTCATTTGGTGAATCAACCTAATGATCAAGTTTAGTGTTTATAAACACAGTAAAGAACCCATATAGAAAGAAGTTAATGTTGCTAAAACATATTACCTAATACAGATGATTATGGTATAATATAATCCATTTATCATGATATCTAAATTCAATCATTCTCCATGCCGATTTCATCAAACAACGTGATCTTTTTCAATTTCATTGACTTTCAATAAATAGGACATGACTATAGAACACAATGGACCTTGAATGATTTAGTTTTTACCATTACCATCAAAAAAAGTAATATATAAACTTCCATTAAATAAAAATATTGGGAAATCCTATATCATAGTATTCATTAATTCAATATTAATCAAGATATACCCAATGTATCTAAACTCACCATGAACATATATCATCTATGTTTTCTTCATTACATCAAAGTATGTGACTCATTAAACTCGTTAATAATTATCTTACAAAATGAGGATCAATACACATGTTTGCATATAGGATCATCCAATGAAATATATAAATGTGGATTTCCTATTGGTTGGACTCATTCTCATAATATCCTTCTTGATATTAGCAAGGGTGTAAGAAATTTGATGGTGCCTAAAAGTCCTATGAGTCTGCACCCCTGATAGAAAGTACTCATTGTGTTCCTAAAATTTGATCATCACACTATAGAACATATATTCATGAATAGTTTAACATCACTTCTAGGTTCAAATTACATTATAGAACTGCTATGACCTTTTAGTGTAATAGCTAATCACAGGACACTATCACATAATATGTCACATAGAAGAACATGAATGATGAGATAAAGATGTTATTTCTATTAAAAAATATTAATAAATGATATCATGAAGTTGTAAAATGTTTTTCTTAGGGAACCAACTCTAATAGACATTCATCTTTACTATATCCAACTACTGACAACCTTCAATCTGGTATCTCACATGATTCACAAGCTTTTGTTGATATGTGCCTTTATCCAAGGGGTCCTACACATTCTCTTACATTGGTACTATGGTCACTGCATCTTTACCCCTTTGATAAAAATCCCTAATGTAGTGATACATTAGGAGTGTATGATTTTTCTTCTTGTTCATCCATATCTATTTTTCAAGAGCCTCCACTGTAGTATTATCTCAATACAACATGATATGATATTTACTACTCGATTCCACATCATGTCCTTGAAAAACGTTCCAAATCCAAAGGATTACTTTGATGAATTGTTACACACTATATCCTTAGTTTGTCTTATAAAATTAAAGACAACCTTAATAGTATATCAATGAGGTTCTATTGGATTGTCATGATATCTACCTACCATTCCCATTGCACAGGGAACATCGAGTCTAGTACATAAATGTCATAATAATTGATGCAATCAGAGAAGCGTATGGGATCTTACACATTCCCTCTTCCTTATGTTCTTTATAAGGACATGTTTCCTATGAATGATGAAATCAATGAGAAAATGGAACCAATCCCCTCTATGATTGTTCCGTACTAAATCCCTTTAGTATATAGTCAACATATTTACATTGAATTATTCTAATAAGACTCTTGGATCTATAACGAATGAACATGATCCATATAATTTATGTTTTTTAACCTATGTCTTACATGAAGAAACATGTTTTTAACCAGTACTTTACTAAATGCAGGACAAGTATTTCATTTCCAATAAGTAATACTTTATCAACATTTACTACATAAATAATGAATACATTACCAGTAAACCAAATGTCAACACATGACTAACATTCTTTCTCAATGAAACCAATTTTTTTATGGATGCATCAAATTGAATGTTCTAGGACCATGAATCTTTCTTCAATCCATAAATGGATCAATGAAAAGTAAAAGTTCTTTTGGAATCACATGGAGTCACAATCCCATCTAGTTGTGTCATATAAATATCTTCTTAAAGATTACAATTATGGAATGCAGTTTTGACATCCATCTTCCAATTTTCATAGTCATGGAAAGCTACTCTGGAATATAGAATTATAATGTATTAAAAATAGAATCTGTTGAAATGGTATCATTATAATCAATTTCATGGTTATTTTAAGCTCTTTATCTAATATACATTCTTTATACGTATTTACTTTACCTCTCGTGTCAAGTTTTATCTTGAATACCCATTTTCATTCATAAGGATCTATATTATCTGGTGCATCAACCAGTACATACACATGGTCATGATACATGGAAAAAAATCAAAATTCATGAATTCTTTAGATCATGTAGCTTTTGAGCTCTCTAATTCCTTTTAGTTGGATATAGGTTGATCATTTTCAACCCGTAATGATTCACCTTCAATTGTGATTAGAAAACCATATCTATATGGTTCTCTTAACTATACTGGCATCCTAGGATGTAATTATGTTTTAGGGTATACTTCTTCAAAAGATACATGTACAACAATTTCTTTATCCAAAGATTTTGTATCTTGAGTGGAAACTCCATCGAAGTCAATCTTTCTCCCAATATTCTTTTGGGGGATGTGTTTTCACTCAAGAATGAAATATTGCCTTCTAAAAACCAATTTATTTTCTAAGGGGATGTATAGATTTTATCACTTTTATACTTGGGATACCCTACAAAGATGCACATTGTTCCCCAATGTTCTAGTTGTTTCCAATGAAGGCCTTTACAAACTCCTCACAATACAATACATGTGTATGTGACAAAAATACGTTCCTTTATACCCCATAAGTTCAATGGGATTCTATTTACCGATATAGTTGGAACTTCGTTTAATGTGTATTATATATTTTGTAATGTATATCTCTAAAAGTATAATGGAATATTATTATGATTCATTATTGACCTTTCCATTTTTAATAAGGTATGATTCCGCATTTAACGTACACTATTCCATTTTGTTGGTATGTTAGAATAAGTTGAGATAGAATCAAAAAATATCATAGAATTTCGATGAACTCTTGGATATGATATTGACGACATAAATCTAATCGAATTTTATTTATCTTCCTTCAATGTTTATTCTCTGCATCATTCTTGAATTCCTTGATTTTCTCAAAGGACCTATAATCATAACTCATCAAGTAGATATTTCCAAAGAATCTTATTTCATCAATAAAAATTATCTTGTAAGAATATCCACATCTTGTTTATGATGATAATGGTTCAAATACAATATTTTTACCATTCCTAGAATCTATATGGCACTTTAATATAATAAAAAAATAGTGGTTTGGTCATTTTTTCATTATAAACAAGCATGAAATATTTCATGCATTTATTACTCAAAATAATATAAATAACTGTCATGCCATAGATTTTTCGAATTCTACCCGTTCACATGACAAAGATGGTGATGCAATATCTTGGTGTTTATGTGTTGTGTGAACATGATTCATTATCAATTTCTAACTCTTGTTTTTGATAATTTAATACATAATGACAGTTATTAAAATGTGTCGTACGACATAATATGTTTTCTATATAGAATAAATAATTTCTATTTCGAAATATGAAAATAATCCCCTCTGTTTCTCAAAATGATATATAAATTATGTTCTTGGTAACCGCAAGTATATAATAACAATATTTTAAAACCAAAATCATTCCAATTGAAAATGATAAGAGGTACTCACCAATAGAAAGACGAACTATCTTTTCACCATTATCAGCTGTCAGATCCACCTATCCTCTCAAAATATTTTGAATCCTAATAGGTTCCTAGATTTGAATTTATATTTGATCACCACAATATATATATATTACCCAATATATAGATATTGAATGAATAAACTCAATAACGAATGCAGATTTAGTTTACCCTTTCTTCTTGTTGAATTTTTTCTTCTAGTTTCTTGATTTTCTATATGATAACTTATAAACACCATTTCCCTTCCCTACATGTAGATTTTCCAATTTCTAGAAGGATGGTGATCAATAGATTTAGACTATTTATAGTTCTTAGACCCCTGTTCCTTGTTATTACTTTTCTATTTCATCATAAGGAAAATGATTTTATAAATCCCCATGTACTTATCCACTTATAGAATTATTGTAAGATGTTTTGAAATTATCTTCTTAATATTGCTAACATTATAATTGACAACAACACTAGATAAGGTCTTAGGCATTGTTTAAATTATGAGATCAGTACAAAACTAAGATTGAAATTCAATCCATACTATTTAAAATTGTTCACTGTAGCCAATATGATTTCCCACATTTTTCTTAGTTGGTGAAAAATCTCCAAGCATAATTGTAAATAGATCCTTATATATATCATACCTCTTATATAATTTTTTCACTTGAATGAGATCCAGAACTTGAGACATCATTATATATTCACCTATTTCCTCATATTTCTTTATAATATTATTGTAAATGGATGATAACATGAAACAATGGAAATATATATAATAATTCATATGATTCTCATAGAGATATAGATCTTCATCACCTTCCTCATTACAAGGGGTAATTGTAAAATGTTATTCAAAAGCAAATAATTTCCTTTCATGGAGTGGGATAACTCGTAAGAAAATTAATGAATATTTGAAATTTTTTAAATTGAGAATGTTATGCTTCTCGTGTATGGATCCAATGATATTTTTAAGTCAATTAAATGATGTTTATACAAAATAATATGAGCAATATTTTAGTACATTATCTGATAAAATTATTACAAATAGATAAATGTTATATATAATAGTCTCACACTGTTTTATGGAAATCCAATAGAAATCAAAATAGGATAAAGAATATCATATTTCATAGATATTATCGGGAAATGGATCCATATTTCCCTTATCATTACCCCACCTTTGGTTCGAAAAGCATCTCGAATGGGGTTAGGTAGGAATTACAAAGTTTGACCAAATTAACTCATATTTCCCTAATCTGCTGAGTAGAATTCCCAATAAAAAAATCCCTAATTGGTTTTTATCTACCTTTTACTCTTAGTTACAGCATGCCATGCATTGGATATCAAACCCTATTGCGAACTAAGTTAATTCAATATATAACCGAAGGTTATAATTCCCTGATAATTGAAATCACTCTAATTTTAGTTGGTCAAGCAATTTATATAGTGGTACGATTTAAAAATAAGTAAGGGAACTCTATACTGATATAATATATACTTTTTTGGGATTTTCTCTTTTATCAGTCAATTTAAAATTATTATATTTATCACACACTAGTTAATATTAATTCGATTTACATTAGTGATTAACCATGACTTTGATAATATTTATACATAATCTAATTTATTTTAATGGTATATGGAATGATCGTTAATTCATTAATTATGAGATTTTAACATGAACATCCATAATGAAATAACTTTTTTACATTACATAAATATAATAATAATATTGAATGATCATGAGATTTACTAATTGTTATAGTTTCTAACTATTGAAAATCTAGCCACATACACAGGGAAAAACACCTTGAACCGATTATTGTTAATGTTACACCGTTCCACTTGTCCATCTATGAATATCCTTTGATTGTTTTCACCTCATCATTGAACATGAACTACCTCTACTAGATTGAGAGATCCATCGAAGACGTATGATAGTACTCACATATAGGTGAAATGAAAAGGGTTTACATTAATGAAACCATGGGTACACATTCCCAACATAATAAGGTGAAAGAATGCATAGAATCCAACAATTTAGTTTAATAAAAAAATAAATGAAACAAATCACATACAAGAGTATGGTCTATCTATTGATCATATTTATGATTGCAACAGATTATACAATTAATAAAGCTAACATTCAATTATTAATTATTATTATTTATAATAAATCTCACTCAGATTAATTAATTTCCTCATTTACCTAATCATCTATTTTATCTTAATTCTCATATAAATTTCCTTCATATTGTCTACTATTATAATTTCAAAAATAAATATATAATTTTATTAAATAAATAACTATATACATAAATGCCCCTTGGGGAAAATATGGTGACTACCTGTCTGATTTTTCTAAACATGTAATATAATCATATACAAATTTGGTCTTATGAAATTTAGCATTCGTGACTTATCTCGTATTTTCAACACATGTACTTCATGGATAATTACATGAATTATATGATTTTTCGTCCATGTGTTGTGCTTTAATGCACGTAGAATATCAATTTGTAATATAAATCATAAAAGATATTCAAATTAGAAAATTTAAAATATATTAATTAAATATATATATATATTAATAATTATTGCGTGTAATGTCTTATAATTACAACAACAAACAAGTAAATATCTCAAGGTTTACACATTATAATAAATAAATATTAAATCTATGTAATTTGGGATAAGTACACAATATGTGACTCTAGGATACATGACATTTATATCTATCATTATCTACCTAAGGTACATAATTAGTGATTCAATATTTAATTAGTACCTTAGTAACTTGAGTACATGACGAGTACAATGTGCTACATTCCATGTGATCTCCAAATTACAAAGACACTAGTCTGGTAGGCCATATATGGTAATACACGACCCATATGTGACATAAAGGGACTACATGCCATGTATGTGGCCTAAACAACATGTACTCTAGTTGACCATGTACCACCCTATCTGGATCAACATTCTGTGTGAGGTAATAACTAAACCACGTGTCATTAATGAATCTTGTTGATTTAATTTTTCAATTAATTCATGATACATTGAACACAACTACATGGCATGTAACTCTAGTTATAGGTCATGTACTATTGTATTAATAAAAAAAAATCCTTAGGACATCTAGATGTGATCTACGATTTTGTTTTAATCATAAAATTAGTCATTTCAATTAGATATATGAGAAAAAAGGGGATGAAGTTGATCACACACTTGTCATTAAAAGAAATATTTGTCACGACCCACCTTCACCAAGATAAGGGAAGGGATAGAATATTTCCAAACCCTTTTTTCATTATGTGGAAGTAGAGATAATGACCCCCAAGACCCACCTTCAATTGTCCCCGGAGTGGAGACTATCACCAATGGTATATAATCAAATTTAATATGGAAGGCATTACCCTTTTTATTCACTAGTGTCGAGAGATAAGATAGTAAATCCCAAACACAACAAAAACTGGAAGTAAATTTAAATTCACAACATTCTATTCCCAGCTGCGTCATCCAATAATAATGTGCTACACAAGTACAAGAAAACTCCAAATTAATGTACCAAAGAAAAGAAAAAAACAATAACAACTATCCCAACGCCCAATCTATTATGGTCCTGCATGATCCCTGATGTCCTACCAGAAACCAGAAAGTAGTTCTATATATGTAGGGTTAGTATACAGATAAACTTAGTTGGAAAAAACCAGAATCTCTCGTGTACATGTGGGGATAAATTCTAATGCCCCGTGAGAAAAAGAGATAACAAAATCACATAGAAAGGAACAATCCTCTCAATCCTTACCAAGGAACACTCCCCAAATAATGAAATTCAATTAAAGTAATAGTATGAACACATCGATGGTTGGGTACCCAGCGGCACTTTCCCGCTGGTTAGTGAAGACATCCCATACCTCTGCCACCATTCTCACTGGAGTCCCAATACCATACCCCACCACACAAAGATGGGATACCACAACCACACATCTCGCCCACAAACACCAGGGCCACAACAACCAAACATAACCACCACCACACACAACTGGTCCAAAAAACCTACTGCCAAACCAGAAGACACATAGGCCTGAATAACTACTGCCATGCCCGAAGACACCTGTACCTCATCCCGAAGACGTTTGGGAAACAACCTTCCTACACACACCTGGGCCAACCACCACAACTATCCTGCCTAATGAATCTTTGGCTATAATGGACATCATGCCGTCACAGCTTTCCCAAATAGTCATGTGATACTCAATAAAGGGAGCAAAAAAGGAGCTAATAACCAGTCACTCACCAGAGTGTTGGAAGAAACAACCCCCCCCCCCCATGAAATTCGATGTTTGGCACAAAGTGCTCAACTTTGTGGGGGGTGAATAAGAAACATAAGAACTAAATTGTACATATATGTAATCAAGAACTCATCACAGACTAGGGGTACCTAAACAAGCTCATACACAAACACCCTTGTTACAATTCATTCATAAGAATCACAATAGCCACAACAAAGTAACAAATCATTCCTGAAAACAAGTCCCCATTAAACCCATCATTCTTGTCACATTCGAGTAGTTATATTAAAAAAATAATTCATCACTACCGAGCAACAAGCATGCATAGCCACAAGCCAAGGAAGGAAAAATATCCAAGGAGAAAATTAAGAATTCACACCCAAATCTATTTAAAAGTCAGAACAACAAAAGAGATCTGTGAGATCCCTCAAAGTAATAAAACCAAACCAAGCCCCAACATATAGCCCCACACAGCCTTATATCCACAAACCAACAACTGCACCACAACAGGGGATCCCATCCTCATCCACATCGCCTCACATGCATTAATCAGAACAACCATACACATCATCCAAACCAAGCAAGGGAATTTTCAGATTTTAACACACCATTTCATTAGTTATGTCATTCAGTTTCATCAAACAGGGTGACCAGACAAGGATTCTTATTTATTGGGCATCCATTTAATCAACCGAGTATATGTGATTAAATGGTTTCCATGTAACCTCCATTCAATCATAGAAAAATCCAAAAAACAGTGACTCATTGTGCATAAGAAAGGATCACCAATAACCACGATTTTCAGTGGCCATAAGACCATAATAATCACATCATATAAGAATATGTAAAATAGTCTAGTAGCATCATTAAACACACCGCTTCATTATTTAAAAACAATTTATTATCTATATTATGGTTTGGTTTCATCCATCCCCATAAGAACATTATCATACCCACCCCACATTATTAATAATAAATAGAGAAGAAGGAGAAAACCTACTTGGATAATCAATGATAAATGTTTTTATCCTCTCCCAAATAACTGGGGTGCATGGCTTGCAGGGGAGGAAATCCGAGGATGCTAAGCGTGAGCGGGAAAGGCTCCAGCACAGGTGCACCACAAGCCTTATGAAGGGGGGGGGGTCCCAAACATACTATGATGAAGAAAGAGAACAACCAAGAAGAAGAAAGAAAGAATTTGTGTGAAATAAAAAGGTGAGATCCTGGAGTTACATGATATAAATTTTGAATGGATTTCAAGGTAGATTGTGGTTTCACCATGTATTTGGACAGTTACACACAATGGAATTAATTTCTATTAAATAATTCACATTGGAGGGGTGGACATAATAGCTATGTGTGAAAGAATATCATTTAAAGAGAGTAAAATGGGTCCATTGAGGTTCACCCCAAACCTAGGGGATTTAAATCCTTTTTTATGGTGCTAAAAATAGCATTGAACCACTTTAAAAATGTTAATATGTAAAAGTGGTATTACAAGAAAAACTGGGGAAGGAATCCTCAACACTACTCTATGGCCGATTGGTGAGACTGATCGGTGAAATCTATTGGTGGGGATGATCGGTTGAAGTGGATCTTGTGATGCTGATCCTATGAAGCTGATCAAAGAAACTGATCGGGAAAATATTATCAGTGAAATGGAACTGGTGATAATTATTTGGTGAAACTGATCATGGAAACTGATCGGGTGAAACTGATTGGGTGAAACAAATCAGGGAAACTGATTAGATGAAACTGATTCGGTGAAACGAATAATTGAAACTGATTAGGTGAAAATATTTCAATGAAACTGATCTGTGAAATAGATGGGTGAAACCGATCAATTATTCAGATCGATGAAACCAATGGGTGAAACAGATCAGTGAAACCAATGGGAGAAATAAATCGGTGAAACCGATGGTTGAAACAGATGGGTGAAATCAATGAGTGAAACTGATCAGTGAAAACGATTGGTGAAACCAGTTAGTGAGACCGATGGGTGAAACTGGTGGAGCTCATCTGTGAATCTGATCTCATGAAACTGATCAGTGAATCAGATCACATGAATCTGATTAGTGAAGATGATATATGAATCTGATCTATGAAGATGATCTATAAAGCTGATCATTGTATCTATTTATTGAAGTTGATCTATGAAGTTGATCTGTGAATCTGACCAGTGAAGCTCATCAGCGAAGCTGATCAGTGAAGCAGATCAGTGAAGCTAATCATTGAAGATTATCTGTGTAGAGGATCTGTGAAGCTGATAGGTGTAGCCCATATGTGAAGCTGATCGGTGAAACTAATCTGTGAAGCTGATCAGTGATGTGGATCTATGAAGATGATATGTGTAGTTGATCTGTGAGACCAGTGGGTGGAACTAATCAGCGAGAATGAAAAGTGGAACTGATAGGTGACACCCCGGTGACCCGTTTCCACTGACACCCACATCTTCCTGACTCACCGATGGTGTCCTGGACTCCACAAAACATAGAAATTTTCAATGTAATGGACTAGGAGGGTCCCAACTATTGCATTAGATACATATCAAACTATTCTCATCCTTGTGAATCAAAACACACCCAATGTATATAGAGGTGTCTTAACAAGTACTTTGGAAGATACCTCTCATGGCCAAACCACTCTAGACCTCTAGAAACAAATCTCTCTAAAGAAACCACACAAACATATAATGGTCATAACATCCAATCATATGGTTTTGGGAGTCCATTCATCCATGTCAAGATACTATTCTCTTTGGGCGACACTAACTCACCCACATGGGTTTAATCACATCCACCTTAATGCATCTTAATTATGGTTCAGGTCCTCCCCTTCCCATAGTCAGGGCTCTTCACACGCATTCAAGCAATAAAGCAAACAACACATTTCATAGTTAATAGGGTCAACCAATACATCAAAAAAAAGTACGAAACAAACCAAAACCACACTCAAAGGTTTTCTAGGTACTGGGCGTGCATCTGTGCCTCCTATTCCCAGGTACTCTCTTCGAGGCCACCATGCCTCCAAAACACACGAACCAGGGGAATGGTTCATCCACGAATAACCTTATCCTCATGATCCTCGATCCTTACTGGTCACTCTACAAATGTAACATCTTCCTCTATATCCAACTCTCCCAAATCAATGACATGGGAATGATTTTGTAGATATCGACGAAGATGGGAGACCTGGAAAATGTCATGGATCCTTTCCAACTGAGGTGGAAATGCTAGCTAATATGCCACATCACTGACTCACCCCAACACTTCAAAAGGATCGATGAACCTAGGAGAGAGATTTCTCACCTTGCAGATCCATCTCTGCCCATGTAGAGGGGAAACCTTGAAGAACACATGGTCTCTAACCTCGAAATCTAAGAACCTACTCATACGATCGACATACGACTTATTCTAGTTCTGGGATGCCTTCATCCACTCATGTATAAGATGAACCTTCTCTGTTGTTATCTTAAATACCTCTGGGCCAAGAACACCTACCTCCCCAACCGCGGTCCAACACACAGGTGAATGACATGGCCTCCCGTAGAAGGAATCAACTGGTTTCATAGAAATAGTAAAAGGGTAGCTATTGTTGTAGGAAAACACTAATAAGGTAAAATGTCATTCCCATGATCCCCTGAAGTCCAAAACATAAGCCCATAGAATATCCTACAATGTATGGATGGCTCGCTCTGTCTTCCCATCTGTCTGAGGGTGTAAATTAGTGGTAAGGCATAGTTGGGAGCCCAAAGGATGCTCCAATCCCCTCTAGAAATATGAGGTTAATTGTGCATCCCTTTCAGATACTATGGACCACATAACTCCAAGAAATTGTAAAACCTCATACACGTATCTCCGTACATGTAATCCACCACACATCACTCCTTTATTAACAGGAAGTGAGAATATTTTTTCATCCAGTCTACCACTACCCGGATAGCATCACTGCGTCCTTGAACCATGGGTAGTCTTGTGAAAAAATCCGTCACGATGTCCTACCACTTCCTCTTGGGGACATCTAAAGGAGTCAACAAACCTCCTTGGAAACGGTGTTCTGCATTCACCTACTGACACACCATGCACCTGGCCACAAACTCTTCCATGACCCATTTCACCTCAGGCCACCAAAACTGTTCGCTCAGGCTTCGGTACATCTTGGAAACTATTGGGTGTACCGCTATGAGTGAGTTATGGAACTCAAAAAGAAATCCATCTCCCATCATCATTGGTACAAACAACTTCTCTCAGAAAATCATATGATTCTGACTATCATCTGAAAACTCTTTCAGAGCATTCCCTATGTTAACACGATCATGCGTAACTTCACCCACTAAGTATCCACATTAAGATTCCTCCACCTACCGAAACAGAGAGTAATACACTATCATATAAAACAGAAAATATCTACCACCATCCACCCTTGCATTTAGGTGTGGGTAGCCAACTCCTTCATTTCCTTCCAACTATACACAGATTCCTGAACAACTTACCTCTCTTACCTCATACTCAAGGCATCAACCACAATGTTCCCTTACCATCATTGTAAGAGATCTCAAAGTTTTAGTCCTGATGAAACTCCACCCAGTTTAGTTGTCACAAGTAAATGTTCAGCTGGGTAAATATATGCCTCAATCTTTTGTGACCAGTGATGACCAAAAAGTGCTCCTCGATGAGTTAATGCCGCCACAAATTAAACATGAAGACTATTGCTACAAGCTTTGGTCATGGGTGGCATAGTTATTCTCATGAGTATGTAACTTCCTATGCCCTTAAGGAATCACTCTCCACTACTTCATTAGCACACAGACCATGCCATGTCTAGAATCATCAAAAAACACCTCATACACACCCCTTTTTATAGAAACCTTAGCAATGGATCACTGACTATCCTTTCCTCCAGATAGCTGAATGCTGCCTAGCACTGCTGAATCTACACGAAGGCTTGGTCTTATCTTGTCAAAGCTATCAAAGGATCTACAACTAGAGAGAACAATGGTACAAACCTCCAATAATAGTCTTCCAGACCCATAAAAATACGAACCTCCATCATATTCTTGGGTGCTTCTGATGAAAAAACTGCTTCAAATATTGATGGATCAACTACTACCACTTGCTGAGAAACCATGTGTCCAAGGAACTGCACATCCCATGTCATGAACATTAACTTGTAAAATATATGATAGAGTGGGTAATGTCAAAGGATCTCCAAGACCATCCTGAGGTTCTTAGTATGTTCATTCTATGATCTTGAGTAGATAAATATTTCATTGATGAACACAATGATGAACCAGTCTAGAAACTTATGGAAAATAGATTTCATGAGCCCCATAAACATAGAAAGTTTGTTCATAACACCGAAATACATGACTATGAAATCAATGTTCCCATACATGAACCAGAATGCATTCTTCGGGATATCATTGTTCTTCACCATTAACTGGTTATACCTAGACCATAGATCCCTCACTGTGAACCAACTTGATCCCCTCACATATTCAAAGAGGTCTTCTATCCTCGAGAGATGGTAATGGTTCTTGACTGTTACCTAATTCAGTATTCAGTAGTCTATTCATAGACAAAGACCACCATCTTCCATCATCAGGAACAAGACTAGAGCACCCCATGGCAACATGTTGGGTTGGAAAAAAACCTTTCTTCATTGGCTCTTCAATCTAAATCCACAACTCCTGCAACTCAGAAGGCTCCATCTGATAAAGAAACATCGAAATCAGACAGGAACTGGGTGGTAAGTCTATCCCAAACTAAATGTCACGTTGAGGGGGTAGAGTCACAACCTCCTCAGGAAAAAATTCTAGGTAACCTCTAACAATTCCTAGAACATGTATCTTCTTTGCATCATGTTGGTCATCCTAATTGGAGAACGTGACACCTCTCTGAATGTAGTCGATAACAACATGAACATAAAACAACCAAGTGATGCCTAGGACGACATCGTTTGGCAGAATTTGCGGCAGAAAGAGAACCTAAACTAGACTGAAGTGGACCCAACATCAGTTTTCATCCTCGACAAACATCAAACAGACTGGTATGACCCCCAATTGGCATACTCAGCTCTAGGGGCATGGAGAGTCTCTCTACGCATAGTCCTAAGAAATGGGCTAGACCTGGTGTAACAAAATAGCGTGAAGCTCCTAAATCAAACAAGGAGTAGTCAAGAGTGAAAAAAAGATGTTCATACCTCCAACAACATCCGACCTAGCTAGAACAGATGCCTTTGTGGCATGAAAATTCCCACTCCCAGCTCCTCTACCTCTCATTTGTTGGCTGCATGCCCAACCACGCCCTAGTCGAGGGACTTGAGGGGAACATTAGGGTCGACCTCCTCCTGCCATGTATGCTCTCAAAAGAGCGAGAGATCACTGTCCCTACTGCTACGACAGAAAGGTCCTGGCTTGAAACTGCTACGGCTGATGTGGGAGCTACACCAGCCCACCCAAATTGTACTGCACTCGGTCCGGGTGTTGATTCCAAAGGTACCCACAACTTCCACAGATGAAGCACCTTTGTTCTAGGCCCACAATTAAAGGTTGGGGACTAGGAGATCGAAACTGAAACTAATCGGGCCTACTCCCCACTAGATGAAACCTAGAAGGTCATGATGATGGAGGCCTACTGTTGACGGCCTTTCCCTTTGATGGGACCAACATGATCCTCTCTCATAGAACACCCCCTGCATGTGCATCCTCTCCAGCACTTCAGCCTTCTTTTGGACCTCCAGTTATGTCGATAGTGTTAAGGGAGTAACAACCTAAAGAAGATAAGTTCAGGGTTCCCCCTTTAAATGTCTCACCTGAGACTACTCATCCGAAAAATTGCCTAGTTCAAAATGATGGAGATCCTTGAACTTGATCCCCAAATCCCTCACTAACATGTTTCCTTGCTGAAGGGAGAGTAGCTTCTACATCTTTTCCACCTTCATCATGGAAGAGAGGAATTCTACCCATAATTCCCACTCGATGTCAGTCCATGAATCTTCAACCTCCCTCTTCTCCCCATAATAGAGGGTCCACCACTGACGCATTGATCCCCACATTTGTATTATAGCCAGAAGAACCCAGTACTCCTTCAAAGCCAAGATCAAGCTAAAAGCTATCACCAGCTTTGGGAGCCAGCTCTCTGTCTTCGTGTTAGAGATACTGCCCTCATACTTCCTAAGGGTCTTCCACAGAAAGGCACGAAGCATCTTCTGCCACTGGTTTTCCTCCACTTCTCAATCAACACTCATCAGATCATCCAAATCAGCCTCTTGGGCCTCGACCAGCCTCACAACTCATGACCATCGTATGGGTTACATAGCTGTAAGGTAAATAAGGAATCCCTATGATCGAGTAGTGTAGAATGTTTCTTTTAATAATTTTTAATTTTTTTATTTTAAATCCCTAAAGTACCCAATATACACAAGAACAAAAGTCATTATGATTCACGTACCATTCCTTGGTCTTCTAACCTACAATCAATGTAGCCACACTTGGTTGTTCGATAGGTCCTGAGTCCTTGCATCAGATCACCGGGGGGGGGCTAAAATTTTGTGTCCTATCCAGTAATCCTTGACCTATTTCACGTGCGATGATTTCCTAACATTTTCCCCCTACAATCCCAGGAAATCCTCATTGTGCCTAACTCTGAACTCCATCCTATCACTCATCCATTCATTTCATACCATTCTGTACCAACCCACCTTCATCCAAATGAGGGAAGGGATAACTAATTTCCAAACCCTTTATTCCTCAAGTTGAAGGAGAGATAATGACCCCCCGTGACCAACCTTCAATAGGCCCCGGAGTGGAATTTGTCACCAAGGATATAAAATCACATGTAATATAAAAGGCATTACCATTTTTATTTAGTTGGATCAGGAGATAAGATAGTAAATCCCAAACAACACCAAAGATGGATGTAAAATTAAATCCTAAACAATCCATTACCACGTGCATCTTCCAATAATAACGTGCTACAAAAGTACAAGATAACTCCAAAGAAATGTGCGAAAGAAAAAAACATCAACAAAAATGTCCCAACATCCGATCTAGTACGGTCCTACATGATACTCGAAGGCTACCTGGAAACTAGAAGGATGTTTTATATACGTTGGGTTAGTATATAGATATACTCAAAATGGAAAAACCAAAAGCACTCTTGCACAGGTGGGGATACATTCTAACGTCCTAGGAGAAAAAGAGATAACCAAATTACCTAGAACGGAAAATATCCTCCCAAACCTCACTAAGGCACACTCCCAAAAAAAACAAGTCATGTTACGTAACAGTAAGAACACAAAGATGTTTGGGTACCCCGCACCACTTTCCCATTGGTTATTTAATACATCCTACGCATCATACCTCCCCCACCATTCTCACCATAATCCCACTACCATACCCCGCTAGCACACACTTGGGCTACCACAACCACACATCCCGCTCACAAAAACCTAGGCCACAAAAACCAAACATAACCACACTCACATACACCTGGGATAGAAAAAATACCTCCATGCCTGAAGACACCTGGCCTGAACAACTACTGCCATGCCCAAAGTCACCTGGGCCTCATCCCAAGGATGATTGGGAAACAACCTGCCTACACACACTTGGGCCAACCACCACAAATACTACCTGAAGAATCTTGTGCTATAATAGACCTCAGCCATCACAGCCTACTCGAAGTGTCTTGAGCTACTCAGTAAATGGATCAGAAAAAGAACTAATAACTAGATACTCAACAGAGTGTTTAGAAATACAACCACCCCCCTGAAATGGGGGTGTTCAGCACAAATTCTCAACATCGTGGGGCGTGAAAAAGAAACAAAAGAACTAAATTATAAATATAGGTAAACAAGTTCTCAACCCAACCTAGGGGAATCAGAACATCTCATACACAAACAACCTTATTACTATTCATTCATAAGAATCACAACAGCCACAACCAAGTCACAACTCATTGCCACAAAACAATTCCCCATTAAACCCATTCTTGTTATCAAATTTGATTAGAATTATTAAAAAAAATGCTTCACTACCAGAAAACTAATAGGAATATCTACATGTGAAGGAAGGAAAAATAGACAAGCAGAAAATTAAGCATTCACACCCAGTTCTCTTATAAAGTAACAATAATAAAAGCGATATGTGAGATCCCTCGAAGTACTGGAACCAAACCAAGACCCAACATATAGACCCATAGGGCCCCAGATCCCCAAAACAACAACTGAACCACAATAGGGGATCCCATCCCCATTCACGTCACCTCACAAGCATCAACTAGAACAACAATACCTATCATGAGAACAGAGCATGTGATTTTTTATATTTAAACACACCATTTCTTTAGTTTTATTTCTGTTTAGTTAATTGGGGTGACCATAAAAAGATTATTATTCATTGAGAATACCTTAAACTAACCGAGTTTACATGATTAAAATGTTTTCATGTTACCTTTATTCAATTATATAAAATAATATAAAATAGAGGTTCATTGTACACAATAAAGGACCACTAGAAGCCATGATTTTTAGTATACATAAGCCCATACAATTCTAAACATATATGTAGAGGTAAAAGAGTACTGAAACATCATCAAAAATACCCCTTCATTCTTTAAATACAATATATTATATTTTTTAAGGATTGTTTTCATCCATTACCATAGGAAAATTATCATACCCACCACACATGATACATAGTAAAAAGAGATGACGGAAAAACCCGACTTGGATAATTAAAAATCAATTTTTTTCTCCTCATTCCAATAATTGGGATGCATGAATTGTAGTGTAGTAAATCCAGCGACTCCATGAGTGAGCTGGAAAGCCTCTAGCATAGGCGCACCACTATCCTTGGAATGGGGGGTCTCCAAACACACCAGGGAAAGAAAAGAGACCAATAAATAAGAAGAAAGACAGAATTCTTGGGCATTAAAAGGGTGAGATCTTGGAGTTAATAGATATAAATTTTCAATGGATTTAAAGGTGGATTTTGGTTTCACCTCATGGTTGGACGTCTACACAAAATGGAATTAATTCTTATTTGATAACTCACTTCTGAGGTGTGGAAATAAAAACTGTCTGTTAAAGGATATCATTCAATGGATGGAAAATAGGTTCGTTGAGGGTATCCCCACTCTTAAGTGATTTATAACGTTTTTTATGGTGCTAAAACGGTCTTCAACCACTTCAAAAACATTAAAAGACTTAAAAGTGGCATTACAGGATAAAATGGGGAAGGAATCATCGACACCCCAGTGTGGACGATTGGAGGGACTAATCGGTGAAACCGATCAGTGTAGCTTATTAGGTGAAGATGATCAGGTGAAGCTGATCCTATGAAGCTGATTAGTGAAACCGATTTTTGAATCAGATTGGGTGAAACTGATTTGGTAAAACCGATTAGTGAAACCAATGAGTAAAACCGATTGGTGAAACTGATGGGTGAAACAGATGGGTGAAACAAATGGGTGAACCTGATCGATGAAACCGATGGTCCAAACCAATGGGTGAAACCGTTGGGTGAAACTGATGGGTGGAACCGATGGGTGAAATCGATCAGTGAAACCCATGGGTGAAAAGATCCGTTAAACCGATGGGTCAAATTGATCGATGAAAATGATTGTTGAAACTCATGGGTCAAATTGAGTGGTGAAACTGATCGGTGAAACCGATGGGTGAAATGGATCGGTGAAACCGATGGGTGAAACTGATGGGAGAGACCAATGGGTGAATCCAGTGGAACTGATCTCTGTATATGATCACATGAAGTTGATTAGTGAAGCTAATCTATGATGTTGATCTTTGAAGATAATCTGTGAAGTTGATAAGTGAAGTTGATATGTGAAGATGATCAGTGAAGCTGAACTATGAAGCTGATTTGTTAAGCTGATTTGTGAAGCTGATATGTGAAGCTGGTCTATGAAGCAGATTAGTGATGCTTATCTGTGTAACAGATCTAAGAATCTGATATGTGAAGTTGTTCTGTGAATCTAATATGTGAAGATGATCTGTGAGACTGGTGGGAGGAACTGACTGGTGAGGCCAATCAGTGGCACTGATAGGTAACACCATAGTGACACATTTCCACTGTCACCCACATCATCCTGATTCAGTGATGGTGTCCAAGGCACCCCAACACATAGAATTTGGAAATGTAATGGACCAGGATGGTCCAAGACATTACCTGATTACATATGAATTGAAAAACTAATTTAATTTTTTAAAATCACTGACAATCATGAAATATTTATAAATAATTATGTTTTTACTATGATACCACATTCAGGTTCTCGGTGTAGCATAATAATGCTCTAGGTGGTGCCAATCAATTATTTTTTCTAGATTAATGACCAATCCAAAATCTATATAAGAAAAACTATCATGATTTATGGAATTGGATCAAAAAAATTAGAAAGGGTAATCATGCCAGAACAAAAGAGATCAGATCGTCAAAAATTATTTATAATTATTACAATTAAATAAGATTTACCTTCACAGAATTCATTCTTCATTGATGGATCTGGTAACAAATCTATGGTGCATCATAATTTCATTGTAGTAATTAATTAAAAATTTAATATAGAGGTTATCCACAAATGTTCATTGAATCTTTAGATGTCACCAAAGAAATATCCATGTTTTAGAATAGAAAATAATTGTGCTTGAAACGTCTTCTTTTGATCTCCATTATAACTGCTTCTAATGAATTCTCCTTGATCTCTCTTGACATGAGAGTATTAAGTGGAGGAATATTTCTCTATGTTCATGGTGTTGTTCATAGAAAAGAGAGCCCTCTAGGGATTGAGAGGATTCTCTTTGTCCTTCATGCACAAAAAAAATATAAATTATCTTATTGAGAAAAAGTTTATCAGGAATATATATTGATATGGTTAAAATAAAATTGTTACACAAGTCCCCTTAAATATTTATTTAATCATATAGAAACTCCATGTAAAGAAAAATGATAATATCATTATTCTTCAACATGTTCTTAACATGTAAATTATAATTATATATTATTTAATAAAATAATATTCTATATTTATTATTTCTCAGCAGACCAAAAATATCAGTTTTCTATTCACCCATAATATTGACCAGACCATGAATAATCTCTATTTATAAATTAAATAAATATCACTACCTTATTTTCAAATAAATAAATAAATATTATATTCACATCAATAGAAATAATATTTATTAAATATTCTGATCATATAACATTCTATTGAATATCTTGTGATGGGATATATGCAATCAAGCATACATGAATTATTATTCAATAATGTCCCAGATTAATATATATTCAACTTGTTAAATAATAGATAATAATATATTATTTTACTTATTATCTAGTTACAGGTATTTTGTGATCCACAAGACCTCTTTGTTAGTAGCATTAGGCAAAGTTGCCTAAAGTCTGATGTTAGAATCTAGAAACCTGCCATGTCTCTCCAAGAGAAAGAATATAATGCCACAAGGATATGTTACCTCATACTAACTCTTACTATGTAACATAGTCCCTGTATCATGATATCTCAAATCCAGCAGATTACATGCCAGTTCCATCAACCAATTTTCTCGATTTCTCTTTTATTGAATTTTCAAAAATAGAACTTTCCTATAGAACACCATGTCGATAGATTTATTTAGGTTATATAATTTCGATTGAAGGGACTATGATATCAACTACTGTTAATGAACATATGGGATAATAATTAACCCTATTATTTATTAATTAAATATTAATCGTGATGTACCCAACATATCCTACCTCTTATTTATCATCAGTCATCATGGTTTTCATAAATACATCAAAGTAAGTGACTCATTATACCCTTTAATAATAATCTAAATCTCTAAGGAACATTACACATGTCCATATAGAGGGATATCCAATGAGACATAATAATTTGATTTCCTATAGGTTTAACTCTTCTCATAATATACTACTAGATACAACCATGTTCATACACCATGGAATGGTTCCTCAAAGTCATATGATTCCCAAAAAAATGATAACCTATATTGTTGGTGTCCCACAAATGATATCATCTGGTTATGTAAAAAATATTAAAGAATAAAGTCATAGATATTCAAAGTTCCCATCATAGTGGGGAACTCATATGAACTTTTAGCATGACAGATACTCTTAAATTTTTTTTTTCACATACTATGTTATGTAAAAGGAAATGAATGATGTGATAAATAGTTCTTTGATTTTAAAAACTATGAATTCAAGTTTTCATAATGTACAATGAAGCTGTTTCATGGAAACTAACTCCAACAATCAGTTGGATCAAGCCCTTATGTAAAGGATTACTTGTTTTTTCCATAGGGTCCTTTTCATTATTATCAATATAAAGGGTGATTTATTTTTCCATTTATCTTTTACTATTAATATCATTATATGATTATAGTTATGGTTATACATCATGAAAATTATTATATAATATGATGTTAAATTAACTAATTAAATGTTTTCATGTTCATAGACATTACTAGCTAAGGGTGAAGTAGGTATTTGGGTATTTACATAGTTATAATGACATAAATTTAAATGAATATATATATTTGAACACATGGTTCAAATTATATTACACAGACTGGATGATATGGATGTCATTGGTGGAGGCCTAATGAGATTTATCACATAATCTTTCTTGACCACCATTGGTACCTAAGATGATTATATATATGAAGGTGGTGATGACATGAACCATCCTACCATAGAAACATGATATTTCATTAATTAATTAGGATTGAGCATGGTAGCAGAATTCCATGCAAAATTTTAACATGCTGGAATGTTTTGGGATTCCCTTTTTTCCTTCATTTGTATATCATGTGTTTTATGGAACAATATATACAACTTTTACTATTTTTTAGACAAATTAAAAACATTTTCATCATATTTTTGTAATTATTATCATTTTATAATATTATTTATTATATTTTACCACTTATTATATAGTGGGTTACAGGACCACTGTTATAGTGGTTGTTTCCGCTTTTTAAAATTTTGTTATATTTCATCAACTATTTACCTATTACTATATCTTATCAACTACAATTCAATCTATTAATTATGGAATAGTCTCCCAATAAACAAAACCTAGGACCTCAAAGATAGTTATCGACCTCTAGTGTTTTGGGAGATGTGCTTGAGGCCATGTGGTTAATCAAGCATGGTGAATCTTTTACTATAACGCGGGTCCAGGATGTCACAAATTAGAATCACAAGGGTTCCATTCTTACAATACTACTTTGAGATAATATAAGTGATATTATAAATTATTTGGAACATGTTTATAATCCATTTTTTGGTCCTATCTAATACAAATTTAGGGTTAATGTAATATTTCATGAATATTATGGTTCAATATTTTTCTTATTTCAATTTATATAATTTTACCATTGGACGATTCACATAAGTTATGGTATTTGATATGATTTATTATTAATTATAAAAATAATAATCAGTTGAGTTAAAGAAATTGAATCTACATGTGTCATAATATGCAACTATAATTGACATATTAGGCATATACGATTCTAAATTGGTGAAATTCACTACTTTCATTTTCATATCTTAATTGTGATTATTGTGTGATCCATGCTTGTAATCTAATTTTATGATTCTCTTGGAAACTGAATAAGATATTTAATGATTCAATTATTGAAGTGTATGTTCCCTCATGCATTAGAACTGGTAGTTTAATTAGTCAACACATCATATATTACCTATTGGATTTTTAGACCAAATATATACTCAGGCTGATAGAAAGTAAATGGGTGTCGATTTTAGTGATTAGTTGTATGGGAATTGATTCAAAATAAATTCAAATTGGTTTTAATAAGATATTGAAAAATTTATATCAGAATATAAAAAACTAAATTTTAATTATTTTCTTATAAAATGAAATGGTTTTAGTAAATTAAGAGAAAAGGTTTATTTTCCCCTTCACATACTGGAATACCAGTAATTCAAAATTGAGAACATACCAATACCTAACCTCCTAAACATGAATTGGGGTATAATATCATGGGTAGTGATCTATCACTCTTAAAATATTTTTTCTCTAGTTCTTTTTAATATTCACAAATCATTGTTTGGGATATGTTTTTTTATTTTTAGACCGATTCCTCCATTAAATCAACATGACATGCACCTGGATGGTGGTGATGACCATGATTCAATCATGGTGGGCCCCAATATGTTAGACTTACCAATACAAGTTCCACATACTGAACCACCTACTATATATAATATTGTCACTTCTTCCTAGCACTGTGAAAGTTTCCTATGTACAATGTTGTCTATGAAGGGTTATCCACATCCTTTACCTATAATGGCTTGTCAAACACAATATTTATAATAGAATCATCCTTCCACCTTCATGGGGGTGGTGGCCTGTAGGCTAGAAAGTCTTTTGTAGAGGCCACCAAACATATCTATTGTACTCTGTAGGTGCCTCCAGGGTGGAGGGTCAGGCTTTCCACCAATATGCGTCAAGATACTCCAAACAATTGGTGGGATGTAATTACCCAGGATGGTCATCATCAAGGGATGGTTTTAAAAGAAATTCATTCTTCCTTCTGTGATCACATCATTCCATACATGATGAGAGATGACCAAGCCAATGATTTCATGCATCTTGAGTAGGGTTTTATTTCATTCACAGATTATATAACACATTTTACGTAGTTCTGTTTACATTAGCTGCTTCTAACTAGTGATGAGATATTTTTTGCGATAGATCTTTTGAGGATGGTCTTTAGTATGCCTTCCATACTTAGGTAAATTTTTTCGTACCACCTAACTATTCTAATATTGTTAATTATTCTCTCATCAGTGAGGAAATCCTAAAACAAGGTGATAGTATTGGTTATAGAGGTTAAATGTCACGAACCAGCCCGAGTGGACCCTGAACCGGTCACCCAGGCCAGCCCGCGACAAGTCCCGAGAGGCGTTCCCGATCCTCCCGGGATGGTGACAAGCACCAAGGGCATCAATAGAGTACACAAGGGAACGATTTCGCCCATATATAAAAAATCAAACAAACAGCGGAAATAAACGGACAGCCCAAAATGAATTTATATAAAAATTGAACTAAATATTATTTGTACAAGAAAACAAAATTAGAACAAAACCAACAACTCAAATGAACAATTACGATGAAAAAATAACTCCATGTGACACTTCTGGTCACTCTCCAACACAATGATAAAAATTCTCCCAAGGTGATCGAACTAAAGATGAAACCTGCACAAGGGCTAAAAAAAGAAGAAGACTATAGGCGTGAGTATTAAAACCTAGTAGGTTAGCCCGGTATTCTATTCCCAATGCACATTACTTTAAAATAAAAGAAACATCAATTTATAGTTTTAAATTCAAGATTTGAAAGTCTGGTTTTCAAATGAGGTTTCATGCTATAATAATTATCAGACAAAAACATGCAGGTTTAATAAACAAAAATGCAAGTAACAATTATTTTCAAAGAGGTGAAACTTCAAAATGAAAATAGGTTTCAAGAGGGCTGCTTTAAATAATTTTAACATTCAAATAAATAACAAATACTACTGAAGTTACCAACCAAACACACCGTATGCCGACGGTGAGTACAAAATAGCCAATGAGCACTAGTCACAGGAATACCCCTAGGCACTAGTTAGTTGTGAGCCCCAGGTACCTCGTATCTCGGTGAAAGTAACCATAATAAATATCCGTTCTCGTGCACGAGCCACTAGTAGGGAAAATACCCATAACCTAGTGGTCCCCAATCATCAACATCATCATAGTTTAGTTAGTGTTGTCATCGTCAAACTTGCTACGTGAAACAGGGGCTAACCCCCACAGAATCACTAGCATACTATTACACGTCCGCCCACCTAGATACCCGGGATTCCCTTTAGTGATCAATCAAGTTACACATATTATCAAATACACATTTCACATCCCAATTCCATTCCAAAACCATAAAAACACAAACATCCCATAATCATTCTTCACATTTCTTACACTAATCAACAAACCTCTAAATATTTCGGTAAAACAATTTCATGAAGTGTATTGAGGATTTGCAAATAAAGCTCTTTCAAAAACACTCTTTAAATTGTAAACACACATCATAAAAAAACCAAATCATATTTGGCAGCCCAATAAACATTTAATAAAATCATTTAATGGACCATAAAACAATCCCAATTTCACAACTTGTTATATACAAGTAAAACACTCTTCATTAGGAAATGCCAAACGGGCCTTTAAACATTTTCTCAAAACTAACCTTTGATGAAGGTATGAATTTTAATTTTATTAAGGATCTGTATAAACATCATTTACATCAGTAAACCTCATTCATAAATCTCTTATAATTCTTAGGTTAAATATTCAAAACACAACCATTTTCATAAAGATGTGAAACGGTCCACTTTTGGGCAACTCGGGCCAAAATATGTTGTAAATCAAAACCCACTTGTTTTTAAAAACAAATCCAAATTGGAAATCAATATAAGTACCCAAAAATACCATTTATAATTCTTCCAATTCCTTTATAAATCCAATCATGTAACTTTTAAATCACACATCACACATAAAATCCAACCGAGCAATTTACCGAACACATGACATGCCCTTTTTAAACAAAACAATTTATTTTATGTACATGAAAAGGAATAAAACACCAATTGAAAGCCATATTTTCATTCAAGATACTGTAACATGTTAAAAATACCATATAACAGATTATAAACCTCACAAAATATTTGCAAAAGATAACGGAACATTTAAACAAACACTTGTTGAGAACTTTCATGACAAAACAACACTACCGTTCACAAACCAATGATTAAACAACCACTTTGAACACCAATAAAATTATCCAAAGGATGAAAAACAATAATAAACATATATATATAGTTTTAAATATAATAAAAGGATCAAACTTAAATAATAAAGTCATGTGCATGGGGTATCCTACATCAAATCTTTGGCGTAATTGAAACGCACACCTGAAATCACCCGCCGCGGGTTTATAAACCCTAAAACTATAATTACCAGACCTTAAAAAACATAAAACCCATCAAAAAACATGGTATAACAAAACCCTAGTTCTATCAAGACTAGGGTACAATATAAAACCATGAAATAATGAATGGAGGGGGAAGAGGAAGGAGAAAGGAGAAGGAATCTCACCTTTCACCCTAGAAAACTCTTAGTATAACATTAGATCTGCAACCCTAGAGGGAAGGGAATGGCTTGAAAATTCATGGAGATACTCCTAAGATCTGGACGAACCAGGGAAAGAAAATTGGTGGCCAAAAGATTACTAATTTAATGAGTTATGGGTGAAACAATTTACCTTCTCAATTCTGTACGTTTTGAGGAAACCAGAGAACATTCTCCCTAATACGCGACCAATATGAGCTCCAAAGTGGTAAAAACGATATTGGGGGTGAGGATAGGGATATTGGATTCGGGTGGGAGGTGTAATCACCGAAAAAGATTAAGAAATGAAAAAGATATAAATGAAACAAATTATTTTTTTTAAAACTGGAAATGGGCCCATGGACTGGCACAATACCTAAATAAGTGACCCAAATTCGCCTGGCTTATGAATTTCTAATGGGTCCAAAAGGATAAATAAATTTTAATATATCAGTATAGGATAAGGGGGAAGTTGATTGGGTGAAAAAGGATGAAAAACAAAAGAGTTATAAAAGAAAAAAATTCAGTTTTTAAAACTGGGAATGGGCCGGATCAATACAAAGAAAGAAAAAAAAACCGTGTGTGACAATTCTCCCCACCATTAATGCTTTCCGCCCCCGGAAAGCCATAACACATTCCAGCTGAAAAAAAAACAACACATAAGGATTCCAGAATGTACCCCCCCCACCATTAAGAATCAACTATCCCTAGAAATGTTCTTAGGATGAAAATCCAAGAGACCCATGGTGGGTCTCCCCACCATTAGAAACCAACTAGCAATGAATAGACAAGAATTGAACATGAGCTAAAATTGGGCGTCACTCACAGAAGCCCAAAAAAAACCCCCCTAGAAAAACATAATATACCAAGTTAATAGTATTACAAAATGAACATATAAACCACCCACTCCCGAACGGAGGGGACAAGAACTTGGCCAACACATTCAGCACAATTCTGGACCCCTGTCACTTGGGGATGAGAGGGAAGGGGACCCAATAATTTGGCCACTGAAACAACAAAAGAAACAATTAAACTACCCAAAACTCTCCCCCAATGAATAGGTAACACTAATACTGCATCTTATTTTTACAGGTGGTCCACACAGGGACATTGATTGAAAACCCACATCCATGAAGGAAAAACCATAGACACTGTGTGAGGGGTTAAGTCTACCACGCTTGTTGCGACAAAGGGAAATTCATAGAAATGAAGAACCAAAACATTGAAATAGTAACTAACTTACCAAAACAGAGGAGTAAGGATCATAATCTAGCACTCCACACCTCTGTTGATTTCCTGACTGCGTGAAAAGCTTCACTCCGAGGCCTATGGCTGGAGCCCTGATTCTTGAAGCATTTGCTGCACCGCAGTCAGGTGATAAGGATCACACCACTCAAAAAACCCACACTGGATCACAAAAAAAACCTTCATCTAAATAGGAAATAATAGATACATATAAAAATTCCTTATCACTCCAAATGAGGGGCATAATGGACAAGGAATTAGATGAAACACATCAACATCACCGAACACAACTGCTCTATCCAAAAGAATTATCACGACCTAGAAGCACTTTTAATTGATCCCAAACATCTCTATATTCCAACAAACAGGTTGAGGCATCATAAAAAGAGGTGGATTTAAAATTTGAAAGGAATCCTTAGGTTGATCAGTAGGAAAGATTTCCAATGGAGAACTATCACTAGCCACATCACAACATCAAACACATCTTTAGAAACCCAATGAAAATTTCTCCAAAACCAAGACACCAACAAGATATCATCTCAAGATACAACAAGAGTATGAATTCTAGATCACAAGGAAGCTTACTGAATAAACAACTCTTCTACAACATAGAAAAATCAAGCCACATAACCATTGGTTTTAAAAAAAAGGGCCACAATTTTCAGCTCAAAACAATTTTGAAAAATCAAACTAACTTGGTGGGTTTCCACATTCACCAATGGTGTTTCATCAAGTCTCACCCACATGCACATTTCCATGCCACCCCTGACACCCAAACACCATACCATATAGGCCATACTTCCAAATATAAATAAAACCATGAATGTGAGCACCCATGAAAACACCAAAGGCTAAAATTAAACATCATAATTAAAAAAAACAATTTACCTTCAAAAGGAACACCAACCACCAAGTCAAAAAACATTTTCATGTTTCAAAAAAAAAACCACAATTAATTAAGAACCATTTTCTTGAAAACCTACCCCTTTTCATTTTTAAAAACTTTTAAAATAACCAAGCCACTCCAAACAACCTCTTCACATTATTTTTTTTAAAAAAAAAAATCAGCAATGTATATTTTCATAATCTGAGGTCCATTGAGACCAATAACATTTCTAGTAAAAAACCAACCGATCAAAACTAATTTCCAAAACTAATTTATCCGATTTAAAAAACTATTTTAACATCCTAAAATACCCAATTTAAAAAAAAGATCCAGAATCACTTTAAAATAATTCACAATTTCAAAACATTTTATTTCAACAAACCACAAGTTTAGATTATGGATAATCCAATCCCTTTAAATCATTTCTGCTTCCCTCCATTTTTTTTTCACAAAAACACAACCTTCCTAAACCATTCTTATATTTAATTATTGAAACCCCCTTTTTTTCACTTTTCAAAATCTAATCCTTACATTAAAACCCATTTCCACAATTCTCACACAAGGATTTTAAAAACAAAAATTCAGAATTCAAGAAAGGTTCAAGAGACCCAAGAAAAAGGGAACTAGTGTCGGTGGGTGACTTGACCATATGGTTGGCGGCCATATGCCAAACACAACACCAACACAGAGAGAATTATTAGGACCATTCCCCAGCTCCACATGGCTTGCCAGGCCCTGTGAGCTCACGAAGGCCATTGGTCAGACTCCCCTTGTCATATCCCAATATAAAAAAATCAACTAGAACAATGGACACTAATAAAACCGGACTTCCATGGAAACCTGAGGATTAGAACAAGAAAGAGTTCACGACGCTCTTCTTGCACTTACCCCTCAAGTCCCAACAATCCTACTCCATCTACATTGACACCCCCAAAATAACAAGGGCACTCTAAAAAGAAAGGTCCGCTAATAGCCGACCTCCTCTGATACCATTTTGTCACGAACCAGCCCGAGTCGACCCTGAACCGGTCACCCAGGCCAGCCCGCGACAAGTCCTGAGAGGCATTCCCGATCCTCCCGGGATGGTGACAAGCACCAAGGGCATCAATAGAGTACACAAGGGAACGATTTCGCCCATATATAAACAATCAAACAAACAGCGGAAATAAACGGACAGCCCAAAATGAATTTATATAAAATCATTTAATGGACCATAAAACAATCCCAATTTCACAACTTGTTATATACAAGTAAAACACTCTTCATTAGGAAATGCCAAACGGGCCTTTAAACATTTTCTCAAAACTAACCTTTGATGAAGGTATGAATTTTAATTTTATTAAGGATCTATATAAAAATCATTTACATCAGTAAACCTCATTCATAAATCTCTTATAATACTTAGGTGAAATATTCAAAACACAACCATTTTCATAAAGATGTGAAACGGTCCATTTTTGGGCAACTCGGGCCAAAATATGTTGTAAATCAAAACCCACTTGTTTGTAAGAACAAATCCAAATTGGAAATCAATATAAGTACCCAAAAATACCATTTATAATTCTTCCAATTCCTTTATAAATCCAATCAAGTAACTTTTAAATCACACATCACACATAAAAGCCAACCGAGCAATTTACCGAACACATGACATGCCCTTTTTAAACAAAACAATTTATTTTATGTACATGAAAAGGAATAAAACACCAATTGAAAGCCATATTTTCATTCAAGATACTGTAACATGTTAAAAATACCATATAACAGATTATAAACCTCACAAAATATTTGCAAAAGATAACGAAGCATTTAAACAAACACTTGTTGAGAACATTCATGACAAAACAACACTACCGTTCACAAACCAATGATTAAACAACCACTTTGAACACCAATAAAATTATCCAAAGGATGAAAAACAATAATAAACATATATATCTAGTTTTAAATATAATAAAAGGATGAAACTTAAATAATAAAGTCATGTGCATGGGGTATCCTACCTCAAATCTTTGGCGTAATTGAAACGCACACCCGAAATCACCCGCTGCGGGTTTATAAACCCTAAAACTATAAATACCAGATCTAAACAAACATAAAACCCATCAAAAAACATGGTATAACAAAACCCTAGGTCTATCAAGACTAGGGTACAATATAAAACCATGAAATAATGAAAGGAGGGGGAAGAGGAAGGAGAAAGGAGAAGGAATCTCACCTTTCACCCTAGAAAACTCTTCGTATTCCATTAGATCTACAACCCTATAGGGAAGGGAATGGATTGAAAATTCATGGAGATACTCCTAAGATCTGGAATAACCAGGGAAATAAAATTGGTGGCCAAAAGAGTACGAATTGAATGAGTTATGGGTAAAACAAGTTACCTTCTAAATTCTGGACGTTTTGAGGAAACCAGAGAACCTTCTCCCTAATACGCGACCAATATGAGCTCCAAAGTGGTACAAACGATATTGGGGGTGAGGATAGGGATATTGGCTTCGGGTGGGAGGTGGAATCACCGAAAAAGATTAAAAAATGAAAACGATATAAATGAAACAAATTATTTTTTTTAAAACTGGAAATGGGCCCATGGGCCGGCACAATACCTAAATAAGTGACCCAAATTCGCCTGGCTTATGAATTTCTAATGGGTCCAAAAGGATAAATAAATTTTAATATATCAGTATAGGATAAGTGGGAAGTTGATTGGGTGAAAAAGGATGAAAAACAAAAGAGTTATAAAAGAAAAAAATTCAGTTGTTAAAACTGGGAATGGGCCGGATCAATACAAAGACAGAAAAAAAAAACCGTGTGTGACATTAAATGTCTAGATTTAGTAGTAATTTTTCTCATAGTAGGGAACATCCCATCGAGGTTTCATGTTAGAGGAGTTGTGGTATAAGTAAGCACAATAGAAACGTACTTGTATGAAATCCATGTTGATGATAGGGGTATCTGATGCCTCAATTTGATAGAGAATCGATGGAGTTCAATTATTTCAGCTTTATGGGGAATTATTAGACGATTTTTCAAAAAAATTCAATTGTATTCCAGATGAAGATGATCCACACCAGGTCCACCATTACATGCATCCTATTTTTTTCTACATCAGGAAGGGTAATTGGATTAGCATTCAATGGACTGGATAAATACAAACTCATTGTCATTGTATAATGCCTTTAGATCATAATTTTCAATAGATCATTCATACATAGGTCATTACCGTAGAAAAAAATGGTCTTGTATTTGTTCAGTTTCATGCATTACAACCAATAACTGAGGACCATAGTATAAGACTATCAATAATATGAGGTACTATTATAGTAGCCTCGACTATATTATATACTATATTTGATATAGGTGATTCAAAGACCATCATATCGTTATCTATCATAGAATGTATCAATATTGAAATTCAGTATTATTGTGATGTAATGAACATATGATTATAGTTAGGAGTATGGTTAGAGGGAATATTCCTCTACATGGTCTTCCCCCATGAGGTATGCAGTTACCCATTCTTATGGGACATATTTTACCTCAAGATGATGGGATTCAATTTCATTCATTGGTTGGAATGGTATGTTCCACACCACACCCTTGTAGACTACTTCAATATAAGGTATCATATACCACACCAGATGGAAAAAATATCATCACAAGGGTTAGTAGAATGTCCAGACCAATTGAGCAGGACTATAGTATCATGGTATAGGTGGATTTACATCAATTATTTTTTTCATTATATGATAGATTAGGTTATGTATAAAATTAATTATTATCATCCCACAATATTTTATTTCTTGGACATATTTACATAATAATTTTTTATATTACCTTATAAGAGAAAGGTAGATTTGATGATCAATACCATTCAAGTAGTTTCTATAGTTTCCATTCCCCCATGTTGAGGATCTCATGCGACTATTAGAGGACTCATAGGAATATATTTTTATATGTATTAGTTCTTCCTCTTTGGTTTCACACATTTTTTTAATAAGGTGGATGGAAACCAAAGGTTATGCATGGAATTGAGATGGTTGAACCAGCTTATGGTCAAGAATAGATATCCACTACAATGAATAAATAAACCCTTTGACTAGTATCAAGGATATGGGGGGTTTTCAAATATTGACCTAATATTGGGATATCATCAGGTGTGAGTTATGACTTCATAAATAACTCATTCATCATTTCATTGCTGGTATGGTCTCTATGTGTATCTCATTGTTTCATTTGTGATTATTAATGGAACTAAGGTTTTTTAGAATTTTTAATAGGGTATTTGTCCCTATTTTTATTACTTTCTCTTGGTCATTATTGATTACATCGGGATGTATTTTAACAATCCTTGGATCCTTGATATGAATCTTGAGGTCATTATGAATACAAAGTGAGAGCATTAGCTTTATTCCATGATATCTATGTGCATATATTAGATGAATAGTGTTCACTTCATGGGTCATATTATTTTGAAATCTGGAGTATCTGTTGACCCATAGAAGGTGACTGATGTGAATCTATTAGAGGTTCCAAGGAAAGTGTTTGATATATGTGGGTTTTCACGATAGATAGATATTATAGGAATTTCATATAGGAATTATCATGACATTATTCACCTCTTTCTTGTCATAACAAGAAGGGTGTCTTGTTCCTTTGTTCAGAATCTTGACATAAATATTTTTAGGAGTTGAATAGGGGGATTACCTAAAAAACTATTATGATTCTTCTAGATCCTGGATGTGGCTATATAGTATTATGTGATGAATAAGGAATAAAATTGAGAATTGTGTTGATGTAGGAGGATAGAGTCATTGAATATAGATTACGGTAGTGGAGGGATCCTAAGAAAAGCTAATTGATATAGGAACCTGAGATATATGCTTTGGACTATGCTTCTATTTCCTGGGACACATCAAATAAGATATCACTTTATGGTCTATATGGACCACAATATCCACAAATATATCATTATAATACAAGAAATGAATATTATATAGTGAAGATGGGTTTAAAATCTTTGTTATTTTTAATATGTGCATTCTTATATGCCTATAATGGGAAATGAAGAATTAGATGTGCCGAGTTAGAAAAATTTGGCATATTCCATATAGGAAGATAGTGATGAATAGAAATTAATGTCCCTCTTATTTAATATGGATATTTAGTTTCATGATATTAATAAGCATTATTATTACTCAACCTAGATGGTTACCCCTTCCCTTATTTATAAGGTGAAGAATATGAATGTTAAATGTCCATAGGTTTTACATAAATAGGAGGGTTTTTTTGGTGAGGATCTCCATTTGGATCAGTCTGTGGATGGATACAACATACTACGTATACATGGGAAAGTCACTATTTCTACTGACATGAGAGAGGAACTAATGTGATAGTGTCACACTATTCAATGTTCATTTTATCCAAGAATCTCCATGATATGTTCATATATTTGATTTCCATATTGGTGAATTGGGATGAAACATTAGATATAATGGTTTATGACTAAGTGTTTCACATGTCAGTAGGTGATGGAAGTTCACCAATTTCGTAATAATTTTTAATTGAAACTTATAATCGAAGAATGTAAATTTGATAATCTTTCCATTCACTTTCCCATTATCTTACCATGTTCACATCGATGTAGGGATTTCTTTTGGGTAGTTGTGGGTCGATTGACGAATGGAGACCACATCCTTCCTATCCAAGAGACTTATTCATTTGATGGCCTTGGAAGACAATAATTCTATGAGATTATTCATCTACTTGTTGTCATTTATATTATAATTTATAATAGGGAATCACTTTTCACATCATGGTTCTAGTATGGGATATAGAGTTATATGGCTAGATAGGTGCTTCAGGACACACCATTTCACCCTCACACAGATGGCTAGTCAGGAAGGAATTTACTAGTTTTAAAAAAATTATGAGAATCCATATATAATTTTGGTGGTTCATGGGAGAATCATATCCATCTCATCGAGATCTCCTATAATAATAGCTATTAAAATATGATTGAAACATCTCCGTAAGAGGCCTTCTATGGTAGGCAATGTCATTCACCATTATACTGATTATAGGTAGTATAGAATAGTACAATGTCATCATCTCTTGTTAGAGTCTTCAAAGTTGATTTATTTCATCAGTAATAAAATGTATACAACTTAGTCATCATATAAATATAATCAAAATCTCAATTGAGAACCTCTATATTTCAATGTCAGAGATCTTTTTTACAGCGGCTGTCACCTGGGCTTGGGTATAGATGGATACAGAGGCAAGGGAAGCTATCACTAATCTTATTCAGGCTGTATAGGATTGTGGATAGTGTTGGGAAATTATCCTATCAGTTGATATTATCTTATCAGAACCATTTCTTGAACTATATCTTCCACATTTCACAGCATCACCGTTTCCATGCCTACCCATCTCACAGTTTTTATCTTGTTTAAATTAAGATGGATTACAATGTTTCGTAGATGGTGTATCTTATATACATCATTGACTAGGGAATGAAGGATATATGAGTATATTTGGTATTTTAGTATGGGTTTCATGTATGAATAGTTGTGTATAGGATTAGACTTGGGAGTGAGAGGCCGACATACATGCCCAATGGACAGAGTTGTTCTCATTAAATGTTTTTCCACCATTTGATGAAAAACATTGGGGTCAGTTTCTTTAATGGGATAAGACTATGAGAGCCAAATTGTTCATAAAATAAAAGATCTTTTTATTTTAGGAATAATCTTTTATTTTGGATTTGATATCGATGCAAATTGATTATAGAGAGGTTATGGTGTGTGTTTAGTGATTTTTCAGAGCTCGTAAACCCGGTCGATAGAAAGAAAATACTCGCCACAAGGTTAAGGAAACAAAAATGGGGTAGGCCACACGGTTACCCCTTATAGTGTGGTTCATGATAGTGGGTATCAGGGGGATGTATGGTTTTATGAAACTATAAATATTGGATGAAATGACTGTGTGGACGGATATTATTTTTTAGTAGATCCATTTAGATTTGTTGGCAAAAGGTTTCTAAAACCATGTTCCCTAATTGGGTGGGTCCCCTCTTCAGGTAGTAATAAATGAATGGTTGGTGAACACTTTGGAATAACATGCTCCCAAACCATGCACCCATTATTTTTTGGGTGAAATAATCAAATTTCCCAAAAAAATTTAATCTCACCAGAGAACTCTCATTTATTTTCCATAATACATCATATGCCCTCTTCACCCTTTTATGCACCCAAAGACATCTAACTGAGGAATCTCGATAACTTCATCATCCAGGTTTGGATTTTATCCTCGTTTATATCATTTGATTCGTATCATGTTTTAATTTATTAATCTGGAACCTTTTGAAATTTTTCTTCTTTTAAATGATATTTTGATATAGGATCATATGCCCTATTTTTACGGTGTTGATCTTTTCAGCATTTTTTCACTGATCTATGAATTATTAGATGATGATATTGTACAATGAAAGTTGTATGAGTATATTTTAGGTGAATTGTGACTCATCCCCCATGTTTTTTCATTCTATAAACTATTAGTTGTGTGTGTGTGATGATTTCATCAGTCGTTTCCTATTTAATTCACTTTCCTTTTTTATTGTTGTTAGAATCATATTATAGATATCATGAAATATATATCCATAATCATTAGATTTTAATCCCTCAACACCTTTACTCCAAAGTAGGGGTTTCCCTTAAATATTAATCTAGTGGTTCATTATGATTATCTATTTGAATGTTCGCGTGTGCTTTGAAATGACTTCCATAAAGGTATGTTTTGTAATAAAACTAATGAGTTCCTAATTGAAAGAAACTTGTAGTTTCCACTTGAATCTTATAAGGTATGTGTTTCTATATAATAAATACATTTTAGAACTAAATGTATTGTATAATATATGTAATAGTTGGAATATTCCAATGTAATTGAATGTTGTGGTAGAACATATTTAGAACAAATTTCCATGCTAATGGAAGGAAGTAGAGTGAATATAATTAAAGATAAACTATTCAAACAACTAAATTGTTGCACACACTATAATCCTTTTCACACTAATTAATGGAAACAGCTAAAATGAAATGACTTATTAATCAACATGGGTCTTACATGTCCTAATTCATTAAAGAATACATATATATATATATATGTTTCATATTCTACATTGATGTATTCATTATCATAGTAGTGTTAAAAGTCGATTTAGTAGTGGATTTCCATGAGAAATCTTCTAGAATTCATGGATTCCATTTCGATTCAAGGATAACAACTGACAAGGGTGGGACCCAACCTAGATCCCATTATGTACCTCTTAGTTGATTCCCATCATGATATACTAGTATGACTCCATTATCCTTACAAGATGCCTTGGATACACTCATTGGGTCAAGTGTGACATCTAAAAACATGTGGCACCGTGGATACACCTATCAATACAATTCATTTATTATACCCTTTAATCATGGATGAGTTCATTGTACTTTGTTAGAATAATATTTCAGGGGAATGCCCTTTGTGATTCCCCTTAGATTACAAAGATACCCCTTATCTTGGCTATATATCATTACTTGGTTGGCTCGACCCTTGAGGTAAGGATTCCTTGTTTATTATATTGGATCACATTATTTATTATAATTATTATAGGTTTACTTATTATGTAATGGATTTTTTATTATCACTCTCATGATCATATTTCAATTCTTTTTATACCAAAAGTGACATATTAAAATAACTAAATAGTAATTAATTACTTAAATGATCTATAGTTTAGATTTATTACCGGTTAAGCCACAAGAACGTATCTTGGTAATTGCATTGTCGTGTGCCTTAAATTTCCATATATTTATTTTTCTATACCATTGGATCAGATTATATTTTATAGGATATATGGTATAGACACCATTAGTGAAGGCTTAATATGATTTATCACACATTATATCTGTGTCGTCCATGGTACCTAGGAAGATTACATGTATATCGGCATTGGAAAAGGGAAGAGTCCAACCATGGATAACTGATATTTTATTCATTCATTTTGATGGATCTTGGATGAAGATGATTGAAATAGTTCTCTAGAATTTGGATATTTTTTTGGTTTATTTTTTCTTCTCTTGTATTGAATGTAATTCCTTATACCATGTACAAAATTTGCCTAGTTTTATAGAAACATGAAATGAATTATAATTAGATTTTCTATATTATTATCAGATTAATATATTAGTTATATTTTTGTTCTTCAACCTTTATAGATGGTTATTAGTCCACTTTTATAGTGTCTGTTTCTATTGTTCCATATGTTTGTTATTTTCCTTCTATTATTTACCTTTTATCTATCTTATCTTATGTGCTCCACTATAGATATGTGAGAATAGTATCCACATTGGTAAACCCTAGTTCCACACTACTTTTCAGTATCCTATGGTATTTGGGGAGATTAACTTAAATCCACATGGCTAACTTGTCTTGGGCTCTATTGAGTGGTACTCGGGTCCAAGACGTCATAGTAAAAAACATGTTATACATGGATATGATTTGTGGACTACAATATATTAATTCTACAATATAAAAAATTATGTTTTATGTCTTTCATGATGCACTATTTAATTTAACACCCAATGAAACTATTCTTGTAGTAGTTTTTAAAAATATTTAAAATGTACTAAATTTATCATTACACAATCCACAAAACATATAATTTTATATTAATTTCATGTTTGAATGATGATTTTGAAAGGTGAAGGTTAGATAGAAAAATAACCTCATCTACTTATCTCAATATGGTAATGTATATTCATTCATAGTCTATTAAAAAGTAACGTGTTTTCAATTTATCAATACTTGTAATAGAAAATATATCATTTTGATGTAGATTTTCACAAGTGTTGTGAAATAAAAACACACTTCTTGAATAAGTACATAAAATTAATCATATTCCTAGTTTATGTAACAATAAAAATGCTATTAATATTTCAATAATTTCTTTTATTCACTTTAAGATTAACCATTTTGATGTTATATATCATTTTATTTTTTATAATGTAAATAATGAGATATAACACTAAAATATATAAATACTATATATCAACATGTTGTATTTCACCAAAAACCACTTACAACTATGACTTATGATTTTATTAAAGGAGATTAAGGTATATATTTTTTTTCTGTTAAGCCGATAATTTTTTTTGATTATTCTCAACAGAGTATTTAGTTTTTTATAACTGGGAATGTTTCATCAAAGGATTTATTTTTACATTTTTTTTATTAATTAAAATCTATAACCTAAAATATTATCTTTTTTATTTTTTATTTTTTAAAAATATAATTTTAAAATACTAAAATCTGTAAGGGCGACGCATTAATTTTATTCTCATGAAAGTAAATATCAATAAAAATCATCAATAGAAAACCCTTATCTCTCTTATGTCCGATCTCATACATGTTTGACCTTTTCTGTTCTGAATGTGACTTAAATCTTAGTATTCAAGGATCAATCCTTTAAATTCTATCAATTCCGTAAACTAAGAGAACTGGTGATGCTATTTTGAGTAGCTCAAAGGGAATATGAAATTATGTTTAAAAAGAATGATTCTTGAAGGAATTATAGAATATTTTTATTAGATGTTCTAACAAAATTATTACTTAATAAAGTTTTATGAAATCATTTACTAGAGTCAAATTTAATGGGGAAAATAAATATTATATATTTGGGATGTATGTGAATAAAATTTATGAAAACCCTACTTTAGATTCAGATATATAGAGGACATAATTTCTTTAATGGTAAATAATGAATAATTAATTTAATTTATTAACTTAACTAGGATATGATTTTCCACTACCCCCTTATAAGAGAGTTTTAATTCATATTGATGTTAATCAAGAAAAAGTTTCATAATTTTCAGGATATAATGTATCTTCTTTTTGAAAAATCCCAAATTAGAAAGATATTCATAAATGATCTGGAGGTTTATCAAAAAGTTTTGGTAAATTTGATCAATACTATTTTATTTATATAAATACAAGAGTTATATAAATGCCTTTTTCCCAATAGGTGTGTTATGTTTTTAAAGTTGATAGAAATAAAATATAACTTCTGTAGATTAATGATGAGATATACAGATTATTTCTGTCAATGATATGAAATGATATCTTTATGAACTATAGATGAAAATTTTAAATTATCATTGTATGTGAATTTTATTATCTATCGTATGAATATAATTATCAATTATCAAAATATAAATATTATCTTATATAGTAAGATTAAAAATATGGATTTCCCTAGATCACGACCAATGGAATTCTTATGGCTATTGGAAACAAATATGAGGAGAAATATTGAGATCATTTTTTGTTTGAGAAGGTATTTTGTAATCAGATGGTTTATACCTAATAGATTCAGAAGAAGTTATAGAATCCAAATTTTATGGAGATTCATATTTTTAAGAAGATTTTTACAGCTCATCATATATTCCAATCACTAAAAATAGATATATAATTATGGATGAGAATATACTTCATATGACAGAGATGTTCTGAAATCCCCTGGATCATATCAAGATCCTAAAAAAATTAGATTTTTAAGTTGTTCTATTATTAAAATTTAGAATAAGGGATGAACTTGTTGATAAAGTGTAGCTACTAAAGTTGAAATAGTGGAATGTAAAATTATTTTATCTGAATAATTAAAGGAGTAATTATATTTTAGATATTTGGTTGAAGAATTAATTATTGAATATATTTTAGAGTATATTGAGCTGGTTTCCAATATTTGAAAGCTTGATGTTGGAAATTTTTATTATGATGGGAATGTAAGAACCCCTTTAGTTAAAACAAAAAATCCTATTAGTGATCAAAAAATATCTCCTAATGATTCCTTGGAATGAACTACTACTGTTGAATGATATTTCGATACTAATGGTCTGATTGATCTTCCCTCTCATTGTAGAGACGATTTAAAAGTTTAATAACTATAATTAGTTAACGATGGAGGTTTTTATATAAGAGAAGATCTAATTTATTCAGATAATGAATATATTTTAAATTTTACTGATCATAGCCAAACATCTTCCCTTAGTATGATTAATATTTAAAATAATTTTAAGCAATATAGTGTTTGTATGTAAGTTGGGATAGAAGATTTTTATATATCTGATGATGATCTAAGGAATTCAGTATTTTTCACAACAAATCTTGAATCTCTTCAAAATAACTATTAGTTCTTGAAATAAAGTTCAATTTTGAGAAGATATTTTTTTCATTATATATATGAATAGATGTAAAAATAGGTATCATTATAACTGATTTTTTTTCAACAATCTATATTTTTATAGATATATATGTTTTTGGAAACATCTGAGACTTGGTCAAAGTGAGTTCATTCCATGTTAGAGGATCTACATCAAACAAAACAACATATTCAGATTTGATAAGGATATTGAAGTCTCTTACTTATATTTTATCATTCATAAATTTAAAAATTCAATGTTTACATTTTTATTGTATTCCACTATAAATTATTTTTGATAGTATGGAAGGGATTAATGAATTTTAAACATCTGCAGAACCTGGTGTCCAATGTTTGGTCAACTAGTTGGGTGATATGATGAATTTTTTTTAGAATGCGGAGTTAGTAATTCATTGTTAATTTGAATCTAGTGGAAGTGATCGTGATGTGTCTATAATTAATGTTGCTAATAAAATATTGTGGATGTCTGATGAATTTAAATTAGGAGTTCTTGATGAAGTAACTTAATGAAGTTCCTTAGAAAACCAATGATTTGTAAACCTTTAAATCCTCATCATCATTAAAACTTGAACCCAAAAAATATATTCTTACAAACCATTACCCATTAAAAAAATTTCAAATATTTATTTATATGGTAATATCGATATTAAATTACCATTTATATATTCTTATTTATTCATTTATTATATTTTCTCTAGTATTTTATGCCCATGAATTTTAATTTTTGGGATTCGTTTATCTTTTTAGAAAAATTAAATTCATAAATGGTTTAGTGATAAATTTAATTTTATTTAATCTATAGATATACTTTCCTTTGGATGTAATGAAGGGGGATAAATTTAGATAAACACAACAATTTAATTAAAAATATTATTTCCTTGGGATTAAATTTCATTTACTATATATTTTTATAAACTAAATATTCTTCTATTTAGCATCACAATCAGCTATTATAGATTAATTAATTAAAATAATTTTTTATAATTCTACAGGTTTTTGATCAATAGAAGGTGTGATTATTTAGAAATGTTGGTCCCATAATTTCATGTATTTTCAAATTTATTATTATTTTCACAAAATATTTCTTATGTCTTTCTATTAAAGTATCTTTAAGTGAATTTATGGATAACATGTATTAAAAAAAAATTTATTTAAAATTTATGATGAATTTGATTTTTTGTTATTTTTTTATTCTAGAAAATTTAATGGTAGGCTGGTATCATTGTTTTCAACCATTTGTTTTTTACGAATGGTAGGTATGAGAACCAAAAATTCAATAAAAAATGTTAGTTTTGTGCCAAAGGTATAAGCTAAAATATTGGATTGAGAACTAATCATTCTTTACGAAAATATCATTCAATTATTTAATTTATAGTTGGTTAACCTATGTAACATCCTATAGTATATAAATTAATTTTTTATATTGAAATAAAAATGTATTATATAATAATATATAGTAATATTAACATATTACAGGAAGAGAAAAAAATTATTTGATTAATATATGATTCTATATTAGATAGTAATTAAACCGATTAAAATTAAAAAATTGCAAGTGGAAGAAATTAATAATTGATAAAATACAATGGGAAAATAATAATCTCCCCAATCTTCTATAATTATCCCTCACACAAACAACATTATACATATGAAAATATATTATTAAAAAAATGTCATTATTGAAAATAGAAAATCAAAACATTGATAGGAACTGTGGTGAATAATTCTTGAAAAAAGGTATTTATATGCGGTAATGTGACCATTAGAATATTAATGTGACTATTGGAATATTAATTTGACTAATGGAATAGTAAAAAGACAGTTGGGAATAGTAACCTTACCATTAGAACAGTAATTTATCATCAAACTAATATATTGTAATATAAATAATATATATAATTGGTAGTTTATGTAAAGAAAAATATCATAATATTGTGAAATAAATATCTTGATTATGAAATTAAATTAAAATATATGTCCCTTCTTAATAAACTTATTTTAAATAATTTCATAAAAAGAATTTTTTTTATATGAGTGTTTAATATTAACTATGATAATTTTAAAAAAAAATTAGAATAATTATTAAAATCATCATATTGAAATTTTTAAAGTGCATTTATTGGTTGTCTTCATGAATACATTAATTTTTAGGTAAATAAAAAATATAGTTTTTCTTGTAACTTGTACATTATTAATAACATCATTCATGATGTAATGATTATCTTATTATTTCTTGACATTTTATATTGACCAAAACATATTGAATTTAAATGAATTGTAATAAAAAAATGATAAACGTTACACCCAAACTATAAAATTATTTTCCAATGTCTAAAATATAATGTATTATATTAAGATAATATTTTTCACATACCCATCATTACTTTTGAATTAACCAATTAATTATAATTAAAAAGAAATTAAAAGTCATAAAATCATTTTATTTATATAATATATGGGTTATAATGTCAAAATTTTCATTATCACAATATTTTTATTTGATATAGTATTTTATTCAATATTATATCCCAAATAATCGATATCCTAAGGTATAAATTAACAATCTACATCACCTTGGAAAAATAATACCCCCATACATACCAAATCCAAAAATATACGAGGTATACTCTTTAAATACCTATAACATCCATATTTATGTTCAGTAGTTATAAGACTCCAGTCATTCATGATGTTAAGGGACGTAGAAAAGAAACAACATCAGGAAATTAGTAATACACTTCCTTCCTTTTATTTCATGTTCCTTTTATAATTTCATACCCTCATTCAATTTTATAATTCCAAACATTTCAAACAAATTATGATTATTTTTCAAATTATTTTTATATATTTAATAAAGTATTAATTTTTTTATTTTTAATACAATCAACTATTATATATTTCGTTAGTACACATTGTAAAATGTCTCATTAACAGTCACTTAATATCCAATGAGTATGTTTTCAACTACAATCTCATAAAAACCTTAATAAAGGTTATAATAAATTATTTCTCATAAAAAAAATTAAAAAATGTATTTTTTATGCTTCTTGGAATAGTTCTATTCATTTATAAATGACATTGATAAATGGAAAAATTGGAGAAACATTGAAATTTTTAAGGAAAACATAATTTAGAGCCATTTCAATTTCACCAAGGAAATTTAAAAATACAATTAAATGAATATCATAATTTAATAAAGAAAAAATTTCAAAAAATTAAATTCTTTTTGAATGTTTTTATAATCCTATGTTTATTATTCATGATGTTGGAAACATGTAAAATAAAGAAGTATTTAAGGTAAGGGAATTAATGGACCAACTCATTTTCATCAGGTTATGCATATTTCTAAACATTTTTAGAATGTATATTTATATAATATTCTTTAAATATATATTTACTATTCTTGAATTTTATTTTTATGATATTAATGTTTTTCACCATGTGATAATAATTTTTAATCTAAATAGAAGGTATTTTCAAAAAGGATTTTCCTTCCAAAACAAATCTATTTCACATATTAAGCTATTTCTCTTCTCTGAATAATGATGATGTTTACTCTAGATATACTTCCCTTATTCATTTTTGAACCCCAATTTTTTCTATTATTGTTTGTTTTATGAAACCCAATCAATTACATGGGTAATTTCATGACTAAAAATGTTATATGATCCACATGGAATTCATGATTATGTGCATTTATGATGTGATCAATGGGATATGAATTATATTGTTGTTAAATTAATTGGTTAATGTGATGTATGTCATGATAATATGTGAAATATTTATAAACATGATGCTAGATTATTTCACTGTGATGATGTTTTGATTTATGAACAAATTTTGTGATTGATCATTATGATATATTTGTTCACTACTATTTTTGGTGTATGACCACTAAGATTAGATGTTTCATTTATATTCACATTTCACTTTTCAAGTCTTTATAAAATGTTTTCCTTTTTTTATTACGATACTATACCTATTATATTATGATATTGATTACAATCACCGGTGTACTATTGATTAATGACCATTATTCTTTATTATATTTGAATTTCAACTTAGAAATTTCTTTTATGTATATCCTTAGGTGGCTACATGTATATAAGAGATTGTGGGATCTTTTGAAGGATAGTGAATTCGAATTTGAATAATGATTATATTTTATTACATAAAAAATATGTATCAGACTAATATTCCCAATAAACTAAGCCTTGGGATCCTCGATTATATTTTTATTAAGGTGTTTAAGTAAAAAATTATTTAATAATCATGTAATAAGGCATATATTCTATAAAGTATGTATCATATTTTTGATTTAGTTAATTTATGAATTTATAATAGAAAAAATTAATGAAAACCCAAATTACAAGTCTATGTATACATAAGAAATCATATATGAGTCATTTTAGAAAAATTATAAACATAGGTATCCCATATATTATGAATTTTGAATTAATTGGGTTATACAATAAATTATTTATTCATTATTTGAAGACATATGTTTTTTTAAATAATTTCTCTTTTGTAAAAGGGAGTTAACTGGGAGAAACATGTCCAACCAACCACAAGCAGAATAATATAATAACTTTCTAAAAAAATACCCAATTTCATGGGATTTGGATTTCAAAATATCATGGTGATGCCAAAACAATTTTCTCAATCTATGAATAATAAAATGAACCATGTGTAACTTATTCCTTCTCCCATGAATGAGAAAATGACTTGGGATTTTTTTTAAAACAACCACCATAATTTAGTTGGTTTTCTAATACACGTTTCAATTGATAGTTTGTTTACTTAATGTATAAGATAATTCCTATGATACATTATTCCATGTAGTAGAAGGTGAATCATTTTGTATATCAATTTAATAGAGAATCCATTCACGGGTGGGTATTGATAATGAACACCAAGATAAAGAATGAAATGAAAGATATGGAGTGGGATTAATTTTAGAAAGTATATGAAAATAAGTAAGTTCTTAGAACTCGGCCAATAAATATGGGTAGAGAATTCTTAGAAACTATGAAAAATGAGGGTGAATATGTCATGATTTATGAGGAAATCAGCATAGGGATTTCATGATACACTTTAATATTTATTATTAACCACAATAAAAAATAGATACATTTTTTATTAGTTTAGATGTACAACATTAAAATTATATATTTATATAAGATTTTAGGATTGGTGAATATTATTTTGATGTTATCTTAAATTAGATATTGAGTTTGGTGAATGTTCACATGTTTATAGATATATGATTATGATAACTGAGTTTCAATATGGTGGGTTAAATGACAATGAAAGAGTTAGGATCCCACAACCAACATGTCAAATCTTTGGGAAGAAGTATCATGAAAATTTACACAATGGTATAGGAAAATACATCAATTCAAGAAAAAAAATCCACCAACCTTGTGGTTATCTAACAGATATAATGAAGTATACCAACATTATGTATAAAATAAAGGCTCATCCTAATTCATTATTTATGGGTCAACGCTTTGACAATAGAATGAGAAATAATATTGAATAATCACTAAAGGATAGGTTATTAAGTTTAATCATCATTAAAACCAGTAAATACAAAGGAAGAAGGTAATGAATATTCCATCACTGCTGCTGAAGTGGATACTGAAAATTAAATCATAAAATGTGTAATTATTATTCAATGAGATAGGGAAAATGTATTATATGATTTTGGTTCTATGAATTCAAAATTATCACTCATATTTCATATAATTATTGATTTGAAGACTCAATACCTTAATGTAGTTAAATATTTCAAAAAACAATGCATTTTATCATTACAACACAAGCATTAGAAACTTCTTTATTCAGTGTATGTGGGATTAATTTTCATGAGAATCGTGTAATCGTTCTATCCAAAGGGCCGAAGCCTTCAATTTTTTATTTTAAATTAATTCCCATTTTAAGGGAAGAAGGGGGTAACCCGAACAAACATCATCGTCATAAAAAATTTCACAACCCAAAGGTCAGGTGATATAAACGAAACTAACAACATGGAGTTAACCCTCTCCAGCTAATGATCGTGAAAAAATCTCCACCAGTGCAAGGATGAACAACATGGATGTTTCATTTGTCATAGAATACACCTGATCCGATGGATTATGTCATAACCTCTCGAGCATCCAAATACATAAAGCACTGCAATGATGAACATTTTTCTCTAGAACCTCTTCTAGGGCCTACTCTATGTGGTTGAGTTTAGGAGAAACACCATACTATGAAATCTCGCAAACCCATCCATAATTCTGAAAAAAAACCATTGAACCTCCAAAATCGACCATCCTGGTCCAACCCCAGCATCCTACTCCGGGTACTCCCACCACCATAGCCACTGAAGTCCAGAAGGCAGTTCAGAAAACAAAAGATCTATCCATCGTCACTTATGACTGAATGACCCAACCCCGAGCTAAGGGAACACCACTTATAAGGGAATCTTGGTCTTCCTAAAATATATACAACACTTTTGGCATGGAAATTATCTGATCATAACCATGATACACACTTACCATGGTCAGACATAAGATCCACATTGAAAAGTAGTATAGAGAAGGGCCATTAGTGTTGAACTAGAGAAGCCACTACGATCCAGCCATAGAATAAGATCACAATATCATCGAACTAGAAACCAATAAAAACTCATAGGATATGAGATTAAAAACATCCCCCTTCATAGTAGTACAGCTCTAGCCCCAAGAAGCTCGCCTGGAACACCACTGAAACTCCTCCTAGAAACTGTGACACCGAACCCTAGAATATGGAACCCCAGCCTAACCATTGATGCACCGTCGAGAAGAAAGGCACCAAATACTCAGCCCCTGCCGATAATCATAGATGAAAACCATGTCATGACATCATACCAATGTATATTTGTCTGCTGATGCTCTAATAAGAGCCACCATTGTCGCACAAGATATAAATCCCCATGGAAATGGTGACTTAGACCATGGTACGACATCAGTCTCGCACCAGGCGTCAACTGAAGCACCACTCAGAGATGACACATCCACACAAGCACGATGACCAAGACAAGTCGAATCAAAGCCGCCACAAATAGATACCGACCCAAAAGGGAAATGAAGGAAAGCACTGGGAAACCCTTGATCGATAAAAGAAGGGGAATATGCCAATCTGAGGCTGTCCGTACTAGTTGACCTCCCATGTAATCCTTTTAATGTTGTAATGTTACTCAATATATATATATATATATGTATATATATATATATAACGAACCTAACTATAGAAACCTATGACCAGTACCTACATTACTAGCCTATCCATAATAAAAAGGTTATAATACAATAAGAATAATTATTTTAGATGTTTTATACTACTAGATATATACATGTTATATATTTTACATTTGGAAAATAAAATGAAACACAAAAAACAAAATAACGAAGACCCTTAAAACTCATTCAAATGATTTATCTTCACAACATAGGGAAGGGAAAAATAATAGATTGATAAAATTCAATGTAATGAATACTTAAAAAAAATAATCATGTGTAAAAAAATATTCAATATTGAAAGGTATATAATTTAATAGAAAAAATATTTTTTTAATAACAGGAGCATGATATATGGAATTATCAATCTGGAAGGGAAACCAACAGAATAATCTTGGAATTTAATCAGAAAAATTAGAATAAAATATGTCAGTAGATATTAAAAATTATAGAATCCTGTGAATAATAATTAAAATTACTTATCAATGAATGAAATTAATATTTATTATATTTCATGATCTCAGGCATCATGATACCTGTACTGTAAATACCTTTCACAGGACTGTTTTAAAATATTAGTAAAGACCCTTATGTTTTAGACCCATGATTTTCCTCAATATACTTTTATATGCATATAGGGTGTATATATAACTACATCCAACCATAACTACATGTTCAAATAAGTCATTGTACATAAAATAATATACATAATTCATTAATCAATATTCCTTATCATTAAATATCTATATTGTGTAAAGGATATTGATTTATCTATATTGAAAAAAATGTAAAAACTATATGTAAATATTCTATATAGTTTAATAAATCATTATATCCATCATATAATATTATGTATATTTAATATAAATGTTTCATTTAATAAAAAATTATCAGAAGAAAGTGATTTTTTCAAGAAAATGTAACAAACAACATTAGAATGTGAGAATGTACAATAAATTTTTACATATTTGGTAACATTGAAATTCTATCCCCTTGAACAATAAACCTAAAATAAAAATAACAATATTCATGAATAAATATATATCCATGTTAAATATATCCATTAACCTAAACATACACTACATAAATTGAATACTTTTATATTTACAAATATTTATCAATAAAATGGAAATTGAGATGATATACATTACATCATATTTTCATCAGCTGAACAAGTTTTGCCATTTATATGGCATTTTTATGAAATTTAATAATTTATATAATATATTTAATCATATTTATAATATCATATATAAAAATATTAAAACATTTTACCACCAATTTGTTGAAAATATTTCATTATTGTCATTATCATGGGTGTTAATATTATTGTTTTATCAACAGTATGTTGGAATCAATTATACGGTTCCTATATGTGGGATTGAAATAAATCATATTTATATTTATAAAAAATTTATAAATATTATTTTTACATAGTTGAAAGATTATTAATAATTTTTATAAAATTTGGGCATGAAAAATGAATCGCGTCACTTTATATAGATATTAGGTTTTACATACGTATGAGCGATGATATCATTCCCTTAATGAGTGAAAGGGTATATAAGTATTTGATATATTAATTTTTAATAATTTATATCTCTTCATATATTAACTAAATGTATCCTTATTTCTTTCAATGTAATGTGTAATTGAAAATCCATTCATATCGGTTCATGAGACGGTAGTCCATCAAACATATAACCAGCATTATCATAGTTTAAACAAAATCTAAATAAAAAAGAATATGTTATATTATAATTATATAAGTATACTAATATCATTAATATTATATATATATATATTAAATTAAATATTATATGTCTACATGTGAGGTGTTTATGGACAACTGGTTCCATTTGTTTGGATGACAGTAGTCTTCTGTGCACATTATTGATAGTTAATTTTCAATTTTTTTGAAGATGATATATATATAGTTTATTGATGTTACAAAAGAAAATATAATGCTATGTAATATACATGTTAATTTATAATATTATAATTGAATATGGTTTTTAGGATTTTGATAATGAAATAAAATAAAAATGAACAATTTAGAACATTAAATCTTCTTCAGAGAACCACGTTAGGGTTGTAGAAAAAGATATCCTAGGATAGTTTTATGATCAAAATAGCGGATCTAGGATGTTTTGAGTTCAATTTATTTGGTCAATTATTCTCCAAACCAAATATCTTTTTTAATTTGACGAGTTAAGAATAGGGGGTGGCCTTTTATATGTGGGGGAGAGAAAACACATGGAACTGTTCAAAATAATTACATTCATAAACATTTATATAATTTGAGAAGCTTCAAAATGGGTCATTATCAACCCTTGTAGGATATTAAGTGTAAATATGTACCATAAATTCGGTTTTTAAAATTTTCTATCTCATACTAAATCTTATCTCGTTATATTATTCCCTGGTAAATCAATTTTAAACCTTAATAGTGGTTATTAACTTTTAAAAATTTGACTATTAAAAATGATAAAAAAAATTAATATTAATTTATTATGTAATATAAATTAATCTTATTCAAAATATGGAATACATTATTCCGAATTCAATTAAAATATTTTCTATAGTCTAATTTAAAATTATTCTCTTATATGTGAGGAAAAATAGGGTTTCCAAAGTGTAAATTATAATAATTATATAAGGTTTTAATATAAAAGTTTCCAAAATAAATCATTAAACTAACATATATTTTATTTATTATAATTTAATAGGCATATTTTTTTAATATAATTAATCATACATTTTATTATAAATAATTTAAATAAAAAGGATGTTTAAAAAAAAAATATTTTTCACTAATCCTTGAAGAAATAAATTAGTTCAAAAATAAAATCCCAAAAATACACCTCTATAATAGTTTAATATTATTATTTTAAAAAATAAGATAATTTTATGAAATAAAAGTTCTAAAGTTGGATTAAATTTATTTCAAATTATATTCAAAATAGAATCTAAACAACCTTTTCTAAAAATAGAGTTATTTATAAAAAACTACTTTCCTTTTCAAAAGATTATTATTTTATTTATAATAAATAGATTTCAATTTAATTTATTATATATATTTATAAAACATGTAATTTTAGTTATTTAATTATTAATATTCATTCTCTGTATCATAACATCTATATTATAATGGTCATTATTAAATAATATTTTTATAGATTTGTTTTTAAACTGGTTGTTGGATGTATTAGAAGCATTCAAAGAGGATAAATTTATTCAAATAAAAATAAATCATAAATTCATGGGGTGATACATTAATCTATCCCAAAAAATTCTATGAAATTTCATGTATATTACCTGAAAAGAAATGAGGGTAGTTCGGAAACATAATATTTTCTAGTTCTCTTGTTGCTTCATCAATTTTATGATTTCCCCAAACATCCATTACCTTATGGGTTGTTTGATTAGTAAGAAATTACATCTATTATAAATAATCATAACGGGTTACTAAAAAAAGATAGAATTGGTTCCATTTCTATTTCATCAGATGTGAGAAACTATGTTGGGTATAACATGTACTTGGTAAGTACTGATATATGGAAGACTTTATGCACTTTTTAGAGACTAGGTGGAGTTTCAAGTTGATAATAAAAATATCTATTTATTTCAATGTTTTTAAAGGGTTCTATGTACCTTGGTATCAATACCCATTTATTTCTAAACATTATTATACCCTTCTACGAAATACTATCAAGAAAACAAGATCTCCCACTTGGAATTCCAAATCTCTCCTATGAATTTGTCAAAACTCATTTTTCTATGCTAAGTTACTGAAAAATTATAACAACTTTATCCCAACAAGTTGGAGTATGAAATATATATCTTTATAATTATTCATACGGTGAAATTGAGACACTTGAATTGAATATATTGTTATCTGAAAACAATAATAAAGGTAAATAATGATCTATCATATCCATAATGTCAAGGTACAATGAACTCAACATATCATCAATTGTTTGGATAGTCCATTCAAACTATTCATCAGTTTGAGGATGGTTGTCAGTAATCAAATGAGGCATAGTATGAAGAGCCTTCATAATTCACCTCAATAATTTCATTAAAAAAGGTTGATCCTGATAAAAAATTATCAAATGAGGTGTTCCATGATAATTTAAAACTTCATTAATATAGATACTTAAGAAGATCTCAATATGGAAATCTTCTCTTAGGGAAAATAAAATGGTCATATTTGGTAAGGTAATCCAAAATCACCCCTCTTATGTCATTGTTTATAATAGTAATTAGTATCCATGTGATTGAGATAATAAATATTACATCCTATTTTGTAATTGGAATTAATTTTTTTTTCATAAAAACTATATGAAATTATTTCATTGAATTTACTTTTTTACAAACTAATCATCTTAAAATATTGTCCAAAATTTTAGGATTATCAAAATAACAGAAAAAATATCCCTCAAATGAAGTAATCTAATTTATCATCATTCATTGATTAAATTTTAATGTGAAAGTTATCATCCCAAGAATAGGAACTATACATATTTTCTAATAATGATAGTTTCAAAATATTTTTGAAAAATAATTGATGTACATCCTTAGTTAAAAATTACCATATCCCTGTTTACTTGATCCAAAAACATTAGATCCTTCTCAATACGCATTTGGGAAATAACTCCCTGATAATTCCCAAAAAATTCAACCCCAAAATTATTTTTGTTCCATGAGTGGTACTGTATCAAGAAATCATAATCCTTCTGTAGGTCAATCAATCACCATTTTCTCATATTTATCTATTTATTTAATTTTCAGCTTTTATGGTCCGTGTATATCTCAAATCATTCTTAATATAGATAATTTCACCCTATTGTTTAAGAGAATAGTATAGCTACCAAATTAAAATCATTAGTTTGATTGTTCTTTTCTTGATTATTAAATTTACTTAATTCATAGGAAACAAATTTATCATTTTTTTAGGACACAACCAGGACCCTTATTCGATGTATCACTATATGTCACATCCCCCTAAAATGTATATAATAGATTAAAAATTAAATAATAGACACATATAATAATTAGTTTATCAAAAAATTAATCATTTTCCTTTGTCCAAGTGAACAAATACCCTTTATAAATAATACTGGTTAATGAGATAGCTAATCAGGAAAAATTCTGAATTGATCACTAATAGAAACATACCAATCCTATGAAACTATGTACCTCAGTTTTTTTATTGGTTTAGGACAATAATTAACTTCCTTTTTATTAATATTATCAATTGAGATTATATCATGAGTGAGATTATTGAAATCAAAATAAACTTCATGAAACTATAAACCACACTTATTAAATTTTCTCTACAACTCATTATATTTATGGCCCTAAAAAATGATCCACATGTGGTTATCATGTTGCCAATATATTTATAAATACATCAATATATCATAAATCAATACTAAAAAATCATTAGTATATTCCTAGAACAATGTTTTAATTATATACATAAAAATAAATGGTGAATTGGAAAATAAAACTAGATTTAATATAAATTTATAATTTCCATACCTCACACACCCCTATATAATCTAAATGTTTTCCTTTTTTTATCATAATTGATAATACCCCGAATAATGATCAATATTTTTAATAAATATTTCTCCATGATGTTGATCAAATACGATATGATTGCATGGATGTGAAAAAAATTTATTTACCATAATATAATTGATTTCTATATAGTAAATTCATACCCTAATGTATATAATTTTATACTTAATAATGATAAGAGGGGATCTACATGGTGAAACCTTGTAGAGAATAGTTATCTTATCACACTACTCCTATAATTGTTCTATTCAACTCCAATAATTAAATTGTATGATTTTTCTATGGAGTCTTCAATATTTGTAATTCCTCATGGATTAAATAAATATAAAAATCAATATCATGCTCTAGTATATATTAGTGTAATTACTCATGAAGCAGGTCAGTGAATTCATGTACACGAATTATATATTATATTATAATTTTACCTTCTATATCGATTGATCTTTTTAGCTATTATTACACAATAATATCATTCATTAAATCAAAAAGGTGAGGATTAAGGAATGGTTCAAATTATGATTTCCATGTTCAAAATATATGTATTTTTAAAAGTATATATTATAATTTTCTTCTTAATTTAATACATTTTTTCATATGATGATGAAATCCATTCCATAACAAGGATTAAATAATTTTAAAACATGGTTATGATAAAATTAATAGTAAATAAATCATGATTATGTGGCTTAATGAGGACTTCATGACATATCCATGTTGCAATGAGACTTCACTAGGAATTGTGACTATTAAATTTCATCTTACTGTGCTAGGAAAACATATAATTCAATTCTATAATAAAGAATATATAAACTATTGTGAAGATCTATAAACAATGAAATAATTATATAAATTAGAAAATTTTATTAATTTACCAACCACTACAACATTGGGTACTTCCACCTCAACGGTTTTGATTATATATGATTTCCCTTCTCGCCTTGGCATTTTTTGTGTTAGATTCCATTTATTATTTTGGGAATTTCTTTGTGTAACATCCAGTCTCCATAAAATTGAATCAATGACTAATAAGTTTTTAATTCTTAACATTGAATTCGTTATTAGTATAAAACATCTATACAAATATAAAAAATCCCAATTCCTTCAAGCATTTAATGGGAGGATTCTTTTCATAGATCTCTTGATATTGAAATTTATTCATTCTATTATTCTTCATTGATGCATTAGGTTTTTATAATATCTCATTCGAAATACTATATTATTTATTTCATATGAACATGTAGGATATATAAAATTTCTCTTATATTTTTATGGAATATAATACTATTTTAAGATATTATGAAAACAATTGAGTGACCAGTTCTCTTTGAAATATTTTATTAAGACTATCTAGAAAATTTTCAATATTTTTCTACTTGTTTAAAATGTATTATGTTTCATACTTTAAAACCATTTTAATGTTAGGATAATCCTTAGCAGCAAATTTTTATTCAATTTTCTTTAAGATGAGGGATATTCTCTTAATTTTAGATTTTTAATCATGAGATCTATTTTTTTCAAAAAAATGTCTTCTTAAAAGAATTCCATTACATGAGTTATATTTATTATTTTTATCTCATATTATAGATCAATGACATTAGTTGGTCATTATTTTAATTGATACAATACACTTTAAGTGTAACTGTTTCATTTTCATTGAAATCAATGGTCATAAATATCTTAAGAAGAGAATTAATCTAGTTTACCACTACAATTTGAATAGGATTCCATCTAAATGATGAGGGATTATGTCACATTAATTTAAAAAACATATGGGAATATTGTTTTGGAATTGGTTAATCCATATAACAGAGTTTATTTCTCATAACCTGATTCAGTTTCCCTAATATGTCCATAGAATTCCAAGATCCAATAATAGTTGCATTAGATTTCTCAAATGATAATCCAATTTAATTTCCATGAGTATATCTACCATTACTCTTTATAGGTTCAAAATAAAAATTATTCCATATAAATGACCCACTCATAAAATTATTAGTTTAAAATCAAAAAATATAATTCTAAATGCTGTATAATTATTAATGTAAATTTTAAAAAAATTATGCATTGATAATATAAAAATAAACAATACTGATTCTTTTGGGGATAATTTTTTTTTCAAATCCTTAAAAATATATTGAATATAAAATGAAAATTATCATAATAATTCCCTATAGGAGTGTAAATAAAATGTTTATAGTAAGGAATGTTTTTATCGACCAAGTGATAATTGGGCCCAGCACCAGTGCACCATTTATAGAGTTGTTACTTGAGGATAAAAAGTTTCTGAATCCACTTCCACAATTAATATTTTGGCATGGATGTATATATAGGAATAACACATAAAATATTATTTTAAAAACCAATTGGAATTTATTATATACCTATCATAAAATTTTATCCCATTGATGTGTTCTATAATATATGTTTTCATTAATCTAGTTCTTAAGGATTATACTAAACAACCTATGATACCATCTATAATTACAACAACTCTTGTAACATTGCGCTAATTACAAATTTATTACATTGGATTAGATAAATGTTTTTAAAAAAACAGACCAATCATGGTAGCAGTTTTGAAGATTCACCTACAAACATGACAACCATTAAAATAGTTAAATCAAAATAAGATAGAAAAAATGAAAATTATAAGCATTCTTAAATCTCATTAATATATATTCATCGTCATATCATGGGGAATAGCCAAAATAATTGGGAGATAAAGAACTCAATAAGGGTCATATATAATGGAATATATCATGAATAAGCCAAGAATATTAAATATTTAAACGTAAATAACTATAAAAACATGAAATTTATTCAATAAATTAAGGCTAAAATAATTCATAATCAATATGAAATGGAAACATACATAACAAACATTCTAGATAATAATGAACCTTAAAATGGAATGCATCTATAAAAAATATCAATGAGAAAATCTAATAGAAAATAATAATAACCAAATTTTAAATTAAGGGAAATGTTATTTATTAGAATTCATGATCTCAAAAATCCATATACTTCTACTATTAAGAACATTCATAATACATTTTAATGCCATGTTTAAAATTTGATCTTATTTAGCCATATGATTTGTCTCTTAAGGACTATCAATTCAAAGAGTGGATACCTTAAAATGGTACCCACCAGTAAATACATGTCCAAACCATTACTCATGTATTGTTTAAATTACTAAATTAATGAAACAATATCCCTTATCATCATATATTTATATTGATTACATGAAACATATTTAACAATATTTCCCTAATTAATCAAATAACACTCAATATAAACACCATATATAATAATGGTAAATGGTTTCAAAAATAAAAATATACATCAAGAAAATTTTTAGATATTTAATGGGATTATAGTTACCAACAAAATATTATAACATGAATTTGAATGACTCAAATAAAAGTAAACAATCAATAAAAAAGGTTAGATAGCACGATAATAATTCCTACATCTGGAAAATTTTATATTGTTTCCCCACGAAGAATAAAAATTATATGATACATTAATTTTAATTAATATATAGGTATTTATCATAAACACTTAAATAAAGAATTATAAACCCCAATAAAATATAATATGTTCATATTAACTAATACAACTCAATGGAATGAAAATTTAGATGAAATCCCTTACCTCACGCTTTCAATTAGATGAACATGGATTATCAACTTGTATAATGGATTTAATCATATTAGTAATTTATATTAGAATAATATTCATATTTATAATATAATATATGACCCTATTATAACATCTTACCACTATTAAATATTAATATTTGATTATTTTCATTATTTCATGTGTTAATTCATATGTTTTCTTAATCATGTTTTTGAATGATATTTCTGGTTATTTAATGTAATATATAAAAAATCATTTATTGAATGGTAATAATGTTATAAATAAAAAAATTTCATGGTGGATACATTATTATAACCATTCTTAAATGTTGTGTATGGAAAATTAATCGCAATGCTTCTGGAAGATGGTGGGTCATACGTAGGCACGGGTTACGATATCATCCCTTAATAGTTGATAGGGTAAGGATGTGTATGATATCTTAATTGTAAAAAATATATGCCATTTAATATATTTCAAATATATGGATTATGTTTATCACAATCACCATCAATATAAATCTTATGTGAAAAATAGTTCACGTCACTTCATGAGGTGGTAGTCCACCGTACACACGAACGATGTTATCATATTTTTAATAACCTAGAATCTAAGAAGGTGTTAGTAATATAATAAATATATAAGTATAATTATATACTAAATAATATATATATATATATATATATAATTTAACCAAACATTATATTTGACCCTCAGATGTTTGATGGAAAATTTGATCAATCTTTTCACGTGGACGTAGTTTACTATACAGAAGATAGATAGTTTTTTTCCATTTGATAAATGAAGACATTGATATAGGTTTTTAAATTAACATAATAAAAATATATGTATTAAAGATACTATTTTTGATATACTAAATTGATTTAATAATATTTTATGGAGTATCAGAATAAATAAAATAATAAAGATTATTTAAGAATATGACACCTTCTTCTGATGACTGCTTTAGATTTTCAACAAAAATCATCCTAGGCTGAGATTATGATGAATCCGATGGATTTAATATTATACTACGGTTTTAAAGATGTTATTTTGTCATGTATTGGTACATATAGAATTATTTTTAAGTGTTAAGAGAGTAATGTAGTGGATGGCATTTTATAAGCATGAAAGAAGAAGCACATGTATTTTTTTTAAAAAATATTCAATTAAACCCACATTTTTAGCATAAAAAAGTCTCCAAAATGTTTAATTGTCAACCATTAGATAAAAAAGTGACAAATATGTCCATAAAATTGGTTTTGGATTATATGGTAGTTCATTTGAAACACTTTCTTTTATGTTTAAACTGCTGGTAAATAAGTATTTATCATAACTACGATAATTAATTATTAATTAATTTAGAATTCATGACTATAAAGAAATTATATTACAATATATGATAATATAAATTAATATTATTAAATATAATTAATCAATTTTTAAGAATTTATTTTACAGAATTGGTAGAATATAAATTAAAATTAGCCCTATAGATGCTACAAAGAAGATTGTTTCTAATGAGAAAATTCTCATAATTACAAGATGTTTTAATAAAAATATTAACTATAAAAATGATTCAATAGACCTAAATTTTATTGAATAAAATAAAAATAAATATATATATATGAAAAATATTTGAAAATATAATTTATAATTTTTTAAAATTTTTATTAAAAGGTTATATTCAATTAAAAAATAGCATTTTCACTCTTCAATGAAAAATTGAACACTTAAAAAATCCTGAAAATTGACACCAAGTAATTTTTGAGATGATTAATTCGAAAATTATATTCATTTTATTGAAAATAATTTGAAATATTTTTAAAATTAATTTTAAATTGAGTTTCCAATGTGCAGCTAAGCCAGTTTTTAGAAAAATATCATTTTTCTGTAAACATAGAATATTCATTCAAATAATTATATTTTAATTTATAATAAATTGATAACTAATTAGTTGGATTTATATATGTATAACCCATAGAATTTTAATTATTTCTTAGTATTATTAACACCATCAAAATTAACAAACATGCTATAATTTCCATGATTAAATAATATTTTAATAATATATTTTCATTTAATCAAACATTTTCATGCATCAAAATATATCAAATAAATTGAGTTTGATTAGAAATAAAATGGATCAAAATTATTTGGGTGTTATAATACTAGGCATGGATTGGTTCTTGTTATATAGATCATACATTTAGTATCGATAAAATGAAATCCCTTTCTATTTTCTAAACAATCTAGTACTCTTATACTAATATAAGGAAGGGAATCAATCACTTTAAGATAATCCATTTATGGTGTGATCGATGATACCCTATAAAGAATAATTCATGTACCAAATAGATGTTTCAAATGAAGGAATCAGCCATTAGTAAATTCCCATTAATAGTGTATGCACTATTTTATTTCCCGAAGAGTTAACAAGACATCCCCCAAATAGCGAGGTATTGTTTTTAGTATATCACATACCTGGAGCAACATATATCTCCCGGTGACCATATTTTATGTATCTAATTTTAAAGGATGACTTAAAGTAGATGCTATAGTAGAATTTGGATAATGGTTTCATATTCCATAGTGTATCATATTGGGGATTACCAGTGCACTTTGTCATGAAAAAGGATGGATCAATGTGTTTGTGTATCATATTATAACAACCCTGACCCAAACATCCACCCAAATGGTGATAAACAGGTCTGGTGTCAATACCTTATGCACACCTTCCTAAACTCCAAAGGCTACCGACTAGCATCAAGGGTCATATAGTTATCGAGGGGAGGTTATACCCTCACGAAGAATAATAATGGTATTGGTCTTAGTATAATAATAAAGATGTAGCGGGATAAACAACTAAGAGGACTCAAACCAGACCCACAGAGTGGAATCATATTCAATATTGATAAGCATCAGAAGAACTAAATATAAACAACAACAATGGAAATGAACACAGCAGCATGCCTAACCTTGTAACTACTACTGAAGAACAAATCATGAAACCCAAATAGGTCACACATGTCCATATATATAAAGGGAACCAATGGTTAACCATCTGTAGCAATAATAAGTAAGATTGTTTATAAAGAAATGAAATCAAGACAAAGTAAAATCCATCTAGGAAAGACCTCAAGGATTATACAATCTCCATCCAGTATCTAATGTTGTCCAACTACTGAAGTTGACTTTATTCCGGCACGTATGTTCATAATGTTTGCACACATCCCGAAGGGCCCATGCAGGTTGTGAGATGAATCTCAGTAGGATACCACCCAATAGTGCATACATAATATATGTGTTTAAGTAGGAATGCATTTATAAGTAATATAGTAAAAAATATGATGCCTGATAAAAAACCCTCCAATGGCGATCATCAGCCACCATGAAGTGTCGCCTGCTACAACCAATGTCAGAATCTCTATCATGTATCCCGACACCATGTTCCACCCGACACCGCGTGTCTCAAGTACTGACATCCTGAAGGCATGCCAAGAAATAGTATCCTAGAGGAACAATTATTTCTATCCCCAAATAATTAACCAGAGGTACAGTGATGTCTGCCCTCAAATAAGGTAAACAGAGGGACAATGATGTCTACCCTCATATAATGGCGAGCCTCTTCCTATAACCTAATATCCCCAATACTATCCCTTGAAGGCTCCTCACCTTCCACGTGGCTTCAAACGACAAGCATCCCCAACCAATAGTACCAAAACCGCAACAAACGCGGACCACTACCCACATGAGTGGTCAAAACCACCTCATCACAGAGTCTCTATCTGTGCATAGTTCTCAATGATTCAGGTGACCGATAATCACCAAAAATAGTACCCAAGCCACAAAACCTCTAACACCTCGTGTCCCTGTGACCGTGTCACTCAAGTCTGACAGCCTCCCCATCCAAGTAAATTGGGTCATTCCCAACCTGACAGTCACCATGTCTCAAGCCGACATCCATGGCACCCAATCATGTGGTCAGAACCACCCAATGTAACCTAGGACATGCCCAACCTATGATTGGCATCACTCAAGAATATACAGGTGACACCCAACACAACCACAAGGGTTCTAGCATATGCAATTTAGAAAATATATATAACAATCAAAGGATTAAATTTTATATAGGAAAACAACCTAAATGATTGAAATTCACTAACCAAGTGTTATCCTATACTAGCAAAGAGGTCATTAAGACCTATAAAAACTTATATCAAGGTTTAATAAACTAAACTCAACATTTTCCAACAATACAATTATTATAACCATTTTGGAATCCCCCAGCTAAAATGCGTCGATGAGCAAAAACCACTCGCCTGCCCCTTCTCATGAAAAATAGGTAACATGGAATACCCAATGGGGTCCCAAAGGTCAATTATCAATTAAACAAAGAAAAAAGATAAAAAAGGGTCACGCTCAAAATACCTGAAAACACACCATAGGCCACGCCACCCAAACCATTGTGAAAACACAAATAGAGTTATGCACCACCTACCTGACACTCGTACGATGGTACTTCTCTGATAACATCCTCCAATTAGGTCTAAAATGTGGTATTTCTACAAAAGATTCAAAACCACTCACTCCCCTATTTGTCATCCTAGAACATAAATCAAGAAGAACAAATTATGAGGAATAAAAACTTTACCGAGGCGGTTCTAATGGATCAGATGATGATTAAAACTGAAATCATAAGAATAAACGAGAGAGAAAAGATGTTCTGGCAGCCCAGATCATGAAACATGGCGACCACCTATACCCTCTGCCTCAAAAAAAGGCTACTTCACATTTTAATTATAAATATAAAGTACACAACATGTACATTAGGACTACACACCGTGTCTCATTTTATTGTTCATAAGACTGCTGAAATTTCATAGAGGACTTTCTGAATGACTACACAGTGTGTACCTATGGTACACGGCGTGTACCTCTCTACCCTACCGTCATCCCCAACACGCCATGTATATTCCAATACATGGGCCCTATACACTATGTGTCCCAATAGTACATGACATGTTCTTACTTAATAAATTCTACCCCACCAACATGCCAATACACCATGTATGGCCTCCACACATGGGAAAGGGTACATGGTATGTCGAGCAATACTACATGTCTTGTATTACGAAATTCCTTCACGGTTATCACACAACTTGTATTCGATGAGAAAATGGCCGATACGTGCGTAACCTCTATAAAACATGTACATTATACTACATGGTGTGTAGTGTGGAAATTTCCATAACTTCCCAAATTTTTTATGTTTCCTCATAATTGAGTCAAAAATTAAATCAGGGTTGGGATTTTGACCCATTCTAAAAACTCACCTTCTTAAAATATCCCCACATTAACATATCTCATCCCTTAGATATCAAATGAAACCCAGAGATGGCACCAAACATACCACCCCAATAAAGTAACCCGGACTACACTAGTCTCAAAGGTCCTGGATTAATTCCTTAAGGGGATCCCCACTGTAGGAATTGTGTAACTCGGTCTCAACTCAACAAAACTCAACCTATGAAAAGGATTACTAACCTATTTATCGGACACATGGTACTCTCGTGACACATCATCACCCCTCCGCCTCATTGGTGCTCATGTATCGTTTTCGACACCAAACACATTCCACAACGCATCAGTGTCCACATCCACGAGGTCATGCATCCCATAGATGCTCAAAATGAAACCTGATGCCATGCACCTCATGTAACCCACATCCTCGATGCCCCGATGACCAAGGGACCTCATGTAACCCGCATCCTCGATGCCCCGATGCCATTGAAACCTTTTGTAAACTGCATCCATGATACCCCAATACCCATGGCACATCATGTTAATCGCATCCTTGATGCCTCGATGCCCACGACACCTCATGTAACCCGCATCCTAGATGACTCGATGCCCATGGAACCTCATACACATATATATATATATAAACACAACTGATATGGTGTCAATCCCACTGACTAGAATCTAATCATTCCACATGAATCTTGTGCACCTTGCACACTCAAAAAAGACTTGCCTTAGCTAGTCATGCAAAAGGGAAACAAGTAAGGCACGAAAACACTCATGGTGTACCTCTAAGTATCTTCGGCTCACCAGCCCGCTATGCTTCTAGAAGCTCCACGACATGCACCTGGCCTAATGTATGGCTTCCGGATGCCTTATAAAACCCTAGGCTTTTTATGGTATGATTCTCTTAAATACATTCTATTAATAGCTTATATGTCATAAATAAGTTTGTTCCTTTGAAACAAAACATGATTAATTATAAGATAGTCAAAACCTATCCGTTAAACATAAATTCTTCACCTTTATGTTTTTAATTTCAAAACAAATATCATCTAGAGTTGTGACAAGTAATTCATTTAGAGTCTGATAGAACCAACATGATTTTTTTCATGAATAGTAACATACCCTTATGAATAGTAATATGAATAGTAATATGAACCATATAAATAGTAAATAATTATAATATTTTATTTTCATAAGGTAATAGGATAATGAGAAGTAAATTAATTTTTCAATGTAATACAATAAAATTATATCTTTAATTTGTTATTTTTCGAATTAACTATGATTTTATTTTCAAAATAAATTAAAAATACATATAAAATTATTTTCTAAAAATGGAGTTAATTTTTGAATTCTAAATGTTGAAACTTTTTTATGTGTAATTGTTGGGATTTTTCTAAAATATGTGAAATTTGCATGTATAATAAAAATACAGTTTTGAGATATCGGTAGTTTAATGACATCATAATGACATAATAATTAAAATAAATGTTTGGTCGAATTGTGTATAGTAAAAAAACGACATTAGTTTCCCATGTGGTAAAAACATGGGAAAATTCCATGGGTGGGCCCATGGTTTGGCAAAAATACCACTAATAAGGTGTCCCTTTGAAATTATTAAAAACTACCACTCTTTTTCTATTAATACCCACTCATACATTCTTTTTAATTCTTTACAAATTCATAATTATCAATGATATGATTAGTTTACATCTCTATGAGTCCTCCAAAGGTGTCCTTAAGCCCCCACGTTCCCATCATTCAAGATCTAGGAGTTACTCTACAAGGTAAGGGAATACTACATTCTCTTCTTTAAGTCGAAACTTTTTTTATGTTATCTATTTGTTTTTACATTATCATATGATTGGTTTTGATTTTATGTGTTATTATTACTATCATTTATATTTCAATATTATTAGATACCATTTCTTACTCATCATTTAATTTTATGAAATTTTATTTGACGCCGTTAGGCTGCCAAATTTTCATAATGGATCTGTCACCTTTTATTTTATTTTCACATTCATATATTTTCATTTCCTCTCCTCAACTCCTCTATACAAATGACCATTATAAACTCCTATATCATCTATATACGAGAATTATATCATTTTAATGGAATAAACTTCATCAATATTCTTATACCCTCCCTTTTATTTTTATAAACGAAATCAACATCCAAGAGGTTCCAATTTGTATCCTTTGTGGATGAAAGAGTTTCGTTCTTAAATTTCTACATCATTACTGGTTATTAAACAATGTTAATTTTTGAAATAAATAATTATATATGTATTTCTTCTCATTAATGTTCTGGAATACTTATACACTCATAATATAAAATAATAATACCAAAAAAGTTCATTACAAAAAAACAGCCAAGTTAATCAGAATATCTGTAATAAACTTTTAACTAATGAATCATCAACATGGTATGTAAACCAAAATCATTATTAGATAATTTATATATCCTTAATTTCATAAATGAGATATATTAACAATTTTTGATGTTTAATAACATTTCAAATGAACTTCCATTCATGAAAAAAAGTAAATGAATCATTAAAACCCAAGGATGAAAATGCTTCCAAAACAAGAAAATTGAACCTCTTAAACCCATAAAACGGTCATGAATGATCCTAATACGGTTAAAATAAATCAATTAAATGTATAGGAGGTTATGGAGTTTTTAATTAATGATGCATAATTTTATTACTATGTTTATTAAAACAAATAAAGGACACACTTCAGCATAAGGTAAGTGGTTTCTCATCTCACTTTCATTTCTGTGAGATTTTCATTGTTCGAAACTTATTTTTTGTATATGTTATATGGGTACTGAAATTTGATATATAATAACATTATTCCCTTTATATTCATGTTATTAAATGATTCATTTTTGGTTAATTATGTTTTAGTCATATGATTCAACCAATTACATTTTGGTAAGATGCTTTGTCTCAATTACTATTTTGTTGTGACTGACATTGTATGGTGCACCTAATAATCCTTATGTGGTGTACCTACTTCCCATTTCCGAACAAATTTCATTTGAAATTATATTTATATTATGTATCCATAATCTCATATCATGCATATGTTTCTTTACTAAACCATATACTATTTTACATACAATTTTTTTTGGAATGTTATTTTAGCTATGGAAATATTTATGAATTTGTATACTCGAATCTATACAGATATTGAAAAATCATATTTCTCTTGAATTGAATCAATGTATAGAGAATTATTTGGACATGATGTGGTGGGTGGGTCCCACTATAGCCCTTATATTCATTCGTTGTTCTCATGAGACAAATCAGTTGGCGACAAACCCTTTGAGTTGGTTTCTGAAAAATAATACGGGTTTCTACCCACAAATCTAAACTGTTTTAATGGTATTATGGTATCATGTTCCAGATACATGATGTCCAACTAATAATCATTCTATTTATTCATTTTTAGTCCTTACTATTCATGAGGTTTTCACTATGAAAAAATCTATGGATGTAGGCGCTTTTCTAATTTATTAATGGCGTGTGTTTTTCATTTATTCACTATGTCATATTTTATTATGATTCAGTTATTATTGATTCATGATTCCACTATTTGAAACCCTTATTTATCTATTTAGCTCAAGCATTTCGTTTTCTACCTTAAAAAGGTGATGAATAAGAGATCATTTATTATGTTCCTGTGGATGCAGTTTTTTATTTTTGTTATGTATTGTATTTTATAACTTTATCCAATGTAATTTGGGTTACATTTATTTACCTATTATCTTCAACACTACTACACTGATCGTTCCTTCAAGATTCTCATATCTTCTAACCATACCAATATAACAATTAATGCACTAGCACCGGTCTAGATGGGTCTGGGTGTTAAAGATTGTATCAGAGGATGTTTAGTAGAAAACATTGCAACTAGAGTAGGAAATGTATTTTAGGGAACAAAGCCCTAATGTAGTATTTTAGGGTAAATGTACAAGAGTGTCCTCATATTTTGGGTAGGAATATATTATGTGTATCATTCATGCAATACAACCCTGTATTGATACGAGCAGGTAGAGTCGGCTCTAGCACAGATGTATGTAGGGGTAAAACCCGAACACACCACTTTGAGTTAGACTCGAACGGGAACTGGCGCAAGACAACGGGCCTTACATCACACTTTTTTATGAGACTCTCGAAGGATATTTTTAGGTCAATTCATATTTTCATTTCGAGACATTATAAACGAGTTTAATGTAAATTTATCCTTAGAGAAACAATGTATTTATGATTAGCTATGCATATAATTTCAATCTATGTTCAGAGCATTTGAATTTGAGATTCATAAACTAATCAAGGGTATCCCATTATTTAGAAATGTTGTCTATTGGGAGACAGGGAATCGATACTCATGGGAAAGGTAGTGATCTCCCTACTAAACATGTCAACACGGTCAATGTTCGAGCAGATAAGATCATGAACATATTGGGACAACGCACTCTGGATATAACGAAAAACCATTCCACACCTATGTTCGATTGTTTCTTGCTTAAAAATCCCCCATATTTCTATGGGACTACTAACCTAGTGGTTGAAGATCAATGGATCAAGTAACATGAAGAGATATTCATGGCATTAAGATTAAATGAAAATGAAAAGGTGGTACTATAAGTATATTGTCTCAAGGGAGAAGCCGGTTAATGGTGGTCCTTGATTTAGAATACCACGAAGGAAGAAGAAAATTATAATATTGAATGGAGGACTTTTAAGGAAATATTCATTGAATAATATTTCCCTCATGAGCAATGAACCGAAATGAAGAGGAAATTCCTTGGCTTGAATCAAAGGGAAGAAGCCAGTGTTGCAGAGTATGAGGCTAACTTCACAAGGCTTTCCAAGTATGTCGTAGATTACGTACATGAAACGGAAGACATGATTTATCATTTATTTTAAGGTCTAAAGCCAAGCCTTCGAAGGGCACTAGATACCCAAAAAATTTCATCATTTGATCAAATTGTATCAAGTGCCATCCAAACCGAGAAGGAATTTTCAATATAATATTTTTTTAATGGGAAAAACTATAAGAATGGTAACTCTGATAACCAAGGAAAAAGTGAAGCACTAAATAAGAACAAGGGACTGAAGAAAATACCATTATGTGAAAACTGTTGAAAGAATCACCTCGAGAAATGCCTAAAAGGCATGAGAGTCTGCTATAATTGCTGAGAAAAAGGTCATATTCCTCATGAATGCAAGGGTAAGAAACAATTTTATGTTGTTCAATTATACAAATGTAGAGATATGTGACACTATGAAAATGAGTTTCCTATGCTCCAAGGAAACATGCCTCAGAAAAAAACAAGAGAACAAGGGAGAGAATATATAATTAAAACCGTAGAAGTTGAAGTTCCAAATGGTGTGGTGGCATGTACTTTAATTGTTTCCTCAAAAATAGACAAAACTTTATTAGATTCTGGATCATCACTTTAATTTATATCATCCCAATTCCCCAAGAAAATTTGACATTTCCATTTTGATTTAATAAAGGAGTTTTCAGTCAAAACACTTAGGGAATGCATCATTACAACAAAGGCTTGTCAACTAGTCCCCCTTGTGACAGATAAACATGATTTAGTTGCAAAACTTATCATCAAACCTATTACTGAATTTGATATAATTCATGGTTTGAATTGTCTCTTAAACTATGATGTGAAGATTTATTGAAAGAAAAAATAAGTAACAATTTTTGAAAAAGGTATAGAATATCTTATCTTTAGAGAAGAAACCTCTCCATATGATACTTATATAGACCCACTCCCAGTAGCTCTAATGAATGAAATTCATGGAGAGGAATAAAACCCAATACTTATATGTGAGGAAAGAAATCTTCAAATTGAAGATGTTCATATAGTGCAAGAATACAATAGTGTATTTCTAGAGGATTTACATGGACATCCTCTAGAGCATGAAATTAAGTTTTCCATTGACTTAATTCCTAGTTCAAGATCTATATCAAAGACCCCCTATAGAATAGCCACTGTGGTTTTTTATATCTAATGAGACAACTAGAGGAGTTGAGTGACAAAGGATTTATGCAACCTAGTGATTCTCCATGGGGGGCCCCGATATTTTTTTTCAAGAAGAACGATGGGTCCATGAGGCTATGCATTGATTTCAGGGAAATAAATTCTATTATAATAAAGAATAAGTATCCTCTCCCTATATTGATGATTTACATGATAAAATTCATGGACCTCAATACATATCAATGATTGACCTTAGATCCGGATATCATCAACTCTGTGTGAGGAAGGAAGATATTACAAGACAACATTTCACACCAGGTTTGGGCATTTCAAGTTTACAGTGATGCCTTGTGGACTGATGAATGCACCATATGTTGTCATGGATTTAATGAATAGATATTTCAAATAATATCTTGATAACTGTGTGGTGGTATTCATCGATGATATCCTGGTATACTAAAAAATCAATGAAGACAATGAGGATCAATTTTGGATTATTCTGAAAACTCATAGAAAAAATAAATTATATGGGAAGTTTATCAAGATAACATTATGGATTCAATCAGTTTATCTTCAAGGATAAAGTTTTTCTATGGTTGGAATCCTACTTGATCTTGCGAACACAAAGGCAAACTAATATTGGAAATACCAAAAAACATAACTGAGGCATGCAGTTTTATTGGCTTAGCAGGTTACTATTGGCATTTTATTCAGAATTTTTCCTGACTGGATAACCCTCTTACCAAGCTCACACATAAAGGAGTAATGTTTGTGTTGAAAAAAGAATGTATGTAATTCATCGGAGAATTGAAATGAAGATTGTTTAATGATCTAATTTTGAATCTTTTATCTGGATGTGATGGATTTGTGATTCACAGTGATGCATCAAGGAGTGGGATATGTTGAGTCCTTGTGATAAATGAAAACGTTATTGCTTATGAATCAGGACAGTTGAAGACCCATTATAAAAACTATCCAACTCTTGATCTTGAGTTTCCAGCTGTAATCATTTCCCTAAAAATATGGAGACATTATCTCTATGGAGAAAGATGGGTGATTTATACAGACCATAAGAGTTTGAAATAAATTTTCACAAAAACAAACTCAACATGAGGCAAAGGATATGGTTTGTGTTACTAAAAAATTATGGTTGTTCAATACACTACAACCCAATAAATGCGTATAAGGTGGGAGATACATTAAGTAGGAAGGATCCTAGACTTTTAACTCAAATAAGGATATAGAGAGATCCTATAATTTGGGATCTACTAATGATGGGTATAAGAATTGTTAAGGAAGTGGAAACATCTTTCCTTATTCAAATGATTGCTTAACCATCTCTATTAGAGAATATAAAATTCTCTAAATCTGATGATGAGAATATGGACCAGAAAATTAATGCTGTCAAGGATGAGAGACTGGAAGACTTTGTGAATGAAGAAGTAGTTCATAAATATGGGAAAATTTTATGTGTTCCATTAGTACCTGATCTAAGAAGGGAACTATTAGATGATTCCCATAGCTCAATTTTTTTTATATGCTAGGGTAGCACCAAGATGTACATATATCTAAAGGAATATTTTTGGAGAGATAATATGAAGCGGGAAATTTCTTAATTTTTGTCAAGGTCTCTTGTTTTTAAACATGTGAAGGAAGAGAGAAAACATCCCAAAAGAGTTATGAAACCGATAATTATTATTATGTGGAAGTGGGATAACATTATGAAGGATGTTATCACCGGACTACCGAGGACACCTAGAAGGAATGATGAAATATGGGTAATTGTTGATCATCTCCCAAAATCAACACAATTTCTTTCGATAAGAGTGGATTTACCACTTGAGTTCCTGGAAAGACTATATATTAATGAAGTTGTGAAACTTCAAGGTTCCCCTCTATTAATTGTATCCAATTGAGGTCCAAAATTTACATAATTTTTTTGGAAAAGTCTCCAGAAGGCTTTGAATACTGAGATTCATATGAGTACTTCTTATCACCCCCAAACAGATGAATAGTATGAAAAGACTATTCAAACACTAGAAGATATGTTGAGGCCATGTTCACTTGACTTCCAAGGTATGTGGGACAATACATGCCTTTGGTGGAATTTTCATACAGCAATAGTTTCCATTATATTATTCAAATGTCTCTATATAAATCATTATATGGAATGAGATTTTGGACTCCAACTTATTGTAATGAAGTTGGTGAGAGGGAACTTATAGGCCCAGAACTCATTGGAGAGACCACAACAAAGGTGAAGACAATATAAGCCCATATTTAAGTAGACCAAAATAGGCAGAAGAGTTATGTTTACAACCGGAGAACAGATTTATAATTTCAAGTGGTAGATCATGACTTTCTAGAAGTATATCCTTGGAAGGGTGTCCTAAGGTTCAGTATGAAAGGGAAACTATGCCCCAAGTACATCAGACCATTTGATGTTTTGGAAATAATCAGAGCTGTAGCATACTGTTTAGCGGTGCCGCCAAATCTCTCAAGATTTCCTAACGTGTTCCACATGTCATTGTTAAATAAATACATGCGAGACCCAACACATGTACCCATATTTGAAGAAATAGAACTGGAACCTGATTTGTCATACTGTGAAAAACACATCGAGATTCTTGAAACAAGGGAGCATGTATTGAGAAATCAGAAAACTCATCAAGTATTGTTTATTTTGAGAAACCAACTAATGGAGTAAGCAACATGGGAACCAATGGATTTCATGAAGAAAAACTACCCACATTTTTCGGTGGGCATTATACATAAAATTTCTTGAATTAAATTTTTGAAGGAGGTAGTAATATAACAATCGAATATTTTATGGTATGCTTTACTTAAATACATTATATTCATATCCTATATGTCATAAAGCACTATGTTCCGTTGAAACAACACTTGGTTATTTATGAGATAGACAAAACCCATCAATTAAACAAATATTCCCCACTTCTATGTTTTGAATTTCAAAAAACGTTCATCTAGAGTTGTGACCAGTAAGTCGTTTAGAGTTTGATAGAAACAACATGATTTTTTTGATTAATAGTATCAAAATCTTATGAATAGAAATATGAATATTAATATGACCCATATAAATAGTAAATAATGATAATATTTCTTTTCTTAAGGTAATAAGATAACGAGGAGTTAATTAATTTTTCAATGTAATACAAAAGTAATTATACATTTAAATTGTTATTTTTTAAATTAAAATTTATTTTATTTAAAAATAAAATTAAAAATAATAAGAAAATTGTTTTGAAAAAATGGATTTCTTATATGAATTATACATGTCTAAATGTGGTTATGGTGAATTTTTGGGATTTTTCGAAAATACATGAAATTTTATGGAATAATAAAAATACAGTTGTGAGTTTTCTATAGTTAAATGAAATCATAATGACAATATAATTAATATAAAAGGATGGTAGACCTGTGTAAAGTATCATATGACATGAGGTGTCCCAGGTGGCTAAAACCATGGGAAAATACCAGGGGCAAGCCCATGGTTTGGCAAAAAAACTACTAATGAGGTGTCCCTTTGAAATTATTAAAAAATACCTCTCTTTTTCTATAAATACCCACTCATTCATTAGTTTTCATTGATTCAAAATTCCTCATCCTCAATGATCTTGTGGTTTTACCTCTCTAAGAGTCCTCTCAAGGTGTCTTTAATCCCCCAATGTCTCATCCTTCAATATCGTGGAGTTACTCTACATGGTAAGGTAATCCTTCATTATCTTCTTTTAGTCGACACATCTTTTATGTTATCTATTTGATTTTCCATTATCATATGTTTGGGATTTATTTTCTCTTTTATTCTTACTTTTCTTTTGATTTCATTATGATGAGATAACCCTTTTCTCCCATCATTTCATTTTATGAAATTTAATGCGACGTCGTTGGGCTGCTATATTTTCATAAGGGATCTCTCACCTTTTCTTTTATTTTCAAGTTCACCTATTTTATTTTTCTATCCTCACCTCCTCTATCAAAATGACCCTGATAAACTCTAGTATAAGTTATATACTAGAATTATATCATGTGAATACAATAACCATCATCAATATTATTACTCCATCCCCTTTATTTTTATAAATGAAATCAACATCCATGAGGTTCAAATTTATAACCTTTGTGGACGATGATGTTTCGTTCTTCAGTTTCACTTTCATTACTGGTCATGAAACCATTTTAACTCTTGAACAAGATATGAATATTTTTATTTCATCTCATTATATTACTGTAATCCTTAGACAATAATAATAAAAAATAATAATAAAAAACAAGTTCATTATGAACAAAACGTCCAAGTTAATCCGAATATTTGTAATAATATTTTAACTAATGAATCATCATCATAGTATTTAAAAATAAATCATCATAAGATCATTTATATATCCTTAATTTAATTAATAAAATATATTAAAAATTTTGTATGTTTAACCACATATCAAATGAACTTACATTATAGAAAACAAGTAAACGACTCATGAAAACCAAGGAAGAAAATGCTTCCAGAACAAGAAAAATGAACCTGTTAAACCCATAAAAAGGGACATGAGTGAACCTAATAAAGTTATACAAAATCAATTACACGAATATGTGGTTCTGGAGTTATTAATTAATGAAGATAAATTTTATTATTCAGGTGATTAAGACAAACTAAGAACACACTCGATCATAAGGTAAGGGGTTTATCATCTCACTTTCATTTCCTTGATATTATCATTAATCACCAAAAATTTATTGTATGTGGTATATTTGTACTTTCATTTGAAATATAATAACATGATTAAAATTATATTGATTTTATTAAATAAATCATTGGATCTTTATTAGATTATCATCATATGATTCGACCGATTACATTGTGGTAAGTGATTTTGACTGAACTACTATTTTGTGGTGACTAACTTTGTATGGTGCACTTGATAATCCTTATGCGTTTGACCTAATGAACATTTGAGATCAATTTTCATTTTAAATTATATTTTTATTAAATATCCATAATCTCATATCATTGATATGTTTGTTGTCTAAATCATATACCATTTTACCTATGGTGTTTATTTGGATAGTTATTTTAGCTATGGAAATATTGATGAATTTGTATAATAAAATCTATACGAATATTGATAAGGAATACTGATATTGTATTGAATCAATTTATAAATAATTCATTGGACAAGAAGTGGTGGGTGGGGCCTTCTATAGCCCCTCAATGCATTAATAGGCCTCATTAGACTTATCAGTTGGCGACAAACCCTTCAAGTTTGTTTCCCAAAACTAAGATGGTTTTCTACCCACAGTACTATACCTTTTTAATGGTATTATGTTGTCACTTTCTTGATACATGACTTCCAATTAATAAGACTTCCCATTATTGACTTTCATTCATTTCTATCCATGTGGTTTTCACTATGAAAAAATCTATCGAAGCAATCCCTTTCTCAATTTATTAACAACGTGTGTTTTTTAATTATTCACCATCCAATATTTTTTTATGATTCAGTTATTATTGATTCATGAATCTACTATTTTTAACCTTTATTGAGTGTTTTAGATAACCCCTTTCATTGTCTACCTTCAATAGGTGATGAGTAAGATATCATTTATTGCGTTCCTGTGGATTCATTTTTTGGTTTTTGTTATGTATTGTATTTTGTAACCTTCTCCAATTTAATTTGACTTACATTTATGTATCAAGTCTCTTCAAGACTACCAAAATTATCATTTCATCCAAATTCCCATTCCTTCTAACCATGCCTATATAACAAATAATGCACCGGCTCCGGTCTAGAGGGATCAAGGTGTTAAAACGATGCTTCTCCAGTCACCGACGAATGACCCCTCAACTGGGTCCTGCTGTCTATGTCATTTCCTCTATGTGTAGATAAAACTCAGCTACCCTCTCCTGGTACTGAACCTGAATCAACTTTTGATGAAACTTTTTTTTCCGGGTCCCTACCCGCTAATTATATAAGAAGGATGCCTGTAGAACCTCTAATAATGTACAACCTATCCACATGCCCAAAACTCCTTTGGAGGCCTATTGCACTGAGTCTGAACATGTCCTGAATATCCAAACTGAAATCAATCCACAGAATAAATGCTAGGAGGTGGTCTAGTTAGGTATTTGGCCTAACTGACCTACTAGAACTCATCTTATCCCCACTTCTGGCTATTCGAACCATTAACTGAAGCTATCATCTGACCAACCAAGGGAATATCCCTCTAGTTTCCCACCACTTTAAGTGCCTGATTCACCACCTCTGAGAATGAACCCATCCTGAAGATATTCACCTATATTCGAATGGCATGTCTTAAGCCATCCTCAAAGCGCCTTTCCCCTACTGCTTCATTGCTTACCATACCAAGTGAAAAGTGAAACTGCTCTATAAAAGTAGCTCAATAGTTCATAATAGACATGTCTCTCTGCTGAAGGCTCAAGAACTCTCATTCTCTCTCTGATCTTTGTGTCTCTCAGTAGATGTTCTTGAAAAACATGTCCTAAATGCCTTTCAATTCTAGCCCCTCTTTCCTGTGAGCTTGAACCTACACATCCAACTTGATCTTTGTCAGTCCTCACAGCATGTACGTCGCTAGATTGACCCTTTGACTTGAAGGCGTATCAAGTTACTCGAAGAATATTTTCATGTTATCTATCTAGTACTCAGCTGCCGGAAGACTACCCTCATCCAAAAAAAGTTGTGGGTGTTGTGACTACAATTCCCGCTTCAAATATTCCATAGATAGCTCTGTACCCTGCACACCTTTGTTGATCCCATGAAGGACACGTACCAGGCTAGCTCAGAGGTGCTTGTCAATCCATGGTCCAAACGCAGCCAAACCTGGCTGTTGTCTGACCTGCACTGGATCCAGAACCTGATCCTATCCCAGATCTTGTACCTGCTCTTCATGCTCTACCTGTAATGGATCCAGAACCTGATCCTTCTCTTACGGCACTATACCATCAACCACCTGACGCTCCACCTGAGTCGACTAAAGGAACCCGCTGAATACCATAAATGGTCAAACGTCCCACACACACATATATATCAATATATATATATTCAACATTGATATGTAATGAAGTAAAGTGGAGGCATAAAACAACTACCCTTAATCTCCCATATCGTAACCCATGCCCATGGCATCCTGGCCTCATGGCCTCCTTACATACCCTAAAAATACCAAGTATCAAAAGTACATCGGTCCATGCCCATCTGGAAAACTAACATTGCCTAAAACAGATGACTGAGTCACCCCATCCTGACGATCACAATCACCTCAACCAATAGTACATGACTTCTCTTACAAGAGACAGTCCTAATTACCCTACCACATGCAATTATACAAATATACAAAGCATGGAAGAACACATTGCAATTTAATAAGAAATTCTATCAAAATTTTTACCTATTCACATTTTAATGCATACAATGCATGGAAGTTGACATTATTCTCATTGTATGATCACATCACAAAGAATACATGCATTTTTTATATTAAAAAACCCTAAAATGTGCCTATCAAAATCTAAGTAAACAATCCCTGCCATACTGGTCCATGGTCCAACTCTCCCTTGCCACACCAGATCAAGGATCACATATCATAATCAATAACATCACATGAAAAGTGATCCAACGAGGTGGAAATAATATAAACTATAATCTGAGAAAAGCACAATAGTAATTCTATCCCAAGGCAACTTGGTCCATCACTCATACCAAGGGCTACAGGAACATAAGCACAAGCTAGAAACCTAGTTCCAGTAACAACCTATCATTAGTCTACCATAACCCAAATAGTAAAACCAGAAGAAATAAAAAGAGAAGTCTCAATATCAATAGTATCCAGCAAAACACTAAAACTATATCCCTATCAAGAACTCCTCTGATACAACTTTTTAATGTCATAGAACCGAAAATCCACCATAGAAGTGCTAAATGGGTTGGGTGTTACTAGCTTATGTGCACCTCCCCGGATGCCAAAGGCTTCCGAATATTAGTGAGGGTCTTATTGGTATAGTGGGGAGTCTATAACCTATCACAGGATAATAATGGTACTGGTATGAGTATAAAAATAAAGATTCAACAGAATAAATGACTCAATTTACTAGAACCATTACCGTAGAGTAGAAGCACATTCAATATTAATAAATACCGGAAGCAATAAATATAAACAATAGCAGAAGATGTAAGCACAACAGCATGTCGAACCTTGTAACTACTACTGAACAACAATGCATGCATCCAAAATAGGTCATACATTTCCATATATATATAAAGGGTCCCAATGGATTACCATCTATAGCTACGACAAGTAAGCATGCTGATACAGAAAAGAAAGAGAGACGAAGTAAACTCTATCTAAGAAAGACCTCAAGGTCCAAACAATCTACATGAAATAGCTAATGTAGTCTAGATCTTCATGCTATCATCCTTCCTGCACATAAATCCATAATGTCTGCCCGTGTCTCAAAGGGCCCGTATAGGGCGTGAGACGAATCTCAGTAGGATTCCACCCAACAGTGCATGCAAAATAAAATTTTCTAAGTAGGAATAAATTTATAAGGAATATAGTAAACAATATGATGCCTAATAAAGTAAAACTCCACTGGTTCTTAGTAGCCACCATGATGTGTCACCTGCTTTAGCCAACGCCGGAATCTCTATCATGTAACCCGATACCATGTTCCCACTAACACTGCATCTCTCATGTACCAATGTCTCAAATGCATGAAAAGAAATAGAATCCCAGAGGAACAATGATGTATGTCCTCAAATAAGTAACCAGTTGGAAATCAATGTCTCCCCTCAAATAAGTTAACCGAAGGGACATTGATGCCTGCCCTCAAATAACGTAATCCGATGGGCTAAAATGTGTTCCCTCAAATAACAGTGAGCCTCTCCCACCAACCCAATAAAATCAATTATATACCACAAAGGCTCCTAAACATCCATGTGGCTTACTACAATAATCACCCTTAACCAATAGTACTTAAAACACAACTAACGAGGGCCTCTATGCACAAGATTGGTCAAAAGAACCTTTTCACGGAGTCTCTCTATGTGCAGACTACTCAATGTTTTGAGTGAGCGATAATCACCAAAAATAGTACCCAATACACTACACCTCTAACACCTCATGTCCCTGCGACCATGCCGCTCAAGTCCAACGACCTTTCCGTCCATGTAAACCGGGACACACCCAACCTGACAGTCACCAAGTCTCAATCCGATGTCCATGACACCCAATCCTGTGGTCAGAACCACCCAATGTAACCCAATCCATGCCCAACCTAGGATCAGCATCACTAGAGAACATAGAAGCCAGACCCAAAAAAATATCAAGGGTTACAGCATATACAATTCAAAAACTACATATAATAATCAAAGGAATCACTTTTAAAAAGGAAAACAAACTAAACAGTTGAAATGCACTAACCAAATGTTTTCCTATACCAGCACATAGGCCTTTATGGCCACTAACAATTCATATCAAGGTTTAATAAACTAAACTCAACAGTTAAAAACAATACAATTCTATTGTAACCATTTTTTCATCCCTCAGCCAATGTGCCTTGATAAGAAACAAACACTTTCCTAAGACCGCTAAAGCAAAAAATTTTATAGGGCATAACCAAAGGCATCCCATAGGTCAATTATCAATTAAACAGGATAATAAAAGATAAACCGAGGTCATGCTTAGTATACCAAAAAAATGCACCATAAGACACACCACACAAAAGTCTATGAAAACAAAAAATATCTACACACCACCTCCCTGAGAATCGTACTATTCTACTCCTCCGATAATAGCCTCTAATTTGGTCTAAAACGCAATAGATATTCAAAAAAATCAAAAACCATCAAACCCCTATAACCCATCCCAGAACATAAATCTATAAGAATAGATCATGTGGAATCAAGGCCTTACTTAAGGGTTCCAATGGATCAGATGGTGTTTGAATCCGACATCAGATAATGAAACGGGAGAGAAAAGAAGTTCTGGTAGCCTCGTTCGTGAAACCTAGAAACCCCTTATGCCCTCTTCCTAAAAATGAGGTTATTTCCCATTTTAATGAAGAAAAGAAAGTACACGACATGTACTTTAAGACTACACACTATTTTTAAATTTAAAGTTCGTAATGCGACTGAAATTTCTCCAAGGATTTGCTGACTGAATACATGGCACGTAACAATGTTACACAACGTGTACCGTTCTACCCGACCGACATCCCCAACACGCCAGATATATTTCCATACACAACCCCTATACATGGAGTGTCTAAATACTACACGTCATGTTCTTGAAAAAGAAATTCTACCCCACCAACATGCCTACATGCCATAGATGACCTCCACACACTGGCAAGGGTACACAACGTGTCGAGAAATACTACATGCCCTGTAGTATGAAATTCGTAAATGGTCATTATATGACATGTACTCGGCGAGCACACGACTGGTACGCGCCTAACTCCTACATGGCCTGTACTTTATACTACATGGTGTTTAGTATGGAAATTTCCATAACATCCAAAAATTTCCCAGTTTCCTCTGAATTGAGTCAAAAATTCAAACATGTTTGGTATTTTGACCCTTTCTAAAATCCAGTGTTCTTACACATATATTGGGAGATAAAGAAGATCACCATAATGAAGATATTTTACCTACCATGTATTGATGTATTTTTCAATAAACGTTGATGATATCAGTCTAATATAAAGTTGGTATTTTCTTTAGATATCATTTTCTTGTGGTTAAGAAGGATGGTATTTAACATACTAGTTTCAATATAAGGTATGGACACTTTGAGTTCATAGTTATTATCTCTATACTTACTAATTCCCCAATAATATTCATTAATTTGATGAGTAGATTCATTATATACTACCCTGAAAAAATATAGTCTTCATCGATTTAATTATAAGTTAATCCAACGTTAAGGAGTAACAAGAATAAAATTTATGAATATTGTTGGTGAAATTATGAAAATAGAAAATGTATTATATGTTCATAATGTGGGTTTTTTATAGAGAACCATGAATTTTAAATGTGTTATTAAATTATTTTAACCATAATTATCCATGAAATTCAAACCAATGATCAAAACATCTAGTTTATCTAGAAGAAAATGTATAGAATTAGAAAGAATGAAATTAGAAAAAAATTCATATTATTAATCTCAAAATGGGTTCCTAACTCTAATTGATATCCTATAACTATATAGGATATTATTTGTCGTGTATAAATATAAGCGATGCGATTAAAAACCCATTATAAGAATAAACCTGTTAATAAGTCCTATCACATGGGTTAGAATACATAACAGGATAGTATAAAGGTTACGGATAATGAGTAATAATATTGTATAATAACATATAGAACATGAAAAAATATGATCATTGAAATAATGGAGTGTGGTAGGAACACATAACATGACATAATCAGGAGTAAAACTTAACTACCATGACTATATTACACGGTGAAGAAAGTTTCATAATGGAATAAGATTACTCCCTAATCCCATAAAATAATTCTCAAGAGAATAATAATGACCCATTGAATTAGGGCACTACCTAGGTGCACCCATCATAACATAATAATTCATCATTGTTCCATATACTTAAATCAAACATAGAGAATAATCATAAGGGTTAACCATGTAAATAAATGTATTTTGTAATCATGTCACAAGGTATAACCAAAGGGTGTAACAAAATGGTATCCATAAAATAAGTGATGAAATCAATTTTAGAAAATAATTCATTAAGAAATAATAAAATATCGTGAATAATTATTTCCAAATGAAATGAGTACATAAAAAAATTTTTACAAAAATTTTGAAATGAGAAATTATAATGTGGTTTAAGGGAAAATAATTAGTGTTTGAAGTGGAAAAAGGAATAATTGTTTAAATAAGACATGAAATTAACTAAAAAATATTTCATGATAAAATTATTAATTTTATAAAAAAATCTTATTTCTTAATACATTTTATGAATTTTACATTAAAATAGGTGAGAAATACAAAAGTTCCCATTAATCAAGCTTGGTTATCAAGTGGAATATAGAAGGGAATCCTTTAAAACATGTAATTCCCAATTAAAAAATATGAAATGATATATATACACATTTTATTAACTTATACACATTGTTTATGAGAATTATATAATAAGTAAGAAAAAACACATTGTTGTTAAGAGAGATAAAGTGTATCTCAAAGGAATAATTGGAGGTTCATAGGGATCCCTTACCTTATGTATGAAAGCATTCATATCATTTACATAATGTTCTATATAATAAAATTAGATTAATTAATTACATAATTTAGATCCTGTTATTTATTTAATTTTTATATTATAATTTTATTATTTTTAATTATGGATACTTCAATGAGTTATAATGTTTAATTGAATCATACTGGGATCATTTGTTTAATGGTTTCATAGATGGTTCACTTGTGAATTTTATTTTAGTTAATGTCAAATATTTGATTTATTCACTAGAAGAGAAATTATATATTATTAATTCAAATCAAAATATTTAAATGCTCTCAATATATCATTTTTATGGTATTAGGATGATTCATTTGATAAAAACATAATGATAGTTTTGTAATATAATTTGGTGGTTTCTTCATTACCAATAACTAGATTTATTTTATTTTGTAATATATATATATATATATATATATTCTAGAACATGAAAAAATCTCTCATATACATATTAAAATCCTTTTTTACCACAATATTAGTTTTATAACTAGCCTTGGTTGAATATATAGAATAAAAATCTCATTTTTAATTGATAAGGTAAACCAAAATATTTTGGATAATTTTTTCTTTTCTTTGAATAAGATTATATTAGAAATGGGGTGTAAATAATATATTATAGTAGAAATATAGAATTACACTAAATAAATTACTAATTAATTATTACTATTTTATAGATGAAGGAGTTATGAATATGGTAGCATAAGAAATGCAATTCAATGATATAGTTTGATAAATTTACAACATAAATATCACCTCCTTGAAAGACTCATTATTGAACATGGAATTGATATTTTCTTGATACTACATAATATTGGATGTGGAGAAGTGATTGTGGGAGTGAAATTGATAGAATATTTAAAAGATAAAATGGTTTGATGGTGTGAGTAGATTGGGCCGTACTTATAGGGGCCTGAGAGATGTTTTTTTATTATCACATTTGTTAATTTATTATTTTTTTCAAGACTATCAATAGTGTTGATTCCAAAAATTATATACAATAAATAGTGATTAATGGTTTTTGATAATGGTTTCTTACGTCATCTCTGAGTAAACAATTCTTTTAATTTTTTTTAAAATAAAATACTATAAATTATCATATTTAACTATTCAAAAAATTAAATTTTGTTAAAAAATACAACAAAAATATCCACAACCATTTTCAATGAATATATTATAAAAATAGAACGATTTTATGAAAATAATTTCCTAAATATGATAAATTATTATTTTTAAATAAAATAATTATTTATTCCATAAATTATGATTTTAATATTATAATCAAATTATTTATAGTTTAAAAAAATATTAAGGTATCATAAAATTATCATATAATTACAATACAAAATAATATTATCAAATGAATATATTTTATGAATATATATTTTCTTTTAAATCATTATATTATTTATTTATTTTAAAATATAATTTTTTTTACAAAACAATGATAACATAATTTAACAATTTGAAAACATTTAATTAATTATAACGTGATTTAAAAATAATTTTTTTATTTATAAGATACCAAATTTGTATATTATATATTCATAGGTGAGGTTACTATTTTATTTTGTAGATTACTATTTATAATGGTCATATTTTATATTTTCAGTGGTAATGTTACTATTTTAATGGTACAACATCCTTAATTTCTAGAAAGAAGAATTGTATCATTCATTCATTATACATTCACTGATTTTTTATCATTAACATATATATAAAATATCATCCTCAAAATGAATTTTTTTTCATCATGTTTTATTTCATTATATTTGATTTTTAGTACGGTTATTCTAGTGGATAGAGTAGATTTAAATTTTCCCATTCTTATTATATTATTTTCTATTTAATGTACTTTTATAATATTTGTTATTTACATCTGATTATTTGTGGAATAATGTATCATTTTTAATATAAGAGATTAATGTTTTAATTGGATTTTGTATGGGATTTATTTGTTTTATTACATAATTATAAGAAATTAAATTCCATTTATAATCTTTTATGTCATAACATTCTTCCCCCTTATGAAGTCTCACCCTCAAAATGTATTTTGACATAACTAGGTAAAAAAGTTGATAATATTTCTCATTCATCACTAACTCATTTTCCCATGTCTCGCCTTGAATTTGGGGTTCGACTATATCACTATAACCATGTGAGTGGTGTGGATGGATATAGAATAATCTCTATAGTCTAATATCTTCACCGCCTACTACTCATATGAGAGATCATTTTTCATCGGTACCACCTCTTAATTTAGAACATGTTTGGGATATGGTATTTACTTACACTAGAGGTATGGAATATATCATTTAAATGATACATGGTTAGTGGAACTGTTATTTTACATTCTATTTCTCTAACATGAGGATGAATATATAAGGGGATAATGTTCTTAGGAATTAGCTTTCATTTTTTACCATATATCATGACCATTTTTCTTAGAGATGTGCAGAGAAATACCTTGTCACCAACCTCCAAATCTATATCTCATCCATGATTAGCTACACAGATCTGCTATCGACTTTCAGAAACTCGGATATACTATTGGCTGGTATTCACCTTTTATTCCATTTCATCTACAATTCCATGTCTTAGTAGCTTAGGATTATGAACTTGATCCCCGCATGTGGGTGCTCAATATCTCTTCTCATAAATGTCTTCACATAAATACATTTTAACTCTTGAGTGGAAACTATTTTTGTAAGAAATATAAACCATTTGATGATGTTGATAACTTCATCACATGAAGTGCGGCTACCATTATCTCAACAAGTTTTCCAAGGATTGAATAGACCACTCATATTGGACACCTATTTGTGGTGATTATCCATACAAAAGTACAAATCCATATTTTATGCATGTTGGAGAATTTTCCCAAACATGGAGGTAAGTCTCATATCTGGATAAGATATAATCAATAATTGTACTACATGAAGCCTCATTACTTCTCTACTATTAATATGTGAAGTTTAGTTGAGTGTGAAGTCCTCTCAAATAACAATAATGTGAGAAGTCTTTGTAAGATGTTCCACAGTGAACTATATAACATTATTTTCTATGGATGTCTTCATAATTCCAGTGACATCGTTCATTCGAATTTTTTACCATTTCGATGTATTTATGGTTAATGGTTTTATTAATGACTTATCATATTTACTTTTATCCTTCAATTTCTAACATACCAATTTTTTTTGTACATTTAGTTAACTCCATCTTCAAATTCCCATACCAATTGTTCTTCTAGATACATTGATACATATTGTGCTCCCTATGTGGATAGAGATGACTGAGATATGTGCATCATTTAGATTATTTTTTGTTAGCTATATATTTGGTGGTACACATAGGTATCATTCAAATCATCAAATACCTTCCTCACCAACTTTGATATTTGAGTATTTCCCCTTTCTCAAAGCTTCAACCTTTTTCTATATTTACACATCTTCTTTCTGAGCATCATTTAACATATGAAAATGTTATAAATGATAAATAATTAGTGAAAGGATAGATGAATTTACATCTATTATTATTCCTTTGTCTATAAATTCCACGTCCAATAATATTGGTTTATTCTCAATTCACATCAATTATAATTTTATATGATCCTTTCTATGTAGAGCATCATGCACTTTATATTCTTTAGTATGATGGTCATTCATTTAATAGTCATATTCCATGATGATATCTAACCAAAATTGATGCCTCTTATTAATCACCCTCTTTGTAAATATTTATTTTCAACTATTGTGATCAAAATATATCTCATACTTCACCCCATAGAGATATTTCCACCTTATTTAAAATGAAAAGATCAAAATTACCGACTCTAGATCGTTTTTGAGATATTTTTTATTATTATATTTTGTCTTCCATTAGGAAAAGTATGTAACATTATCCTTTTTAATCATATCATATCCTAATAACATCTTATAAAAATCCGTATATACCACAAAGAGATCTCCTCGTGTTTTTACTGTAAGTACTGTTGTTATGATAATCTTTATTTTTTTAAAATTATAATGTAGTCTTCATATTTGATATTTTAGAGAACATTTACTCCATTTTGAGTTAGCTGGTTAGTCGGATTAAAATTAGGATAAATTAGTCACAATTCATTAGGAATACAGACACAGACCAAGGAAACAATGGAAAACTATTACATATAGTTGTCTAGGACACCCATCAACTATGTTTATTTTTTATAGGTCCTCATGTAAGTACCTAGCCACAAAAATTACATAATCGTGTGTTAAGTCAGTAATATTGTCACGAACCAACCTGGGTCAACCCAGAAATGATCACCCAATCTGGTCTGTGACATGGCCCAAGAGGCGTTCCCGATCCTCCCATGTTGGTGACAAGAGCCAGGGCATCAATAGAGGAAAATTGGGAATGACTAAACCTAGTAAAAATAATTAAAGCAGTAGAAAGTAGAATAACACAATGTAAATAAAAAACATGAATAGAACTAATGACCAACAACAACTAACTAACCTAAGAAAAACCAAAACTCATCATGACTTCATGATTCACTCACAAAACCACAGCCAACTCTCCCCCATGGAGAGAAAGCTTGAGTCAACCTACAACAAAAATTAAAAATAGAAAAACACTATAGGTTTGAGTATTAAAATATAGTAGGTTGGCCGAAAAAACTATTCCCAATGCACTACCTTTAAATATATTTTTTTACTAATTTTAGGTTTTAACCAAATTATATAATGTATGTGTTTCCACACACACACACACTGATTTCTAAAACAAGTAACAATCTATTGTCCTATATAATTTAAAAAAAATTATTGTTTTGAAGAAATAGGTTCATTTCATTTTAAAACATTTTTACGAACAATTTAGAAATATGAATTTCAGTTGATAGTAAAAAAAACTACACACAACACACACTAAGGGAAATGGAAAAGTGGCACACCGGGGTTAATAACCAAACTACACCTCTCAATCATCCACCACAAACAAAAAAACATTTAAGGAAACATGGGTCAAACCTAGGAGCTTGTCAGAAATCCAGAACATACTATACATGTGACTCATCAGGAAGGCATGCCTACTCTCGATGACGTCATAATGCCCTAACTCCCAGTGATTCCCTACATGGCCTAATCGATGGGGCCCAATCCACTAGAAGAGTATAATATGTACTAAGGGCCACTTGCCTGTGTGTAATATAAACTAGTGCAACAATCGTTCTTAGAAGATTCACTTACTATGCAAGGTTCCCATGACTACAATGTAATTAAAAGGAAAGGGGTGAGTAAACAAAGTAAAATAAGTAGCAAAAACATCACACACAACACATGTGGTCAAAATACACCAAAGATCACACCTAAGTCACCCCAAAGAGAGTTTTCCAAAATAATTTATTTTATTAATGTTCCATATGGGCCTTCACCATTTTTAAAGAAAATCCTTATTTCTCAAGAGAACCAAAACACTTGTTCACGCTCAAAAGAAATCATTTTCAATAAACGTTAACAACATTTGAAATTCTATGATTTATGTTTAAAGGCCAAATGGGTATTCTTTCACTAATGGGTGTATATTCATCAAGAAAATATTTCAAGTGTGGTGTATAAAATAAATATCTCCTTTTACACCAAATAAAAATTTAAAATTTAATTATCATATATAATTTCTCATTTAATAAAACCAATAAAATATCCTGTTATTAATAAATTTTTAATTTAAAGGTGAGTGCTGTGGGGGACCGACCTCAAATCGCTTCTCGAACGCGACAACACAACACACCTCGCACATGCACACAACAACTTGAAAACTGATGTTTGAGGTAACGCGGGTTTACCCCACCAACTTGCTACAATAAATGCACAATAAGAAATGTAAATGAAAACAGACCCAAAACAACCCAAATGAATATCCAGTGCAAAAGAACCACCTAACAGTGCATTGAAAACACAGTTCGCACCATGTGAACTATTTTAATAAACTACTTTATAATTTACTAAAAAACACCAAAGAGAACCCCATTAAATTACACACCATAAACCTGTTCAAATACCCGTTTATGATCAATCACAGATCCCCAACATACCCGAAAAGAAAACACATGACATGACCAGTCAAATAAACTAATTTAAAAACAAGTAAAACATGCTCAAAGTGTTATATTTCCCATCAAAGTTCTTTTTTCCACACATATATACTTTACGTAACCATAAAAACACATAGAACACTACATAAAAAATTGATTTAACTTGTCCAAAAAATTTCACAACAAGGCACAAACATTTTCATGAAAATGTGAAATAACCACATATCGGTAACACGTGCTAAAAAACCATAAAAAACAATACCCATTTGTTTATAAAAATAAAATCTCTTTGGAAATCCATTAAAGGACCCTGAAATATCATTTCTCATGATAGAAATACATTAATATATTTGAATAAAAATTTTATATCACACATAGCTCATAAACACCAATCAGAAACTTTTTCACAAAAAAGTCAAGCATCCATTATCGAAAAAATTTCAATTAAAACCCATCAAGGAATAAAAACCCAATTTTCATTCCATAAATCCATTTAAAATAATGCACCGCATTTTATATATTGCAAACAAGGTGCAAAAGCTACCAGAACATTTAAACAAACACTTAGTGTGAACATTTTATCCAAAACAACACAATTTTCACTAAACAAGGCCTAAAATACAATCTTTTCATACAAAACAAATTATCCATGTGTTGCACAACAATAAATAGCATATATATAAAGTGTGAATTTCAATAAAAATTGGAAACTCAAATTATAAAATCAAGTGCAATGAGAGACGTACTTCAAACCCATGGCGTGACGAAAAAACACATGTCCAAAAACGTTCCATGTAGAACCTATATCCATAAATCAATGAAATGAAATCCTAAACTAAAATTCCCAAAATTATCAATAGAACAAAAATGTTGACAATGAGGATAGAGGTTATACTAGAGGGGGAAAAATTGTGTCGACAAGATGTGCGCTAGTAGGGGCCGACACTGGAAGGTTGCGGGATAGATGGAAGAGATGGGGTGCACTGGAGGCTGGCTGAAAAAAACTGCATCAGAGGCTGGATAAAAGAAGGTCTGAGCAGGCTTGGTCGGATGGAGAAAGCAGGTCGCCAGCAAGGGGTATGCTGGCCAAAGTAGGACCGACAAGGGGGAGGGTTCACGTCGGCTAGCAAGGGCCGCACCAAAACTGTACGTGAGAGGGGTCCACGACCGGGAAATGGGTGCGCACCAGGAGGATGTCGTGTTGTGATGGAGAGGGCGCAATAAGGGAAATGTGCGCCGGGTTGCAGGGAGTAGTTCGGGCCACCGGGCTGGATGGTCGGAGATGGGAGGGTCTGTTTACTAAAGAGGGAGAAGGTCTCCAAACAGGGAGGCTGAGGGGGGGCATCAGATAGTAGGAAGAGGAAGGAGCTATCCTAGGGCTGAGGCACCACAGAGGGTTGTCCGGAGAATAGGTGGGGCGTGAAAGATTCAGAAGGCAGGCGAGCGGGCTGGTGGAGGGCGTAGGAGGGTGAGCGCGAGGGTGGAGGGGCGCACCTGGTGGGCGACCGTGCCGCATGTAGAAGAAGGGGGACTAAACCCTAAAAAAGGGGGAATAAAATAATTGAAAAATAAAATAAAATAAAATAAAATAAAATAAAATAAAATAAAAAAAAGAAGTTAATAATGAAAAAAATTATAATATTTATAATAATAGTAATAGTTATTATTTTTATGAGGCCAATAATAACAAAAACATAATAAAATTTATCCCCTTAACACTTATAAAAATAATAACATTAATTATGTTGACTATTTAATAATAACAAAAATAATAAGAAATGATAATAACTTGATAAAATATTAACCATAATAATAATAATAATAATAATAATATTCTGAAATAATAACCATATTATTATTATTATCAAAACCATACTTACTTCATTCTATTTATTAATTAATTAATCGTGCACCAGGCAGGCCATATGGTTAGTTAGCGAAGCAGAATGACTTCACTCATGTCAGGCACGTGCATTGAGTGCTGACAAACTCCAGAACCATCATTTACCAGTAAAAACACAAGATATCAATCAGACTCGGCCTGCACGTCATCAAAATATTTCAAATGCAGATAAAATAGAAAATAACATTATTTCAAGCGTCTGGGTGTGACAAATATGACTTTATTTTACATTGATGATCTTTTGAAGTTTATATCTCAAGAGAATTTGGCTATAAATCATACATAATAAGACCATAGAAATACAATGAGGACACTTCCAATAGTACCATTTTCTTTCATAAAATATAAATCTTTTAAAATGAAACATGGTTGTTTTCATGCTTAATCATCACAACTATTCCATAATTCCATACATGAATCTATTATCCCTTAAACTCTATAAAAAATATTTCAAAAACAAGGTATTAGCACAAAATGCTCAGTAAGGGATATAAAGTAAAGAATAAATCTATTAGTTTATGAATATTTTAATAATTTGAAAAAAAATTCACAAAATCATAATTTTCAACCATAAAACATAAACTATTTAACAAAACCTCATGGAATTAATAAGATTATTGAAAAACACATGGAAATAATAAATCATATTCGAAACATGTGGCCTCAATATCATACTTACATTGAAGACAACATAGATACATAAGGAGTAACATTTATTGTTACATTTTAGAATTCCCATCACATTATACTCTGAAAATCACTTAGGGGAAACCCAACTATTTAACATTTTCCAATTATTCATCAGATTGGAGAGCTATCATGGGCTCCCATTCCCTTAGTTTATCATAGAACCACACATATACATAAAAAATTCCCAATAACCATATCATAATCAAAACTCATAAAGCGAGCTTAAAGGAAAAATAACAATTTCAAATTGAAATCAAAAGATATCATTGGATGATATTGTCCAATTATATCCATTCTCAGAATTATTTTGAAAAAAAAATACCGAAAAATGAAAATGGTGTTTATTTTTATTTTAAAAATATTATGGCGTGTAGAGAAATCCAAATTCCAAATAATGGTCGCTACTGCAGAATGATCATTGTCGCTACATATGTTATGAAAAATATACATTTTGGAATTTTAAAAATAAATTCATATAGAAAATATTAATTACTAAAATCATTGAATCAAATTAATAGTAAAATCTATTGAATATACACCACATAAACGAAGGTGGTGTATATTATAAAAATATACCACAATGAAATGAGATTGAGATGAAGTCCCTTACCTTGAGTTTGACTCCACAAGTACAATATTAATATTCTAAAAAAATAATCTTAGAATAATTTATAATTTCTTGGGACTATTTTATAGTTTTATTATTACTTTTATATCACTTATTACTATGTTATAAAATTACATAATTATTTATTTTCATATCATATTTTTTGTCGATGTTCGGAACTTCAGTTGAAAATGAACCTGGATTGATGTCAATAGTCCACATGTTCATACATCTATCATGTCAAGAATAATATTCATGAAAATATAATTAATTTTATATATCAATTATACTTCTAATTACATTCACTAAATAATGATATGAATAATAAAAAATATTACCATATAGGAGACAGTAGGTCATACATACGCATGAGTAACATTTCCATTTTCCATTTATTATTATAAAAATATGGTAGTTATTGTTTAAATTTATATAATGATAATAATATTATTAACATCATAATAATAATTTAAATATACTTATATATATATATATTAAAAGTTATTTGGTGAATAAAAACGATTGACATCTCTTCGTGGACTTGATGGTTCACACATACGTAAGAACAACATTATTGTTTTTATGTACATGGATGGTAAGAAAAAAATTAAAAGATTATTCCTTTAAAAATATAAATATTTTATAAATATCATATATAGAATCATTTATTCCATCATTATAACTAGTATTGATAGATAGTACTGACGAATGAACTATATCGGCTCACTAGGTGGTAGTCCATCAAACACAAGTGTGAAATGTTAATTTCCCATTTAAGGAAATTTGAGAATGATTTTGGTGATGATTATACCATAATAAAATCTAACTATATTGAGGATATTGTAGTAAATTTTTGATATTAGAAGTATAATCTTTATAAGAAGATAATTATAAATAAAATAGAAATACTAAAAGAAAACGACACCTCTTCTTTGTTTCATCACCTTTAATGAACACATTAACACATATAAAAGGCTGTTATACCTAAACAAAGGCTTTATAAATTTTAGGAGGGATTATAAGAAGCGTTTTTAAAATATATTTTCTGAACCAAATGGTTTTGTAAGTGTGATTAATTGAGAGTAATGAGTTTCTTTATATAGGAGAGGGGAGGGACACCCTTGGAAACTTATAAAACAATAAATTAATATAAATTACATATTGGTTCCCAGTGGTCCGACAATAATTTGTTTCAAATATAAGATGATTTTGGGTTGAATAACAATCATCCAATTAAAATTGGATAGGTGTTTAATATTTTTTAATCCTGATCATTTTGGTTTTTCCCTTATTTTACCCTTTTTAATCTAATCGTGATATCATGATATTTACACTTTGTGGGTTCATCTAATTACTATAACATGTCAAATACCACACAAAAGTGCTATTTGTACCATATATGGACTTATCATAAACATTTTTATGAATATTATATTTTTAGAAATTTAATATAATTTAACCAAATTATTTATATTTTATAATACAATTATTTTAACTTTTTATAGTATTTATTATATGACTTTTAAAAAATACCATTACAGTAAGATAAGATAGCGAAAACTACATTAAATCATCAAAAACATGTCAAATATATACATAAATTTCATATATAACAGAAATTCTTATAAATATTATTTATTAAATCATTTATAATATTATTTATTGGATTATTTCATTAATTAGTAAATTTCTGCATTATATTGGTGCCATAATTAAATTTATTTATGTTATTTCTAAAAATTATAAACAAATTACCATGATTTTGGTAATAATATTATCTTTACAATGAAAATTTATAATTGAATTTATTGTATGTATAAATATATTTTAAAATACATTATTTTTGTTAATGAAATGGGTAAAAAATGATTATTCATTGAATACATTATTATAAAATAATTGACATCTTCCAAGTTGCTGAAATTGGTCCTAAAATTGAACCATATATGATAATGGTTGAGATATAATCATAAAATCAAATTATGTTAGGTGTTAGGGTATTTTTATATTATTATAACATAATTTTTATCTTTAATTATCTTATTTACCATTAATGGAGGTAATAAAATTTATTACCAAAGTTATTATTTAGATTATCCACAAATAAAAAAGAAATATTTACATAATTGTGACCTTATTATTTCAAATTTCAAGTCAATTTTTTGAAAATTTAAAGCACATAATTGGCATAAAATAATTAAAAATTAATCATTATTGTCAAAATTAGAAAACATGATTTTGGAAAGTAAAACCCATCAAAAGATTGACATTAGTTTATATCTAATATAAATGTGAAATTACTTATAATGAGAAAATTTTATTAAAAGATAATAAAATAAAAAAATTAAATTCTAAAAACCAATTTAATGGACAATCTATCTATATAAATAAGTTACGGGAAAAATTATGTTTGAATTAAAATGGGGTATTTTTCACTATTCATTAAAATATGCTTTTAATTAGAAAAATACCGAAAATTCATAGAAAGTAAAATTTTATGTCACTCTTCCAAATAATAATTTTATTTTTTAATATATAACATATAACAGTTTCTTAGACATGATTTAAAATGGGTTCCCCAACAAAAGGCGGTAAAAATGGTTTAAAAAAAATACCTTTTTATTGAAAAGATTAAATTTGTTCTTATATCATTTATAGAAAACATATGATATGAATTTTGAATATTAAATTGAATATATTACATATATATTTCCTTAATATAATCAATCAAGAGACATTTTATTATTTTATAAACTCAGATAATTTTAATTAAATATATTTCTGAAAAAAAAATATCTTTTATATTAAATGGGGGTTTATTTAATTTCATGAATAATTTGGTAACCAATGAATCATTATATAAACATGTGGAATTAATATTTTCAAAATTCATTTAACCCTTTTCATTGCTGCCATTATAATGGTTCTGTGATAACAATCATAATAATATTAAGTTGTTCAATTATGTTAAATGTGGCCAATGATGTATATTGTAGAACATGGTGTTTCATTTTAAAAACTAAGGATGTTACATTCTCCCCAGATTTGGGTATTACATACTATAAATTTTAATTTGGGTTTGGTAATTAATTTATAATTTTTCCCAATACCTTTTTTTAAATCCCACATCGAAAAATGTATAAAAATGCATCCGCATTAAAATAAAAAATGTATAAAGGTAACCCGAGATAACACATAATATATTCTATATAGGAAAAAATGGATATAGAAGAAATACTAAATTTTTTCTTCTATTTGAGAGTGATAGAAAAAATTATTTGGAGAAATTTAATAATCACAAAAATATAAAATTTTTATTGGTTAAATGTTCATTGATTTCATAGTAGGAAATTTAAACAGAAAATATTTTTGTTTTAAGATCATTTTCATAAAGTTAATGAATTATTTTACTACATAGAATAAGAACATAAGGAAATATATAAGCATTACAATAATAGTTTTATAAATTAATTAAATTTCACCATAAACCCATATTTTTCTCCAAAATGATGATTTTTAAGATGAAATTATTTACACCAGAAGCACTCTAATCAATTTATAAAAACTCACATCAACCACAAAAGGTTATTTATCTATTTCCTATATCATGAAAAATTAACAAAAATCAATATGGTTATGATATGATAATTCTAAAAAACCCATTGGATGAAGAAAATCTAGTTTTATTATATGAAATTCAACTATAATTTCAAAAGTTGAATATATAGGATTCAACAAATAACTTGACTTAAAATTTCACAAATAACCCAAACTAATATTGCAATAAAAAATTCATAACTATTTAATCACATCGTATTATATGATATGTTTTAACATTTATCTTGATAAATAAATATTAATGTCTCATACAAAAATGTAATTTCCTAATCAAATATTCTCACTAATAGGTTAATTATTTCAATAAATAATCTAATTCCCCATAAGTACAAAATTTAAAAAAAATATTCTTCAAAAATAATATTCCGCCATTATCCCTTAAATGAAGTACCACATTATTCTATTTTTTGTAGGCATATAGGGTTGCCAAAATAGTGAACATCTTCTAGAATAATTTTTTTCATAATATAACCAAATCATTTTTCCTTAACAATGATATCCATTTAATTAAACATAGGTTCAAAAAATCAACTTATTCTTATTCATCAAATCATTTAACTAAAAAAGTCATACTACCAGGTACATCACAAAAGCCACTAGTAGGTGACACACCCTTGTCACCCATCACTCATGGGTTTGATCCCCACAGCCTTTCCAGACGCGATGGTTTGTGACATATCATGTGGGTTGTTATTTTTCAAAACTATTTAATTGTTAAAATATTCCAAAAATATTATAATGACATGAAAATTAACATTAAAATATTTTATACTCAATTATTATTTCATACCTCACATATTTCATCCTAAAAACAAATAATGCATAATTAAATCAATAATAAGTGTCTTCAAAAATAATGTTATTCCACATAAAATTTTGGAACATAAATCCTCAAAAGGGATTTATAAGACAATGAACATATATTCAACATGAAAGTTATAATCTCATATTATATCCTTATCTCTTAAGAAGACATCCTAAAATCTAATGTTGTCTAAACCATCCTACAATTCCAACTGTAAAGACCCAGCCTTAAACATTACATAATCTTGAGTTACATAAAAAATATGAATTTATTTCACATTGATAATCTTTTCATGTTTAGAGTACTAGAGAATTCGATTGTAACTGATAAATAATAAAACCATATAAATACAGGGCGATACCTTCCAATAGTATATATTTCATCCATGAAACATAAATATTTTAAAATGAAACTTGGTTTCTTTTCATGTTTTGTCAACATATCATTTGTATAACCCCATCCATGACACTATTCTCCTATAAATTTCATCAAAATAATTTTAAAAACATGGGATGAGGACAAAAATATCAGTGAGGGGTATAAAATAATGAATGAAACTATTAGTCCAAGAATATTTTAAAATCATGAAAATATTTTTCGTAAATCATACATTTATTCCATTAAAAACACTCTTTTATATATCTCATGAAATCACAGGATTCCTAGAAAAGTATATCCGGATTCCCCTATGACCGGTGAAAACCCTAGCGCAGCCCATGTCGGTGTCGTGTCATTTTTCAGAGGCTGGGAACACAGACCCGATAGTGCCTACTTTTATTATCTCCCAAAGGTGTCAGGGGCCTTTGATCTTACTTCCTTACCATTCTCTCTTATCTTGGAGGTTTCAGATATATGTATCTCACCAAAAGCTTTAGAATCGCTCAATGGGCCTTCTATGTTCCCCTTGTCGCCTTTTGATTTCCACGAAGATGTCATGGTGCATTCACATAACTTGGTTGCAATGTTTAGTCCGGGTAAAACCCCATTGAGTATCTTTGAGAGGTATATGAATTACACTTGGTTTTGTAGAAGGAGATTGTTGTTGGTGTTCTCTTCTAATACCATTTTATTATTCCACATCATTCATTCAGGAATTTCTCTTGGGCTAGGTTGTGAAAGACACAAAGGTGTGACAACCATCCATTACTAATGTTATGGGGGAGGTTGAGTTCAATAAGGGATGCCAATTTTAATGATCAGGACTTTGTATTTCCCTTCCCGGCCCATCTATGCCTTTCGAGAACCCTAGTGTCTAAATGGGCATCAGGGATTGTCTTTGTTGTTTCTTTCTTGCTGATGATTCTACCACTGAACTGTTGCACTTTTTTTCTGCGCATATTTCGCCGAAATGGGTGTTTCAAGGGTTATTCCTCATTGCATTTGTATTTTTTGGGAGGTGAGGATGGATTCTAAAAATGACTCAACTATGAGGTCATTGTGGATTTTTGTTTGTACTGCTTCTATCAACGTCATTTTAGATCCAGATGTTGTAGGGTGGAGGTCATTATTGAAGTGACCCCCCCAACTAATCGAGTGGATGATCACCCTCTATATATGATGATCTTTTTCAGCCTCCATCCTATGTGAAGATTCCAAATCCCTCATTTATTAATTCCTAGGTTCCGGTGATCCATGAATCCCTAAGCTCCCCACTGAATATTGACTAGACTAAGGTTTTATCTAATAAATTAGATCATAGGGTGTGAATTTCCTAGGTTTTTCACACTTCTCCTAGGGATGAGCATATTTTAAGTGAATATATTGGCCAGTCACACCCCTCGTTGGTGTATACAGTTGGAGTTCTAGCTGCGATAGTTCCCCGTAGGTCTCTTATGGAAAAGTTTAATCAATTGGTGTTTGATGAGTACTAATTCAATCTCTTCCAAGGTAGGATGTCAAAAATGTTCAAGGACTGTACCTCCCATGATGGAAATGTTGGTTATCAAGTATGGATCATATATTTTCCACAATAAACTTGGGAAGATAACGTATAAATTGAAATGCCAAAAGATCAACCTATCTTGAGTGGAGGTTTTTCCAATCATCCATAAATTTTTGGAAACGAGGTGAATCCTTCGTTATGTGACATTAAAAATAATATTTATAATTATCATCCACTCTCTCTGAGGGTACTTGCTATAAATATGGTACTAGTGGACACGGGTAACCCAATATGCATGAGATGTCGACTTAGACAGTGTTATAATGGAATGCTTTTGTGCTACCTTTGATTGAATTTGTGACAATTTGTTGGATTATGGTTATTTTTCTATGTTTTATATTGTTAATGTAATCATTCATACTATGAGGCTGTACCTCAGATGTGGTTTCAGAGTAGAAAGTTTCCACCAGTGCATAGCCATTCGAATTTTGAAAAATGAGAGGGTATCAATCTTTTCATCAGAACCAGGCCTGTGAATTATTGCATGGGAAAACAAGTCAATAGGATATGAACATGTGGATGCTTGTTTTTTATGTAGGTTTTAGGTAGGTTCGGTCACAAATAGTCTTTATTAGGAATTTTTTTACATTTTACTAGTTTCATTTGGTTGATATTGTTTGGGTTCACACTTACCATTAAATTTTTTAGATTAAAAATTTTTTTATTAGATTTCCATCCATATCATACTTACGTTGTATTTTTTCATTGATATATAGAGATTAATCTTCATGGTTGCGTTTTGGAATACCCATCACATTATATTCCGAAAATATCTTTGGAGAAACCCAACTGTTTAACACCATCCCATTACCCAATGAATTGGAGCGCTATAACGGGTTCAACCACCCTTGTTTTATTATAAAACCACCCATATACTTATTCAATTACCAAAAACAATAACATAATCCTAACACATATAAAAATCATAAAGTAAAAAATAAAATTGCAACATTAAAACCACAATATATCCTTTCCATATAACGAAAAAGTAAATCCCTTCTCAAAATCATTTTCAATAAAAAAATACCTAAAATGAATATGGTATTTATTTTTATTTTAAATACATTATGGATTGTAGAGGTATCAAAAAATAAAAAATTATTTTCACAGCGATAGAATGGTTGTTATTGCTTCAAATAATATGATATACATTGCATTATTCATTTGGTAAAATGCATCAAATAAAACCTGTTCTTTTAAAAAACCATGGAATGGAATTCAAAATAAAAGGGGTTTAATATAAACTATATAAAAATAAGGTGGTGTATATTGTCAAAATATGCCTCGATTAAAATAGATTGAGATGAAATCTTTTAACGTGAGTCTGAAAACTCACATTAAATATTATTGAATAACAATCTTAGGTTAATTTATTAATTCTTTCGAACATTTTTTTAGTTTATCATTTTTTCTGTCACTTATTAACATGTTATGAAAATTACATAATTTTTTATGTTCTTATTGGATTTTTTGTCGATATTCGATACTTGATTCGAAAATAAACATGTATTGATGTCAGTATTACATGTGGTAATAAGTCCATCGTCAACTAAATAATATTCAGGAAATAAAAATAACATTTATTTATTAATATTATTTTTCAATCCATTAATTAAATTTGGATATGAAAAATGAACAATGTTACAATCATGGTGGTGGTAAAGCATACATACTCATGTGTAACATTTTCATTTTTCATTTATCATTATAGAAATAATGTAATTATTATTTTACCTTTCCATAATGATCATAATATTTTAAACATAAAAATAATAATAATTTAAATATACTTTAATATATCATACAACTGATTTGGTTAATAAAAATGATTCACATAGCTTTATAGTGGTGATAATTCACACGTACACACAAACAACATTATCATTTTTATGTTCAAGGAAGGTAAGAAAATAATTAAAATATTACTATATTAAAATGATAAATATTTCATGAATATCATATATAAAAATTTATTCCATCATTATAAATAGTATTTATATATTGTAATAAAAATAATAATAAGATTGGTTCATGAGGCGGTAGTCCACAGTACACACGAATAAAATATTTATTACCCATTTGATGAAATAGAAGATGTATATTGGTTATTATATTACACTAATTAAATTATTGTATATTTAGGATACTATAGTTATTATTTAATATTATAAGAATAATATTTATAGAAAGTGGAATAAGAAATAAAATATATTTACTTAAAGAAAATGATACACCATATTCAATTGATCACCTTCGAAGAACTACTTGACACCTCAAAAAATGGAGTTCTGCCTAAATTAATGCTTCAAGAATGTGAGGGATTATAGAAAGAGTATTGGGTATAACATGGATGAGCAAAATAGTTTTGGAACTATGAGTAATATATAGAAATTGGAGCCTTTTATAGGATAGGGGAGGGGAACCCTTAGAAACAATTAAAATAAAAAACTAATAAAAAATAAATTTTAGATCAAAATGGTCCGAAAAAAATTATTTCAAATATATTAATATTTTGAGTCAATTAAAAATCATCCCATTAATATTATTCAAGTTTATTGTTTTTTTAATCCATATCATTTTTATTTAAAACTTATTTTACCATTACTAATATTATCTTGATATCATGCTATTTATGATTTGTGGGTAAATGTAATTACCATAACCTATCAAAAAACCCACAAAAGATCCATTTATAGAATATTTAGATTTATCCTATCTATTTGTAAGAGTATTATATTTTTAAGAATTTAATATCCTTTAAAAATATATTATATATTATAAAATATCAATAGTGTCAATTTTGACACTATTCATTTGTTAGCATTTACGAATTTTGAAAATAGTAATAAATATTAAAAAAACCCCATTATCTTATTAAAAAAATTTCAAATATATCATTAAAATTATTGGATAAAATAATCTATATCCTATAATATTTATTTTTATATTTATAAATTCATTTATTTGATTGTTTTTTAATTAATAAATTACTACATCATTATTGTGTCATAATTGAAATTAATTATTTTATATAAAAATTTATAAATAAACTATTATGATGTAGGTAAACGTTTTAGCGTTATAATGACTATTTATATTCAAGGATATCCCTCGTATAACTCCACATTAATGTGAATTATTTTTTAAAAACTCAATTTTTACAAAATGTATTTTCATTGAATAAAATATTATAAAAGAATTGAATTCCTCCAAGTGGCTCCATGTGGTTCTAAAATCATCCATTGGATGATGATGGGTTTGATACACTCATACAACTAAATTAGAACCTATGTTAGGATAATTTTATGATATTATAATATTATGTTTAACTTTAATTACCCGATTTATCTTTAAATGTGGTAATAAAATTTATTACCAAAGTTACTATTCATAGTTTCCAAAAATAAAGTGGGCCTATTTAATTAATTTGGACCTTCTTATTCCAAATATATAATCCATTTTTTTTCAAATTAATAACAAATAATTTTCACAAATTAATTAAAAATTAATCCTCGTTGCCAAAACAAGATAAAATGTTTTGTTCATGTTTTTTTTTAAAATAGATGAGACCTTGCCTAGAAGATAAAGGATCCTTTATAGAATAAAATGAAGAAACGTACATAATTCTAAAAATTGGAGTCTTGTCACAATCCCTCTTATAAATAGATAAAAACTCATCAGGAAGCTTGTGAAGCTAGATGAAATGAACTCTACTAACCCCCTTGTTTCCAAGGCCATCCACCAACGAATTAGCTTCTCTATAGGTATAAGTTATGATATGATTCATATAGATAAGAGGGTTTGGGAAATTGATCCAACTATTGGTGATATTCCATTATAAATGAAAAGATCCTCATATGATAGCAGAAAAAATAGTAGTAGAATCACTTTCCAGCCAAAAGTTATTCCAACCTTGTATCTTCGCCTTCTCCACTTCAACAATAATGCCATGCATATCAGCCTCAAGTGAGGAGGTGAAGCCACAAAGACCATGGAAACATACAGGAATGTTACCTCTATGATATCTGAAGATGACACTACATATTAATGGACTAGGATTACCACGAGAAGCTCCATCGCAACTGGCTTTAACAAAACCGAAAAGGGGTTTATGCCAAAACACTTTCAGAGTACCATACATTAGTCAGAAAAAAAAATTATTCCCATTAGAAAATAAACATTAATATCGTGATTTTAATTATAACACAAACGATTATTTGTGTTGGAGGCCTCAATAACATAAATGAGAAACCGAGTTAGAGCAGTGTGGGACGAAAAAGAAATTCCATCATGAAGAGACTGGTTTCGAGCATAGCAGAAATAATGAAAAAGCTCTACAGTAGAGACCCTAAAGAGATCAAGAAACTGGATGGACAGGGGTAGTGACCCCTACTCTACATGAAGGCACAGATGAAGATCATATATAGAAGAGAGTCATCAAATAGATATCCAATATATTTCCACATTGATGTAGAAGCAAACACAACTGGGGAAAAGACGATGTATCCTCCCTGTGTAGGTGGAAAAGAGCACATATGGAGAAAACAGATATTCGACATTATTGATGATAACACTGTATTAGGATTTTTGAAATAAAATACAGTATTTTAATCATAATTATCCATAAAATACAACCCAAAGATCAAAAAGACTAGAGTATTTGTAAAACTAGGCAAAAGAGTATGAAACATGAATGTAAAATAAAAAAACTTATTATTATCCATAATGAGATCACCATTCCCTTTTTCCTTCCATTAGTGCATTTGATAACATGGGGGTGATCTAAAAAACATATAATTGTAATAAATAGAGGAATAAATCATAGAACATGAGTTAAATGGAATAACATGATAACATAAAATGTATGAATCATTAGTAAACATATGGAAGCATAAAATATTTAACATGGAACCATATTATCATGGAAATATTGGAATGTAGTAGAAAAATAAAACCTGAAATAAGCATTACTTAGGGATAACCTATAATAACTTTATACCACGGTGAAAAAAGACCCACAACTAATTAAGTTAACTCGTTAATCCAATACATGACTTCTCATGACACAAAACACACCCAATGCAACGGGTTTCTTTGGGGGTTCACCCATCATGACATGTTTATGCATATGAACTCCACATAAAGAAATAAAACACAATGAATAACTATATGGGTTTCCCATGGAGGGAAATGGTTTTTGTAATCATGTCATAAGGCAGAGACAATAGTTTTATAAAAATGGTATCCATGATGTAAGAGATGAAATAATTTATGGAAAACCATGAAGTTAAAGTAAGAATATATTATGAATAATGATTTCCAACCTATCAGTTAAATAATTTTTTTTATAAATAAAAAACGAGTTACATTATTGATGTCTATGGGAATAGATTATAGATAATTTAAAGGTGTAAAAGGAATAATTGTATTTACAAAAATAGAAACGAAATAAAATATTTTATCATGCTAAAATGAGTGAATTCAAAATAAAATTGTCTGATTAATTTTTTTTGATGTTTCCTTGAAAATGGGGGAGAAATGTAGATGTTCTCTTTAATCAATCTTTGTTATCGAGATTAATAGAGAATTTAATCATTTAAAACACTAAATTTCTGATTAAATGGATATAAATTGATATATATATACACAAATTTATGAAAAATATGAAAATAATTTTGGTAATTATATAAGAATAAAGAAGAAATACATTAGGTTACTGACAGGGATAGGATGACCTAAAAAATTATATGTTTTAGGAGATCCCATTAATTATGACTAAAAGTGTTCATCACATTCAATTAAATACCTTGGATATTAAAATTTTATTCATTAATTACATAATTTGTATCTTATTCTGCATGTATTTTATTTATTATAATTTTTTTATGTTTCTTTATTACTCTTTCATTATGTTATAATTTATAATTTCATCGTTCTCAGAGAATTTGTTTCATTGTTCATTTTTTGGTTCAACTGTGTAAAATTATAGATGTGCTTTTAAAATGGGAATAATTCATAAAAAGTTTAATTATATAGTATTATTACACTTACCAATGTTTAAATTTTCATTTATATCATTTTTTGTATGAATCTGATTCATATATAAAAATTAATGATAATAGTTTATTTTATTTTTGTGGATTTTTTGATCATCATGAACTAATTTTATTTTACAAAATATTATTCCTACAAAGAAGTTGAAACCATGAAACAAGTGATAATATACATTTTAAAATCTAGATAAACCTTAATTATGGTTTTATTATTATCCTTAATAGAGGAAATAGGAAATAAGAACTCATTATCCATAGAGACGGTAAATAAACATATTTTGGAAAATGATTTCACTATCGAGAAATTTAATGGGTCTCCATCTACCTAGTAAAAAAGTGTTATTTTCCTTAAATAATAAAATGAGGCTTCTCCCCTAACCATAAAAAATATAAATAAAACCTGAAAACATATACAAGATACAATAATTATTATTATTTTATGGATTAAAAGGTGAAGTGATGGTATAAAGAGAAATAAAATAGAAAAGATGGTCTGAGAGTGTTACCTCTTGAATATTATCTCTTTGATGGAACCATTAAGAAATGTGGAATCAGTTTTTTATAGACAAAAAACTATTGGATGTCTGGAAGAGCCTCTAGAAGGTGAGTCGGAAGAGTACTTGTCAGTTACAATTCACAGATAGTGTGAGGAGGAGGAGTGGAGAGGGGTTATATTAATTGGTGGATGGGTGTTTTTATTATTATATTAATTAATTTATTATTTTGGCACAAGAATATTTATATTGTTGATTATTATTACTAAATAATTTATATAGGGAATGATGTTTCATGATAATGTGTTCTTTCCTCATTTATGAGTCAACAATTCATGCATACTTCTTATAATGTAAAATAATGAAAATTATTGTATTTCACTATTCAGAAAACAATTAACTATTCTAGAAAAATCCAAAAAAATTTCCGACACCATTATTTAATTGGATGATTTCAAAAATTTATTTAGTTTTATGAAAGTTATTTTTTAAATTTGAGACGTTTAAATTTAATATAAAATGATCGTTGATCTGGGAAATAAACTTTTTAATATTATAATAGATTTTTTACCATTTGAAAAATAATTTAAGGTATTCTAAAAATATCATATAATTATAAAAAATAATATTAATTTATTCATAAATTTTGTGAAAATTTACGATATTTTAAATGATTATAATTATTATAATGTTGTAAATAAACATTTACATTTTACAAAAATATCAACAGATAATTTATCTTTTTAAAAACATTTATTTTTTTATATCATGATTTAAATATATCATATTAAATTTATAAGACACATAGATTATATTTTACTCTTGAATAGGTGAGGATACTATTCTAATGGCTAAGTTACTATTCATAATGGTCAGATTTCTATTCCAGTGGTAATGTTACTATTCTAATGGTATATGTTCCTCAATTTCTATAAATATCACATAATTTATTCATTTTTAATTCAATTAAATTTTATCATATGGTTATATATATAATTTTATCTTCAAAATGAATATTTTATTTTTAGTATTTTATTTTATTTCTATAGATGTTTTTAGTTGAATTATTCAAGTGGATCAAGTAAATTTGATATTTCCAATTCATATTATCTTATTTTAAATTTATTGTCCTAATGTAATATTTTTCAACCTAATTTTTTTTATTGACTAAATTATCATTCTTAAATTGTTATAATGATATTTTATGGGATTCTCTGTGTTATTTATGTGATTTCTGACCTAAATATATTTGGGGAAATTTCATTGAAAATATTTTCTATACATAAATTTATGATGAAACAAGTAACATAATTGGGAAATATCATACCTAGTGATTGTTTTTATATTGAAAAATCAAATAAAACATCAATTATATAATTCCATAGGCCCTTATAGTCCATGGAATTCAAATGTTTTTAGGGATTATCTGGGTACTACCATGATTGTAGGATAAACTTCTCATAATTTTATTGACCTATAACTAAATTATCATAGAATGTGGTAAAATATGTGTGGATATCATATTGATAGGGGAACATTAATGTTGTGAATAATATTTAAATAATTGAGATTATACTCATACTAAAATCAAGTAGAGAATATTATATATATATATATATTATTTTTTCAAAGAATTTATTGGGTTTTTAAATAATTTTAAATGAAAACATAATAACCTACGCCCTTTAAAAACTAAATATCCATGAGTAGAACTACCCAATGCATGATCTAGTGCTAGAAGTTGTGATCATCACCATGATGATTTGGAGGAACTGCCTCTAGGTTGAGAAGTATTTCATATGTACTTATAAAAATAATCTTGAGTACATATTCACATATAAGGACCTCAATATGAATCAATGATGATGGTTATAGCCAATCAAGGAAGTTGATTTCCCTATTCACTTCCATCTGATAAAGGAGAACATGATTTCTGATTCTCTTATTAGAAATAAACATTCTACTCAATCTATGATTTGGATTGAGAAAATCCATATCTTCCTATTGATTTAAAGGGATTTTATGGAAATCATAATTGTAGGGAAGTCATCCAACATTTCCTAAATGATTTCCCAAACATCAATTTAATAGAAGTCCAGGAATGTATAATGGGAAGATATGAAGATTCAAGTGAAGGTGAATGAAATTAAAGAAGAAAAGATTAATGAATTCTTTATCGATGATGTTTGGTTTGATTATGTTTTGGAACTTGGATTAGTTTGTAATTTTCACTTGGGATAAAGAATGAGATATTGTATAATGCACATAGCTTAGATTTATCTATATATAGTAGAAGTCCAAATAATTTTCATGATCATAGATATCAGTTAGAGTGTAAACACATGATAAATAATATTTCTATGTATATATTAAGGTACTTAGTATTATAGATTGTGAAATCGGAGTGACACATTTCTAATGGTACGATGTGACCATTTCATATTCCAACATGTGAAGGGTTAAAATGAAAAATTTACATTATCACTAGTCTCATGAATACATATATAGCAAACACTATGATATGGGTACGAGTGAATATACACACTAATACTTTGGACTTAATTAAAATTTTGGAATACTTATCAATTTATCAAATTTCTAAATTATTTATAAATGATCTATTGATGCATCGTGGGATGAAAAATTTAATTATCTCTAACCATGATATCATATTCCCTTTTAATTATTATAGATATATTCAACATATTTACAATACTGAATTGAATTTCTTTATGGACAATCAACCCTAAACTGATGGACAATTTAAAAGATCCAATTAGACACTCCTTATTGTGCTGAGAGCCTATTAAATTGATGTTAAAGGAGGAGGGGATAATAATATTTCATTTAGTAATTCTCATATAAAAATGATTCAAATTCTTTATTAAGCTGGCTCTATATGACTCTAATTATGGGGAAAGATGTAGAGCTCATAATGTTTACAAAGTATAGGTTTACTGAAATCGACGTGGACTTACATTAGTGAAATATATGAAACAAATATTTCAATCCACCCATTTTTTTTAAAATATGCTTATAGTTTTAAAAGATCTATTCTAAAGACCCTCAAATAGTCATGGATTTGGAAGTTGGAGAAAAATATTTATTTCAACTATGACCATTGAAGAGAGTAATGGTGTATAAAAAAGTACTAATAATATCCATAGGTGTATTGGCCCATATTATATCCTTTTCCCATATGTGAACTGCAATATCATCTTACTCTCCCAGCAAATATGGATCACATTTGTGATGACATCCATGTATTTATCTTAATTATGAAAATGCATAACCCCTCAAATGTACTTAATTTTATGGTGGTATGAATAGATAATGACTTCTTGTATGATCAATAGCTAGTGATAATATTTTACTTAAGATACAATGTTATGTAGATCATGACAACACACCTTTTCTATGTTTTGTAGAGTAACCATAAGAATATAAATATTATGCATGAATTAGATGAAACTATGAAATTGAATTTCCCTAACCTATTGTCAACTGATATGTGAGTTGAAATTTATTGGATCAAATTCCTAGAGAGGGTACAATAAAAAAATGAAATGTTATAAATGTTATTTTTTCATGAAATAAATTTATTTTAAAGTATATTATAATAAAATATACACATACAAAAAATAGAGGATACAAACTTATTGCATTAAAGAAAACCATTTTAGTTGTCATCATATAAACCCTTTAAAATAAAAAATATTAGAAGGGAAAAAATATAAATTTTTAAAACCAAAATGGGAAAATTTTGATCACCCTAATCTATTAGAAAATTGCCTTCCATAAAAAACATTATAACGATGACATAAAATATTATTAATCAAATAGACATTATAAAAAATTGAAATTAATAACTATTATAGTAATTGAGGTGAATAATTAAGGATAAACTTATGTTGTTTTCATAGGACATAATTTGAAAGTTATAATAGTAATTTGACTTTTGGAAGATTAATCTAACCATTGGATTAATAATCAGATTGTTAGCAATTTTAACCAAGCCGCTATGAATAATAACCTGAAAAGTGGAATAGTAATTTGATAAAAAATAAATAAATAATAATATAAATAATATTTATAATGAGAAATTTTAGAAAATATAAATACTATATTACCAAAACAATAATTATCATGATTAGAAAAATCAACCAAAATATAAGAACATTTTAAAAAAAAATTAATCTAATTTATTTTTTAAAAATTATAGTTTCTGTTTTAAAAAGTATAATTACCTGCAATGAAAAATTATTATGATAAATTAATTGTAATTTTTGAAATTAGAAGATATAAATTTTCAAATGGCGAATATTTTATAATGTTATAATACAATTCAATTTTCATGCGAATAGTAACAATACACATTTTGCATAATATATTTATCATGCACTAAGTCATTCATGTTATAAGACTGAAATAATTATTAATATAACATTATGGTTAAGAAATTCATATTTAATTCATCAAATTATTCTTCCAGATATAATAAACATGAATCCAGAATATAAAATTACATTATAAGGTATAAAATATAATGTATAATATTTAAATAATGTTTTCTCATTTTTTCACTATTCATTTTTATTATGTTATGGATTTTTAATTTTAACAATATAGAATGTCTTAAAATCTATTTTTAATTAATATATAGTTTATAATGTATAAAAACCACTATGACATTATTTATTTTTTATATAGTAATTTATTCAAAATTCTAACTCAAAAAACCCCTCTCGTCATTAATAAATTACCCATATTTATCCCATTATAAAACCACTCCACCCACCATTACCAAATAAAAATATCTTAATAATAACCATCCTAAATTCCCTTATTATATTTGGGGTTGTTTTGGAGTAATTATACTCTTATCCTATAAGAAGTAATTTGATATAGGTTAGGAACCAATTAAGAAATAGGTAATCTCATTTCATCCTTCTATTTGAAATTACATTTGTTTTTTCATAAACTCCTCATATTTTATAATTAAAACCTTCATAAAAATAATGTTTTTAAAAATGATAATGTTATTATTAATATAATATATTTTATTAATATAATAAAATATTATATTATTCTCACTTACACATCATAAAATGTATCGTTAAAAGTTAGTTAATCACAAACAAGGAAATTTACAATTATTTTCCTATAAAAAAACTTTTTATATGTTATAATAAATTATTTATTATATATAAATGCATAAATAATTTTTTTAGGCTTCTAGAATAAATTATTCTTACGTAATAATGAATACAAAAAAATGTGAAATCTATGAAAAACCTAAAATGTTTAACTAAAACAATATATTTAAACATTTCCATTGTAATGATGGAATTTAAAAATTTAATATAGTGGTGAAATTTAATTAATATGTAAAAAAATAAAAATAATTCACTTTAAGTTCAATATTTTAGTAAATATATAATTATTATACAAATAATGGAAAATCAATGAAGTAAATAAGGATTTAAGATAAGGGGATTCTCAAACCAAAATATTTTATCCTTGGGTAATCCATATTTAGCATCATTTTCAATATTGAAATTTTTCTATTATTCCATAAATATCAATTCAATATTCATCCATTTTATTTTTATAAATATATATGTTTTACACATTAATATAAGAATGTTTAATCTAAATACATTTATTTTTCAAAGAGGCACTTCTCTCCAAAACACATATTTTAATCATCTAGTGTTGTTTCTTATTTACTCATAAATGATTAATATTATTTGAGATATGAATTTTCTTATTCACTTGATAACAAAAATTATTATCCATGATATTATACTTTATAAAACCCAGTCACTTCCTTGAGTTATTTCATGAATATTATTATTATAAATTCTCTATGGAAAGCATGATTATGAGAATTTATGACGTGATGGGTGGAATCATAAATATATACCTCTTTGATGCATTAAATAAACTGATCTATATCATGAAATTTGTTTCACTTTTCATCAATGTTATTCTAACATCACTCAAAATAATGAATATACTATTTATTAACATAATTTTTGTGTGAACGTTATGTTGTATTTGATCACAACTATATCTACAATTTGAAAAAAATTCTTTTTAATTATTATATATCTAATACATTACATGTTTTTATAAAATTGTTCCATGATGATGTTGAACGAGATCCTATGTTTATGATATGATGATTTAGATATTTATGACTAATTTACTATTAATTTATGCCTTATACTCTTCACATTACTGGGATTTTCGATCGTCCCATTTGTTTATTTATATCCCTATGTGACTATATGTACTAATGATATCATGACCTATTTAGACAGATAAAGAATAATAACAAAAAAATTATTTTCATTTTTAAAATACTTTTTTGAGTATAATATTCTAATGAAACTAATCTTTTATAACCTTTGTTATATTTTAATTATGTTTTTTTATCATTAATATGATTTAATATTCATGTATAAAAATTTCATTTCACTATAACACAAACCTTGATATCACCAATATGTTTCAAACTATAATTTTGAAGAAGTTTTACATAGAGTAATCCCTACATTAGAAGCTTTGATCTACATAACTTAAATTCAATAGGTTTCTTGAGATTTTAGGAATATTGTTAATGGAATAGATATCCCATTAGTATAAAATCAATGTCTAATAAAAAGGATATTAATCAAAAAATTATATAATTCCTATTTATATGAAATGTTGATTTTTTAGTATATATATGTATTAAAATTTCAGATCATTCTTAGAGCATTGAATATAAAAATTAATCACAAGATATTTTTGGCTTAATTTGACGAATATAAACCCATTTTAAGTTATTCTAACATATTTTATCTAGAAAATATTGAGATGTTGTGAAAAGAATATATATTTACATATATAAATAATAGATATCAAATCTAATAATAAAATCTAACAGAATTAATTTTGGTTTATCTAAACTCTCTAAATATTGAAGCTATATCATTCTAACAATAATTTCTATGAAATTTATTTTTTAATATTCAATAACAATTTACATAAAAATTATATTTCTATATTTTTTTTGAAAAATAATTTATGACTACATTATAGAGAAAAATATATTTAATACACTATTGTGTGTTCATAATGATGTTATTAATGGTTATTCAAATTCTGTTATAATTCTTATAAGATCCACTTCAAGGATGATTGATCATAATTGTAATTATTTAAGGATATTATTTTCTGAAGAAGAAGATTTATCATCTATATGTTGCTACTAAAACTCTGAGATGAACCTATTATTCACAACTCTATTATATTATTAACGACATGAACTCAACCATGGTAGAGTTTCTAATTCTCATATTGAGATTTAACTATATGAGTTTCTAGTAAATGAGAATAATTTTATTTTAATGGATTATTTTAGCATTACTAAATTTTAGTGCTCCTCAGTCAGAAGGACATGATTAGTGAAAATATACAAACTCGTATGGAGAGCCTTGGAGGGGTAAATATGGGGATGTACGCCCCCAAAAACAATAAAGATTATTTTTCATCTCTATTTTGGACTACTTAATAAGCATGAAAAAAATAGAATTGTATCATATAAAAAAGTGTGAATAATTTTAATTTATTAAAGTCATTTTAAAATGGAAATATTCACCCATCATTTGGGTCTCCACACTTTCTGACAAAAAATAATGTTACAAGAAGTTTTTATAACCATGGTTACCATTGTGTTATACTTAATAATTAGTAGATACATGATTTCTTTCTTGATCAAAGAATCACTGATGATCACCAATGTAGGTGTAAACTAACATGGTTTTTAAACATGTATCCCATCAATTAATAGTTATCTTACACCATATTAATCAATTATGAAATTTATAATAACTAATTTTCTTTAATTATAATTATAAATTAGTTTTTTATATACGTATATAATTCACTTTATTATGAACACATTATTTTAAGGATTCTATAAAAGGTGGACTATGTAGTTTTCCACACACCCTTCTTTAGAATCCATGTCATTTTGGTACCCAAGAAGAAGACTACATGTTTTAAGGTGATAGGTTTAAGGGAAGAGACAATTATATGATGTTTATCCCGACCTGATAAAGTGAAATATACGTAATTGGACTAGGTAGTATTCGATACCTATTTGGGTTCCTCTAAAAATTAGTTTCTAGGTATATATTTTTTATCCTTCTATATGATACACTATGGGGATCCTCTCTAACATGTGAAAATAATGCATTGTTTTTCTTAGAAGTGAGTTTTCATATATTTATTTTCCCTTATCTCATTATTTGATGACTATTAATGGACTCATTTAAGGTGTTTAGTTATTATTTTTACATCTATATTTACTATTACTAGATGGTATTATCTCCATCAAAATACATTCATAATATCTCATTCCAGGTCATCATCTATTATAATTTAATGATAGAAACATGAGGTCATTTGGTGCATTGTACCGGGGAACCAGTTTATTTGAATTAGTGTTTGTGAGTTACCAAATAAACTCAACATGAGAGAGATTGTGAAATATAAATATTATGTTGATTGATAATCTTATGTATAGGTTTGGATGTGATATCAAACCATATAATTAGCACTAAATATTTGTAATGTTAATTATATCATCATGGGAGAAATGTCAGTGGAATGAGCAACCATGAGAGAGAAGATCCATCTAGTTGTGCTAATATGTGTTATTAAGATGATATAATTCACCAAGGGGGATAAAATAGTGTTTATAATATAAATAATATCATTAGAAAGAGTGAAAATTCATTTAATAGATACTAGAGGTTATTATCTCCCTCAAAATACATTCATAAGCTCTCATTTCTAGTCATCGTCTGTTATAATTTATTGATGGAAACCTAAGGTAATTCAATGCATTATACCGGGGAACCAGTTCATTTGAATAAGTGTTTGTGAGTTACCTAATGGGCTCACCATGAGAGAGATTGTGAAATATAAAGATTATATTGATTGATAATATTATGTATAGGTTTGGATGTGGTATCAAACCAAATAAATTGCAGTAAATTATTGTAATGTTAATTGTCTCATCATACGAGAGATGTTGGTGGCATGAGAAACCATGAGAGTGAAGATACATCTAGTTGTTATAATATGTGCTTTTAAGATGATATAATTCACCATGAGTGATAAAATAGGGTTTATAATATAAATAATATCCTTAGAAAGAGTGAAAATTCATTGAATAGATCATTTCTAATTTGAAGGGGAGTCTAATACATATATGTGAGTCCCAAAATTTAGTGATAAGGTAGTACCCATAATACTATGGGTAACCTCCCATTATTTATATGTGATGATCTAGGATGTTCAGACAAGACCCTAACAAGTATCTTCATGTATTTTTCTTGAATTGGTGATTCCCTTCCCTAAGTTGTTATGAATGTGATATGTTTTAGGTTTTAGGTTATGAGGTGACTAGATTCTAGATTAAAACATCTAAATTATGGTCAGGTTTCGAGGTGTCCTAATTAGCACAAGATGACCCAATGAGCATGGAATTTTGGGGGACATGTTATCACATGACGTTTTGATGTGCTTTTATTTGAATAATTAATGAAATTATTTATTTTCCATGACCATTCCTATATATGATGGTGTATATTTTTTAAAAAGTGACAATGTACTGATATATACTCCTTAAACTCTACACACGAACCATGATTCATGCACAATTTGTTTTATTTCATAAGAAAAAATATCAAATTTTTAATAGATTAGGTTGGGGTAGCTTTACATGGTATTAAAGTTTATGATTGAGGTGAGTCTAATATATACAATTACCTTCTCTAATATATATATATTTATATACAAAATTTATTTTATTTTATGTACTAGATTGATCTCGTGGATGATTATTTGTGATGTTATATTATACACCTTTTCATTCATTATTTATTTCAAATATAATTCAATTTTATTTTTCAAATTCTGAATTTTTTTCCAGTAGTAGTTTAGTAATATATGGTTGTTTTATTAATTTACATTGAGGGAATACTCAACCAAATATATGATTTGACTATTCACCAGTAGACAATATGCTTTAAAAAATGGGGTTGTGGTCCTATTGGATCGTAAAACGTTGAATGGTATAGTATTTTGTAGAAACCTTCTAGTGAATTATATAAATTATGGTTCAATACATATCATACAATTTTATTTACCCTAATATGTTCCTCTTAGAAAAGGAACATAATATGATATTGAATCACTGGTAAAAATAATTATAAGTGTTATATTTTATTAAAAAACCACACTAATCCTACAATTATTCATTTCTATATTTTAATTTGAGATTTTTACAAAATTGTATAATAAATATTTTTCAGTACATAACTAGAAATAGATTTAATGTGGTGTGTAAGTGATAGTGATTCAAGTGGCTTGTTTTTAAAACCATTAAAATCATTTTTGTTTTCCTTTAGATTTTTTTTCATTATATAATTTTTCTAATGTTTATATTAAAACATTAATTAACCATGAAGATTTATCATAAAAAAATTACAAAATTGATGGTTCCTAGGTATCCCCTTATAGTTTCAAAAGTATGAATCATCAAAAAATGTTTTTTATTTATTAAAAACAACATTATATCAGGTATTCAACAAAAGAATAATTAATATATTATTAATATTGAAAAATATAATAGTAAATCAAGATAAATAAGATAAATTTATAGCTACTATTTTTATTCAAATATTAATAAAATATATGTGTAGTGTTTGGGAACATTAATATGTAAATAAATAAAATAGACTCCAATATAGAATTTTTTTTCTTGTAATGTTTTTGGCCCCAATACACATTATTAGACACAAAATGTAGGGTATTTTATTTTTGATTTATAATAATTATATATCGATAGGTTTAATCATATTTATATATACCATTAATGGAGTAGTTTAGTATATCATGAGATTTCTTATGCGAGCTTAAAATTAATCCATGCCAATAAATATGAATTATTACATGGGAATGAAATTTAAAGAACCTATAATGATATATAATAGTAATTAATTAAAAATAAAATCAATTATAAATTTTTATTGATAGTAAGAATACAATAATATTAAAGGAACAAATAACTCATTGAATAATTTAAATCATATAAAATAGACTAATAATTTAGATTGATATCACAAATTATTAATTGGAAGGGTTCATGACATTGGTAATTTTTAAAAACAATATTCTTTATGAATTGAATAAGGGATAACCCACTATGGAATTTGGTATAGAAAGAAGAAAATTTTAAATAAGTCAAGGGTATTAGAAAGTGAATTATATATTCTTAATTATTATTTTTTATAAATGATAATATTAAAATTTGATGGATGATGGTGTGTTTCTATGGAATTTAATTAGTATTAATGAAAATAAATTCGTTATCAAATGGCAGGAAGAATTTTTTTAAAAACATTATTTTCAAACTGATTGATGAAAACGGTTCACAATATTTAAACATTATGAAATGAAATAAAATTTATGATGTGAAAGAAAATAATTAAAAAATTTCATTGAATCCTATGTTATATATCACGAAAATGTTATGGTTTTCAAATTAATGCAAGTAGTCATAGATTTTAATACATTGAATTCTCAATGAGGAAATAATACTATATATGTTTTTCAGTGTAAGATAATTAGTGAAACAGACACTGAAACACAATATAAAATAAAAATTCCTTTTTTCAAGAGTGATTTTGTCACCAATGGAGTTAACATGATTTTTTAAGGTAAATATGAATATTTATGTTTCATACTATTAATATGGGAGACAATAAATATAAATGAATCACATCAATTATTATTCCAATTGGATGAATGATATAAATTTTATTGTAGGTTCCCTTTATTATTAAAATATATGATATTCAAGTGAATGTTGGTCAAAAATAATTCCATATATATATCCAAAGGCTATACATAGATGTATATTTTAAATGACTAGAAGAAATTTATAAATGTTGAAAATATAAAACAAAATTAAATACTTTGTGTCATAATACAAATTTTACATAAAATAGAATTAAATTAATTTAGTTGCTGTATTCTCTAATATACATATCATGGAAAATTATTCCCATTAAAAAGCGGTGTTTTAAAATGGTAAGGTTGAAGATTATATATTCAATTTAAATACTGATTTGTATTTTTTTATGATGGAACCATGAACATTGATTACTTTTTTGAATTCTAGTTTAATATATCTCAAATTTCATAGATTTCATGGGGAACAAAATCACTATCTAAATATAGTAATGGAATTTTATTTAATAGAACATTAATATAATGAGGATATTATTTTAATAGAAACTGGAAAATAGTTTAATAGGTAAAGAAATTTATGTAATTGGAATTTGATATTTCAGTCATAATAGATATCACTTAACTTATAGGGTCTAAATTTTGTCAAAATATTGGGCATATGAAAATAACCTAATAAAAATATGTAATAATATTTATAAAAAAGTTTTATATGAATTATTAATATATTAATTTAACATTGAACCTTGTTTTATCCATAAATAGCCCACAAGACTGTGTAAATTATTATAATTTACATTTTATTAGAAAACTATTTGATTCATTTTAATCATGATTGTGGACTGACCTCTAATATTTTATTCAACATATTTGTCTATTTTTATTTTGGTAAATTTAGATAACCTTTATCATATGAAGAATTATACATTATTTAGTTATATTCATTTGACACCTTATTGATGAATAATTTTTTTTGGTGGGAAATAATTTTTTTATAAATAATTGGATGATGAATATGATTGAGATATTGTGTATTTAATGTCAATATATATAAGATAAAGTATTATTGGCATAATATGAGTAATGTTTATTTCCATGAAAAACATGGCTGCTTCATTTTTCTCAACTAAAGTGGATAAAATTTGAATATCATGGGCATGTACATAAATTATTTGGGTGAAGCATAAAATGAATGGTCATAGTAATGAAATTAAATATCTAATGTATAAATTTTGTAAAAAATATTTCTATTTATTGAACAACTAATCTAATTCCCCATTAAAAATATTGAATAAAATGAAATGTTATACTATTTTTCCAATGAATATTTAGATCTAGGAATTATTATAGTTGGTATTATTTAAATAAATCTATATAGGGAGAACATCCTTACAATACCTCTTGGTTATGATCATGTTGTATTAATTTTGGATGAATCATGTATTTAAATAGAATTAAAAATATTTTAGTGGAATTGTGTATCTCGTATTCATATCTCATATTATTATTTAATATAAATGTTCATGTGTGAAAGTTATCAATCCTATTGTGTTTTTTTATCATTGGATAACTCACTAAACTATATTGATATTGTGGAATATGAGATCCTTGATTCAACAAATGGATGTCGTTCATTAAAACTCTCTAAAGAGGATAAATATGTTTTTTTGGGAGTTTATTTAGTTCAATAAAAATAGGATACCAAATCAATGATTGTGATAAAAATCAATGGGTATCATATTAACTTTAGTTTTTAATTATTGTCTTGTGGATGTTTATAATAATAATAGAATATACTACATATATATTATTTATTACACAAAAAAATTTCACTATGTATTAGAGTTATATATTAGTATTTATGTTACTATTTCAATTTATGTTCACAATTAATATTTAATTTATATTAATATTTATAATGAGATATAATGAGGTGTATATTAAAACCAAGATATTTCAATAGTACAATAATTAAAATATTTTCGGTCAATAGTCTAGATTAATAATGTTTGATCAGTGATTTTTTTTGAATTTGGGGATAAATATTATATTTGATCTTGATTAAATCTTAAATAAATAATATATGTATTTTGGGAATTTGGAGGTATTTTACATTGTATACTGTCAAACAATGTTAAAATTGGGATATAACAACAAGTATTACTAAAATTGATCATTATTCTGTAAAATATTATATGCCATGAGAAGTAATGTGATTTAGTGGAATTATAATGAAAAATATTATAGACCAGACAAACCAAAATATTTTCAATAAAACCCAAGTCTTAGTTTTTGAATCTTCTATTATGGTTGTAATTGATTTTTTTGATGTACATATAAAAAATATCGTTAATCAGTCGAAAGACTAAAATAATCTATTATATACATAAATCTATATAGTTAAATGATGATTTAACTATTTCTAATGAGGGTATTAGGATTCATCCTCTATATTTGATGATAAAAAATAGATAAATTTAAAAAACATGTAATAATTGTCTTCATTTAAAAACTCATAATAATTCAATAGTTCATCGTCAATTTGGATTGTAAGAATTTTACTATTATATTAATGAGATATTTCATTTAAAATGAATTATTTTAATGTGGCTGAATTCATATAGTGAATATTTGGTTGGAATGTTTTAATGTTTTATATTGCAATGTTTAAAAAATCCAATTATTTGTTGTTGAAAATAACCATATTGTTAGGATTCATTGATTAAAATAAATAAATAGATATATATATTAAATATAAATTAAAATGGTATATATATATTTATCATGTTTTCATTATAATTTGATATATGAAGTCCTTATTAAGTTGATCTATTTGTTTAATTGAGAAATCCACTTTTGAATGATTTTTTGGATAATTGAAGTGAAAAAATAGATGAAAAATGTAACATAATTGGGAATACCATAGTAAAAATAACTAAAAAATGTAACCATGATGAGGATATGTCTAGTCATGATGGTGAGAAATATCTACAGTGATAATATAATAGAAAACGATCATACCTATCTTGGTTTATTTAAGGGCAAATAGAAAAATTAAATCACAAGATAGTGATTGAAAATGTATAATATTACTCATTGTGTAAGGAATAACCATGGGAGACAAGATGTTTATCATGAAATAATTGGATGATATATAATTGGTCATTATTAATGAGAAACATTAAACACCCTCTTATTTCATAATATATTTCTCTCTTAAAAATTTATAAATTTTTATATCTTCCTTACCATGTAACACTGAGTGTAAAAGGAAAATTGAAATATTATAAAATAGCCTGTAAATTAATAGTTATGAATAATATTAACCACAATGTGATATATATGTATATATATATATAATTATTTATATACTTCTAATATATTTAAAAACATATAATTTTTATGTACATTGTTTCTAAAAATTCATCTTATGTTTCAAAATTTTTCTTTCATTAGAAATTCGATATATGGAATATTATATTTAATTTCTACTTAATCATTAAAATAAAATTAAAAAAATGGATATAATTTTAATTTGTATCATATAATATCTATAAAATAGATTATATTTGTGATTTTCCTAAAATATTATATTTTATATTTGAAAAACATTCATTACTTTTTATTGAATCATGTATATTAAAAAATAATTATTTTTTAAATTTTATTTTAATTTAAAATAAATATATTTTAATTATAACTAATGTGATTATTTACATCGGACTCCAATATATACTTTATTTTTGAGTAAGATCATTTTTTGTCTTAGGAACACATTTTTCTAAAAATAATCTGTGCGTAATGTGCCTTAATATAATTAAATATAGATATAACAATTGATAATTTATTTTAATAAATGATTATATTATATATTAAGTAATTTTTATTGATAATTTTTAATATTAAACATGGAATAACAATAAGTCCATTTTTATGCTAAATATAATTTTTCAAAAAATAATTTTAATTTCACTTTTCATGATTATATTGAAATAAATTTTATATAATTATATATAATTAATCAAATAATTTTTTTTTCATATTTTTCAATACACATAATTATTTTATCTCAATTTTGGAAAAAATAATTTCTTCCACTATGATGATTATCCAAATAATTATTGGTCACATATGTACTAGATAAAGATGTAATACAATGTTATAAATTTTGGGTAAACATATAAATTACCACTAACACATGAAAATTTCATATTTTATATGGGATTTTATTTTATATGAATTTATAAAGAGATAAATTATTGAATTTAATATTTTTTAATTTGAAGCCCAATAATGTCATTTGTTAAGATGAGTTATAATTTATTTAAAATTTAAACTATTTTTGGATCACTGAATTTAATCACCCAGATTGAAGATTACATTAAGTTTTATCTTTCCCCAACTATATAAAAACCATAAATTATTTATTATTTATCCGAAAAGATTTCGAATCCATTTTATTACAATATTTCAATATGATGTTTTTGTACTTTAAGGTTTTTTATTTTCTAAAAATTTATTTTTACGCATTTAGTTTTATTAATTTTAAAAACAATTATGCCACCGATAGAAACTAAATATGATAAATATAATTAAAATTTTGACATAGCTCAAAATTGTATTTTGAATCCCCCTTTTATTTTTGTTTATATAAATATGATATCAAGGAACAAAAATTAAGTTATTGTAGTTAAAGGAAAGATGTGTTTAATGTTTGTTAACTAAGAGATAAAGAAAAAAATTTAAAAAAACATCCTAAACATTATTGGTTGAGTTTCTATCGACTTTATTACATTTTATCACTATATTTTGGGTTCCATGGTTCAAATTTATATCAATATGATATATATATATATATATATATAATAAACATTTTATGTATCTCATTATGTGTAATTTTTTTTCACTTCAAAATTGATGTTCCTCTCCTACGTTATTTAGAAAAATTTATCCTTCCATATCTGAAAATATATTCCCAATTAGAACTATAAATTCTATACTGGTTTCTTATAGATTTTTCTTATAGGAAACAACACTTTTTGTTCATATGGTGTAAGGTAAATGAATTTTCTCAACGAATAAGTATAACACTTAACAAAATTCATTTAGTTTATTTTCATCTAATATTTCTTATAAATAAAAGGGTTCCATTAATAAATAAATCATTAAAAATCCTAAATATACTAAATTTATACCATGATTATGGAAAACCATTATCATATACCTTTCCATCAAATGTGAAATTCAAATACCAGTCATTCATAAATATGGACAACCACCTCCATAAATAAATATGTTTCAATTTTGATCACCATTTTTCATTTATAGTTATAAAGATAATTATACACAGTATATATGATAATTTCAAAAATTTAATATTTTGAGATAGGTGAATTTTTATTTACATTTATTTCAATCCATAAATTAGATATATATAACCTCACTAATTTGTATGAATGGTCTATCGCATCTATGATTTTATGTGATGCATTTTACATCACCCATTTATATGAATAGTTATAAACTTATATATAATTATATAATATAGAAATAATTACATGATTAACATTTTAAAGATAGTGGAGACATGATCAGATTATATGCACCATGACCTTCCAAAAAACATGCAGGGAAAACAACGCCATTATAACCAGAAGAAATTATTTTAATAAATAAATATCAATAAAAGGGAGATATGATGTAATTATTTAAACATATATCATATCATATATATATATATATGATTATGAATCTATAATGGATATATAATTATATTATTATGTTCATTTAAACACATAAATATCATGAGGTGTATTGGGGAAATTTCTTCCCATATAAAATTTATTTCTACTAGAAAAATGGAAAACTCATTAGTTGTTTCTATTTAGTGGTGTATATAGAGACCCAAACGTTCCTAAATTACTATTAAATCATTTTAAATATAAAAAATAGAATAGTATTAGACATAGATGATCCAAAGTATTACTGTCTTGGGAAAACTAGGACCATACACAATAAATACAATATCAAGCATAAATATTTATTTAATTCTTTCTTCTCGAGCTTCTTATTGGAACTTGACTTCTCCTTAGTAAATGAAGTCACCTAAGGATATACATAAAAAGGGGTGACATAAAATCCCAGTAAGAGGATATATAAGAACAATATAACATACTAGTGAAAAAACAGAGAATCATATTCACACATAATTTCACATTAAATAATGAGATTGAACACTTTAAACAAATCCATGGAGCGCTGTATAATTCCGGGTACACCCGTCATATTGAAACATTCATATTTCACTATGTAATTCTGGGCTCACCCATCACATCATAACATTATCATTTATCATGAATTACCCAATGATTATATTTCAAAAATTAACATAAATAAATCATCAAAATTAATGGGTTTTATCTCAGAATAACACATTTGTAAACATTGGGTTCCCAAAATAAAGAGGGAATTACATACAAGTTACAAGAACCGTAACCCTAGAATGAGAAGTAAAAGGTGTGTTATCAAATGAAGAGTTCTTTTGGAAAACTTTTTTTTGATATAAATACCAATGACCAAAATTTATAACCCAATGAAATAAATATAATGATTATCAAATGATTTTATAGAGTAAACAAATCAAAAATAGGGTGAATGTGGGAGAACCCGAAGGATGAACGTTGGGTTTAAGAAATTCCCCTTACCATGTATCTGAACACTTTCTTCACTTTGATGTCTTGTATAACCAAATTAGAATCATTATTTGACAATTAAAGATCCTAGTATACATTAATATGTTTCATTATGGTTTCATAAAGTTATTTTTACCGGCCTTTGGATAAATTATAGAGTTTAAAAACATTGTTCGAGAATGTTTGTTTTATAGTATTCTTGAGCGGTTCACATGTATTCATAAATTGAAGTTCATGTGGAACATGGATAAAAATACAGAACTTATATTTCATGTTATTAATGATATTAAAGAAGTTAAAATAATCATATAATTAATTATATTATATACCAAGTGGATGAATCATTGGATAAGAATTAAATGATGTTATTTGGGTTAATTTGGGCGGTTTTTATACGAAAACGAACTTGTTTTGTTTAATCATTTAGTAATATGTAAATAAGATAGTTCCAGAACATTAAATAGGTCATAATAAATATAAAATATTATGGTTTAACCATAAAAATGGTTTCTTGACAAGATCTGAATGTAGAAAATAAAACATGTCGTTCTTAAAGGTGATAGATTAACACCCCACGGACAACGTTTCCTTTTATAAAATAAAACGAAGTGGGAAAGGGTTTGGATGGTATAATATCCCATTAGTATCCTAAAATTCCAGTATATGTATGATTCTAGAGTTACAATACCATATGGGTGAAGATAGGTAGGAATAGTATAAGAAAAGAACATAAAATTGAACATAAATTAAAGTAAAGAGGAATATAAATTACCTCTTGAGACCTCCTCATGAGATCCTCCTTAAGGGTCCTATTGTTTTTCTATTGATGTGACCAGAAGCTATTGGATGTGGGGAAGGGTCTAGGGATGATTCTTGGGCAGAGTTTATGAAATTCTTGAAGCTTGAAAGGTGTGACGAAATGAGGGTTTGAAGGGTGGTTTCTATATTGGAGTGGAAGGGGGATTTCTCGATATTAAATTCATTAATATATTATTTCATTACAAGACAAGAAATAGTGAGTCATCCATGACCAAAAATAGTAATTTTATCATGTGATCTTGAACCAAGTGGGCTTACAGCAGCATAACATCATACATGAATCTATAATTAACTTATTTAGCTTTTTCTGATATTTCACAATTCATAAAAAATTCATGGATTTCATAAAAATCATGAAAATTCACCCAAACAATTTTTCGACATGTCGAATCCAAACATGAATTCCATTTAAAAAAATTAATTTCAAAATATCATTAAACTAATATTAAATTAAAATTATAATTTACTTGAAAAACATTTTTTAAAATTAAATGTGGCTTCATAATGCTTTCAAAAATTACTTAAGGTCTTATAAAATTACTGTAAATAAAAAAGGAATATATTTGTTAATTTATGAACACATTTTACGAAATAATTTTTTTTAAATTATTTATTTATTTATGACTTACAAAACTACCAATACTTTTACTATGTTTAAATTGTTACATATAGGATGCCTTAATTTTATTTATTATTCAAGGGTATGTTTAATATTATATTGGTTTATTTACTATTCATAAGGGTCATATTACTATTCATAAGGGGAGGTTACTATTCATAAATGTATGTTACTATTCAGAAAAATTATTTTTGTTTTATTATACTCCAAAAATTATCTTGAACACAATTGTGTAAGTCAGAATTTCGAAATTCAAAACATTGAAGGGGAAAAATTATGTTTAATGGTTACATAATATTTAGTATAATTATATGTCATTGTGATTCGTAATGTGATTATTCTATAAATAATAATTATAACAAGGGAATTTCATTGATAAACCTTTGGGTTGTTACATTCTTCCCCCCCTTAAGAAATTTCACCTTCAAAATTTCATTTTACATAAAAAGGTGTGGGTACTTCTCCTTCATCTCATCTTCCAGTTCCAAAGTAGCTTTTTCAAACATATGGTTCCTCCACAACACACTGACAAGGTGGGTTGTCTTTTTGCCTATAAACTTAACTCTCCGGTCCAGAATCTCTACTGACAGGTCCTTATAGGAGAGATCATCTTCTAGTTGTACCACCTCTAAGTTTATTACATATGAGGGGTTTGGTATGTACTTACTCAGGAGTGATACGCGAAACACTTCATGAACTTGAGCCCTATTTGGTGGAAGTGGAAGCTGATAGGCCACAACTTATATGCGGTCAAGGATCTCAAAAGGTCCAATGTACCTTGGTATTAGATTCCCTTTATTTTCAAATCTCATGACTCTCTTCCATGGTGATATTCAATGGAATAAGTTTTCCACAACGTCGAACTCCAAGCCTTTTAGATGGTTTTTAGCATTGCTCTTTTACCATCCTGTAGTAGCATTGATGTGTTTCTGGATGACTTGAACCTTCTCTGTCTTATCTAGCACAAGATCGGGTCCATGATGCTTTCTTTCTCAAACTTTATCCCCACAGGTTGGAGTTCTACATCATTTTCTATACAGAGCTTTAAATGGAGCCTTCTGAATACATGAGTGGACGCTTTTGTTGTATGAGAACTCAACCAATGGGAGATGTTTATCCCACCCTCCTTTTAATTCTTTAGAGCATGATTATAACATATCTTCAAGAGTATGAATAGTCCTTTCAGATTGGCCTTCATTTTTTGGGTGATAGGACGTGTTGAAATTTTATTTAGTACTCATAGCATATTGAAGGCACCTCTCGAATTTTGATGTGATCCTTAGATTATGATCAGAGATAATTGAGAGTTGAACATCGTTCAGTCTCACCAATTCCTTCACATATATCATTGCATGTTGTTCATTAGAGAGTTCATTTTGTATAGGGATAAAATGGACGGTTTTTGTGAGTCGGTTAACCAAAACCCATATCACATTATTTCCCTTCGATGTTATCCAGAGTCCTGTGAAAAATTCAGTAGTATCACTCTCCCATTACAACATGGGTATAGGCAATGGCTGCATCAACCCTTTGTACATTTGTTTCTATGCTTTAACGTACTGGCATACCAGGAATCTTGAGATATAATCTACAATATCCTTCTTCATATTATCCCACCAGAAGTGTTCTCAGAGATCATGGTACATTTTGGTACACCCAAGATGGATAGATAATGCGGAGCTATGTGAATTGTCCAATAGCTTCATCTTTATCCCGGGCGATGAAGGCACACAAAGCTGTTTTCCAAACCAAATCACACGATCATTACTAATATGGAACTCTTGCAGATTCCCTAATTTTACTGCATTCACCATCTTTTGTATCTCCACATCACCCCTTTATGCTTCATTAATATTCTCTTTGATGGATGGTTGCACAATCAATTTGTCAAGGTAGGATGTATCCTCTGCCATTATGATTTTTAAACCCATTCATTACATATCCAAAAAGATAGATTCTTTCTCAGTCCTTAACATGGATTGAGTATATGGTTATTTTCTACTTAGAGCAACATCGACCTAGTTTTCCCTTCTAGTATGATAGTGAATATAGCAATCACAATCCTTGATTATCTCTTACCATATCCTTTGATTCATGTTGAGCTCATTTTGTGTGAATATATACTTTAGGCTCTAGTGGTCGGTGTATATGTCACACTTATCACCATAAATATTGTGCTGTCAGATTTTCAAGGAAAAAATCATGGCTTCCAGCTCCAGATCATGCATCGGGTAGTTCTTCTCATTTATCTTCAATCGTCGTGAGACATAGGCTATCACATTGTCATTTTTCATGAGTATACAACCAAAGCCTTCCATTGAAGCGTCACTGTATATCACAAAACATTCTCCAATTTTTGGTAGTGCCAGTACAGGTGCAGTGGTCATCTTTCATTTAGCTCCTTGAAGCTTCCCTCACATTCTTCCGTCCAGACATACTTTACCCTTTTCATTCTTAACTTAGTTAGCAGGCTTGACAATCGTGAGAAATTTCTCACAAAACATCGATAGTACCCAAATAATCCCTACAAACTACTCATTTCTATGACACTAGAGGGCCTGTGCCATTTCTCAAACACCTATTTTTTTGAAGGGTCTATAGAAATTCCCTCAATTATGATCACAAGTACCAAGAATGTGACTAGATTTATACAAAAGTCACACTTTCTGAACATGTAATACAACTTCCCCTTTCTCAATGTCACCAACACATGTCTTTGATTTTCATCATGTTCCTCCAGGATCTCATAGTAGATGAGAATATCATCAATAAACACTACCAAAATTTTTTCAAGGTAATGTCTAATGATTATATTCATCAAATCCATGAAGATTGCAGGGGAATTAGTAATTACAATGGGCATCACCCGAAAAATATAGATCCCATAGCTTGTTCAGATGGGAGTCTATTTAAAATCTTTCTTCAGCTTTATCAGATGATATCAAGAATGAATATCCACCTTTGAGAAGTATTGATCTCCCATTAATTGATCGAACAAGTCACCTATCATTGGAAGAGGATACCTGTTCTATATGGTGATATTATTGAGTTCTCGATAGATGATACACAACCACATTATTCCATCCTTCTTCTTCACAAAGAGCATTGGCACACCCCAAGGTGATGCACTAGGGTGTATGAACCCTTTTTCCAGATGATCTTGCAAAGGCTTATTTAACTCCTTCAGTTCGATTGGAGCCATCCAATAGGGACACTTTGAGATAGTAGTAGCTCCGAGTATGAGTTCTATGAAGAACTCTACCTCATGATCTAGGGTAATTCCGGGTAACTCTCCGGGAAATACATCACCATATTCCCTCACGATGGGCATTTACCCGATGGTGGAACATTCCTTCGACTCATCCATTTGGGCGAGGTATGATTCTTCATAGGGTATCAACACCCACACCGTGGAATGATTTTTCAAAGGAGATTCATTGTCATAATTGCATTTGTAGAGGAGCATGGGATGGTTCGAAATATGAAAAGATATTTTCTTTTCCCAACAGTTGATATGTTCTCTATATAACAATATCCAATCCATTCCCGTTATAGTATTGAATTCATCCAAGGGAAGTATTACGAGATTCACTGGATGAAAATTCCCACATACTCTAATAATAGAAGAGTCAAACACATGGTTTTTGATGACTGCACCACTTGTAGATTTAGCAGATATCTCTACATCAAGGTTTCGGGGCATTGATTCTGTTGTTTTATCATACCTGAAAGATATAATGTAATGCGTAGAAGTAGAATCAAATAATATTTTTTTCCATTCTTGAGTAATAGGAAGTGTACATTATACGACTTCATTATCATCCTCCACTTCCATAGTAGTGATTTCATAATCCATCCCTTTCTCCTTTGGATTTTTTTGGAAGTTGATGCTGATTACACTCGAAAACTCAAGGTTTAGTGCACTGGCTTGCATAGTGCCCTAACTCCCTACAGTTGTATCATTGAACCATGGGTGGCTCTCTCCTTTATTCCAACACATCCTCCATACATTTCATCTCTTTTTGAAACTATTGAGCATGGTGTCATTATTTCCCACACATATTTCACTTCCATTCCCCTTTGAGACAATTCTCATGGTGTAACATCCCACATTTTCGGCATGTGGGTCAATGAGTTTTCTTCCCACCATATTCATTAGATCTACTGGCTTGAAACTCAATCTTTCATTTATTATCACCGTTTAAATGGGCCAATTCTCCATACTCCCATCTCCACTTTGAGATCACATCAAAAAAATTCTTCATAAATCCCAAAGTATCGAATAACAAGAGCCTTTAGAAGGTGCAGGTTTAATCCACAAAAGAATCTCTCATTTTTTGCTATCATTATTGATAAAAAAACCCAAAGTGTACCTTTCAAGACTTGTGAAAATTTCATTTTAGGTTGTGATAGATTTCCTTCATTTTTCACGAGCTCTATAAAATCTCTCTATATATTCATGTGAAGGTTTCTTGGGAAATACTTGTTATGAAATATTATCTAAACGTCTTTCCATTCCATTTCTTCAATTTCCTCCCTTGCATTAGTGTTCTTAATCAAAGCACACCATTGATCGGACCAACCATCTAGATGATAAACAGCTAGTGTCACCTTCTATATCATAGAATAGTGAAGCACAAAAATGATCTTCCCCATGGATTTGACCCACTATTCTGCAACTAGTGTATCTAAAGATCCACTAAACGTTTGTGGTCATTGCCATATAAAACTTTTGATAGCCATTTATCACTATTTGTAGAAAGAGGTTGTTCCCCATTATTATGGTTATTGTTCATAACCTGTGGTATTTGAGTAAGCATCTACATGATGTTTTTAACTCCACCTCCCAAATAATTGGGGATGTTTTTTGGGAAATCATTGCATTGGACCTCACACGAGTTTTTGTCCTGGTTTCTCCAAGTACCAACCATTTTCTAAAATATATATCTTTAGAACAAAAAAGAAGTCAACAAGTCATGAATAAATTATTCATTTGGAAAATTTATACTAAAATCATAACATATTTGATACCTATGTAAATCATCTTGTTTACATATAGTTACTTAGTCTCATACTAGTGGATTTCTCTAGGGTTCACTATCCCCAATTCGAAAATTAACTAAACCCTTCCTCTGATACCACTTGTAGAGACCCAACTATTTTTATATTTCTTTTAAATAATTTTAATGATAAGAAATCGAATATTATTACACATATAGGATCCAATGGATTTTTTTCTTGGAAATCCTATGATCATACATAACAATTACAATATCAAGCATAAAAATTTATTTAATTCCTTTTTATCTTGATTTTTATTGGCACTTGACCTCTCTTTAGTACATGTATTCACCTGGGGATATACATCCAAATGGGTGAGCTAAAATCATAGTAGGAGGTTATATAAGAAAAATATAACAATGTGGGAGGATAACCATAACATAGGAAACGGATCATGAACATGAGAGGAAGCATTAATAAGAGACTTGAAATGTGGAAATGAATAAAAATAAAACATAATGTATTAGTGGTTAATTATCACAAATACTTGTGAACAAAGATAGAATCCTATTCACACATAATTTAACTCTAACTCACGAGATTAATCTCTTTTCCCAATTAATTGGAATGCTGTATAATTCCGGGCTCACTCGTCACATTGAAACATTCATATTACGCTATATAATTCCGGGTGCACCCATCACATCATAATATTATAATTTATCATGCATGTCACAATGAACGTATATAAAAAATGAACCTAACAAAACCATGAAAATAAATGTTTTTCATATCACAAATCACATTCATAAACATTGAATTCCCAAAATAAATAGGGAATAACATAAAAGTTACAAGAACCGCCAACCTTTAATGAGAAGTAAAAGGTGTGTTCTAAAAAGAAGAGATCTTTTGGAAAAAATTTAGTTTGAAATATATTCCACTGAAAAACATGAATATCCCAAAAAATAAAATTATGAACAAATAATTTTTATGGAGTAACCAACTAAAAAATAGACTGAATGTGGGAGAACTAAAAGGATGAATGTTGTGTTCTAGAATTTTCCATTACCTTGTATCCAAACGCTTTCATCACTTTACTATCCTATATAACCACATAAGATTCATTAGTTGAAAATTAAAGAACCCTTTTTACATGAATATGGTTCACTATTATTTCATTATGTTATTTTATAGGCCATTGGATGAGGTATGGAGTTTAATAACATTGTTCAGGAATGTTACTTTTGATGGTTTTCTTGAGAAGTTTACAAGTATTAATAAATGGAAGTTCGTGTAAAACATGTATAAACATACCAAACATATATTTCATGTTAATAATGATATTAATGAAGTTGAAATTTTCTTATAATAAATTATATTATATTCCATTTGGATGAATCATTTGATAAGAATTAAATGGTTTTTGTTTATGTCAATGCGGGTGGTTTTTCGACTACCAAGAACTTGTTTTGTGTAATAATTTAGTAATATTTACATAAGTTAGTTAAAGAGAATTATATAGGAAATAATAAATATAAAATATTCTAGTTCAACCATAAAATTTGTTTCATGAACATATTTGAAAGTAGAAAAGAAAACATGTCTTTTTTGAATGTGATAGATTAACACCTAATGAACAATGATTCCTTTTATAAAACAATGAGGAGGGAATGGGGTTTGGATGGTATAAATTCCCATTATTATTATAGAAATATACTATATATGGGTTACTACTATTACCCTACCATTTGGAAGAATATATTTTGGGAGAGAATAATAACAGAACATTAAATTGAAAGTAAATTAAAGGAAAGCAGAAGGGAAATTACCTCTTGAATCTTTCTCTTGAGATTCTCCTTATGGGACATAGGCATGGTATTTTGATGAGACTAGAAGAGATTGGATGTATTGAAGAGGATAGTTAAAATTCTTGAGCATATTTTAGGAAAGTCTTGAAGCTCGGGTTGTGTGAGGAAATGAGGTTGTGAAGGGTGGTTTTTTAGTGGAGGTCAGAGTAGATTTATCAATATAAAAATATTTAATTTTTTATTTCACCACAAGACATGGAATAGTGAGTCTTACATGACCAAGAATAGTAATTTTATCATGTGACTCATAACCAATAGGTCTTACATAAGAGAAAAATCATACATGACTCTGTAGTTAGCTAATTTAGCTTATTATGACATGTCTCTATTCATAAATAATACAAGTAATTCTGAAAAATAAAGAAAATTCACCCCAACCATTTTTCAACATGTAAAATCAAAAAAATGAAGCCTATTTTTTAAAAATAAATTTCTAATTATTATTAATTTAATATATAATTAAAATCATAATTTACTTGAAAAAAATAGTTTTTAATATTAAAACTGACTTTATAATGCTTTCAAAAATTACTTAACGTCTTTTAAAATAATATTAAATCTATAAAACATATATTTGATAATTTATGAACACATTTTATGAAATACATTTTCTTTAAAATTAATTTATTAATTAATATTATTTATTTATGACTTACAAAAATAAATATACTTTTACTATGTTCAAATTTTCACTTATAAGTTGCATTAATTTTATTTAATTGGTCAACTATAAAGTTTCTATTATTTTGGATGATTTTATACTAATAAGGTTTATATTACTATTCATAAGGGTAGGTTACTATTCAAAAGGGTTCATTACAATTCACCAATTTTTTTTTGTTTTATTAGACTCCAAAAATCATCTTGAACACTACCGTGTTTGTCGGATTTTTGAAATTCAAAACAATGAAGATGAAAATTTATGATTATTAGTCACATAATATTTAGTATAATTATATTTCATTCGTATTCCTAATGTGATTATACGATATGAATTAATTATAATAAGGGAATTCAATTGATAAAACTTTGGGTCGTTACAGTGTATATAAGGCTCATAGTATTTTTATGTTTCATCTAATGAATGTCATTTGGAGTTAATAATTCATCTATGTTTCCTTATTTAATGTTGTTTTAGTTCACAAATTACTAAATAAGTAACAGTTTTAAGATACAATTTAATTTATTTTGGGGATTCCCTATACTAAATATCTAGTGACATAAATTAAATTTAGTTTTTACCATTAGACCTCATATATATTTCCTCCAGTCTATGTTTCCTTTTTTTAGATCTAAATTCTCTATATAGTTATTAAAATAATCGAGAAAATGTTGTTAATGAAATGTGGATATTGTTTCCTCTTTATTTAATGTTTCATTTATTCAATATCATTCCATGTTAAAATTATTTTCATAATCATCATACATAAAATTTTAATGTTTTTTGAAATTTAATCTTTAAAAATGTTTACATTATTAAAATTTTTCTTAAAATTAATCATTGAAATTATTTTGTTAAAAATTCATTTTCACATTTTATATAATTTAGTAATGAATTTTTTCATATAATTTTTAAAATAAGAATATATATTTCAAATTAAATGACTTTTATTTCCATTCATTATTTATAAGATTTAAAATTTGTTTTCAATGGAATTAAATTCCTTGAAATATATTATTTTATAATTAATATGTAATCAAATGAAAATTATATTTTCCTATGTTTTCTGTGATATGATCTATTGAACTTTTAATTTAATTCTTCATCCTTTATAATATCATTTTCTTTTTCCTATAATGTACCATAATACACCACTCTATTAATATTTCATGTTTTGGATCTCAAAAGGACCTAAGGCATGTGTGCTCGTATGCCTTAGTATACTGACTAAAATGTTGGGTCTGAGGTGGTAATATGAGGAGACTGTAACACTATATCAGTGTGCACAACCATAAATATTTATGAAAAGCATCATACAAATCACTAATGGACTATATTGGATGATGAAAAATATATACACGACTAAATAATAAAATAAATACAACAGTTTCATGTAAATCCAAGTCATATATACTACCACTAAACTCCCCCTTGGAAAATCAGATAAAAATTAAATGAATCTAAAAATAAATACAAAATTATCTACAACTAACACTAAGCCCTACATCATACATGGTCTAAAAAATATTTTGATCTCTTCTACCCAGATCATACAAATTCACTTTAGTGGCTCCGCTCTATCATGAAACACTAGGACCCTTCCATATTAATCATCTATTTTTTTCTCAACCTTCATGTATACATAAGGTATAAAATATAAACATGCTTCACACTAATGGAGTTCGAAATAGAACTCAGTAATCCAACCTATGGGGAACCTATAAAATTGTTTCATGTGATTTATCGTATAATACATCAATACAAGTTGACATATAGTTAGAATATTAATAAATAAAATAAATGCACCAATGAACATTTGGTCTATGTTCCTTAATAATTATACCTTCCGCATGTAGTGAAAAAAAATTCCAATGAGAATGCTACATCACTATAGGAGAAACATTTCAAATCCATAAGCTCACCCATATGCACCATCAATAAATAGAAAGTATAATACCATGTTTCATTTTTTTATAATATATTTAAGGAATCTAGTATGATAATAGGATTCATAGGAATACTACTAAATCCACAAGTTACTTGTGGAACAGAAACAATTTCTTAATGAACCTTATTCCATTATAATTTAATATTCATTTTTCCTATTATAAAAGTATTCAGGAGTATATAAATTAGAAAAAATTATTATATTAATTAATTTTATGAAATATATACTAAATACACTTCATATCTAAGGATCCATACCAATATTACGATTTACACATATGAGCCCATAAGGGGGCGTCGATTCGATAGGATTTCCCTTGTTGCCACTGCTCATCCCTCCATCTCGGGTCAGCCTCTACCCATCTCTAGCATTCCTTCTCAATGGTCTCATGGCAGAGGCTCTTCTCTCAGTAGAGGCATTAGCGTCTTCATGGGCTAATCCACCTTAGAACATCCCTCTATTGGATGGACATTCCCCACTCTTCACATCTTCTATGAGAAGGGTTTATTTGGCGGTTTGGTGAAGCTCGTAGTCGATGATCCTGCTTCTTCTATCTGAGAGTCAACATCACAGCTTCATTGTTAGATGGTTTTGCGCCGGGTGATCATTGTGGTCTTTTGGAGATATTGTGATGGCGGCGTTGAGATTTGAGTATGGTTTGCGGAAGACTTCTACGGGTGTGGTTTGGCCTTCGAGAGTCTTCATCATGGTGATTTTTTTCTTCCTTTGTATTTCGATTATCATGATTTGGTTATTGGTGCAGTTGAATCTTGCATGGTATTTCTTGCAGACTAGGATCAGGCTTCAGCGGATGTGGTTCCTAGTAGTGGCATTCTTTGACAGGGAATGAAATGGTTTTTTTGTTTTGTTGGGGTTTTCATTGTTGTGGTGGCTGTTGGATTGAAATTTGGACGTTGGTTTTGGATTTTTTTTTGAGTTTTAGAATGTTTGGAGTTGAATTTTAGAGCTGTAGGTAGTGGAACTTGGTGTTGGAGGTTCATTGGTTCTCAGGTTTTATTTAGAGATGTCACATTTGGGTTTTTGGTTTGAGGGGTGGACTACTTGGACACTGTTGGAAGGATGGATGTTTTTTGACTGGAATAGATTTCTGCTAAAACCATTGGAGATGGATGGTTTCATGTTGTGTCATTTTTGAATTTGATGGTTTGTGTTTCAGATGACGGCATGATCTAGACTTTCTACTATGAAATGCTTCAGATGTGGATTCAGAGCAAGTAGTTTCCTCTTTTCTTGGATACTCATATTCGAAATATTGAGAGGATGTGGCCTATCCATCAGTACCAAGCCCATGAATTGATTGCATGGGACATCTCTCTGAGGAACCATGCTTTGATGGAGGCTTTCCATAACGATGTTGATTCTAGGGCAGGGCTTTTTTAGTAGTCATGTTCTTGGATCAGGTTATGTTTATGCCTGTTTGTCTTTGATGTCTTGTGAGGTTTCCTTCTTTCTTCTTAAAAGAGGGATTATCCAAAAATAAATAAAAAACATGGCCCTCAGCCCATTCAGTCACTTCATATCTAATATGATAAATCAATATTTTTTATTAAAATTCTCAATATCCTCTTCCTAGATATCTTTTGGACTCACAATAATGGTACGTTCACTATATCCATGGTAGATTCCTAGTTATCCTTCGGTTATATCCTAAAAAATACATATGAATGTCACAAGAATATATTTCATTCTAGAAATTCAGAAACCCAATAAATAATTTAATCACCAAGATTTTATAATGTATAACATCCTTAGTGATATGATAGATGAGATGGGATTATGTGATGCACTATAACATTCACCTTATTTCTTAGGTTAAAGGAAGAATTCTAAATTAACCGAGAATTATTATAATAATATCACCATATATGTAATCCTTAAAAAACCCACTTTTAAGGATCTCTTGTGAGGAATACGAGATATACTAGGTATTACAATAATTTCATCATCAATTCATATAATCCTCATAAGTTTATTTCCATGGTGTACCTATAGACATACCCCCATTACATCACATCTTGTCAAGCCCATAGGCTATGTTCTTGAATTCACATTTTAGAATCCACAACTTCATCAATGGAAACAATGTGGGAGTATTAATAAAATATAAGGGTTAGCCAAATTCATAAACCCATCAGCACATCCACATCCCATTGAGCTCACATGTCTGATTTTGGTTTGATAGTGTCAAAAACTACCATCTATACCCAAACCCATAAATTACTCTCTCATGTCCAGTTAACCGGGGAGAACCAATATGGTTCCCCTTTGAAAACATTAGAGTGGAATCACATATTAAATTTTTTAGGACCACTTATAAGTGGATGTATCCCTTCCAGGATCCCATATGTTAGTGCTTAATCATAGGTGTTAAAGTTGTAATCTTCACATATAGTACATAAGAAGATGTATACCTCTTAGGAAAATCTAAAATTTTATATATGAAGAGAAATACCATATGGGATCCTATAGGTTATATAATAAGAAGTGGCATCCCTTGTGGTTTCCTTGATCATATTCTATGTTCTCATGCCATGCCTATTTGATGAGGGATTCACATCACACAACCTAATACTAAACAATATTTTACATAAAATCCAAAACTATCACATTGCATATTGGGTATGAAGTTAATCAAATATCCTATCAATATATCTCTAGGTTTACTTAAATTCCTAATCTATCCATATCCACGAGTTGAAACCCTATCAGTTAAACTATGGAATATCCCATGATTCACAAATAAAGGACCCTAGAAATCCCATTCCATGTCTAGAATAATTAATATGAACCTCGATTAGGTCTGACCCCATGTCCCTCAACGATGACCACTTAATTTATTTATTAGTGTATTAATATATTATAAATATCTCACTTCAAAAATACCATTTTTTAGTCCACAAATAATCCTATGGATTCCAAAATTAGGATCTCTATAGAAAAATAATCAAAATAGACCAATCAATTTTCTAATTTTAAAATTTAGGAGTAAAATCACCAAAATAAGTCAAATGAGTAACAAGTGTGTTGTACACGGTGCGTACCCCAATTACATGACATGTACCCCCAAAAAACTGAAACCCATGATATATAATTCTACCTCACATGGGTATACCAAGGGTCTATCTTTATACTACAATATGGACAGATAATATGTGTGGTATAAGAATAAATTACTACATGGGCAAAAATCAACAGGGATATAACCACTCTCAACAACATTAACATTCTTCCATTTATAAGGGGAGTCTACAAATGTACAAGAAAATATATCCATGTTTGACTACAAGTAGTTTTGTTTTAGTATATAATTGGTAGTTCCAAAAATCATTATCCCAAGGTACTCAATTACATAGACAAATACACACTATTTGGAATGTATGCAATGTACAAGAAATTTTGTTCAAACACTAATTTTATCAGAAATTGAAGAGAACATGATGTATTCCCTTGAATCTATATATTGTTTGATAAGGATTTCCGACCTAGAAACCCTTGTAATCCTTATAAAACTCCCATTTGTCCTGATTTAGCATAAATAGAGAACTAGGGTGTCCATGATAGTAATTATAAGGATTTAATGTATAAATGTTTTTGGATGTATGGGTATTTATGGATAAATCAAAATTATGGTCTAACCAACAAGTGGAAACAACTAATTTTTTGGATTATACACGCTCTATGGGTGTCACATATAAATCTCACTCCTCTTGAGCTCCACAGTGGGAACTCTCTCACCGTCATACTCTGTATCCCTCTATCTACTGACTAAAAAATGCTAGATAATACCCAAAAGGTACATATTTGAAAATTTATCGTAATATAGGTGAAATAAAAACGAATAATGAAAATGAAAATGAAAATGAAGAGTAGGGGAAAAGGAAATTAAAAATAAAAGGGTCACATTCCAAAACCCAATGCCTGAATCGGTGTTATGGATCACATTTTTAATACTCCACATTTTTAAATTAATAAATGGGTTGTATTATCAATACAATGATCTATTCAAAAACATATCATTGTTTGGACATGTGTTGTAGAATAATATTTATTTATATAAATATAAAATACTATGTATTTTATGAAAATTTAGATAGCCCAAAATTCCACAAAAAATATATGAAATGGTAGGAACCCTATTGTTAGACCAATTTAGTGGTCAGAAAAAAGAAAAAAAAATTATTCTATGGTATAATACTATTTTACAACTAAAAAGAGTCTAAAATAAAAAAAATAATTTTAATTTCATTTCACAATCCAGAGAATCATCTGTCACTAAAACCTCCCAATAATAAAACATCTCATTATTGAGAGGTCTCTATGGTCATCCAATTACAGTAATATAATCCTCTATTGTCATAGAATCATTAAAAAATTGTTTTTAATATTTAATTATAACAATGTTTCTTTGAAAAACAAGAAAAATATTATGTACACCCACTCAATGGTATGACCACAACTCACCACCATTAACAAGCTACTGTTATGGTTCCAGGCCACACCAATCCATGGTGAGACATCATTGGGTCATACAAATATTTTTGATTTTATACTACCGACCATAGGAGGATCTTAGTCATTGACACACTACCAAACATTAACTCTATAACCCTTTCTCTATCCATTTATGAATACAATGACTAGCATTTCCAAAATATCTCCTTCTAGTGAACCAACTGGAAAAATCAATTATAACTACTTTCTAAGAGTGGATTACAAAAAAATGAAAATTTTCAACATATGACATGGTTCTCTGTAATAGATTTACATTTTAAAAAAATATATTTTTCAAATAAAATTCATTTTTTCGACAACTTACGTTACACAAAACAATAAGTTTAGATGAATAATGTTCTATAGAAATAATATTTTTATCATATAGATATTATGATGGTGTTTATAAATTTTCCAATATAAATTATAAGTATATATTGTTTAAAAATCTATAAAATTAATTTATTATTTATAAATTAAGGGATAACAAAAATCCATTGATAATAAAAGAGGAATTTTTCTAAAAAAAATTATTTGATTAAAGTCTATTTATCATAATAAATTGAACTAGTCATTATTACTGAAATAATATAATAAAATTTAGATATTATATATTAAATAAATATTTTTAACCATCTTCTTTTTTTAATTATTCCTAGTATAATAATAAACATTTTTTATGATAAAAATTAAATTTTTGTAAATCATTTTGCATCACATTTTCAATAGTTTAATTATAAATAATTCCACCCATTTATAGTTATTGAATTAGATAATATTAACTATATATTTACAATTAGTATATTCAAATTTGGTAAATATGACAATCATATGTTTTTGGTCTTTATTAGTAGTAAACATTGTAATATTTATCACCCTAGTAAAAGGAAAATCAGGTTAGTATTTGTAAAAACAATAAGTGGTATGAACATAATATATAATCCTAATTATTACATTATGATTTTAATTAGACCCATAAAATCTATAGATCAGAATTTATTATTTTAATTGAAACATGTACAAGAAAATAACCTATTAAATATTTAAATGAACGTATGTCACAAAATATCACTGTCTTTTTTATGAATATATCTTATGTGTTGACAATGATAATATTTTACTCATTTTATATGGATTTAAATTATTTAAACCCTAGAAATTTATCAATTTTTTTCTTATTTACAATAATTTTTTATTTCTAGTGTGTTTGAAATAAAATTAAAAAATTGGTTATTTTGAGAATTTTAACATATATTTATCACTTTTCTATTTAGAGAAAAACATTGAAATTATTATTCCAATTTGAATGATTTGGTTTTTACGTATAACATGATTTATCATTTTCAAAATTATCAGTTGTAACAAACGATGACTAGAACAACATAAGACCTAAAAAAATCATATATAATGATATATTGTTCTGGTGGACATGGAAGACCCCACCTTCAAAAAATGAGGCATAAATATGGTTACACACCACTTATTAAGGATATTATAAATGTATTTCAAATAACTAATAAAATAGTGTTTGTAAAATTAATTTTATGGATTTTTTTCAACACTTAATGGTGATAATGGATATTATTCATGGAAGTATGAGTTGTGAAATTCTCATCAATAAAAAATGATCCTTTTTATTTATTCCATATCATCATCTAGCCACATATAATTAATGGGAAATTTTGGGGACTAATTCAAATAATATTTTTCAAAATCATTGATTTAGAAACATATCCCATATTCTACCTTTTTATGTGGGTACAATGTAGATACTATTGGATTAATGTTCTATATCAGAAATTTCAACCGTTGAAGACCCATTAAAAACTCTAATTCATTAATGGTACGTTACGACACCCCATGGCCACATCTATACTAATAAATTAGCGGCCATTGGTGTATTGAAGAGGATATTAATTATAGATGGATGATTGTGATGAAAATCATGTTTTAGCACTTCTATATTCTTTTCATTCCATTTTCGTTATTTTCCAATGTAACTCATTCATCATTTTTATATTAATGTGTTTCCTTTTATTATTCCACCCTTTTTTCTCAAATTACTCTAATTATATTTTTATCATCCATATATCCACAATTTTATGTTATCACTTTAAAAATGGAATGTGACTAACTTGAGGCCTAGCCCTGGGGGAGGTTTTGCAGTGTTCGTTGTTATTGTGCATCAATTTAACATGTTTATATTTTATTTGTAGTGGATGTGAGAGTATTTAATTGGTGTGGAGGTTGAACAAAAAATATTAATTTCAAATCCATTTCTTATCTTTGACTTATTATTTTTCCCTAACTTCTCTTAGTTAATCAATTCATGTGACTGAGTTGGTGTTTCCATGATGGTTGGGATTGAATACAGAGGAGTAATTTATTTTAGGTATATCATTCTTTGTTGAGGTGTTATCTTATTTTAATATTATAGGATGTGGGGTTTTGTGTGAAAAAGGAATGATAATATCACAGAATAATAAAATAGAAGGGAACTAATTAATTATTGATGTTTCAAAAAATGAATTATAAAATTGATTTAAAACATAAAATAAATAATGAATGAAATTGCATTATCATACCATATAACAAGACCTATATTTATAATCATCATTTAGATTTAAATTTTATATTTCATTATTTTGATACAACATTTTATTGGGAAACCACCAATATTCTTTTCAGTAAATAATAATAAACCCCAAAATAGTTCGGTTAGTTGAATTAGACATTAGGGATTGAAATAAATGTGATGGTTCTCAAGTGACATGACCCAGGTTAGCCTATATGATGTATTAGGAATATAATTATTTTTCACACCCTTCAAAAGGCCTGCATAAAAAATGGCACCATTTATAGGGAGTTGTATAGTTATTTCAATCACATTTTGAAATGTAATTTTTTTCTAAAAAATAAAATCATTTTTTCCTATATTAAAAATTCATAAAAACCCTTTTACATGATGTGTTCAAATTCAAATTATTGTTCATCAGAATATTTCTCATAAGTAATGGAATACTAAAAACATTATACCTATAAGGTACTCTAATGAAGTGGTTATTCACTTATGATAATGTTCAAAAAGTTGTAAAGAGGCTAAGATACATGGATCTCATGACAAGGTCTGATGAGCATGATCGGTAATTTCAAAATTCACTAGCAATGATTCAACACAAAGAAATAAGTGTCAGTGGTGTTCCCCAAATTCATTGATGTTATCCGAGAAGATGATGCTAAACTCAAAATAGATGATCATGAATACCTACATCAATCCGATTATAATCAACTCCAATATAAACCATCCATTGAAGAAGAGATTTAGGTTAAACAAAATCAGGGGGACAATACATTCATATACTAAAACTCATTTAATTTTATTGAATCTTATTTTATTATTAGTACTTACGTTTATGAAGTTTTATAGTCATGTCAATGTTATAATTCCATAGTGGATGATGAGGAAAAATATATTTCACCAATTGAGGAAGAACTATAGATCCCAAAAAATGTTGAATATTAACTAGATGGAGTATAAGAAGAGAAAGAGAATGTTACCCAAGTTTCCACTATGGAGGATGTAATTCCACAATTCACCCTACAACCTCCATGCAAGCTATACCACATTGTGAAGGGGGGGGGGGATCTACTGTACTCTTGATGCAGCTATTTTTAAATGTTTTTTTCAATATCATTTTTCATTTTTCTTTTTCTTTTTTATATCAAAATAATTTATTTCGGAAATTAATTAACGATTTTTGTGTTTTTGTTCGTTACTGGTAAAATAGCCATTTTTTTAATTCTTGTTTTTTATTGATTATTTTTTTAGTTCAAATAATTCTCAAATTAAATAATTATTTTTTGTTTTAACATTAATATTTTTCTTCTGTTTATAATTAAATTATAATTTTTTCTCATTTTTAGACATTCAACATTTATTTTCTTTTTCAAAATAATTATTTTATATAATTCTATTAAAAGTAAAAAAATTTCACTTTAGCATTCATTTTATAAACAATTAATGTAATTTCAATAATTTAATTATATTATTTAATTAATTTAACATATAATTGTACATTAATTAATTCATTTTGTTGATTATTTTATTTATTATTGTGATCATTAATATTATGTAATTGATTTAATTATTTATTTTTAAATTAAATTGTTTAATTACACGTTTTAATTTCAAAAAAAATTAGTTGTACGTAATTTTTATTTTATTTTAAAAATGTTTTAATTTGTATTGCTTTTTATTTTTATTTCATATAATTAAACGGTAATTTAATTTTGTTTATTTCATGTTTATATTTTACGTGCACCCACTTCAAAACATCAGAGAAGTGTCTCAATGAGTCACCACTAAAACCTCCTTCGGGTGACTCATTGAGTCACTGCCACTGCCACCAGTCCAAGTTTCACTTCTTCTACAATGGTGACTCCCAATTACTATTCTTTTTCTTCTCCTATAAGGTTGACTCCCAGTGACTTCCAATGTTCAATTCTCTTCTCCCTACAAACACCATCTTCTATGTACCCAATTACCACTCCTCTGCCAATGGTGACTTGAATGTCACTGTTTCATCCCCTCTTTCACCACCATGGTACACCATTTCCATCCACCCATAGTCACCGCCCTCTGCACCACTCATAATAACTCTCTATTTCACTATTATCCTCCACCATTGGGGACTCTTATGAGTCACCACAAATGTATTTTAATGGTGACTGCTTAACCCCATTGTTGTCCTATATCACCACATAAAACATATTAGAAATAATTTGCAACACGAGCAGTATAGAAAAAATTGACTCATTACCAGAACAATAATTGAAATTAAAACCCACCTGAATCAAATCTACATCATGATGACACCCGAGAGTCAAGTTGAAATTCCAAATCCCATTCCCAATCTGGTAATGAATTTTCTTCACTATGATCCCCAAGCTCCCCATATTCAAGTCTAAACCGCATTGAAGCCAACCTCACCTCTGATGGATGAACCCAAGTCACTCATTTCTCCTCATTGGCCCACGATATAGAACATATTACCACCAATGTTAATTGATATCACTATCGACTGAACCAATAGTCCCTTGTTGAAATCATGCTTCCCACACACCTGTGCCCCATTATTCTCCTAAACTGTATCTCCTCTGCCCCATCTCCCTCGATCTGTGAACCGAACACCATTGATTTTACCACCCATTATCCATGTTTCCGTTCTCCCATCACTATAGTGGATCATTTCCATCCCATGTCCCTCTCCATCTCCATTTAACCAAACCCCTCTCTCCACATTAATATTTTTATTTATTTTAGTCTAAATTTATTTTCTAAAACTATTAATTTAATATATATATATAAAATGATAATATATATATATATATATTATTTTAATTAATTAAAAATATTTCCAATAATGTTAATTAAGTTAATATAATTGTATATATATTAATTTATAATGATATGTTTTTATATTTATAATTTGTTTTTATTTATTTATAGTAACTAATGGGTAAATTCATTAATATTCATTTGTTGTTTTATTTATGTATATTTTTAAGTAGTATTTATTTACTTTTGTGCTGGTGGGGGGGATCATGTTAGATTGCAGGGACGTTGATTATTTTAGTATGGGCCTTCTATTATAGATACCGTTAAAGAGGAATGAGCATTGTGATCATGCCATTAATAGGAATTTTAGTGTGAAGTCATCAATGAGCTTTGAGAAGAGATGGTGAAAATTGATTGAATATTTCAAATGAAGGAGAGGTGGGAACCCAATTATTCATCATTAATCTCTTAAACATTCCATATCTCACTCACCACCATCGAGGATCTTAACATCGATCCTCAAGAACTTTGAGACATCTTCAAATCACTTCAAAAAATATTTACGCTAAACTTCCACAATCTGATGTAGGAGATTATATGTCTACGTCTAGTGATCAGAAGAATATATAAGACCATCACATTTCATAATTATTTGGATGGGATATCATGAACATGCCACCACCACCATCATATAATAATAAGAATTTATAGATTAGAAAATTAGATACTTTTACATTTGAAGAAGGGAGATGAAATATTTTTTCTCTAGTGCTCTATTCTTGTACATTTTATTCAATCATAAAATATTTGTGATAAAATATTTTAATATGTTGTATGAAATGAGGATTATTAGATAATATTATTTTGGGAGAAATTATATGATATTTTTAAACATCTTTTTCTCTCGTTCATGGTTAATTCATATACAAGAATGTTTGTCTATCATGTTTGGGAGAGTAATGTTTTTCACAACATAATGAATTAGTGAATACTAATTTTGATTAAATCTAAATGAAAATTTTATTTAATATGAGGATTATACTGAAAGGGTAATAATTCAATAAAGTGAGAAAAAAACTATGTTCAACCAACATTTCGAACTTAGTGCTATGTGGATTGTCTCTTAGTTGATGATCGAGTGAGTTCTGTAGTTGATAAACCATAGAATCCAGTTAGTCACCGGTTTACCAGATGTTAATTATTTCAAGCTACCATAAATGAGATCAACATATTTAAACTGTATCTCTTGACCATGTTAATTTATAATTAAATATAGGTAGTATATTTTTCCTTACTCATCCATTGACTATTTTTGATTCATTTCATACTTCCTGTCAACTTTTCTGTTCTTTCAGTGCACACATTCACTACCTCAAACTGAAGCCTTAACACACTTCACATTTTCACACCATTCATCCATGTGGTGTGATCCTTTCTAACAATTATACTATAAACTATGTAGATTCTTATAAATTATAATTATATAAACTCGATATCACATGATGTCAAAACAAAATTTGTTATTATGGAGGGTGTGTGCGATCGTTTAAAAAATCAAAATAAAAATTAAAAAAAATAAAATAAAAAAACCTAAAATAAAAAATAAAATTAAAAATATAAATAAACTGTAAAAAATAGAATTATACAAACTTGAGTAAAAACTAAAAAAATTTCCCTAATAAATTACAAAAATAAATCATTGAATTTTTTTCCTGAAAACGAGGTATATGACTTAAAATTTAGTACATGTAATTCTAGAAATTGAAAAACCCCTCATGGAAATGAAAAATAACAAAGAGAAATTCAATACAGATATTGATAACGTAACATGAATAATCCATTACTTAAAAACATGAACCCATCAAGTAATGAAATTTCTAAGAGACATAGTATGAGAGAGTTTTTATTTCCTTATAACTCTATTATCCCATCTTACTTTATACTCTATTTTCATTCAATGATCATTTAAATCAAGTAGTCAATGTTTTATCAACTTCCAACCATAAATGATATTCCCAATGATGAATATATTGACTTCATTAAGAGTTTCTACTATAGTTTCAGAAGCTACCCCATTGTGGACTTCGTGAGGAAGAGATGATGTAGAGATTTTCCCCTCCTGCCCGAAGGGAAAATTGGGGATATAGTTCAACAATTATAGGAGAATATTTTTGTCACCTGTAATCAAGTTAACTTTTTTATTAAATGAAATTATATCCTTGGATATTAATTTCTATAATTAGGCAGAAGATCACTAGAACCCAGTAAAAAGAGGGGAGTTATTTAATAAACTGTGGGAAAGGTTTATAGGATTACATATGTAGTGTCAAAATCTCCAATGTACCCACCATTCCCTATTAGAAACATTCTATAATAGACTATCCTCATACCAGCAAACCATAGAGGATTATTATGGTGGAGGGGACAATAGTTATGTGACATCTACAGAGATCAATCAATTCATTTATACACTAGAAGAAACTCCCATATAAATTTCTCTAGCAGAAGAACAATTTTTAGTAAGAAATACACCCCATTCTCTCAAGATGAATCCCATGCTACTAGGATTTCAATGATAATAGTAACACAAATTCTAGGGAGAAATTCCATCACTATGGAATGTATGGGCATTCACAAATCTATTATCCCTATTTTGACATGCCCACCCAATATCGCGAGTGTGTCACTTTTACTGGATATGGTACTAGGATGTAGGGAATGAAGATTATTTTACAAACACTTATAATTAGGAGTATAGAAACCTCCCAAACCTTTTTTTATGGAGTTGGGATTCCATTATCCTACTTCCCCTTCGGGATTCTAGAAGCCTCCTAGGTAGTAATTCCAACCCCAACCCTAAATCAATTATGATTCATCCAATTAAAAATATGAGGTGAGCGATATACTTCATCATTTTATAGGGTTATTAGGTTATAAAAAGACAAAAAAGTTATTTTGATGATGTTCAAATAGATGAAATAATGAAATATATTGTAATGAACATGGGGAATTTTGTAAGGGAAATGGCTAGTAGAGGCCAAGGTAGGTTTCCCAGTACAAATTAAGCTAATAATAGGGACAAGTAAATGAATATTACCACCATAAGTGGTTTTAAAACCCACCAATATCCAAATAAATAACCCCATAATACTCAAAATGAAAATATAGATGTATTTGAAATTTCTAATAAAAAATATCTGAATTTATAAAACTAGATATTAGCATTGGGAACCCATTTGTTCCTGTTATCTGAGATGAAAACCCAGAAAGAGATTTCATAAAAAATAAATGGAGGAAAATAATGAATAAGAAGTGGTATGGATGCCCCCAATTATGTGAAACATTTCCACCCTAATCCCTTTCCACAAAGAATAAAAAGCCCAACCCATGATTCTGAACTGTTGAAATTTCTCAATGTTGTTAGGAATATGAATATTGGAATCTCATTCCTAGAAGATCTCATTCAAATTCCATCGTACTCAAAATCAATAATGAAAATCTGCTAAAATAAAATTATTCAGGAATAATTTTCCAACTATTTTCTAACAGATGTGTGTAGTGATGTGTTACAAAATAGGATACTAACTAATCTCAAGGTCCCAAGATGTTTTTTCACCTCTACACAATTGGGTATAATGGTGGTAAGTTCAATTGTTAGTGTGATCTTAATGAAAACATAAATCTGTTAACTGTATCACATTTCCACCACCTATGATTAGGAGTTCCCCATCCCACCACAATTTTGTAACAGCATGATGATAGATACATTAATATATATTTCTCACACTATGGGTAGGGGTTATGATATGCTAGTGTGAGTATGTAAACCATTTTTCCATGCTGACATTCTCATTTATGAAATGGTGTTTGATGAGGAGGGTCCTATCATCCATGGTAGGCCCTTTTTTCCACAGGGAGAGATTTGATATATTTCGCTAAAAAAATGATTTTCAACTTGTGTGAAAAAAATAGAATAATTTAATTCATTTTTGAGAATCAAAAAATCCAACCACCTAATCGTTCCAAACTATTTGTTGTTATATTATAAGGGTATTATTGATTTGGATTAATTGAAGATCTTGATGATGCTAGAGGAGACCCATAAGGAAACTAATATTTATTCATCCACTTGTATATGGATTAGATTAATTATATAAATGGATCTTTTATATGAGTTATATGGAGTGTTTTTTAAGCACCTAGATAAGTTTTCCATGGATCACATTCTGTCCCTAAGAGAATAGTCTTAGTGTAAGGAAAACTTTTCTAGAAGTTCTAGTAATGAGGTGGAAGAACTTTTTAATGATTAATAAAAAATGAAGCATGAATACCATGAACCACATATGAATATGTTTCATCCATTAAGTAAAAAACAACACATTCTTGAGCTCAAACACCTCCATGTTCATCTCAAATATTATTTTTTCAGGAGAGAGGGACACACTTGTGATAATTTCATCCAATTTGGTGGTAAGACAATAGAAAAACATGATGATTTATTTGAATAAGTACAAGTATATCATGGGCTAAAAATTTTATAATATAAATGGCAGAAGTCCAAAATTCTATATGTATAAAATTCCAATGGAACCTAAGTGGAAGACCAAGTTGGAAGCCAAAATAAGACTCAACCCCATCATGAATAAAGTGGTTAAGGGATAAGTGATAAAATTTTTATATTCTAGGATAATTTTTTATATTTATGATATCCTTAGGGTAATTCCTATCCATTTGGCCCAAAAAATAGTGTAGTGATGGTTTTCACCAATGAGAAAAATTAGAAAAATCCAAACAAGGGATGTGAAAAAATAGAGGTTATGTACAGAAAACATGAATTTGATTTATTCCATAACAAAGTAAAACGTTACCTTGATATTTATAGACCCAATGATGGAGAATTTTTTAGGAATTGATTATTTTTTTATCATAGGTTACTCTTGTTAATACTAGATTCCCATGTACTTTGAGGATCAAGACAAAACCAACTTCTCTTGACCATTTGGGATATTCTCCTATCAGCGGATGCCAACTGGATTTTTTGGTTCTCCATCCCCATTTTAGAGATTTTTGATTTCCATATTCTGAAATATAATTGAATGTAACATTTAGTTTTTCCTGTATTTATTTGTTCTTGTGGGAAACAATTTTGATAATAGTCATGAAAATCAAGATGATGTGCTGGAAAGGATATAGGAGGTGATCCAGGTGTTTAATTGGGAAAAATTTCAAATAGTTACTAAAGGTAAATTATTGGGTCCCAAACTATCTAAGAGGTGGATAGAGGTTGATAATTTAGAGGTTTATATCATATAAAGTCCCCTCCCCAACCTAAAATGATCAAGGGTATTAGATGTTTTTAGGATATTACATTTTTTCTAGGAGGTTGATCAAGGATTTATCTAAGATCATAAGACTCTGGTGCTCAACACTGGTAAAGAACACTCCTTGTTTTGGATTACTAATTTCTATATTAATTTAATCTTATCAAGTAGATGATCAAATATTCACAAGTAATCACATTCCCTAAATGGAATTTTTTGTGAGGTAATGTGTAATTCAAGTGATTTATCAGTACATGTTATTTTAGGACATAGAATGTATAAGAAGATTCATTCCATCTACTATTTCAAAAGCTACTAAATGATGTACAATGGAAATATTCATCCACTGAGTACAAGTTGTCTACTATGATGTTCTCCCTATAAAAATCATGCAGTACGTGATAGGGTCAAGAGCTATCATTTTCAAAGACCACGCTTCCAATAAGTACATACTGACAAATAAACACTCAAAACACATAATCATGAGATAAACCATACAGTGTCAATAATTTGATTTTGTCATTAAGGATATGAAATTTTCTTATAATATTATGGTAGATAGCATGTATAAGCTTCCCAACCCCCACAACGAGGAACCATGAGAGATTAAAACAATATTTCTAGATGAACTATTGTGGGATGCTTCTGTGCAGAAATCAACCTCGTTCGGGGACTATGAATACATTATGGTAGTTGGTTTCAAACCCAATAAAAACTCACAAAACCAATTAAATGGGTTTATTTATGAATTGAAATATTATTTTTCTGATGAGAGTCCTCTCATTAGGAAGTGTATTGATGGTTATTTAAGGATATGTGTGACTTAGGAGGAAATGTTTCACGAAATTGTGAGTTTTCTTTTATTATCATGTGGTGTCCACCTTGGAAGATAGATGAATACAATGATGTTTCTACATGATTGTTTCAAATGTCTTACTTTGGTCAAATATGATATGATTTTGGTCATAGTATATAAGAAATTTCAAATCATGTGTAATGTAGGAAGGTGGAAGGACCTTTATCAAAAAGTAATTTTGGAGGGATTCTTTGTATGTTTGGTTCTTGGACTTCATGGGACCATTATAATCCTCTTATATTAAAGAAAACATTCTAGTTTCTATGGATTATGTGTCAAAATGGGTTGAGGCAGTAGCTCTACCCAATAATTATTCTACTAGTGTGGTGAAATATGTCATGAAAAATATTTTTTCAGGTTTGGTTTGCCTTGATATTATCACATATAATTGAACTCACATCAATAATTTCATTTTCATGAGTAATATGGAGATGTATGGATTATCACATAGGAAATGTACCACCTACGACCCATAGTATTGTGGAGAGGAAGATAATTATCTCATGGAACATAATAATATTATAGAAAATACATTTTCTTACATTCGGAAAGACTAGTTTGTAAAGATGGATGAGTCTCTATGGGCCAATATAATTTCCTAAAACACTAATATAGGGATGTCACCGTACAATCTTCTATTTGAAGAATCTTACCATTTTCCTATGGAATAAAATCAATAAAACTTATTGGGTGGTGAATTCTCTAAATTTTAATTTCATGTCTGCTGATGAGAGAAGGTTGTTAGAGCTGAGTGAGCTGGAGGAAATCATGATATAGTCTTATGAGAATGATGAAATTTAAAAATAGAGAAAAATGAACTTTCATGATCCAGTCATCAAAAATAGGAATTTTAAGGTTAGCGAGAGGGTTCTACATTTCATTTATAGATATAAACGATTTCCTATAATGTTGAAGACCAAGTGGTCATGACCCTTTTCAATTATGAGAGATTTTGTTAATGAACATGTAGAGTTAGTTAGAGAATATGACAAACCATTCATTGTAAATAGTTAGAGGATCCGGTATTTCATTGAATTGCATCTAAAGGGCTTAGTTGTAATCTATATTCTGGATGATTGATATGAATAAAGGTTAACTGAGGGCTATAAATTCTATGTTTCGTGGGACCCAACCCATATTTCTTATGTTGGATTATTTTTATTTCTATTTTTCAATATTTAAAATTGTTTCTTCTTGTTTCAATAATTTGATGTCTTGTATATCTAAAGGTGTCTCATGAAATTCTGCTATTAGATAGAGTTGTTTCTTCCTTAAATTCAGAGAAGGAAATCCAAGGGCCTATCACACTACATCATAAGAATAATATATCTTCAAGTAATTAATTGGTTTAGTTTTTTCTTAACATAAAATTATGGATTTTTATATTTACTTTCTAAACATGTAGGTAATAGAGATGAGTAAACACTTTGAGCCACATATGATTATATTTTGAATAAAAGTTATAATTAATGATCCATATTCAAAGAGGTGTTTTCCTATTTTTCTAGTTTAATTTTTTTTTCAATTTTACTCATATTGTGTGATACATTGTCTGGGGGAGTCTGATTTGAGATCTCTTGATATTGATGTTCTATTTGGGTTCTTAGCTTCTATAGTATAATGAGTTGAAAATTTATTTGAACTAAATTTTAAAATATTCTTACACCCCTAGTTTTCAAATTGATGAAAATGTGATTTTGTATACATTTCATGAAATGATTCTAAATAAACATTAAAGAATCACTCTATTGTAAGGGATATCATATGAGTCTTAATTTTTAATAAATTTTCTAGTTTCATTTCCATTCATTTGTATGTGAAAATTTTTTTTTAATACCCATGTCATCCCCATAAAAAAGTTTTAAAAAATTGAATACTATCACAGACATTTTGATTCAAAATTAGGGCCAATATTGAGTTTTATGTGTGGGGAGAGGATTATTTCGGATTTCACATCAATTTCACACTTGATGATTGAAATAAATTGATAATTAATTTTCAAAAAATCAAAATCATTCAATATTTTCAAAATCTATCATCATTTATGGGTAATTTGGGTTTAGTTAGCACATAAATACTTTTATGACTAGTGGATTTCCCCTTTCTTGATGTTTATAATTACACTAACTCTAAAACTATATAAAATGAGTGATTCCTATATGGAGTTTCTCATTGTCTTATAGATTTCAGATTTAGGAACTGAAGAGGAGTGTGTGATAGGATTGTCTTAGTAGAATTAGGACCGTTACTCTAGGTAACTAGAAACTTTAAATACAATCTTGTGGAATAACTATTTTATTAAAATAATTAATCACTTTTGGAAGTCAACACAAATGATGATAATTTAAATATTTTATAACTAGAGTAAAAAACGAAAATGGGATACCATTTTGATTCTTTGAGACTAGGTTCCATGGGTTCATTTTTGTGAAAAAATAATACCCAATATCAATTTGAATATATTCTATAAACAAGAAATATGGCGGCAAAAAATTAAGAATAATGCTTCTTTTCCAAAAATGAACTCATTTAGGGGAGGTGAATTTCGAACCCAAATTAAGAGGTTTATAATTGAATTAATTAAAAATAAATTGAGGTGAATCAATAAAGTGATGAAATAAATGGACGTTAATTTTTTGAAAATAGGATAAAGTTAAAATTGAATGTGCCTTTGGTTGAGGTTTTAATTCCATTTTATTTAACTTGTCACTACTCCAAGAATTAGATCATAAATTGGAATTGAAGAAGGGCCATTAGTGAATCCATGTAGAAGGCATGAAATTATTGAAAATGGATGAGTCTATGTTTCCTTTTAATTATATAGTGGATGTTTGATGTTTGGCCTGACCCTTTTAATTTTTTAACAAATTCTTGAAATTACATTCATTGTCCTTCTCTTCTGTTCGTAAATGCTTTTTCATTCATTTAATTAATTAATTTCATAAATGATACCTTATATTTTAGATATTAAAATGTAATTATTTTTTGAGGAATAACAATGATTTATGTGTGGGATATTTTGGTTGGCTGTTTTCAATTCTTTTTCCACATAATTTTTCACCTTTTCTCCTCTTTTTTATTTTAAAATAATGTATTTATTAAAATAATTAACTATATTCATGTATGTTTTCATAATTTTTATAATTACCATTTTTTATTAAAACACATGAATTTAATTAATAATATATGTTTTTTAAAATTATTTTCAAATTAAATAATTCTTTTTTTAAATTATATTTTTATCTAATTAAATTATAATTTTTAATTGTTTTTATCCAATCGTCATTTTTTTCAAAACAATTATTTTATTAAAATCTTTAATTAAATTAATTCTTCTGAAAATGAATAAGTATTTCAATTTTTGTATTCAATAAACAATGAAATTAATTTTAATAATTTAATTTAATTCTATTTTTCTTTTATTATTTTATTTTACTTTAATTATTTCATTTTATTGATTCTTTAGTTTTTTAATGTGTTAATTAACATTAACAAATGGGTTTAATTATTATTTATTAAATTAATATTTTCACTAACGCTTTGTAATTTTAAATAATTATAGTTTTTTGTAATTTTATTTTCTTTTTAGCATTGTTTGATTTTTAATTGGTTTTTAGATTTATTTTATTCAATTGATTATTTATTAAGTTTTTTGGTTTCATGTTTTAATTATAGTTGCACCCACACCCATAAATCATAAGGTTGTCTCAAAAATTCATCACTAGAACCTTCCAGTAGTGACTCATTATGTAACTTCCACCACCACAAATCCCTATTACATTTCTTAGCCAATGGTGACTTGTAGTCACCATTATTATTCTTCACCAAAGGTCACTCTTAGCCACCAACAATGTTCCCTTATATTCCCCATATCGCTACTACTATCCATGTCCCATTCACCACTCATCTGCAATGTTGAATCCACTACCACCATTCCATCTCATCCTTCACCACCTTGTCACACTGTTTCCTAACACCAAATGTCACCACTCTCCATCCCCACTCAACATCATAGCCTATTTCTCCATTCTCCCCATATAGTAGTGACTCTTGCGAGTCATATTCATTCTATTTAAATAGTGACTCCCTATAACTATTTTTTTCATGTGTCACCACTAACAACACAGTAACAAAAATATTAAACACTAGTATTAGGGAAAAAATCTACTAAATTGAAGAATAAAATTAAAATTCAAACACACCATAATTGAACCCAAAACAGGAAAAAACACCAGAATCAAATATAAATCTCAAATCCCACTCCAGATCTGGAACTAGACCATCTCCACTGTGAGCACCAACTGCCCCATCATCAAACATATACCACTGAAAATCCATCCTCACCTCCGTTGGCCGAACTTGAGCCTCTAGTATCTTCTTTTTTTCAACCACTGTACATGATCAGACAACCACCATCTAGGGATCGTTCCACCAACTGAACCCACAGGTCCTATAAAAGTATCTCTTCCTACACACTCTCTCCCCTACTTCTCCTCACCCATTCCGCCACTGTACCCTCTCCCTATTTTTGGGAAACTGGTTCCTTTGAGCCTACCCCTATTCCATTTTTCCATACTCCCATCATCACTAGGGATTTCCACTATCCGCTTTCCCTATCCCTTGCCATCGAAAAAGACCCCCCACTCCTCCCTATTCATTTTATTTATTTTCTTATTTCTTTCATTTCATATTATTTTAATATAATATATATAAACTAATAATATATATATGTAAATTTAATTAATAAAACATATTTTTAATAATTATTATTATGTAAATATAATTGTATATATATAAATTAATTTATAATGATAATTTTTTATATTTATAAAGTCTACATATATATAATAGTTATCAATTTTAAAATTCATTAATACCAATTTATTGTTATATTTAATTAAAAAAAATTATGTAGTATTTATTTTCTTTTGTGAGGGTGTGTGGCCATGCTCAATAGAGGGGATTTTGATTATATTAGTGATGAAATATGTTTTGGTAAAAGTCAAAGAGGATGGAGCTCGATGATCGTGCTCCACATGATAATTTTAGAGTGAATTCATCCACATGTGGTGATAGGAGCTGGAAACAATTGTTGGAAAAATTTAAAAAATCATTTGCAGTAGGAAGCCATTTTTTCATCATTCATATCTTGAGCATTCCTAATATCACTAAACACCACTGGGGAGTAGATCATTGATGGTTGATAATTTCTAAACATCATCACTTCAGTTGAAAAAATATTCAATCTCAACTTCGAAAATCTGATGCCATAGATTCTGCAACTACTTCCAACTAGCCAAAAATCAGAGCATACCATCACACTTCCTGATTCCTAAAGTAAATGATCGAGAACTCATCGTCATCATAATTAGAGAACAAGTATACCATCTTGATCTGGTTATTAGAGACTTCGGGAGATCAAGCAGGGAGATGATACATTTTTTACCGTTCTTTTTTTCTTGTGATTTTTATTTGATATAAATTTTTTTGATATTGAAAATTTTAATAACTTGAATTCAATCACGATTCTCATATAATATTCTTTTTGGGAAAAGTGGCTGAGCTGGTTGAACTTTTATTCATTACTCATGCATGATTTTCTGACTTGATCACATCCATATAATTTTTTGGAGAGTTATATATTTCAAAACACCATGGATCATAGAAAATACATCTTGATTAAATATGAATGAAAAATATATATAATCTAAGGATTTATTGAAAATTGAATCATGATCAAAAGAGGGAGGTGGCAATTAGTTCAACTGATATATTGAACTATGTGCTTCGTTGATGGACTCTTATCTTGTTATTAAGTTACAAATAAATTTTTATAAACCATAGAATTCACTTATACACAAGATGACTAGATGAAAATTCGTGACATCTATCTTAAATCATGATCAGATATTTATACTCTAGTCATTAATAAGGGAAAGCATAGTCGAAGTCATCCTGTTGATTTCCCCTTGCACATCCATTGATTGTTCCCAATACATGTCTTTCTACACATCCTCTAGACTATTATTTCTGCCCACACATTCACTTCATAATAGTCAAACTTTCATTCACTTCATATTTTCAACACTATCAACAATATTTGTTTTTGTGTATTTTTTTTATTTTTTTCCTATGATCAAAATCAATCCATCTCTATAGTTCAACCATGTATTACCACTTTACAAGGTATTTTATAGGCTATTGTAAGTTCTAATTTTCTTATTCTCTATGACAAGATACGTCAACACTATATATGTAATTCTCTAAAATATGAACAATATCGTGAAATAATGATGGAATAGCATGTGGTTTTTCAAATACAGGAAGCCTCAACCACCATCATACTATATATCATTACCATAACTACATTCTAGAGGCTTTAAAAATTTAGGTTCCACATAGTCAATCCTTCCAAGATTTATCATTACATACATTCTATGAATTTAAATCTAAATTTCATTTTTTGGATTAGTTGATCATTCATCCCACTATATCTTTTATTATTTGTGATTAAATTAAATGATCCTTGTGATTAATTGAGTAATTTTATTTTGTAGGATTACGATGGAAGGTAAAATTCACATAATTTAGTGGAAGCTGAATGATTCTTTATTTATACAGGGAGTTCAGTTTTTTTATCTTATGAACTCCTTATATTTTCTTCCAAATATATGTTTTGAGCATTAAAGTTGAAATTTAATTCCCTCACATGAATATGAGTTTACATAGAGTATCAATGCTACATGAGTTTTTTATGTATCCTACAATTCCTTGTTTTAGATTTTAATAAAAATGATATTGAATGAGTTAAATTGATAATTTTATTAGTAAGTTTCATAACGAATTTTAAAATGGGGACTTTTTGTTTATGGTAATTTATTTAATCATGTAATTAAAATTTACTAACAATATTTTATGATTTTTATTTTCTACATTTTTATGAATTTTTTATACTATTAATTATTCCTTAACCGGTTGTACAATATTATCTTCTTATTCGTGAGAGGATTTCTTGACCAATTACTTCATATTTATTCTTGATCATATTTATTGAGCAATATTAGGACATGTCACATGAATGAACGTGCAGTTGAACTTGTCAAAGATATGACGATGAATAAAATACATTTAAAATGATTAAGGATAATTTTCATAACACACTTATGTATAAAATTCCATCTTTAAATAAATCATTTTTATCCCATATAGGCTATGACTTACTTTTATAGGGACGATCCATGTTTTGATCTAAATTTTCCATTCCTACAATCCTCTTAATATTTAGATTATATTTTATAATTGATTTGTATGGGTAATGGAAATCATGGTGGAAGGGATTATTTACAGTCTATGTAAAATGTGTAAGGGTGGTAATTGTTGGTGATAATAATGGTTTTTTATTCATTTTGTGCATGTAAAATTTTCTCTTCTTGAAAAATAAAAAATATGAATGGATTTTTTGACGTAGAAGAATAAAAATTAACCATTATTGGACCGAGAATATTTATAATATGTAGTTTGGTGGGGGATGTGAAGATATTTCAAATATTAAATTTAGAAAAACAATAAAATTATTTTTAGAAAATGAATAATACTGTTTAAAAGTAATGGAAATTCAAGAAAGTTCACAGCATTTATTATTATTTCATTTTTCATGAACTTTGTTTTCATGGTTTTGTGAAAGTTAGAGTTTCCAAATTGAATGGGATAATTTCATTTCAAAATAATTTTTATATCATTTAATTCTCTAAAGAGATAATCCTAATACTTTAAGCCTTAAATTTTATGCATTTGTGAGACCAAGCATAATCCTTAAAGTCAGTGGTCCCTTTAATGAGAGCCCTCATGATTTTATACGAGCATTATCTTTAACAAGTAGATAATATAGTTCATGTACTACAATATTTATCAGGAGAATGTTTTCATTATATGATAATAAATCCACTATAATTGTATCCCGATATATGAGAGAAACGAATCTTGGGAGTTAAATCAGGACTGAGCATTTTCAGAAATAATGAATTAAGGATATCAAATGAATAAAATATGAGAAGTTACATAATTTTTCAATAGGGAAAAGTAAAATAAATGATATGATTATTTAATGGAAAATTTATAAATTGAATTAATATTTGATGAGTATTTTTAGAAACACTATTTGAAGTTGAAAATTTTATGATTTTATTGATTTGGAATTTAAATATTTGTAATAATGGGGCCCTCTAAAATCCCTATTGAAATTTTATTCTTGAGGAAAATCGCATTTTATGTGTGGGGGAATTGATAGATCTATAATTTTACACATATTTGATATGTATATATATTATTTAAACCCTCTAAAATCTTCAATTTAAACTTATTAACACAATTTTGGATTAATGGTGTATTTGTAGCAAAAATACAAAAAATGGATAATTCTGGAATAATATCATATTTTAATTTATTTTTTGGGGATTAATTTTAAATTATTATTTAAATATGAGGGTTATTTTTTATAGGATTCCTTAATTTAATTTTCTCATGTTTTTCTTCGTTACTATTATACAATTCGAACTAATTTATGTCTGAAAAAATCTATCAATTAGATATATTGTTCCGGTGGACATGGTGGACCACTCTTCTAAAAATGAGGGAAAAATTAGGTTACATAATTGAAATTGTGGTTTTTAAAAACATATGTGACATAGGGAATGTGTCAGTGTTTCTCAGTTGAAATTTAAGAGTGTTTCTGTAATTTTGGGTGTCATTTGATGTTATAGATTGATGAAATAATTATGAAATTATCAAACAAAAATATTAATGATCAATATTTATTCCATAAAATCATATATACCCATAATATTATTGTTAAATGTTTAGGACCAGTGAAAAACATATTTAAAAAAAAAATTCTTAAAAGACACTTGACCACAATTCTGCCATTTTATCAGGGTAAAATATTTATTATTTTGATGTAATATTCTATAACTAAAATTTCAAACATTAAAGAACCTTTATTTTCCCGATGTCATTAATTTTCTATTATAACACTGCAATTCCACTTACATGCCTATAAATAAGAAGATATAGGTGGATTTAAGAGGATATAAATCATAAAGGTAAGCTTGGGATGACAACCAAGTTAAAGGATTTCTATTTTCATTTCATTTAATTTATTTTTTTCTTTCCCCATGTAATGCATTCATCATTTTTATATTTGGATGTTTCAATTTATTTTTACATCCTAAGTTATCTTCTATATATAATTATATATTTCGCTTCCATATTTATGATGTGATACCTTTTCACTTGGAAAATGGTATCCTAGTATCAAGACACGCCTTCACCAAGATGAGGGAAGGGAAAAAAATACGAGACCCTTATTTCCTCAACCTGAAGGAGATATAATGACCCTTGTGTCCCTCCTTCAATAGGCACTAGAGAGGAGACTAACACCATGTGTATATAATCATAGGTAATATGGAAGGCATTAACAATTTAATTTAGTAGGATCGGGAGATACGATTGTTAAAACACAAACTCTGAAATAGAAGGTGGCTGTAAAGTAAACAAAAAAACCTTTCACATATGAATATTCCAAATAAAGTGCTACAAGGTACATGAAAACTCAAAAGGTAAGTACCAAAAGAAATGAAATGAAACAATGTCAATGGCCCCAACGTCTGAGCTAATAGGGTACGACATTGTCCTAGAAGACCTCCTGGAAACCTGAAATTAGTTTTTTTATATACATATGATGAGTATACATGTATAATAATTTGGGAAAACCAAAATCCCTCATGAATAAGTGGGGAGGCGTTATAATGACCCATGATAAAAGGAGATAACCAAAACACCTAGCAAGGAAAATATCCACCCAAACCTCACAAGGTCACACAACCCAAAAAACGCAATTCAATAAAATTAATAGTAATAACATATCATCGTTTGGGTACCCTCTGCCACTTTACCACTGGTTATTGAAGACATCCTATGCATCAGAACTCCCCTTCCATTCTCACCACAGTCCCACAGTCACCCAACAATAGCCTTTTTGGCCACGCAATCCACAGTTATGCCTGAAAATATTTATTCCCCCACAACCACACATAATCACGCCAGCAGAAACCTAGTCCAAAAAAACTATTTCCATGCCTGAAGACAACTAGGATTGAAAGTATCGCTAATGCGTACTGGAAAGTTTCCATCTCTCTGTAGTGGCACAATTCATTTATCATTACCATATTTTATGAATGGTCATTATAAGGGATAATATGTATATATATAGTACTTTAGACTCAATTATACTTCTATTATTATAACTACTTTTGTTATCTACTTACCATATAATCATTTGGGAAACGACAATGTCTCTTGGGTATACGTGTTGACCACCACCTTCACAAAGATATGAGATTAGTTTATTATTTACATTTTACATGAATTATAATGAAGTTGTATTTGATGAATATATATGATATATTTGATATAATAATTTTTCTTTAATTTGAAATTAATAATTATACTATATTTTCAAATAGGTGAAAAGTGAAAACAACTTTGATGTGTATGTATGACATACGATCGACATGAATGGTGTAATTCATTTCATGAAACACTAACATTTATGGATGGATATATATATATATATATATAATTAATAGGTATGATATTTATACCTTTTGTAAAATTCTGGTGTAATAGAAAAAATTTCAATGAGGAAGGACCATAAGTACTAAACCAAAGAATATATGAAAATAAAGCAATTATCACCTATAATAACGAAATTAATAATTATTAGTTAATTAAAATGTTATAAATTGTTAAAAGTTAATAGATAATTTTTAATCTATATGAATCTTTTTTGGTAATATGATTTTTAGTGATCTAGAAAAATGACACTGTTTGAGAATGTTTGTTTTTATAGTTTTCTTGAGCGGTTCTCATGTATTCATAAATAGATGTTCATGTAGCAAATGGATAAACATCCCAAACTTTTATTTAATATTATTAATGATATTAAAGATGTTAAAATGATATTATAATTAATTATATTATATACCAAGTGGATGAATCATTGGATAATAATTAAATGATGTTTTTTTGTGTTAATTTGGGCGGTTTTTATACCACAACGAACTTGTTTTGTTTAATCATTTAGTAATATGTAAATAAGATAGTTACAGAAAATTATATAGGACATAATAAATATAAAATATTCTGGTTGAACCATAAAAATGGTTTCTTGACCAGATCAGAATGTAGAAAAGAAAACATGTCATTCTTGAAGGTGATAGATTAGCACCCCACAAACAACGTTTTCTTTTATAAAATAAAAATAAGTGGGAAAGGTTTTGGATGGTATAATATCACATTAGTATTATAAAATTCTAGTATATTTAAGATTCTGTAGTTACAATACCATGTGGATGAACATAGGTGGGCAGAGTATAAGAAAATAACATGAAATTGAACGGAAATTAAAGGAAAGAGGAACAAAAATTACCTCTTGAGACCTCCTCATGAGATCCTCCTTAAGGGTCATATTCTTTTCCTTTTTAAGATACTAGAAACTATTGGATGTTGAGAAGGGTCTAGGGATGATTCTTGGGCAGAGTTTAGGAATGTGTTGAATCTTGAGAGGTGTGAGGAAATGAGGGTGTGAAGGGTGGTTTTTATAGTAGAGGGGAAAGGGGATTTCTCAATATTAAATTCATTAATTTATTATTTATTTACAAGGCAAGGAATAGTGAGTCATCCATGACCAAAAATAGTAATTTTATCATGTAAGATTGAACCATGTGGGCTTACATCAGCAGAACATCATACATGACTCTATAATTAGCTTATTTAGCTTATTCTGATATTTCACAATTTATAAAAAATTCAAGTATTTCAGATAAATCCTAAAAATTCACCCAATTTTTTTTCGACATGTAGAATCAGAACATGAATTCCATTTAAAAAAAATTAATTTCTAAATATCATTATTTAATATTTAATTAAAATCATAATTTACCTGAAAAACAATTTTTAAAATTAAAAGTGGCTTCATAACGCTTTCAAAAATTACTGAAGGTATTATAAAATTATTGTAAATATAAAATGAATAGATTTGTTAATTTATGAACACATTTTATAAAATAAATTATCTTTTAGATTAATTAATTATTTATGACTTACAAAAATAACAATACTTTTACTATGTTTAAATTGTTACTTATAAGATGCCTTAATTTTATTTATTATTCAAGGTTTTTTTTAAATAATATTTTGGATGATTTACTATTCATAAGGGTCATATTATTATTCATAAGGGGAGGGTTCTATTCATAAAGGTATGTTACTATTAAGCAAAATTTATTTTTGTTTTATTAAACTCCAAAAAAATTCTTGAATAGAACCGTGTTGTCATATTTTGAAATTCAAAACATTGAAGGGAAAAAATTATGTTTAATGGTTACAAAATATTTAGTATAATTATATGTCATTGTGATTCCTAATGTGATTATACTATAATTATTAATTATAATAAGGGAATTTCATTGATAAAACTTTGGGTTGTTACATTCTTCCCCCTTATGAAATTTTACCTTCAAAATTTCATTTTAAATAAAAAGGTGGGGGTACTTCTTCTTCATCATCTGCTCTTCCAGTTCCAAAGTATATTTTTCAAACTTATGGTTCCTCCACAACACATTGACAAGGTGGGTTGTCTTTTTTCTTATAACCTTATCTCTCCAGTCCATAATCTCTACTAACAACTCCTTATAGGAGAGATAATATTCTAGTTGTACCACCTCTGAGTTTATTACATATGAGGGGTCTGGTATGTACTTCCACAGGAGTGATACATGAAACACATCATGAACATGAGCCATATTCAGTGGAAGTGGAAGATACTCGGCCACGACTTATATGTGGTCAAGGATATCAAAGGGTTCAATGTACCTTGGTATTAGCTTCCCTTTCTTTCCAAATCGCAAAACTCTCTTCTATAGTGATATTCAATGGAAGACTTTATCCCCATCGTCGAACTCCAAGACATTTCTATTGTTTTTAGCATTTCTCTTTTACCGACCCAGAGTAGAATTGATGTTTTTCTAGATGACTTGAACATTATCTATCTTCTCTTTTACATGATCGGGTCCATGTTTCTTTCTTGCTCCAACTTCATCCCCATGGGTTGGAGTTTGACATCACTTTCTATACAGAGATTTAAATGGAGCCTTCTAAATATATGAGTGGAAGCTATTTTTTTATGATAACTCAACCAATGGGAGATGTTGATCCCATCCTCCTTTGAATTCTAGATTGCTTGATCATAACATATCTTCAAGCGTATGAATAGTCCTTTCAGATTTTCCATCATTTTTGTGTGATAGGACGTGTTGAAATTTAATTAAGTACTCAGAGCATATTGAAGCCACCTCTTGAATTTTGATGTGATCCTTAGATCATGAGCCGAGATAATTGAGAGTGGAACACCATGCCGTCTCACCACTTCCTTCACATATATCTTTGCATGTTTTTCATTAGAGATATATTTCGTATACTGATAAAATGGGTTGTTTTTGTGAGTCGGTTAACCGAAACCCATATCACAATATTTCCCTTCGATGTCATCCGGAGTCCTGTGACAAAGTCTATAGTATCATTCTCCCATTTCATCATGTGTATAGGAAATGACAGCATCAAACCATTGTACGTTTGTTTCTATGCTTTAACTTGCTGGCATACCATGCACCTTGAGATATATTCTGCAATATCCTTATTCATATTATCCCACCAGAAGTTTTATCGGAGATCATGGTACATTTTGTTACCCCCAGGATGGATATAGAATGTTAAGCTATGTGCATTGTCTAATAGCTCCTTCTTTATCCCGAGTGATGAAGGCACACAAATCTGCCTTCCAAACAAAATCACACAACCATTACTGATATGTAACTCTTGCATCTTCCCTTCCTTAACTACATTCACCATCTTTTGTATCTCCACATTATCCCTTTAGGCTTCCGTGATCTTCTCTTGGATGGATGGTTGCACAATTAATTGGTCAAGGTAGGATGTATCCTCTTCCATTATGATTTTTAAATCCATTCATTACATATCCAAAATGATAGTGTCTTTCTTTGTCCATAAAATGGATTGAGTATATGGTTAGTTTCTACTTAGAGTATCGGATACCTAGTTTTCTTTTCCTGGATGATAGTGAATATAGCATTCATAATCCTTGATTATATCTTACCATATCCTTTGATGCATGTTGAGATCAATTTTTGTGAATATGTACTTTAGGCTATAGTGGTCGGTGTATATGTCTCACTTATCACCATAAATGTTGTGTGATTGCATTGTCAAGCGCGTTAAATTAGTTGTTTAATTTTGACTAGATTTTCTACAGCATAGCACCAACCCTAGGTCGTCTTTCGACAGAGCCTTAGATCATTAATATAAAAAGAGGGTTTTGATTATCAATGTAGAAGGTGAATGAGGTTTTTTAAAACTTTGTTGTTTTATGATTAAATTTGAACATAGAAAGTGAAAGCGATAAAATAATGTAGAGATTAATGGAATTAATTACGCGTGATCATCCCGGGGTACTCGCATGATATTAATCTTTCATCGCTTCATGATATAGGGTTATGATCTTTTAATCCATGTTTTTTAAAACCTAGAACCAGAATGTTACTGAGTTTATACTAGGATACCTTCTAGGGTTCAGTCAAAAAACACACAATGATTCACCAGACACCACTGATGATTGGTTGAATTGTGTTTGACTTCATAACTAAACTCACCAAGGCAACAGTAGAAGAACTCGATGCATTGTCCAGGTTTTTATTTTATTTATTTGTGATACCATGACATAAATTTACATGGAATTTACATTGCTTATGTGAGTTCAATTGACCAATATGAACCACACAAACATCGCAATTGAAAGGGAGAAAAGAAAGTGGTGAACGGTGTGTGAAACATCATAAGAATGGGTACCCCCAAACATGATCATATGATATGATCATGAAATACCATTACATAAATAAATAAAATAAGAATTGGGGATGATTAAAAACAAAACAACAACCTTTAATTCAAACGATCATTCAAATATTACAAACATGAAGCTTGGGATTTACACCACGTTCCTCCTCGGGTGATCACAGGGGGTTTAGAGACACATGGGAGAGGAAGAAGAAGAAGATGTTGAAGTAGCACTTCCCATAGCCTCCAGAACTTCTAGGGATGTTGAGTAGACTCCTTGGGGAATCCAAAATGGCAGCACCTTGCCTCCTGGCTGAACTTCCAGATGGGGTTCCCAAGGCGTCTTTTTATAGCCAAAATGAGAAGTTGTTTTGGGCACCCAGATTTTGATAAACCAATTGAAGAAAGATTTTCGGCTATTAGACAGTCGAATATCCTTTTTGACAAAACTGAAAATTTGTAGACCCACGTCTTGTCTATCACCACCGATGGTTTGGAACTATTTGGACAAATACAGCTCATGATATTGATAAAATACAGAACTCCACTTTTGACTTTGTGCATATTCGGTGGCTTGGACATATCAGTTCGGATGGGCCCCATAGAAGCCGAATCAGGATTGGGTTCTTTGATATGAAATTTATAATATTAAATTTTTGATCTGTCCACAAAATAAAATCTCATTTGGATGCATTTATTTTGCATAATATTCAAAATAGTGGACATATGTCCGTGTATCCATGCAGTTTTTGTCCCATTTTTCTTCCACTTCATTAAGGGCCCTCCAAATAATATCCTCCTACATTGAAATAATAAAAACAAGTAACATTACCCATTATAATATTGATTAACAATAATTAATTTATTCAATGATAAAGTTCAATTTATTATTATATTTGGAATATTAATTACAAAACTAGTTTAAAACAGCAGTGTAAGGGTGGAATAAAACAGTGAATCGTGGTACGATCATACCCCCACATCTAAACATTAAAACAACGGTGTAAGGGTGGAATAAAATAGTGAATCGTGGTACGATCACACCCCCACACCTAAACATTTCCACTCCTGGGAAAATCCACATATCCAAATAAAATAATGCATATATATATATTTCCAACATTATGAAGATTTAATATTTGAGTAAATTTTATTTAAATTAATGTGATCAATTAATGAACCACACCAAGGAGTTATTCTTAGTGAATATAGAAAAAGATTTATCATAAATCTTATCATAGTGAAATTCAAAAATATTCATGATACAAAATTGAGAATGTAATTCATAAGTAAACCATGACACTAATTCTCCATGTGTGTGTGTGAAAACAATTCCATTCTATTCATTCCACTAGCTATCCAATAAATATATGTTATTTTAACATTTTTCAGCTTACATGATTTTTTCAACCGAACCTACCATACATCCTTTGCAATAATATTTCAAGACCCACCCACTTAAGAATTCATAGAAGACAAACCATAATCTCTCGACCTAGATACCACCATATGTTGCACATTTCATCACTCCCCTCATTTATTTATTTTTTAGAAGTCGCATTTGGAAAAAATCCCACACTCATCTCTCAACCCTTGTTTGATCTTCTCATGACACTAATTGAAATAGTTATAACAAGATCAAAGGTTGGGGAGGAGTGGTTTTTGACCTGCCCATGACACAACAATTTTTTTTATTTTTTTTTTGAGGGCGTACAACAGTCGGACATTAGGTACAAAAGAATAGGTCAATCTGATATAGTAATGAAACATATCGGATAAGGAACGAACGTATGGAAATATAATTTAAAGCTGAAAAATATAAACCCAACATATATTTACCTTTTATTAATTAAGAAATAATCACACATTATGGTTTGGTGCAAATTGTTTTTGATATATTAGTGACACTGTTTTCCCAAAAACTACTCACAAAAAGGGCATCAATCATCTCAAAGGTTTCACATAGACACGACAATTTATATCATTGATAGAAAACTAATTCACTAAATAAAATCACTCCCTAGTGTTAAATTCATACCAATATTCTTTTTGGCCTTCATTATGGTATTTTTACTTTCCCCCCTTTATGGTCACCAAATAATAGAACTTCGAAATTGTTGATGGGGAAAAATGAAAAAACCGTAAATAAGTCCAAAAAGAGAGATAAAAAAACAAAAACAATTCCTAACTAACCTAGGAATATATCCACCCCCACACCTAGAATTGGCAGTTTCCTCCCTGAAATAATTGAGAATGTGAGAAGTAAGGATAAAACCTGGTGTGTTTTATTGGTATGATGCGTCGAGAAGGTGGATTTCCTCCATAGAATTCTTCAGAAAATCATCATTGAAGTGTTTAAGTCATTGCACATTGACAGTAAGACTTCGTACACTCTGCTCATGCAAAATCTGTATTGCACTAAAATGATAAACATTAGTAACAGTATAAGGACCAAGCCATCGGGAACGAAGCTTACCTGGGTAGGGCTTAAGCCTGGAATTTTACATGAGGACCTTCTCACCAATATGGAACTTCCATTAGTGAATCATGCTATCATGAATAGCCTTTGTATTGTCTTTATAGATCTAGGTGTTCACATATGCATCATGTCGAATTTCTTCCAACTCTTGAATCTGCATCTTTTTTTTCTCACCTACATATGAAAGGTTCATATTACATTGTTTAACAGCCCAATATGCACGGTGTTATACATCCACTGGAAGGTGACAAGCCTTTCCAAACACAATTATGTATTGTGACATTCCAATTGGAATTTTAAAAGCTATACGGTATGCCCAAAGTGCATCATCCAAGTGCAAACTCCAATCTTTCCTATTGGGTTGTACCATTTTTTCCAAGATTTGTTTAACTTCCCGATTTGATATTTCTGCTTGTCCATTAGTTTGGGAGTGATATGCAATGGAGACTTTATGATCAACCCCATACTTAAAAAGAAAATTTTTCATGTTGTGATTGCAAAAATGTGAACCCTGATAACTAATGATGAATCTTGGTAAACCAAACTACTGAAAATCTGGGACGTCACAAAATCAACAACAACTCGAGATTCATCGATCCTAGTATCCTTTGCATCCACCCATTTAGAAACATATTCAACAGCTAGTAAGATGTACACAAAGCCAAATGAATTTGTAAAAGGCCCCATGAAGTCAATGCCCCATGCATCGAAGATTTCATAGAATAACATGTGTTGTTGGGGAATTTCAATCCACTTAGAGATATTACCTCTGAATTGACATCGAGTACATGATTTAAAAAACCTATGGGTGTCTCTATACAATGTTGGACAATATAATTCTGAATAAAGGACCTTTCGAGATGTACGTTGATAGCCAAAGTGGCCCCCACCTGCCAAGGTGTGGAAGAAGGTTAAAACAAGGGTGAACTCATGGTCAGGGACACACCGAAGAACTACATGGTCACTACAAATTCTCCACAAGTATGGTTCATCCCAAATGTACCAACGAGAATCATGCTTAAGTCTCTGGGATTGTGAAATGTTGAAATCAGTAGGGACTGAAGATGTTTCTAGAAAATTCACAATGTCTGCATACCAAGTGGTAAGGTCTACAACATCACAAAGGTTCTCATGAGAGAAGAATTCTCCAATGGGTAGGGGTGAGTCAACATGATGGTCCAATGGTGGGGAAATCCTACTAATGTGGTCAACTACAACATTTCCCACCCCCTTCTTATCTTTAATCTCAAGGTCAATCTATTGGAAGAGTAGCATCCATCGTATGAGATGAGGTTTGGCTTTAGGTTTCTTTAAGAGAAATCGAAGGGCATCATGGTCAGAAAACAGAATTACTTTTGACCCAAGAAGATAAGAACAAATTTTTTCCAATGAAAACACAATAGAGAGGAGTTCTTTTTCTATGGTTTTGTAGTTTACCTGGTTAGGGTCAAGGGTAGGAGAGGCATACACAATGACATGAGGTGCCTTCCCAATCCTTTGTGATAAAACTGCCCCATCTACAAAGATAGAGGCATCACACATAATCTTGAAGGGGAGATCCCACCTTGGTGGGTTGATTATGGGAGGTGATGTTAGACTCTTTTTTAGTGAATTGAATGCATCCTCAAAATTTTTATCAAACACAAACTTAGAATATTTTTTGCAATAACCAGGACAATGGAAGTGAAATATTACTAAAGTCTTAAATGAATCAGCGGTAAAAACCAGCATGACCCTTGAAAGATCGAACCTCAGGAACACATTTTGGATAAGGAAGGGTTTAAATTAATTCAATTTTAGATTTATCAACTTGAATTCTCTTATTTGAAATGACATGCCCAAGAACTATCCCCCGCTCAAATATAAAATACAATTTCTCATAATTTAAAACAAGATCATTTTCAATGTATCAGCGGAGGACAGAACCTAGGTGTTCCCAAAAATCATCAAAAGAAGTTCCATAAAACGTGAAATCATCCATAAATACTTCCATACAACTCTCAAGGTACTTAGAAAAAGTACTCAACATACATCGCTAAAGAGTACCAAGAGCATTAAATAGACCTAATGGCATCCTTCTGTATGCCAATGTTCCGAATAAATAGGTGAATTTTGTCTTTTCTTGATCCTCAGGGGCTATATGGATTTGGAAATAACCCGAATAGCCATCAAGAGAACAATAATGGGACTTACGAGCCAATTGTTCTAACATTTGGTCAATGAAAGGTCATGGAATGTGGTCCTTCCGTGTGGCTTGATTTAGTCGATGGTAGTCAATACAGGCTCGCCAACTATTTTTCACATGTGTTGGGACCAATTCATTCCTTGCATTTGACACAATTTTTATTCCTGTTTTTAAGCACAATTTTCACTGGGCTAACCCAATCACTATCAGATATTGGATAAATGATCCCCAAAACAAGTAATTTACTAACTTCCAATTTTACCACTTCATGGAGAGTGGGATTCATCCGGCGTTGAGATTGTCTTACAAGCTTAGCCTCATCATCCAAAAGTATATGGTGCATACAAATAGATGGGCTAATCCTGAGAATATCAGCCAATGTCCATCATATTTCCTTTTTACACTTTCCCAAAAGTTTGAGCAGTATCCATTCCTATTATGGAGAGAGGTTATTGGCAATAATGACGAGAATTTGGTTAATACCATCAAGATATGCATATTTTAAATTAGAAGGAAGTGGTTTAAGTTCCAACACCGGTGGTTTCTGGATTTATGGAGGGGATTTGGGGGGAGTGAGGTCTATTAAACTGTCTATCTGCTCATGTTTATTCTCTAAAGATAGAGAATCTATAGAAATGTGATTTGTAGAATCATCGACGGTCATGGGTTCCTCAGAATGAACACACTCATCAATTAAAGCACAAAATTTACACTTTTTAGATCCCAAAAAACACTCAAAACATGAATCAAAACTCAAATCATCCAATGGTGAAGAAAAAAAATGAATCAGAGTTTGGGTTGAGGAGATAATTGTGTGTGTGCATCATTTGAGAGCACTTCCATCGAATAGACAGGAAGAGTGGAGTGCTCATCAACATGGTGTTTCATTGCCTAAAGGATGCTAAAATGTACCTTTTATCCTCCTAATTCCATGGATAGTGTACCATTGTGAACACTGATGATCATATTTTTTGTTTTTAGGAATGGCCTCCCAATTATGAGAGGAGTATGTCCTTGGGTTCAGGTATCTTCCATCTCAAGAATGAAGAAATCAACAGGGAAAATGAGATTCTTCACCCTCACAAGGACATCCTCAATCACTCCTTTTGGATGCGTTGTACTCCGGTTGGAATGTTGCATGACAATTCCTATTGGTTGAAGCTCTCAAACCTGTAGATAAGTATACACAGAGTGAGGCATTACATTAATGGAAGCACCTAAATCTAGAATAGCATCAGAAAAGAAGGTCTCCCCTATGGTACATGGTATCGTGAATTTTCCCGGATCCCTGCATTTGGTTAGCAATGTTGGTTAAATTTAGGCCGAGACATTCCTACCCATCTTGAATCTCCCATTCCCCTTCAGCCTTCATTTATGGGGGAAATTTTCTATATGAAAGTTGGCATAATGGGGAATTTTCTTGACTGCATCCAATAAAAGAATATTAACTTGAACTTTTTTAAATTTATCCATTGTCTCATTATCAATATCATTATCAAAAATTTTCTTAGATTTAGAGAGTCTTTGTGGTAAAGGAAGAGGAATTTATTTTTCATGGGAATCCATAATGATAATTTTATTGTAATTTTTATTTTGTTTTGCTTCATTGGAATCTTTTATTGGTGGAGAAAGTGTGTTTTTAAGAGGGGGAAATTCCTGTTGAGTAGAATCAGTAGAAGTAGAATATTCATTACCAATATGAAGTGTAATTTCACATACATTACCTTTGTCCTTTGGATTGGAAATGGGTTGAGATGGTAGTTGTCTAGACCCTTGCATCTTAAGCTCAACGATTTTCTTTGCCGATTGTCCCACTTGAGTTTGTAGGTCTTGAGTTGCCGATTGTGTGGTCTGTTCGAAATGGAGGTTCTGGGTTGCCATTTTCTTCACCATATCCTTGAGTCTTGGTTTAGATTTGGGAGGAGGAGTATGATTGTTTTGATAAGTAGAAGGATAAAAAGTTTTAATACCTTGGCCTTGTTGATACCAATTATTCTTGGGGTAGTTTGAGTTTACTTCTTGTTGGTACTGTAGTTGTGCTTGCCACCCAGGGTTTCGATTTGGATTGAATTGTTATTTCTCCAAGGGAGGTGCTTGTTGTAATGGACGCCCTGGGAACACATCTGCACAAGACATAGATGAATCTTGAAGTTGTGGGCACTGGTAAGAAAAATGAGTGTTATCAGAACAAATACCACAATGTAATTGAATAGAAGTTGAGTGTGAGTTACCTTGTGCATGAGCTAATTGCCTTAGATGGGTATGCATCTCATCATGTTTAGTATCTACCTTTTGTTCTAGGTCTGAATAACTTACCTCATGAACTCCTTAGGTTGGTGCAATTGCTCGTGTACCAAATTATTGTTCATTTTGAGCCATGTTATATATTAAGTCACGAGCGGCGGAAGGAGTTTTATCTACTAGGGCACCACCAGCTGCAGCATCAATCATTCCACGATACATGGGAATAAGTCCCTCATATAAGTATTGGATTAGTAGTTGTTCACTAATCTGGTGGTGGGGTCAGCTTGAACAAAGTCTTTTGAATCTCTCCCAGTATTCATGAAGGGTCTTTCCTTGTAACTGCCTTATGCCACAAATTTCATTCCTAATTGATGCAGTTCGGGAGGTAGGGAAAACTTCTCTAGAAAGAGTCATTTAAGGTCATTTCAGCCCCCAATTGTGGTTGGCAGATAGTATATCCAGTCTTTGGCTACACCATTAAGGGTAATAGGGAAGTCCCTAAACTTAATGAGGTCCTCAGACACATTTTGGGATTTCATGGTGGTGCACACTATGTGATACTCCTTAGATTTTTGTGAGGGTCCTCCCTGGGAAGACCATGGAATTTACGAAGAAGGTGGATGAGACCAGATCTCAGATATAAGTTGGATACTTCTTCAGGATATTGGATGTACGCAGGTTGGTACTCCACATCAGGGGTGGTCAGTTCTTTTAATGTTTGATTATTTGCAGCCATGTTTTCTTGGGTTTGATTGGATTATATTTTGGATTTTTTTAGAACCACTTGAGGTTCTAAAATGGGTTCCTCAATGTTACTTGATTGACCTTCTCTAGATGCCTTGATTTGTGTGTGAAGTCACTTTTCTATTTCAGGGTCAAATTCAAGAAGTGTTTCTTTACCAGATCGAGTCATGCATATAATTTTTGAAGTTTTATTTTTCTTATTTTAATATGTATAAAATAACTTAAGAATGATGGAAAGATAATATAATGTTATAATACAGAATTATAGAGAGGTAGATGGAGAAGAAGAAGAGAGAGAGAAAGAATGAAAGAACACACCAAGAACAACAAAAAATAAAGACAAAACCCAAAACAAAAACAATCAAATGGGGTTGTGGTATTTATATGAATAATAATTAAGCAGTAAAATAAAAACATAAAAATAAATAAAGAAATAAAATGATTTTTTCTCCTCGGAAACGGCGCCAAAATTTGACCGTGTTGTCGAGCGCGTCAAATTCGTTGTTTAATTTTGAGTAGAATATCTGTAGTAAAGTAGTAACCCTAAGTCGTCTCTCGACGGAGGCTTAGATCATTCATTTAAAAAGTGGGTTTTGATTATCAAAGTATAAGGTTAATGAGGTTTTTTAAAACTTGGGGGTTTTATGATTAAATATGAAAATAGAAAATGAAATCGAAAAAACAATGTAGATATTAACAGAATTAATTAAGCGTGATCAACCCAGGGTACTCGCATGATGTTTATCCATCATCGCTTCATCATATAGGGTTATGATATTTTTATCCCTAGTTTGTAACACCTAGAACTAGAATGTTACTAAGTTTATACTATGATACCTTATATGTTTCAGTCAAAAACACACAATGATTCACCGGACACCGCCGATGATTGGGTGAATTGTGTTTGACTTCATAACTGAATCTCACCAAGGCAACACAAGAATAACTAGATGCACTGTCCATGATTGTATTTTATTTCTTTGTGATAACATGAAATAAATTTACATGGCCTTGATAGTTCTTATGTGAGTTCAATTGACAAATATGAACCACACAAACATCGCAATTGAATGGGGGAAAAGAAAGTGGTGAACGGTGTGTGAAACATCACAAGAATGGGTACCCACAAACATGATCATATGAGTTGAGCATGACATAACATTACACAAATCAATAAAATAAGAATAGGGGATGATGAAAAACAACACAAAAAACTGGAATTCAAAATATCATTCAAATATAACAAACATGAAGCTTGAGATTTACATCATGTTCCTCCCCGGGTGATCGCAAGGGGTTTAGAATCCCATGGGAGAGGAAGAAGAAGAAGATTTTTAAGTAGTACATTCCATAGACTGCAGAACTTCTTGGGATGTTGAGAAGACTCCTTGGGGACTCCAAAATGGCATCAACTTTCCTCCTAGCCGAACTTCCAAATGGGGTGCCCAAGGTGTCTTTTTATAGCCAAAATGAGAAGTGGTTTTGGGAACCTAGATTTTGATAAACCAATTGAATAATGGTTTTCTCCTATTAGAAAGTCGAATATCTTTTTTAAAAAAATTTGGGAAGTCTTATAAACGCGTCTTATCTATCACCACCGAATGTTTTTCACCATTTGGACTTCTACAACTCGACATATTGATAAAATACAGAACACCACTTTTCACTTTCTGCATATTCGGTGGCTTGGAAAGATCAGTTCAGATGGGCCCTATAGAATCCGAATAAGGATTGGGTTATTTGATATGAAATGTATAATATTAAATTTTGGATCTCCCCAAAATATATCAGCAGATTTGGATGCACTTATTTCACATACTATTCAAAACAGTGGACAGATTTCCATGGATACATGCAATTTTTGGCCCATTTTTCTTCCACTTCGTCAAGGGCCCTCCAAATAATCTCCACCTACATTGAAATAATAAAAACAACTAACATTGCCTATTATAATATTTATTAAAATTAATTCACTTATTCAAACATAATGTTCAATTTATTATTAAATTTGGAATATTCATTACAAAACTAGTTTAAAACAGCGGTGTAAGTGTGGAATAAAACAGTGAATCGTGGTACGATCATTGTGCTGTCAGATTTTGGTGGAAAAAATTAGGGATTCCTGCTCTAGATCATGGTTTGAGTAGTTTTTCTCAGGTACTTCAACCACTGTGAGGCATAGGATATCAAATTTTCATTTTTCATTAGAATACAACCAAAGCCTTGCCTTGAAGCGTCACTGTATATCACAAAACATTCTCTAATTTTTGGTAGTGTTAGTACAGGTGTAGTGATCGGCCTTCATTTAGCTCCTTGATGCTTCCCTCACATTCTTTCATCCAAAAATACTTTACCCTTTTCCTTCTTAACTTAGTTTTCAAATTTGACAATCCTGATAAATTTCTCACAAAACATCGATAGTACCTAGAAAATCCCAGCAAACTACACATTTCTGTGACACTAGAGGTCCTGGACCATTTCTCAATCACCTATGTTTTTTAATGGTCCATATAAATTCCCTCAATTATGATAACAAGTACCAATAATGTGACTAGATTTATCTTAAAGTCAAATTTTCTGAACATGGCACACAACATCTCCTTTGTCAATGTCACATACACAAGTATTCGATGTTCTTCATGTTCCTCCATGATCTCGGAGTAGATAAGAATATCCTCAATAAAAACTACCAAAAATTTTTCAAGGTAATGTATAATGATTATATTCATCAAATACATTAAGATTTCAGGGGAATTATTAGTTACAATGGGCATCACTCGAAACATATAGATCCCATACCTTGTACGGAAGGCAGTTTTTTGAATATCATTCTCCACCTTTAGCTGATGATATCAAAAATGAATATCCACTGTTGAGAGGTATTGAACTCCCATTAGCTGATCGAACAAGTCATAAATCATTGGAAGAGGATACCTGTTCTTTATGGTGATATTGTTGAGTTCTCGATAGATGATACACATCCACAATATTCTATCCTTCTTCTTTAGAAAGAGCATTGGCACACCCCAAGGTGATGCACTAGGGCGTATGAACCATTTTTCCAGATGATCTTGCAGATGCTTTATTAACTCCTTCAGTTTGATTGGAGCCATCCCATAGGGAAACATTGATATAGTAGTATCTCCGTGTATGAGTTCTATTAAGAACACTACCTTATGAATTTTGGGAATTTTGGGTAACTCTTCAGGAAATACATCACCATATTCCCTTATGATGGGTATTTCCTCAATGGTGGAACTTTCCTTTGACTCATCTATTTGGGCGAGGTATGCTTCTTCATAGGGTTTCAACACCCACACAATGGAATGATTTTTAACAAGATATTCATGGTTATACTTGCATTTGTAGAGGATCATGGGATGGTTCGAAATATGAAAAGATATTTTCTTTTCCTGACAGTTGATATGTGTTCTATATAACAAGATCCAATCCATTCCCATTATAGCATTGAATTCATCCAAGGGAAGTATTACAAGATTCACTTCAAGTATCTTCCCACATACGCCAATAAGAGAAGAGTCAAAAACATGGGTTGCAATGACTGCACCACTTGGAGATTTTCCAGATATCTCAACATCAAGGTTTCAGGGATTCGGTTCTGTAGTTTTAGCATACTTGAAAGATATAATGGAATTCTTAGTACTATAATCCAATAATGTTTTTTCTATTCTTGTGTAATAAGAAGTGTACATTGTACGACATCATTATCTTTATCCACTTTCATAGTCGTGATTGCATAAGCCTTCTCTTCCTCTTTTGGATTTGCTGGCAGTTCACGTTGATTACACTCAAAAACTCATGGTTTAGTGCACTGGCTTGCATAGTTTCCTAATTCCCTACAGTTGTATCATTGAATCATGTGTGGTTCTCTCCATTCTTCCAACACATTCTATATACTTTTCATGTCTTTTTGAAATTCTTGAGCATGGTTTCCTTATTTTCCACACATAAAGCACTTCCACGCCACTTTGAGACAGTTCTCATGGTGTAACAACCCACATTTTCGGCATGTGGGTCAATGAGTTTTATTCCCACCATTTTTATTAGATCCACTGGCTTGAAACTCCATCTTTCATTTCATATCACCATTTAAATGGTCCAATTATCAATACTCCATGTCCACTTCGAGTGCACATCAAACAACTTCTTCGTAACTCCCAGACTCTCTAATTACAAGATCCTTTCGAAGGTGTGGTTTTAATCCACTAAAGAATCTCTCAATTTTTCAATAATTGTATATAACAAAACCCAATGTGTACCTTTCAAGGCTTGTGAAATTTTCATTTTTGGTTGTGATAGATTCTCCTTCATTTTTCAAGAGCTCTATAAAATCACTCTCCATATTCATGCAAATATTTCTTGGGAAATACTAGTTATGAAACATTATCTTAAAGTCTTTCCATTCCATCTCTTCAACTTCCTACCTTGGATTTCTGTTCATAATCAAATCCCACCATTGATCGGGCTTACCATATAGACGATAAATGGCTAGTGTCATCTTCTCCATTTCTGAATAGTGAAGCACAAAAAATATGTTCCCCATGGATTTGACCAACTGTTCTGCAACTAGTGTATCCAAATATCCACTAAACGTTGGTGGTCGTTGCCGTATAAAACATTCGATAGCCATTTCTTCCTCTTTGTTCAAATAGGTTGTTCCCCATTATTATGGTTATTATGGTTATTATGCATAACCTGTGGTATTTGAGTAAACATCTACATGATGTTTTGAACTCCACCTCCCAAATAATTGGGGATTTTGTTTGGGAAATCATTGCATTAGACCTCGCATGAGTTGTTGTCCCGGTTTCCTATAATACCCACCATTTTATAAAATATAAATATTTAGAATAAAACACAAGTCAACAAGCCATGAATAAATTATTCATTAGGAAAATTTATTCTAAAATCATAACATATAGGATACCTATGTAAATCATCTTGTTTACATATTGTTACTTAGTCTCGTACTAGAGGATTTCTCTAGGGTTCACTATTCCAAATTTGCATATTAACTAAACCTTGCCACGGATACCACTTGTTGCGACCCAACAATTTTTACATTTATATTGCATAATTTTAATGATAAACAATAGAATATTATTAAACATAGAGGATCCAATGGTTTTTTGTCTAGGGAAAACTATGACCATACAGAAAAAAGTACAATATCGAGCATAAAAATTTATTTAATTCCATTTTCTCTAGATTTTTATTGGCTCTTGACCTCTCCTTAGTACATGTATTCACCTGGGGATATACATCCAAAGGGGTGATCTAAAGGCCCAGTAAGAGGATATATAAGGAAAATATAACAATGGGTGAGCATAACTATAACATAAGAAAATGATCATGAACATGAGAGGAAGCATTAATAAGTGACTTGAAATGTGACAATGCATAAAAATAAAACATAATATATTAGTGGTTAACTAACAAAAATACTTTTGAACAAATCTAGAATCTCATTCACACAAAATATCTCTCTAACTCAGGAGATTAATCACTTTACCCAATTCATTGAAATTCTATATAATTCTGGGTACACCCGTCACATTGAAACATTCATATTACGCTATATAATTCCGGGTGCGCCCGTCACATCATAACATTATAATTTTTCATGCATGTCACAATGAACATATATCAAAAATTATCATAACAATCCCAAGACAATAAATGGGTTTCATATCATAAAAAACATTCATAAACATCTGGTCCCAAAAAGAAAGTGGGAATATCATACAAGTTACTAGAACCGCCAACCTTTAATGAGAAGTAAAAGGTGTGTTCTAGAAAGAAGAGATCATTGGGAAAAAATTTAGTTTGAAATAAATTCCAGTGTCATCCATAAATATCCCAATAATATACAATGATGAACAAATAATTTTTATGGATTAACCAAATTAATAATAGAGTGAATGTGGGAGAACTAAAAGGATGAAAGTTGTGTTGGAGGATTTTCCCTTACCTTGTATCCAGACTCTTTCTTCACTTTACTATCCTATATAACCACATAAGATTCATTAATTGAAAATTAGAGAACCCTTTTTACATTAATATGGTTCAATATTATTTCATTAAGTTATTTTATAGGCTTTTGGATGAGTTATATAGTTTAAAAACATTGTTCCGGAATGTTAGTTTTTATGGTTTTCTTGAGAAGTTCACATGTATTAATAAATTGAAATTAGTGTCAAACATGGATAAACATAAAAATTTATATTTCATGTAAATAATGATATTAATTAAGTTGAAATTTTCTTATAATGAATTATATTATATTCCACGTGGATGACTCATTTGATAAGAATTATATGGTGTTTGTTTGGGTCAATTTGTGTGGTTTTTCGACCACTAATTACTTTCTTTGTGTAATAATTTAGTAATATGTACATAAGTTAGTAATAGAGAATTATATTGGAAATAATAAATATAAAATATTCCGTTTCAACCATAATAATTGTTTCATGACTAGATCTGCAATTAGAAAAGAAAACATGTCTTTTTTGAAGTTGATAGATTAACACCTAACGAACAACATTTCCTTTTATAAAATAAAAGGAAGAAAGAAAGGGGTTTGGATGGTATAATATCCCATTAGTATCATAGAAATATAGTATATATATGATAATATAGTTACCATACCATTTGGAAGAACATATGTGGGGAGAAAATAAAAATAGAACTTTAAATTGAATGTAAATTAAAGGAAAGTAGAAGGAAAATTACCTCTTGAATCCTTCTCTTGAGATTCTTCTTAAGGGACCTTGGAATGGTCTTTTGATGATACTAGAAGATATTGGACTTGGTTAAGGGGATAGGTAAGAATATTGGTCATATTTTAGGAAAGGCTTGAAGCTCGGGTGGTGTGAGGAAATGAGGTTGTGTAGGGTGGTTTTTTAGTGGACGTGAGAGGGGATTTCTCAATATAAAATTCTTAAATTTGTTATTTCCCTAGAAGAAAAGGAATAGTGAGTCTTCCATGACCAATAATAGTAATTTTATCATGTTATCCATAACCAAGTGGGCTTACATAAAAAAAATCATACATGACTCTATAGTTAGCTAATTTAGCCTATTCTGGCATTTCACTATTCATCAATAATACAAGTATTTTAAAAAAATACCAAAAATTCACCCCAACCATTTTTGGACATGTAGAATTGAAAAAAGGTGTCTATTTTTTAAAAATAAATTTCTAATTATTATTAATTTAATATAAAATTTAAATCATAATTTACTTGAAAAAAAACAGTTATTAAAATTAAAACTGACATTATAATGCTTTCAAAAATTACTTATCGTATTTTAAAATAATATTAAATCTATAAGACATAGATTTGATAATTTATGAACACATTTTATGAAATAAATTTTGTTTAAATTTAATTTATTAATTAATATTATTTATTTATGACTTACAAAAATACCTATACTTTTACTATGTTCAAATTTTCACTTATAAGTTGCCTTCATTTTATTTAATTATTCAAGTGTAAGGTTTCTATTATTTTGGATGATTTACTACTAATAAGGTTTATATTACTATTCATAAGGGTAGTTTACTATTCAAAAGGGTACGTTACTCTTCAACATTTTTTTTTGTTTTATTAGACTCCAAAAATCATCTTGAACAGAACCGTGTATGTCGGATTTTTGAAATTCAAAACAAAGATGTTGAAAATTTATGTTTATTAGTCACATAATATTTATTATAATTATATTTCATTCGGATTCCTAATGTAATTATACTATATGAAATAATTATAATAAGGGAATTCCATTGATAAAACATTGGGTTGTTACAGTGTATATAAGGCTCATAGTTTTTTTATGTTTCATCTAATGAAAGTCATCTGGAGTTAATAATTCATCTATATTTCCCTATTTAATGTTTTTTTGGTTCTTTAATTACTGAATAAGTAACAGTTTTATGAATCAATTTAATTAATATTGGGTATTCCTTATTCTAAATATCTAGTTACATTAATTAAATGTATTTTTTTCCATTAGACCCCATATATTTTTCCTCCAGTCTATTTTTCTTTTTTTTTTCAGATCCAAATTCTCTATATAGTTATTAAAATTATCGAGAAAATGTTGTTAATGAAATGTGGATCTTATTTCCTCTTTATTTAATAATTAATTTATTCAATATCATTCCATGTAAAAGATATTTCCATAATGATCATACATAAAAGTTATTTTTTTTTGAAATTTAATCCTTAAATTTTTTTACTTTATTAAAAATATTATTAGAATTATTCATTGAAATAGTTTTTTAACCATTCCTTTTCACTTTTTATAAAAGTTAGTAATGAATGTTTTCATATAATTTTTACAATAAGAATAGATATTTTAAATTACATGAATTTTCTTGTCATTCAATATTTATAAGATTTAAAATTTAGTTTTCAATGAAACTAAATTCCTTGAAATATAGGATTTTATTATTAATATGTAATCAAATGAAAATTATATTTTCCTATGTTTCCAGTGATATGATATATTAAAATTTTAATGTAATTCTTCATCCTTTATAATATCTTTTGATGTTTCCTATAATGTACCAAAATACACCACTCTATGAATATTTCATGTTTTGGATCTCAAAAGGACCTCAGGCGTGTATGCTCGTATGCATTAGAATACTGACTACAATGTTGGGTATGAGGTTATAATATGAGGAGACTATAACACTATATCTGTGTGCACAAACATGAATATATATTAAAAGCATCATACAAATCACTAAAGAACTAAATTGGATGAAGACAAATATATACATGATTAAATAATAAAATAAATACAGTAGTTTCATGTAAATCCAAATCATATATACTACCACTAAACTCCTTCATGGACATCCGATAAAAATTAAATGAATCTAAAATAAATACAAAATGATCTACAACTAACAATGAGCCATACATCATACATGGTCTAAAAACTGTTTTGAGCTCCTCTACCCAGATCATAAAAATTCACTTGAGTGCCTCTACTCCATCATGAAACACTTGGCCCCTTCCAGATTAATCATCTATTTTTTCTAAACCTTCATGTATACATAAGGTATGCAATATAAACATGCTTCACACTAATGGGGTTAGAAATAGAACTCAATAATCCACCCTATAGAGATCCTATGAATTTTTTCCATGTTATTTATTGTATAAAACATCTATACAAGTTTACATATAGTTGGAATATTAATAAATAAAATAAATTCACCAGTGAACCTTTGGTCTATGTTCCTTAATAATTATACCTTCCACATGCAGTGGAAAAAAATTCCAATGAGAAAGCTAAATCACTATAGGTGAAACATTTCAAATCCATATACTCACCCATATTCACTATCAATAAATAAAAAGTATAATACCATGTATAAACTTTATATAATATATTTAAGGAATCTAGTATGATCATATGATTCATAGGAATACTACTGAATCCATGAGTTACCTGTTTAACAGAAAAAATTTCTTAATGAACCTTATTCCATTATAATTTAACATTACTTTTTCCTATTATACAAGTATTCAGGAGTCTATAAATTATAATAAATTATTATGTTAATTAATTTTATGAAATATATACAAAATACACTTTATATCTAAGGATACATACCAAGATTATGATTTACACATATGAGCCCATAATGGAAGTCGACTCACTAGGGTTTCCCTTGCCATCGCCGCTCATCCCTCCATCCTGGGTCGGCCTCTACCCATCTATTGCACTCATTCTCAATGGTCTCATGGTGGAGGCTATTCTATCAGTGGAGGCATCAGTGTATTCTTGGGCTCATCCACCTCGGCACTTCCCACTATTGGATGGCCTTTCCCCGCTCATCCCATTTTCTCTAAAAAGAGTTTATTTGGAGGCGTGGTGAAGCATGTAGTTGATGATCTAGATTCTTCTATCTAAGAGTCTGCATCATAGCTTCGTTGTCAGATGGTTGTGCACTGGGTGATCATTGTGGTCTCAGGGAGATATTGTGATGGAAGCAATGAAATTTGAGTATGGTTTGCAGAAGACTTCTACTAGCATGGTTTGGCCTTCAAGAGTCTTCTTCATTGTGATGTTTTTTCTTCCTTTGTATATCGATTATCGTGATTTGGTTTTGGGTGCAGATGAATCTTGCATGGTATTGATTGCGGACTAGGATCAGGCTTCAGCGAATGTGGTTCCTAGAAGTGGCATGCATTGACAGGGCATCTTATGGTATTTTTGTTTTTTTGTGGTTTTTATTGTTGTGGTTGCAGTTGGATTGAAATTTGGATGTTGGTTTTGGATTTCTATTTGAGTTTGAGAATTTTTGGAGCTGAATATGAGAGTTGTATGTGGTTTAACTTTGTTCTGGAGGTTCATTGGTTCTCGGGTTATATTGGAGATGTTAGATTTGGGTTTTTGGTTTTTGGTGTGTACTACTTGGACAGTGTTGAAAGGATGGATGTTTTCTGACTGAAATAGATTTCTGTTAAAACCATTGGGATGGATGGTTTTAGGTTGTGTCATTTTTTAATTTTATGGTTTGTGTTTCGGATGGAGACATGGTCTAGACTTTCTACTATGCAAAGCTTCAGATGTGGATTCAGTGCAATTAGTTTTCTCTTTGCATGGATACTCAGATTCGAAAGATTGAGAGGATGTGGCCTAGCCTTCGGTACCAAGCCCCTGAATTGTTTACCTGGGATAGCTCTCTGATGAACCATTCTTTGATGGAGGCTTTCCATAACGATGTTAATTCTAGGGTAGGTCTTTTTCAGTACTCTTGTTTTTGGATCCGGTTATGTTTATGTCTGTTTCTCTTTGATGACTTGTGAGGTTTCCATCATTCTTATTAAAAGGGAGAATATCCATAAATAAATAAATAAAATGGCCTTCGCCCATTTATTCTCTTCATATCTAATATTTTAAATCAATATCATTTAATAAAAATCTCAATAACCTCTTCCTAGATAGCTTTTGGAATCAAAATATTGGTACATTCACCATATCAATGGTAGATTCCTAGCTATCCTTCGGTTATATCCTAAAAAATACATATGAATGTCACAAGAATATATTTATTTCAAGAAATTTGGAAACCCAATAAATCATTTAATCACGATGATTTTATAATGTATAACATCCTTAGTGACATGATAGCTAAGATGGGATTCTGTGATGCACTATTAAATTCCCCTTATTTCCTTGGTGTAAGGAAGAATTCCAAATAAACCGAGAATTATTATAACAGTATCACCATATATATGACCCTAAGAAAGAAATTATTTTAACGATCTTTTGTGAGGAATACGAGATATACTAGGTATTACAATAATTTCATCATCAATTCATATAAGGCTCATAAGTTGATTTCCATGGTGTACCTATAGACATACCCCATTACATCACATCTTGTCAAGCCCATATGCAATGTTATTGAATGCATAGTTGATAATACAAAACTTCATCAATGGAAACAATGTGGTAGTATTAATAAAATATAAGGGTTAGCCGAATTCGTAAACCCATCAGTAGATCCACATCCCATTGATCTCACATGTCTGATTTTTGTTTGATAGTGTCAAACACTACCGTCTATACCCAAACCCATAAATTACTCTCTCATGTCCAGTTAACCAGGGAGAACCAATATGGTTTCCCTTTGAAAACATTGGAGTGGTATCACATATTAACTTTTTTAGGACCACTTATAAGTGGATGTATCCCTTCCAGGATCCCATGTGTTAGTGCTTAAGCGCAGGTGTCAAATTTGTAATCTTCACATATAGTACATAAGAAGAAGTATACCTCTTAGGAAAATCTCAAATTATATATAAGAAGATAAATACCATGTGGGATCCTGTAGGTTATATAATAAGAAGTGACATCCCTTGTGGTTTTATTGATTATATTCTATGTTCTCATGCCAAGCCTATCTGATGGGGGATACACATCCCACAACCTAGTACTAAAAAATATTTTACATCAAATCTGTAAATGTCACATTGCATAGTGGATATGGACTTAATAAAAAATCCTATCTATTTATCTATAGGTTTAAAAAAATTCATAATCTATCCAAATCAAAGAGTTGAATCCCTGTCAGTGAAATTATGGAATATCCCATGATTCACCAATAAAGGACCCTAGAAATCCCATTCCATGTCTATAATAATTCGTATGAACCTTGACTGGGTCTGACCCCATGTCTCTCAAGGACGACCACTTAATCTATTTATTAGAGGAATAATATATTCTAAATATCTCACTTCAAAATACAATTTTTTAGTCCACAAATAATCCTATGGATTCCAAAATTTGGATCTCTGTAGAAAAATAATCAAAATAGACCAATCAATTTTCCAATTATAAAATTTAGTTGTAAAATCCCCAAAAGTAAATCAAATGAGTAACAAGGGTGTATTACACGGTGTGTACCCCAATTACATGACACGTACCCCAAAAAACTGAAATCCATGATATATAATTCTATCTACCATTGGTATACCAAGGGTCTGTCTTTATACTACAATATGGATAGATAATATGTGTGGTATAAGAATAAATTACTACATGGACAAAAATCACCAGGGATATGACAACTCTCAACAACATTAACTTTCTTCCATTTACATGGTGAGTCTACCAATGTACAAGAAAATATATCCATGTATGATTAAAAGTAGTTTTCTTTTAGTATACAACCAGTAGTTCCAAAAATCATTACCCCAAGGTACTCAATCACATAGAAAAATACACACTATATGGAATGTATACAATGTACAAGAAATTTTGTCCAAACACTCATTTGATCAGAACATGAAGAGAACATGATGTTTTCCCTTGAATCCATATATTGTTTGATGTGTATTTCCGATCTAGAAACCCTTGTGATCCTTATAAAACCCTCATTTGTCTTGATTTAGCATAAATAGAGAACTAGGGTGACCAAAATAGTAATTATAAGGATTTAATGTATAAGTGTTTCTGGATATATGGGTATTTAAGGATAAATCAAAATAATGGGCTTACCAACAAGTGGAAATAAGTAATTTTTTGGATGATACACATTCTACTGGTGTCACATATCGATCTCACTCCTCTTGAGCTCCACAGTGGAAACTCTCTCACCCTCATACTCTGTATCTATCTATCAATTGACTAAAAGATGCTAAATAATACCCAAAAGGTTCATATTTGATAATTTATGGTAAAATTGGTGAAATAAAAATGAATAAAGAAAATGAAAATGAAGAGTAGGGGAAAAGGAAATGAAAAATAAAAGGGTCACATTCCAAAACCCAATGCCTGAATCAGGGTTATGGATCACATTGGTAATACAACACATTTATAAATTAATAAATGGGTTTCAAAAACAATACATTGATCTAATAAAAACATATCATTGTTTGAACATGTGTTGTAGAATAATATTTATTTATATAAAAATAAAATACTATGTATTCTATGAAAATTTAGATGGCCAAAAATTCCACCAAAAATATATGAAATGGTAGGAACCCTATTATTAGACCAGTTTAGTGGTATGAAAAAAGAACAAAATTTTTATTTTAGGGTAGAATACTATTGTAAAACTAATAAGAGTCTAAAATGAAAAAATAATATTAATTTAATTTCACAATCAAGAAAATCATGGGTCACTAAAACCTCCCAATAATAAAACATATCATTCTTGAGAGGACTTTATGGTAATCCAATTAGAATAATATAATCCTCTATTTTCATAGAATCATTAAAAAATTGTTTTAATATTTAATGATGACAATGTTTCATTACAAAACAGGAAAAATATTATGTACACCCACTCAATAGTATGACCACCACTCACCACCATTAATAAGCTACCATAATGGTTCCTGACCACACCAGTCCATGGTGAGACATCATTGGGTCAAAAAAATTTATTTGATTTGATACTACCAACCATAGGAGGATCTTAGTCATTGAAACACTACCAAACATTAACTCTATAACCCTTTCTCTATCCATTTACGAATACAATGACTAGAATTTCCAAAATATTTCATTCTCGTGATCCAACTGGAAACATGAATTGTAACGAATTTCTTAGAGTGTATTACAAAAAATGAAAATTTTCATCATATAACAAGGTTCTCTGTAATATATAGACATTTAAAAAATATATATTTTTTCTAGTAAATTTTATTTTTTCGACAGCTTACGTTACACCAAATAATATGTTTAGATTAATAATGTTCTATAGAAATAATATTTTTATCATATAGATATTATGATGGTGTTTATAAATTTTCCTATATAAAATAAGAGAAGATATTTTTTCGAAATCTATAAAATTAATTTATTATTTATAAATTAAAGTATAAAAAAATCCATTGATAATAAAAGAGGAATTTTTTTAAAACAATTATGTGATCAAAGTTTTTTTATCATAATAAATTGAACTAGTCATTATTACTGAATTAATATATTAAAATTTATATATTATATTTAATTAAATATTTGTAACCATCATATTTTTTTAAATTATTAACAGGATAATAATAAAACTTTTTTTATGATAAAAAATGATTTTTTGGAAATCATTTTTCATCACATTTCAATAGTTTCATTATTAATAATTCCACCCATTTATAGTCATTGAATTAGATAATATTAATTATATTTTTCAATTAGTATATTCAAAATTGGTAAATATGAAAATCATATGCTTTTGGTCTTTATTAGTAGTAAACATAGTAATATTTATCACCCTATTAATAGGAAAATCAGGTTAATATTGGTAAAAACAATAAGTGGTATGAACATAATATATAATACTAATTATTACATTATGATTTTAATTAGACCCATAAAATATATAGATCATAATTTATTAGTTTAATTGAAAGATGTACAAGAAAACGACCTATTAAATATTTAAATGAACATATGTCACAAAAAATCACTATCTTTTTTATGAATATATCTTATGTGTTGATAGTGATAATATTTTATTCAATTTTTATATGGATTTAAATTATTTAAACTCTTGAAATTTATCAATTTTGTCTTATTTACAATAATTTTGGATTACTAGTGTGTTTGAAATAAAATTCAAAAATTTGTTATTTCTAGAATTTTAACATATATTTATCACATTTTTATTTTGAGTTAAACATTGAAATTATTATTCCAATTTGAATGATTTTTTTACTTATTACGTGATTTATCTTTTTCAAAATTTTAAGTTGGATCCAAAGATGACTAGAACAACTTAAGACCCAAAAAATCATATACATTGACATATTGTTTTGGTGGACATGGAAGACCACAACTTCAAAAATGATGCATTAATATTTCTACACACCTCTTATTGAGGAGATTATAAATGTATTTCAAATAACTAATAAAATAGTGTTTGTAATATTAATTTTATAGATTTTTTCAATAATTATGGGTGATAATGGATTCTATTCATTGAAGTATGAATTGTGAAATTATCATCCATAGAAAATGATCCTTTTTATTTATTCCATAACATCATCATACCACATCCAATAAATGGGAAATTTTGGGGACCAATTCAAAGAATATGTTTCAAAATCATTGATGAAGAAACATATCCCATATTCTACCATTTTATGTGGGTACAATGCAGATACTATTGGAGTAATGTTTCATATGAGAAATTCCAACCGTTGAAGACCCATTAAAACCCATAAGTTATTAATGGTATGTTACGACACCCCAAGTACACTTCTATGCTAATAAATTAGTGGACATTGGTGTATTAAAGAGGATATTGGTCATAGATGGATGATTGGGATGAAAATAATGTTTTAGCACTTCTATTTTATTTTCATTTCATTTTCTTTCTTTTCCTATGTAACTCATTCATCATTTATATATTAATGTGTTTCCTTTATTTTTCCACCCTTATTTCTCAAATGACTATAATTATATTTTTATCATCCATATTTCCACAATTATAGGTTATCACTTTTAAAATGGAATGTGACTAACATGAAACCAAGCCCTGGGGGAGGTTTTGCAGCATTCGTTGTTATTGTGCATCAATTTAAGATGTTTATATTTTATTTGTGGTGGATGAAAAAGTATTTCATGGGTGTGGAGGTCGAACACCAAACATCAATTTCAAACCCATTCCTTTTCTGTGATTTATTATTTTTCCCTAACTTCTCTTAGTCAATCAAATTATGTGACTGAGTTGGTGTTTCCATAATGGTTGAGACTGAATATGGGGGAGTAATTTATTTTAGGTATAACATTCATTGTTGAGGTGTTATCCTATTTGAATATTATAGGATTTGTGGTTTGGTGTGAAAAAGGAATGATAATATCACACAATCATAAAATAAAAGGGAACTAATTAATTATTGAGGTTTTAAAAAATGAATCATAAAATTGAATTAAAACATAAAATAAATAATGAATGAACTTGCATTATCATACCATATAACATGAAATTTATTTCTAATCATAATTTAGATTTAAATTTTATATTTCATTATTTTGATACAACATTTTATTGGAAAACAACCAATATTGTTTTAAGTAAATAATAATAAACACCAAATTAGTTTTATTAGTTGAATTAGAAATTAGTGATTGAAATGAATGTGATGGTTCTCAAATGTGATGACCCAGGTCGCCCTCTATGATGTGTTAGGAATATAATTTTTTTCACACCCTTTAAAAGGCCTGCATAAAAAATGGCACTATTTCTATAGAGCTAAATTAGTATTTCAATCACATTTTGAAAATTAATTTTTTTCTTAAAAATAAAAACATTTTTTCCTATATTAAAAATTCATAAAAACCCTTTTACATGATGTTTTCATATTTAAATTATTGTTCATTAGAAGATTACTCATAGGTAATGGAATACTAAAAACATTATACCTATAAGGTACTCTAATGTAGTGGTTATTCTCTTATGATAATGTTCAAAATTTGTAAACAGGATAAGATACATGGATCTCGTGACAAGGTTTGATGAGCATGATTGGTAATTTATGAATTCACTAGAAATGATTAAAGTCAAAGAAATAAGTGTCAGTAGTGTTCCCCAAATTCATTGAAGTTATCTGAGAAGATAATGTTAAACTCAAAATAGACGATCATGACTACCTATATCAATCCAATTATAATCAACTCCAATATGAACCTTCCATTGAAGAATAGATTCAGGTTAAACAAAATCAGGGGGACAATACATTCATATACTCAAACTCATTTAATTTTATTTAATCTAATTTTATTATTACTACTTACATTTATGAAGTTTTATAGTCATGTCATAGTTATAATTGCATAGTGGATGATGAGGAAAAATAAATTTCACTAATTCATGATGAACTAGAGCTCCCAAAACACGTTGAATATTAACTAGATGGATTATAAGAAGAGAAAGAGAATGTTACCCAAGTTTCCACTAAGGAGGATGTAATTCCATAATTTATCCTACAACCTCCAAGCAAGCTTTACAACGTTGTGAGGGGGGGGGGGTGGGATCTACTGTAGTCTCGATGTGGTTATTTTTAAATGTTTTTTCAATATCATTATTATTTTATCTTTTTCTTTTTTATAGAAAAATAATTTATTTTGTATATTAATTAACCATTTTTGTGTTTCTGTTCATTACTAGTAAAGTATACATTTTTTAATTCTTGTATTTTATTGATTATTATTTTATTTCGAATAATTCTCTAATTAAATAATTAATTTTTGTTTTAACATTCATATTTTTCTTCTGTTTATAATTAAATTATAAATTTTCCTCATTTTTGGACATTCAACATTTAATTATTTTTTCAAAATAATTATTTTATATAATTATTTATTTTAATTAATTCTATGAAAAGTAAATAAATTTTTCACTTTAGTTTTCATTCTCTAAACAATTAATGTAATTTCAATAATTTAATTAGATTATTTAATTAATTTAACATTTAATTTTACTTTAATTAATACATTTTATTAATTATTTGCATTATTAATGTGATCATTAATATTATGAAATTGATTTAATGATTTTTGTTTTAAATTACATTGTTTACTTACACGTTTTAATTTTAAAAAAATTTAGTTGTACATAATTTTAATTTTATTTTAGAAATGTTTTAATTTGTATTGATTTTTATTTTTATTTGATATAATTAAATGGTAATTTTATTTTGTTAATTTCTTGTTTTTATTTTATGTGCACGCACTTCCAAACATCAGGGCATCGTCTCAATTAGTCACCACTAGAAACTCTTTGGGGTGACTAATTGAGTCACTGCCACCACCACCAGTCCATGTTTCACTTCTTCCACAATGGTGACGCCCAATTTCTATTCTTCTTCTCCTCCTACAAGGTTGACTCATAGTGACTTCTAATGTTCAATTATTTTCTCCCTATAAACACCATCGTCCATGTAACCAATTACCACTCCTCTGCCAATGGTTACTCTAATGTCACTATTTCATCCCCTCTTTCACCACCATGGAACACCGTTTCCATCCACCCATAGTCACCGTTCTCTACACCACTCACAATAACTCCCTAATTCACTATTATCCTCCACCATTGGGGACTCTTATGAGTTACCAAAAATCTATTTTAATGGTGACACCTTGTCCCCATTGTGGACCTATATCACCACCGAAAACATAGTAGAAATAAGATGCAACACCAGCAATATAGAAAAAATTCACTCAATACTAGAACAATAATTCAAATTAAATCCCACCTGAATCAAAACCACATCTTGAAGACACCCGAGAGTCAATTTGATATTCCAAATCCCATTCCCAATTTGGAAATGAATTTTCTTCACTGTGATCCCCCACCTCACTATATTCAAATATTTACCACATTGAAGCCAACCTCTCCTCTGATGGATGAACCCAAGTCACTCGTTGCTCCTCATTGGCCCCCCGATATAGAACATATGACCACCAATGTACATTGATATCACTATTGACTGAACCAATAGGCCCTTGATGAAATCAAGCATCCCACACACCTGTTCCCCTTTATTCTCTTAAACAGTATATCCTCTGCCCAATCTCCCTCAGTTTGTGAACCCAAAACCATTGATTTTACCACCCCTTGTCCATGTTTCCCTAATCCCTTAACTATAGTGGATCATGTCCATACCATATCCCTCTCCATCTCCATTGAACCACACCCCTCTCTCCTCATTAATATTTTTATTTTTTTTGGTCTATATTTATTTTCTTATACTTTTAATTTAATATATATAAACCGATAATATGTATATATATAATTTTAATTAATTCAAAATATTTCCAATAATATTAATTAAGTTAAAATAATTGTATAAATATTAATTTATAATAATATTTTTTTATATTTAAAATTTTATTTTATTTTTTAATTGTGACTAATGGGTAAATTCTTTAATACCCATTTGTTGTTTTATTTATGTATATTTTTTAAGTATTATTTATTTACTTTTGTGCGGGTGGGGGTATCATGTTAAATTTCAGGGAAGTTGATTATTATAGTGGGGGTAATTCTATTATAGAGACCGTTAAAGAGGAATGAGCATTGTGATCATGCCATGCATATGAATTTTAGAGTGAAGTCATCAACGAGATTTGAGAGGAGAAGGTGAAAATTGTATGAAAATTACAAAAGTAAGGGAGGTGGGAAACCATTTATTCATCATTAATCTCTTAAACATTCCATATCTCACTCACCACCATCGAGGAGCATACCATCGATCCTCAAGAAATTTGATACATCATCACATCACTTCCAGAAATATTCACTCTAAACTTCCACAATCTGATGTAGAAGATTCTATGTCTATGTCTAGTGGTCAGAAGAATAGATAAGACCATCACATTTCTTAATTCTTTGGTTGGGATATCGAGAACACCCCACCACCACCATCATACGGTAATACGAATGTATATATTAGGAAATTATATACTTTTACATTTGAAGAAGGGAGATGAAATATTTATTTCTAGTGAAAAATATTTGTGATAAAATATTTTAATAGGTTGTATAAAATGAGGATTGTTATATAATATTATTTTGGGGAAAATTAGAAGATATTTTTAAACATGTTTTTCTCTCGTTCTTGGTTAATTGATCTACTGGATTGTTTGTCGATCATGTTTGGGAGATTAATTTTTTTCAGAACATCCAGAATTAGTGAAAACTAATTTTGATTAAATCTAAATGAAAATTTTATTTAATATGACAATTATACTGAAAGGGTAATAATTCAATAATGTGACAAAAAAAACAATGTTCAACCAAAATTTCGAACTCAGTGCTCTGAGGATTCTCTGTTAGTTGGTGATCGAGTGAGTTCTGTAGTTGATAAACCATAGAATCCAGTTAGTCACAGGCTTACCAGATGTCAATTATTTCAAGCTACCATAAATGAGATAAACATATTTAAACACTAGCTCTTGATCACTATAATTTATAATTAAATATAGGTAGAAGATTTTCCCTTACTCATCTATTGACTATTTTTTGCTTCATTTAATACTTCCTCTCTACTTTTCTGTTCTTTCAGCGCACACATTCACTACCTCAAACAGAAGCCTTAACTCACTTCACATTTTCACCACCATTCATCCATGTGGTGTGAGCCTTCATTACAATTATAATATCAACTATGTAGATTCTTATAAATTTTAATTTTCTAAACTCAATAACACATGATATCAAAACAAAATTTTTTGTTAGGGAGGGAGTGTGCAATCATTTAAAAAAACAAAATAAAAATTCAAAATAATAAAATAAAAAACCTAAAATATAAACAAAATTAAAAATAAAAATAAACTATAAAATATATAAGTACATAAACTTGATTAAATAAAAAATTCGCCTAATAAATTACAAAAATAAATATTTGAATTTTTTCCCTGAAAACTAGGTATATGTGTTAAAATTTAGTACATGTGATTCATGAAATTTAAACATCCCTCATGGACATGAAAAATAACAAAGTTAAAATAAACACAGAAGTTGATAACGTATCTTGAATAGTACATTACTTAAAAACATGAACCCATCATGTATTGAAACTTCTAAGAGACATAGTCAGAGAGAGTTTTTGTTTCCTTATATCTTTAGTAATCCATCTTACTTACGTCTTTCTTTTCATTCAAGGAACTTTTAAATCAAGTAGTCAATGTTTTCTCAACTTCTAAACATAAATGGTATTCCCAATGATGAATAAATTGACTTCATTATGAGTTACCACTATAGTTTCCAGAAGATACCCCATTGGGGACTTAGTGAGGAAGAGATGATGTAGTGATTTTTCACCTCCTGTTCGAAGGGAAAATATGGGATATAGTTCTAACAATTATAGGAGGATATGTTTGTCACCTGTAATGAAGTTAACATTGTTTTTAAAGTGAAATTCTATCCTTGGAAATTAATTTCTACGATTAGGCAGAAGATCACTAGAATCTTGCACAAAAAGGGGGAGTTATTTAATGAAATGTGGGAAAGGATTATAGGATTACATATGTAGTGTCAAAATCACAAATGTACCCCCCATTACCAATTATAAACATTATATAATAGAATTCCCTCATACCACCAAACCTTGGAGGATTTTTCTGGTTGAGGAGACTTTCGTTATATGACTTCTAAGGAGATCAATCAATTCATTTATACACTAGAAGAAACTCCCGACTAAATTTTTAAAGAGGAAGAACAATTTTTATTAAGGAATACACCCCATTCTCTAAAGATGAATCCCATGCTACTAGGATTTCAATGATAATAGTAACACAAATTCTAGGGAGAAATTACATCACTATAGAATGTATGGGCATTCACAAATCTATTATCCCAAATTTTACATTCCCACCCAATATCGTGAGTGTGTATGTTTTACTGGCTATGGTAATAGCATGTAGGGAATGAATATTCTTTATCAAATACTTATATTTAGGGGTATAGGAACCACCAGAACCTTTTTGGATGCAGTTGGGATTCCTGTAGCCTACTACCCCTTCAGGATTCTAGAAGCCTCCTAGGTAGAAATTCCAACCCCAACCCTAAATCAATGACGAGTCATCCAGTTAAAAAAATGAGGTGAGGGATATAATTCATCATTTTATAGGGATATTAGGTGAGAAAATGACAAAAAATTATTTTGATGATGTTCAAATAAATGAAAGAATGAAAAATACTGTAATGAACATTGGGAAGTTCGTAAGGGAAATGGCCAGTAAAGACCAAGGTTGGATTCCTAGTACAAATTATGCTAATACCAGGGACAAGTCGAGGAATTTTCCCACCAGAAGTGGTTTTAATGCCCACCAATAGAGAAATTAATATCCCCATAATTCTCATAATGAAAATATAGATGTATTTGAAATTTCTAATAAAAAATATCTGAATCTATAAAACTGGATATTAGCATTGGGAACCACTTTGTTCTTGTTATCTGAGCTGAAAACCCAGAAGGATATTTCATAAAAAATAAATTGAAGAAAATAATAAATAGGAAGTGGTATGGATGCCCTAAATTATGTGAAACATTTACACTATAATCCCTTTCCCACGTAGACTAAAAAAACCAACTCATGATTCTGAACTGTTCAAATTTATTAATGTTATTATTAATATGAATATTGGAATCTCATTCCTTGAAGATATCATTCAAATTCCATTATACTCAAAATCAATAATGAAAATATGCTAAAAGAAAGTTATTCTAGAATAATTTTCCAAATATAGTCTAATATATGAGTGTAGTGATGTGTTATAAAATAGGATACTAACTAAGCTCAAGGACCCAAGATGTTTTTTCATCGCTACACCATTGGGTTTAATAATAGTATGTTAAATTGTTTGTGTGATCTTTGTGAAAACATAAATTTGGTAACTCAATCACATTTCCATCAATAATGATTATGAGTTCCCCATCCCACCACAATTGTGTAACATCTTGATTATAGATACATTACTATATATTACTCACAATATAGGTAGGGGTTATGATATGCTAGTGCAAGTATGCGAACCCTTTTTCCATGCTGACTTTCTCATTTGTGAAATGGTGTGATGATGAGGGTCCTATCATCCATGGTAGTCCCCTTCCATCCACATGGAGAGATTTGATATATTTCTCTAAAAAGAAAATAATTTTCAACTTGGGTGAAAAAACAAAATAATTTAATGGATTTTAGAGAAAAAAAAATCCAACCACATAATCTTTCCCAAATATTTGTTATTATATTATAAAGGTACTATTGATTTGGATGAATAGAAGATCTTGATGATGCTAGAGTAGATCCAAAATGAAACTAATATTTCTTCTTCCAGTTTCATAGGTATAAGATTAATTATAGAAATACATCATGTATATGTGTTTTATGGATAGTTTTCTAAGAACCTAGATATGTTTTCCATGGAGCACATTCTGTCCCTACGAGAAGAGTCTTAGTGTAAGGGAAAATTTTCTAGAAGTTCTAGCAATGAGTTGGAAGAACATTGTAATGATTAATTTAAAATGAAGCATGAAGACCATGAACCACATATGAATATGTTTCTTCCATTAAGTAAATAAAAACCCATTCTTGAGCTCAAACACCTCCATGAACATCTCAAATATTATTTGTTTCAGGAGAGAGGGCCACACCTGTGATAATTTCATCCAATTTGGAGGTAAGCCAAGAGAAAAACATAATTATTTCTTTGAATAAGTACAAGTATATCAAGGGATAAATTTTTATAATATAAAGGGCATAAGTCTAAAATTATACATGTATAAAATTCCAATAGAACCTATGTTGAAGGCCATGTGGGAAGCCAAAAGAAGAGTCAACCCCATCATGAATGAAGTGGTTAGGGGATAAGTGATCAAATTTCCATATTCTAAGATCATTTTCAGATTTATGATATCCTTAGGGTAATTCCTATCCAATTGGACTTAAAAATAGTGGTGTGATAGTTTTCACCAGTGAAGAAAAAAGAAAAAATCCAAACAATTGATATGAAAAAATAGAGGGTCTGCACGGAAAATAGGAATTTGAATTATTCCATAAGAAAGTAAAACTTTACCTTGACATTTATATACTAAATCATGGAGAGTTTTTTAGGAATTGATTATTTGGTTATCATTGGTTACTCTTGTTAATAATAGATTCCCAGGTCCTTTGAGGATCATGAAAAAACCAACTTCACTTGACTATTTGGGATATTGTCCTATCAGCCGATGCCAACTAGATTTTTTGGTTCTCCTTCCCCATTTTAGAGATTATTTATTTCCATATTCTCAAATATCATTGAATGTAACATTTAGTTTTTCATGTATTTTTTTTTCTTGTTTGAAACAATTTTGAGAATAGTCCAAAAAATCAAGATGATGTGCTAGAAAGAATATAAGAGACGAGTCTGGTGTTAAATTGGGAAAACTTCCAATAAATAGTTACTAAATGTAATTTATTGGGTCCCAAAATATCTAAGAGGTGGATTGAGGTCGATAATTCATATTTTTATATCATAAAATAGTTCCCCCACCCTAAAATGACCAAGGGTAGTTGATGATTTTAGGATATTAAATTTTTTCTAGGAGGTTGATCAAGGATTTATCTAAGATCATAAGACTCTGGTCCTCAACACTAGTTAAGAACACTCTTTTTTTGGATTAGTAGTTTATATTGTCATTTAATCTTATCAAGGAGATGATGAAAACTTCACAAGTAATCACTTTACCTAAATGTATGGTTTTTTGAGGTAATGTGTTATTCAAGTGATTTATCAGTACATTTTATTTTAGGACATAGAACGTATAGGAAGATTCATTCCATCTACTATGCCAAAAGCTACTAGATGACATACAAGGGAAATATTCAACCACTGAGTACAAGTTGTATACTATGATGTTCTACCTATAAAAATCATGTAGTACTTGATAGGGTCAAGAGATATCACTTTAAAAAACCACGCTTCCATAAAGTACATACTGACAAATAAACACTCAAAACACATAATCATGAGATGAACCATATAGTGTCATTAATTTGATTCGTTCATTAAGGATAAGAAATGGTCTGATATTATTGTGGTGGGTAACATGTCTAAGCTTCCAAACCCCCACAATGAGGACCCATGAGAGATTAAAAAATTATTTCTTGATGAACTGTTGTGTGATGCTTCTGTGCAGAAATCAACCTCGTTCGTGGAATATGAAAAAATTATGGTAGTTGGTTTCATGCCCCAGTAAAACTCACAGAACCAATTAAATGGGTTCATTTATGAATTGAAATATTATTTTTTGGATGAGGGTCCTCTCTTTACGAAGTGTGTTGATGGTTTTCTAAGGATATGTGTGATAGAGGAGGAAATGTTGCATGAAATTGTGAGTTTTCATTTATCATCATGTGGTGTCCACCATGGAGGATAGAGGAATAATATGATGTTTCTACATGATTGTTTCAACAGGCCTAATTTGGTAAAATATGTTATGAGTTTGGTCATATTATATAAGAAATTTCAAATGATGTGTAATGTAGGATGGATGAAAGACCTTTATCAAAAAATAATTTTGGAGGGATTCTTTTTATATTTGGGTCTTGGACTTCATGGGACCATTATAATCCTCTTATATTAAAGAAAAATTTTTAGTTTATATGGATTATGTGTCAAAATGGGTTGAGGCAGTAGCTCTACCCAATAATTATGCTACTAGTGCGGTGAAATATGTCATGAAAAATATTTTTTCAGGTTTGGTGTACCTAGATATTATCACATATAATAAAACTCACATAAAAAATTACATTTTCATGAGTATTATGGAGATTTATGGATTATCACATAGGAAATGTACCACCTATGACCCATAGTATAGTGGAGAGGAAGATAATTATCTCAGGAACATTATAATATTATAGAAAATACATTTTCTAACATTTGGAAAGACTAGTTTGTAAAGATGGATGAGGCCCTATGGGCCTCTATAATTTCCTACAACACACATATATGTATGTCACCATACAATATTTTATTTGATTAATCTTACCATTTTCCTATGGAATAACATCAATAAAACTTATTGGGCGGTGAATTCGGTAAATTTTGATTTCATGTCTGCTGATGAGAGAAGGTTGTTAGAGCTGAGTGAGCCGGAGGAAATCATGAGATAGTCTTATGAGAATGATGAAATTTAAAAAAAGAGAAAAATGACCTTTTGATGATCCAGTCATCCAAAATAAGAATTTTAAGGTGGGTGAGAGGGTTTTACATTACAATTCTAGACATTAACGATTTCTCATAATGTTGATGACCATGTGGTCCTAACCCTTTTCAGTTGTGAGATATTTTTTTAATGAACCTGTAGAGTTAGTTAGAGAATATAAGAAACCATTCTTTATCAATAGTCAGAGGATCCGGTATTTCATTGAATTGCATCTAAAGGGATTATCTGTAATCTATATGCAGGATGATTGATATGAATAAATGTTAACTGAGGACTATAAATTCAGTGTTTCGTGGGACCCAACCCATAGTTTTCAAGTTGGATTATTTTTATTTCTATTTTTCAATATTTAAAACTATTTCTTCTTGTTTCAAAAATTTGATGTCTTGTATATCTGATGGTGTCTCATGACATGCTACTATTATATAGATTTTTTGCTTCCTTAAACTCCGAGAAGGAAAACCAAGGGTGTATCACACTCCATCATATGAATAACATATCTTCAAGTCATTATTTGGTTTAGTTTTTTTAACATAAAATTCTGGATTTTTATGATTACGTTCTAAACATGAAGGTAATAGAGATGAGTAAACACTTTGAGCCACATAATATTATATTTTGAATACAATTTATAATTAATGATCCATATTCAAAGAGGTATTTTCCTATTTTTCTAGATTAATTTTTTTTTTCATTTTTACTCATATTGTGTGATACATTGTTTGGGGGAGTCTGATCTGAGATCTCTTGATATTGAAGTTCTATTTGGGTTCTTAGCTTCTATAATATAATGATTTGAAAAATTATTTTAAAATAAATTTTTAAATATTCTTACACCCCTAGTTTTCAAATTGATGAAAATGAAATTTTGAATACATTTCATGAAATGATTCTAAATAAACATTAAATAATCACTCTATTGTAAGGTTCATTATATGAGTCTTAATTTTTTATAAATGTTTTTCTTTCATATGCATTCATTTGTATGTGTACAACATTTTTTTAACATCCATGTCATCCACAAGAAAAATGTTTTAAATAATTGAATACTATGACCGACATTGTGATTAAACATTAGGGCCAATATTGAGTTTTATGTGCGGGGAGATGATTATTTTGGTTTTCACTTCAATTTCAAAGTTGATGATTGAAAAAAATGGATATTTAATTTTCAAAAAATCAAAATCATTCAAAATTTTCTAAATCTATCATCACCTATGGGTAGTTTGGGTTTAGATAGCACATAAATACTTTTATGACTAGTGGATTGCACCTTTCTTGTTGTTGATAATTGCACTTAGTCTAAAAATATAGAAAATTAGTGATTGCTGTGTGGAGTTTCTCATTGTCTTATCAATTTTCGATTTAGGAACTGAAGAGGAGAGTGTGATAGGATTGTCTTAGTAGAATTAGGACCATTACTCTATGTAACTAGAAATATTTAATACAACCTAGTGGACTAACCATTTTATTAAAATAATTAATCACTTTTGGAATTGAAAACAAGTGATGATATTTTAAATCTTTTATATCTAGAGTAAAAACGAAAATGGGATACCATTTTGATTCTTTGAGACTAGGTGCCATGGGTTCATTTTTGTGAATAAATAATACCCATTATCAATTTGAATATGTTCTATGAACAAGAAATATGGCAGTGAAAAATTAAGAATAATTTTTCTTTTCTAAAAATGAACTCATTTAGGGGAGGTGAATTTGGAATGCAAACTAAGAAGTTTATAATTGAATTAATTAAAAATAAATTGAGTTGAATCAATAAAGTTATGAAATAAATGGACGTTAATTTTTTAAAAATAGGAAAACATTATAATTGAATGTGCCTTTGGTTGAGGTTTTAATTCCATTTTATTTCACTTGTCACTACTCATAGAATTAGAACATAAATTGGAATTGATGTTGGTCCATTAGTGATTCCATGAAGAAGGCATGAAATTCTTGACAATTTATGAGTCTATGTTTCCTTTTTCTTATATAGTGGATGTTTGATGTTTGGAATGACCATTTTATATTTTCAAAAAATTCTTGAAATTACATTCGTTGTCCTTCTCTTTTTCTCTTAAATGTTTTTTCATTCATTTATTTAATTTAATTTCATAAACGATACCTTCTGTTTTAGATAGTAAAATGTATGTACTTTTTGAGGATTAACAAATATTTATTTGTGGAATATTTTGGTTTTCTGTTTTCAATGATTTTTTCCACATAATTTTTCACCTTTTCTACTCTTTTTTATTTAAAAATAATGTATTTATTAAAATAATTAACAATATTCATGTATGTTTTCATAATTTGTATAATTACCATTTCTTATTGAAAGTCATGAATTCAATTAATTATATTGGTTTTTTAAAATTATTTTCAAATTAAAGAAAACTTTTTGTTTTAAATTTTTTTTTCTAATTAAATTATAATTTTTTATTGTTTTTATCCATTAATATTTTTTTCTAAATATATTTTTTAGTTAAATATTTAATTAAATTAATTCTTCTGAAAATGAATAAGTATTTCACATTTTTTATTCAATAAATAATTAAATTAATTTTAATAATTTAATTTAATTCTATTTTTCTTTTATTATTTAGTTTTATAATAATTATTTCATTTTAGAGATTCATTAATTTATTAATATGTTAATTAACATTAACAATCAGGTTTAATTATTATTTATTAAATTAATCTTTTCTCTATCACATCGTAATTTTAAATAATTATAGTTTTTTGTAATTTTATTTTGTTTTAACATTGTTTGAATTTTAATTGGTTTTTAGATTTATTGTATTCAATTGATTGTTTATTAATTTTTTTGGTTTCATGTTTTAATTGTAGTTGGACCCACCCCCATACATCTTGGGGTTGTCTCAAAAACTCAGCACCAGATCCTTCCAGCAGGGACTCATTATGTAACTTCCACCACCACAAATTACTATTCCATTTCTTAGCCAACAGTGACTTCTAGTCACCATTCGTATTCTACACTAAAGGTCACTCTTGACAACTTATAATGTTCCCTTATATTCCCCATATCACTACCACTATCCATGTCCCATTAACCACTCATCTGAAACGATGACTCCACTACCACCGTTGTATCTCATCATTCACCACCATGTCACTCTGTTTCCAGACACCAACTATCACCACTCTCCATCACCACTCACCATTGTAGCATGTTTCACCATTATCCTCATATAATTGTGACTCTCGTGAGTCATCTTCATTCTATTTAAATAGAGACTCCTTGTCACTATTGTTTTCATGTCTCACCACTAACAACACAACAACAAAAAGATTAAACACTAGTATTAATAAAAATACACAAAATTAAAGAATAAAATTCAAATTCAAACACACCATAATTGAACCCACAACATGAAAAAAACCTCAGACTCAAATTGAAATCTCAATTCACACTCCAGATATGGAACCAGACCATCATCACTGTGAGAACCAACCTCCCCATCATAAAAAATGTACCACTGCTAATCCATCCTAACCTCCGTTGGCCGAACCTGGGCCTTTGGTATCTCCTTTTTGTTAACCACTGTACAACATCAGACCACCACCATATAGGGATCGTTCCACCCACCGAACCCACAGGTCATATAGAAGTATCTCTTCCTGCACACATTCTCCCCTACTTCTCCTTACCCATTCTATCACTGTACCCTCTCCCTATGTTCAATAAACTGGTGCCTTTGAGCCTACCCCATATTCACTATTTCCATTCTCCCTTAATCACTGTGGATTTCCTCTATCCCCTTTCCCTATCCCTTGCCATTGAACTAGACCCCCCAATCCTCCCTATTCATTTTATTTATTTTCTTATTTCATTATTTTCGTCAAATTTAAATATAATATATATAAACTAAAAATATATATATGTAAATTTAATTAATAAAACCGATTTTTAATATTAATAATTATGTAAATATACTTATATATATATAAATTAATTTATAATGATAATTTTTTATATTTATAAAGTCTATATATATATATATAGTAATAGTTATTAATTTGAAAATTCATTAATACCAATTTTTTGTTATATTTAAATAAAAAATTGTATATAGTATTTATTTTCTTTTGTGAGGGTGGGGGGTCATGCTCAATAGATAGGATTTTGATTCTATTTGTGAGGATATATGTTTTGGTAAATGTCAAAGAGGATGGAGCTCTATGATCGTGCTCCACATGAGAATTTTAGAGTGAATTCATCCACATGTTGTGATAGGATCTGGCAACAATTGCTGGAAAAATTTATAAAATCATTTGAATTAGGAAGCCGTATTTTCATCATTCATCTCTTGCACATTCCCAATATCACTGAACACCACTGAGGATTAGATCATTGATCATCGATCCCTCCAAAACATCATCACTTCAGTTGTAAAAATATTCAATCTCGACTTCCAAAATCTGATGCCATAGATTCTACAGCTACTTCCATCAATCTGAAAATGAGATCATACCATCACACTTCCTGATTCCAAAAGAGAAAGATCGAGAACTCCTCGTCATCACAATTAGACAATAAATATACCATCTTGATCTGGTTATTAGAGACTTCAGGAGATCAAGCAGGGAGATGAATCATTTTTACCTTTCTTTTTTCTTGTTATTTTTATTCGATCTAATTTTTTTTATATTGATAATTTTAATATCTTGAATTCAATCATGATTCTCATATAATATCCTTTGGGGGAAACGTGGCTGGGATGGTTGAACTTTTTTTCATTACTCATGCATGATTTTTCGACTTGATCACCTCCATATAATTCTTTAGAGAGTTATAATTTTCAAAACACCATGGATCATTGAAAATATATCTTGAATAAAGATGAATGAAAAATAGATTTAATCTAAGGATCTTTTGAAAATTCAATCATTCTCAAAAGCGGGAGGTGGAAATTAGTTCAACTGATATTTTGAACTATGTGCTTTGTTGATGGACTCTTATCTTTTTATTAAGTTACTATTAATGTTTTTAAACTATCGAAGTCACTTATATACAAGATGACTGGATGAAAATTCTTGACATCTATCTTATATCATGATTAGATATTTATACTATAGTCCTTAATAAGGGGACGAATAATTGAAGTCAGCCAGTTGATTTCCCCTTGCATGTCCATTTATAGTTTCCAATACATGTCTTTCTACTCATCCTCTAGACTATTCTTTCAGATCACACATTCACTTTATAATAGTCAAACCTTCATCCATTTAATATTTTCAACACTATCATCAATATTTATTTTTCTGTATTTTTTTAATTTTTTTCCTATGATTAAAGTCAATCCATCTCTATGGTTCGACCATGTATTACCACTTTACAAGGTATTATATAGGATATTATAAGTTCTAACTTTACTATTCTCTATGACAAGATACGTCAACTATATATATGTAATTCTATAAAATATGAACAATATAGTGAAACAATGATAGAATAGCATTTGGTTTTTAAAATACAGGAAGCCTTAACCACCATAAGACTTTATATAATTTCTATAACTACATTCTAGTGGCTTTAAAAATTCAGGTTCCACATGGGTAATAATTCCAAGATTTATCATTGCATTCATTCTATTAATTTAAATCTAAATTTCATTTTTTGGATTAGTTGAGTATGCATCCCACTATATCTTTTATTTTTTGTGATTAAATTAAATGATCCTAGTGATTCATTGAGTAATTTTATTTTGTAGGATCGCGATGGAAGGTGAAATTCACATAATTTAGTAGAAGATGATTGATTCTTTATTTTTAAAGGGATTTTAGTTTTTTATCTTCTGAACTCCTTATATTTTCTTCCATATATATATCTTTTGAGCATTAAAGTTGAAATTGAATGCCCTCACATGAATATGTGTTTACTTAGACTATCAATGCTACATGAGTCTGTTATGTATCCTACAATGCCATGTTTTATATTTTAATAAAAATTATATTGAATAAGTTAAATATATAATTTTATTAGTAAATTTCATAATGAATATTAAAATGTGGACTTTTTATTTATGGTAATTGATTTATTCATGTAATTAAAATTTACTAACCATATTTTATGTTTTTTATTTTTGGAGTTTTTATGAATTTTTTGTACTATTAATTATTCCTTAACTGATTTTAAAATACCATCTTCTCATTCGTGAGAGGATTTCTTGAAAAATTTCTTCATATTTATTCTTGATCATATTTCTTGAGAAATATTTGGACATGTCACATGCTAGATCGTTCATTTAACTTCTCAAAGATATGACGATGAAAAAAATACATTTAAAATGTTTAAGGAAAATTATCATAACACACTTATGTATAAAATACCACCATTAAATAAATCATTTTTATCCCATATAGACTATGAATTAATTTTATAGGGATGATCCATGTTTTGATCTAAATTTTCCATTCCAACCATCCTCATAGTATTCAGATGATATTTTATAATTGATTTGTTTGGGTGAAGGGAATCATGGTGGAAGAGACTATTTACAGTCTTTGTAAAATGCGTAGGGGAGGTAATTGTGGGTGATAACGACAGTTTTTCATTCATTTTGTGTATGTAAAATTTTCTCTTCTTGAAAAAATAGTGGTTTTTTTGACATAGAAGAATAAAAAATAACCATTATTAGACCGAGAATTTTTATCATACGTAGTTTGTTGGGAGATGTGAAGATATTTCAAATATTAAATTTAGAAAAACAATAAAATTACTTTTCAAAAAAGAAGAATAATGTTTAATGTAATGGAAATTCAAGAAGGTTCACAACATTTATTATTATTTTATTTTTCATGAACATTGTTTTCATGGTTTTGTGAAAGTTAGAGTTTCCACATTGAAAGGGATAATTTCATTTCAAAATTTTTATATATCTTTTAATTCACTAAAGATATTATCCTACTACTTTAAGATTTAAATTTTATGCATTTGTGGGACCAAGAATAATCCTCAAAGTCATTGGAACCTTTAATGAGATCCCTCATGATTTTATGCGAGTATTATCTTTAACAAGTAGAGAATATAGTTCATGTACAATAATTTTTATCAGGATAATGTTTTCATTATATGAGAATAACTCCACCATAATTGTATCCTAATATATTAGGGAAATGAATCTTGGGAGTTAAATCAGGACTGAGCATGTTCAGTAATAATGAACTAAGGATCTCAAATTAATGAAATATGAGAAGTTCCATAATTTTTCAATAGGTAAAAGTAAAGTAAATTATATGATTATTAAATGGAAAATTTAGAAATTGAATTAATATTTTATGAGTGTTTTTAAAAATAATATTTGATGTTGAAAATTTTATGATTTTATTGATTTGGAATTTAAATATTTTTAATAAAGGGGACCTCTAAAAACCCTATTGAGATTTTAAGATTGAGGAAAATAACATTTTATGTGTGGGGGAATTGATAGATCTATTATTTTACTCATATTTGATATGTATACATGTTATGTAAACCCTCCAAAATTTTCAATTTAATATTATTTACACAATTGGTATTTATGGTGTATTTGGAGCAAAAATATAAAAATTGGATAATTCTTGAATAATATCATATTTTTATTTAATTTTTGGGGATTAATTTTAAATTATTATTTAAATATGACGGTTAGTTTTTTATAGGATTCCTTAATTAAATTTTCTCATGTTTTTCATTTTTACTATTAGATGATTCGAACAAATTGACGTTTGAAAACATCTATAAATTAGATATATTGTTAGGGTGAACATGGTGGACCACTCTTCTAAAAATTGGGGAAAAATCAGTCTACCCAATTGAAATTGTGGTTTCTAAAAACATATGTGACATAAGTAATGTGTTAGTATTTCTCAGTTGAAATTTAAGGAGTGTTTCTGTAATTTTGGGTGTCATTCGATGTCATACATTGATGAAATAATTATGAATTTCACAAAAAGAAATATTAATGATCAATATTTATTCCATAAAATCATATAGACCCATAATATTAATATTAAATGTTTAGGACCAGTGAAAAACATATTTTATAAAAAATTTCATGAAAGAAACTTTTCCCCAATACTACCATTTTATTAGGGTAAAATATTTATTATTTTGATGTAATATTCTGTAACTAAAATTTCATACATTGAAGAACCTTTATTTTCCCAATGTCATTAAATGTCTATTATAACACCCCAATTCCACTTCCATGCCTACAAATAAGAGGATATATGTGGATTTAAGTGGATATAAATCATAAAGGTATGCTTGGGATGACAACCATGTTATAGGATTTCTATTTTCATATAATTTAATTTATTTTTTTCTTTCCCCACGTAATGCATTCATCATTTTTATATTGGCATGTTTCAATTTACTCTTAAATCCTTCATTCTATTCCATATATAATTATATATCTCGCTTACATATTTATTATGTGATACCTTCTCACTTGGAAAATGGTCTGTTACTATCAAGACCCGCCTTCACGAAGATGAGGGAAGGAACAACAAACTACCAGACCAATATTTCCTCAAGTTGAAGGAGATATAATGACCCTTGTGTCCCACCTTTAATAGGAAATAGAGAGGATACTATCACCTAGGGTATATAATCAGAGTTAATATTAAAGGCATTAACAATTTTATTTAGTAGGATCGGGATATATGATTGTTAAAACCCAAACAACTCCGAAATGGAAGGTAGAATTAAAGTAAAACCAAAAAACCATTCACATATGAATATACCAAATAATGAGCTACAAGGTACAAGAAAACTCCAAATGGATGTACCAGAAGAAATGAAATGAAACAACATCAACAGTTCCAGCGTCTGAGCTAATAGGGTACGACATTATTCTAGAATACCTCATGGAAACCCCAAATTAGTTTTTTTATATACATTGGGTGAGTATACATGTATACTCAGTTGGGAAAACCAAATTCTCTCATGCATAGGTGGGGAGGCATTCTAATTCCCCATGATTAAAGGAGATAACCAAAACACCTAGCAAGGAAACTATCCACCCAAACCTCACTAAGTCACATACCCCAAATAACACAATTTAATAAAAGTAATAGTAAGAACACATCATCGTTTGGGTACCCTGTTCCACTTTACCACTAGTTATTAAAGGAATCCTATGCATCAAACCTCCCCTTAAATTCTCACCACATTACCACAGCACCCAACAATAGCCTTTTGGGCCACAAAAACCACATCTATGCCCAAAAATATTTATTCCACCACAACTGAACATAATCATGCCGGCAGAGACCTTGTGCAAAACAACTATTGCCATGCCTGAAGACAACTAGGCTCAAACACCTACTTCTACACCCGAAAACACATGGGCCTCATCCCTAAGAAACTTGTGAAACAACGTTCCCCTACACACCTAGGCCAACCACCACAATGCACCCGAACCAAATAATCTTGGGCTATAATGGAACTCGGACTGTCATATTAGTTCATGGGGTTTAAAACTATGAGATAAGCATAAATATATGAATAAAAATTATAAAAATTGTATTTTAGAAAGGATTTTGACTCATCTACACATTATTATTGAATATTATAAATTTGTATAAATTTTATTGGAATAATTAATTATAATATTTATCATTTCAAAAAATTCAACAATTTCCCCTCCCCTAAATTATAAAAGGGGGCCCAACCTTTCTCATAATCACATCCCATTGAGACTTCAATATTTCCAAAAAACATAAAATTTATCTTCTCCACTTACCTATAAACATTATAGGGGTTATGGTCATCCAAAAATTTAACCCCTTTGATTCCATTAGAGGAGATCTAATGAATTCATTTCAAAGAAGACCCAATCACCTAAACCATTGACTTTATTGAAAATTTATGTTTTACTCCTATATATTTATTATATTTATAATAAATTAATATATAACATACTATATAGATACTAAAAATTGATTATTAATATTTTAGCAACACCATTATACACCATCATCCACTTCATATAGGGATTGAATGTATCGCTAATGCGTACTAGCAACCTTCCATATCTGTGTAGTGAAACAATTCATTTTTCATTAACATATTTTATGAATGGTCATTATAATCGATTTAATATATATATATATATAATATTTGCGACTCAATTATACTTCTATTATTATAACTTCTTTTTTTATCTTCTTACCATATAATCATTTGGGAAACCATAATGCCGCTTGGGTATATGTGTGGACCACCACCTTCACAAAGAGCTGTGATTAGTTAATTATTTATATTTTATATGAATTCTAATGAAGTTGTATTTGATGAATGTATATGATATATTTTAAATAATTATGTTTTTTTAATATGAAATTAATATTTATATTATATTTTTAAATAGATAAAAAGTGAAAGAAACTTTGATGTGTATGTATGACATACGATCTCCATGAATGGTGTAATTCATTTTATGAAATACTAACATTTATGGATGGATATATATATATACAATGAATAGGTATGATATTTATACCTTTTGTAAAATTCTGGGGATAGTAGAAAAAATTTCAAAGTTGAAGGACCATAACTAATAAACCAAATATTATATGCAAAAACATAGAAATTATCACTTAGAATAATGAAATTAATAATGAATAGTTAATTAAAATGTTAAAAATGGTTAAAAGATAATATAATTTTTTATCTATATCACTATGTTTTTGTGATATGATTTTTAATGGCATTACGTTTATTGTATATGTGGTATGAAAAAGTGTGAATGATGTCAGGCCTAAGATAACAGATCTCTAGTCACATTATTATTTCTTAGAGTCATACTAAAAATTAAAATCATGTTTATTTTTTGGAGAGTATATACATAGAATTTGAAATGTTATATAAAGAATATAATTATTTGAAATTGTTTTTATACATTCATGTGTCATATCATTCAAATGCATCCAATTTTTAATGGTATTTTGACCTCAGTTTTATTATAGTGGTACCCATGCCATATGCACAAGTTATTTTTTATGTGTGTTGTTATAAATAACATATCTATATTTAAGGATTAATCTATTAAAAATTATTAGGTATAGAAACATATATTTTTAAATTCATCATGGGGATTATGAGTCAATACTAACCAAATTGGTATGAGGTTTAATATTATAATCTAATTGTTTATCGATATTGATTATGATTAAGTTTTCATTATAATATATTATGATCTTCCTACAAAGACACTCATGAAATTTTTTTATCCTAGAGTTATTTCATTAAAATATATTTTTTCCAAGGATATTTCTCACCTTATGTACCTTTGTGACTAAAAAAAGTTTTTAATGTGAAATAAAATTTAATTCTCTCTTCCGTTAAAAAAAATTTCCATCTATATCTAGGTTTTCTAAAAATGTTATGAATAATGTTTTATCTATTCTAAAAAGATCATGTAAATTAATTTTTACCTCATTTGAATTTCAATAAAATTAAAATGAATATTATTGTTCTTTTCTAAATGAGGTATATTTTTCTTTATTATGAAAATTTGAAAAATGTTCTCTTTTAACTTATAAAAATATCATAATTTCCCCTCGATATTAACAATATGTGTTTTGAATATCCATTTTCTTTTTTATATGGTTCTTTTTGTTGAAAATTCAACATATAATATTTTTCTATGTATTTAAATTTTGTAGATATTTAAAAATAAAATAGTTTTTTTAAAGTCTATTTTTAATGAATATTATTTTTATTTATATTCATCTATGATAATAAAATTTTATGTTTATTATGATTTAATTGGGATATAATCCAAGTATTCCATCCTTAATATTTATCCATATGGTTCTTTTAACACGATGAAATGATATTTAGGAAAAAAATTCATTGTCTAGGGGTTATTCTACGATGAAATGATGAAATATATATGGAACTAATTTATATTCCATGGGTTGTTCTTTGATTAAATACTTATGAAACCTATTTCATTTCATATGTTCTAATATTATGAATGTTTTATGATATGTTTGAAAAAATATATATATTATGTTGATTAGATAATGTTTGGGACCTATATCTCTCTCAAATGAAATTGAAAATTATTTATATCTAATGAGAAAAACAATAATGTAATGTGTTGTAAACACAGATCAGTAAGGTACTTTGTACTCGATAATAGTTTTGGGAGTGAATCATAACTAAAATAATATTTGGGGGCTCACCCCATTCCACCATAATAGACTTATAATGGTTCCTTTATAATTAAATGAAATACATTCAATTCATCTATATATTCCATAATTCCTCATCATATTTAGATATTTTAATCTCACTAATCATGTACTTTGATTACCTGGTGATTCATGTCTTATAAAATACCCATATTTATTCCATGACTCAATATTATGATGTATTATAAGAATGGTATTGTTTTTATTTTTTATGTTTATTTTATCATATAATTTTTCTAAAATAATGCTTAAATGATCATTCATATATCCCTTTATTTCTTATATTGAGAGTCAGAGATAACCCTTCCATATGTTTCATTTAACTAGTTATGATGAATATTTTTATATACGATTAGTCTATAAAGGATAATAGTTATAAATATCTATATGGATCAAAATATAGAAATATTATAAACCATTTTTTTGTTTCTATGCATGAGGTGATTCAAGAACTATATTATTTTTTCAATGATAAATATGTTTTCAAATAGTGATTAGATATTTAAATATAATATATATGTATGAAAAATATGGGACCCCAGGTTTTATTAGAGAATATTATATTCAACCTTTGAAGACAAGGATTCGAAAAAATTAGTTTGAACCCACAAGATAATTATATTTATATGATAAAATCCAAAAGAAAATATATAATCATGAACGATCAATTTTAAAACAATTGTATTATACAAAAATTATTCAAGATATAGACATAATAGATGTAATTTTCATGATTATATGGTTTTCCACTATTATTATTGTTTCTCACACTACTAGTTTAGTTTTATTAAATGGATGGAATCCCAATGAATCATGTTAATATAGAAGGGGATGGAAAATGAAAATATTTTCGTCTTATTCAATATAATTTCCTAGGATATAAAATATAAAATTATTATTTTTATACTTAATAGATGTTCATGAATCTATAAATATCTGTGATATTCCAACTGAGAAAAAAATGGAACAAATTATATCGAATCACTCATGAGGAAACAAAAATTATATTTTTGTTGGTCCATTGATCCAAGATTCTCTATGCTGTAGATCTATACCACTAAAAATATATTTTCCATTATATAATGTTTGAAACATTATAATTTTATTATAGATATCTATTATTTGTGATGGTTATGTTTCTCAATAGATAACTATTATCAAGAACATTATCTAACAAGAAAAATTAATTATATGTATTGAGATGAGTTTATATGATTTTTTCTGAATTATTATTTGCATATCATTAAGAATATCATAATGGGGATGGAATTCCTTGACTAAAAATTAATGGATGATGAATCCATTAGTAACTATGAGGAAAGTTTTACCGGAAATGCCATACACACTTTTCGTATTATCATCCAACAAGATAGTTTGGTAACATTATTTTTTAATGTATTAAATATAGGTATCTAATGATTTTTATCTATAAGGAACGTCAGTATTAAATAAGAAATCATTTAATGTGGTATCATGTCTGATATGGAGAATATAGTTAACCACAAATCTAATAGTTTAGACAAATGAAAAAAATTCATTCAAGTGAAATTATAAAAACCAGGTAGAGAAGAAGTTGAGATTTCCATTATTTTTAAAATATATATTAAAATATATGGTAAAATATATTAATATAACTAGTAAATGTTTCATGTGTGGATAATATGGTAATAAGGAAATTAAATACTAAGTTAATGTAATGAAGATAAATAATAATTTGGATAGAGATTGTGCAAAACAAAATTAAACACCAATAGTATAGAATTTCAAATGTAAGGAGTTTGGGAATTAAACAAAATACTTACCTAATGTAAAGGTTAATAATGATGATCAATGTCAAAAACCTTCTAATCCCTTAGACAAATGTAGATCTCATTCTATCACTATTTTTAATGATGGGTTTGATAAAAATGTTTTGAAAAAGACCACTTAGTATCCAATCTAGAAATGAAAATGTATTACTTGATTCTAGAACTACCAACTATTTAATTTCTAATGGATGTTTGAATGATATAATAGTACCACTGAAAAAATTAGATATTGTGTTGGTAGGAAAAAAACCTAATGATACGATTATTTCAACCCAAGTATATTAATCTTCTCATATTGATGTTTATGGGAATCAATTTCAGCTAAATATATCCAATCATTATGTAGTTCAATTGGAAGTTATTTTGGGAAGAAATTTTCATTATAAAAAAAATAATATATCAATTTATAAGAAAGGGAAGTCACATTTAAAATTTAAAACCATCCAGGTATTTTTTATCAATGTCATGAAAAAAAATCATCAGATATAAATTACCTCCATTTTATAGGTCATGATACCTATTAAAATGTGATAAATTTATAATATTGTTGGTTTCTAAAGAAACTAGGATGATATACCTATTGTAAAAATATTTATTAATGTACTTGAGGATTAATTTCACGCCCTTCAATGAAATTTGGAATAAAAATCAATAAAAATCATACATAGTCCTACACCAATTTCAAGTACTTGGTATAGAATAATCACCATTTATTTTCAATAAATGATATAAAAAATTAGTGTAATTTTAAAAAGGGATTCATTCATCCATGTGGGACACCATGGGGTGAACCTATGCTTTTTTTTAATAAGAAATATGGAATACTAATTTTCTACATTGATTATATAGAACATTAAAATATGTATACAAATAACTAGTACACTCAACCCCATATTGATAATTGTTCAATCAATTTCATATATATCAATACATTTAAATGATTGATGACCATTTTTTATATCACCAATTATGGGTCAAGAGGGAGGATATACGAAAAGAAACATTTTGTTAAATGTACTGGCCCAATGAATTTTGAGTGATTTAATTTGGTATTACTAATTCCCCTATAGTATTAATGGATTTAATAAATATAGTATTTTTAGATTACCTTTATCAGTTTGTGGTATTTATTATAGACAATATTATTATATATTCAATGATCATGGTAGAAAATGATGACCACTTGAGGAATGTATTGAAGATAATGGGGAAGGGGAATCATTATAAAAATTTACTAAGTGTGAATGCTGGCATATAAAAGATTCATCCATGGATTATATAATCTAATGTTACGGTATATCAATAGACACATCAAAAAATACTTTATGGAACTGTTGACAAGGGAAACCTCTTGAAAATGTTTCATAGTTTTCATATTCTATCATGAAATTATCATTGTGTTCTATAAAATATTTCATGTCTATTGAATCCAATCACCATGTTTACTCAGATGGGGTCAATGTTCTATTATATGGATGAATTAAAGGAATGTTTTAAGGGACTAAATAGGAGGCTAGTTAGTGAACTTTTTCTTACACAACCCTTTAGTGGAGAAGTGTTTGTAATCTATAATTCCATATCAAAAAGAGAATTTTATGTGTCCCCGTAGAGAATGATATGTTAATAGATAATGCCTTATAACATTTTATTTTTCATGATAAAAATTACTCAACTCATGATTTGGTATTATCTAACATTTGTTTCATATTAAATTTATAGCAGCATTATCTATATGGATAATTATGTGTTATATATATATAGATTAAAAAATATTAATTTATATTTATTCTCAAAAATAGAAATACATCATCCAAAAAAGATGGTTGGATCTTATTAAGGATTATGAATACTCAATACATAACCACCCATGGAATGTAAAGAAGCTGGTAGATGGATTGAAAAGAATGAATCATTGTAGCATAGTTTTAATGTGGAAACTAAAAAATCAAATATTTCATGATTTTAAGGGGATGGATTCTGAAATAATGATAGAAAATGATTAATAATATCATTTAAAAATGCATGTTTATCCATCAATATATGTGAATATTAATGAGGCGTAGAAGGAAGATGAAGAAATAGAAAATATTGTAAGAAAGTTTCATGAATTCTACCTTGATTTGGATGAAATAATTTTTTTTAGTAAACGTGAATGTGTCCCATCAGCACCATTGTTGAATAATGATTTTTTGGATGAATATTGTAGTTATTTTCCTTTATTCTTCGTAGAATAATGAAGATATATGGAGATTTGAAATACTATTTATGGTGGTATTTTATAAATAAAGGTATTTTAGTGTTTTTTGGTAAGTTGTTGGTATGTATAAATATAAGGCTATGTGATTTAATTCAAAGTTGTTGTTAAAAACATTACACATACAAAAATTGAAAGGGGAAAACATAACCATGAATTCTTTCATCATACTCCCCAATAAATTTTAAGGGAATAATTCTTTCTGGGTTGTAGTTGATAATCCAAAAATATAATACCACTTCTTTATTAGTAGATAATATTTTACATTTTATAAACTAACATAGTTATGAATTATGGAAGATGAATTATTATATAGTGTAAGACTATAAAATATATCATATCAGGATATGAGGCTTACCTCAACATTTTGGACAAGAATTTTTCACGATCTAGAAATAGAGATATCCTTCTCACCATCATATCATATTATTACACCAATACATTGGATACACCTTTATTTTTTTCTTTTCAGGATCATGGGTCTTTTTTTGAGGTTCAACATGATCCCTGTTTAATATTTTTAAATTTTTAAATTCCGGGTGAATTTTGAACCTATGCATGGGCATCACACGGTTAGTGGAAATAGTGAGGCCCGACCCGGGTACCCATATGATAGGTCCTGGTGTAGAACAAAAGAAACCAAATGGTTTGATCATGTTAATTCAAACTGTATGGGTTGTTCATGCAGTCAAACTATTCTGGGATAAAATATATCACACAATGGTGCATTGTTTGGTAAACCCTATGGCCAAACTATGCGAGCTACCCATAAATTTTTAACATTACAACTCATTTTATTTCTCTCCTATTTTTATCCCAAAATCATGGATCTCACTGTTGGGATGATTTTAGTGAATAAAGGTGTCTCATGAACCCTCTCCCTTTGATTCCCGAACATACTATAGTGATCCTCCAAGCATCTAAGGGATGTTTTTTGGGTTTTTGTCTATTTTTTCTGCTTTCTATTTTTCTCTATTGATTTCATTGTTTTTACATGGAGATTATGAGTTGGTAGAACCCTAATGGTTAGGGTTTAGGTGTATCATTGTGTTATCTTTATTTTAGGGTGTGTGGTTGGTTAATGAGGATTTTTTCTTTCCTTTATTTATGTTCATTTATATCCACACCCCATCGAGAATGGTGTCTCTATGCTTTTCCTTTATGATGAATTCCATTAATGCTTGGATGTTTTAATAAATTTATAGAAATTATTTTCACAAATATTGTACCTCATTTGGTTTATCATGGGGTTTTCTTATTGGTAGTAATTTCTAGAAACAATTTTGAAGTGAATGTACAAATATTAATATATATTAATTCATCTACTGTGTTTTGTATAATGTCAATTTTTATTTTAAAATAAAATTTGTCATTGTTTTGATACTTCTCCTTGGATATATTTTGGTAAATTATTTTTAATATATAAATTATATGGATTTGTGATTTGGATGATTTTTTTTGGCTTCAGGATTTTTGAGAAAATTTTTTGGAAGGATTTTGATGGTTATGAATGGTTATTTTATGTTTTTGAAAGTATATATAATTGTTGGGTTTGAAATAAAAAAATAAATTTGAGATTTTTGAAATCAAAAATGGCTTTGGGTTAATAACAGAGTTATTTTATGGGTACCGTTTGTTGCTTTCACATCTATTGGTGAATTAGGTGCACACATGAAAGAGAATTCAAATGAAGGTGGAACTCTAAAACACTCTACCCTTAAACGTTTTATCATCTCCACTTACTCCTTTTTTTCTTAATCTATCCCATTATTTCAAAATGGGGAAACAGATTATATATGTAATTTGAGAATATAACATAAAAAATGTACCCCATGCTCTGCCACGTTTGGCCTTGAAACATATTTTGGTGAGAGATTAAAAAGGGTAACAAAACATTTATCATTGTATATTTATATGTTGAGTTTTGTGATGAATATGGGAAATTATGTGGATGTTTCTTTGTAAATTTATTTTGGTTTATGAATTGTAAGGCCCATTTGAAACATAATATGTATTGGGAGTTTTGTTTTAATACCGATATGGTGTAAAGTCAATTGCGATCTTTAGAATATTTTGTGAAATGGATTTGAAATCATAAGAGATGTGACAACTTGTTTGGTATTTTAAATGATTAATTTTTCAATGGGAAATACTTTTTGGGATTTTCCTATATGTGTTATCATTTAGGTGGTGTCTATGTTTAGGGTAGGTGAGTGCGATGATGGTAGGCAAGGCGACTCACATGTGTGAGGCCTCCTAATTATAGTGTAGTTCTAACCATGGGTTTCCTAGGTGTATTTTAGACGATAAAATTATGGTTACTGATCAACCCCAATGAAATTGGTTTTTACCCCATAGATCTGTTGAGAGGCTAGGTGGGATGTGCCACTAGATTTTTTAGTTGACAGTTTCAAATTGGTTATAGACTAGCGAGCCTCACAAAAAAATAATAGGTGGTCCGAACCAAGTATGTATAGGGATGACTCTAGGTATTATTAGAAAATTTCCATAGTTACTAACTACATTTTTTTCTACTTGACTTCTTGTTTATACTACTAGTTTTTTTTCAACACAACCCAATATCCAGTTTTTTTATTTTTTGTTCTCAAGTGGTAAACTCATCATTTGAATATAGGGATTTTGTTTGCGTTGGTTTAAAAATAAATTAATTGTTTATTATTAAAATGAGAAAAACACTTTTTTCATCATTTTCCTTCAAACTAGTTTTTATAGGATGATTTCAGAAAAGGAAAATTATGGATTCTTTGGTGCTTACATACTAAGCAATTTATCTGACACCATACTTGTAAAATTTGATGTTGGTAGACCTGATATTTTTTTCAGTTTTCTATTCTAATTATATTTTTATTTTATTGGATGGATACTAAAACTATTCGGTCTTATGGATAGTGGTGACATTAAGGTCAGATTTAGATCATGGTACCGTGGTTTTGTTTTAGTTTTTCTATCAGTCTTGTATTAAATATCTATTTTGTAAAACATTTTTAACTGAATCTATTTGTTTGTTTATTTGATATTTAGTTATTATTGGTTCTATGTTTTTTGGTTATTTTATTTGATCATGGTTATTGGGCTGAAACACTTAACATATGGTTTATGTTTGATGTTTGACACTAGTTCCTTGCTTGTGGGGATCAGCAACGCCCATCGTGCCTTGCCATAGATAGGGTCAGGTGACCTATTTATTGTTGACTTAGGTTTTTAGAACAAAATAGTATCAGAACAATCCATTTATTATTTGCGGTGTCTAGTAGTTTAATATTAGTACTACTGGAATATGAGTGTTAGGTATAAGATGAACATTGTGAACTCTTTTTAGTTCTGGTCCTCGAGCTGTAAGGGGTAGTCTAGGATTTGGGTATTTTGTTTTTTTATTGGATTGAGGGATGAAAATGGAGGTGAACTGGTGTTATGTAATGATGTCACATAGACTAGTACCCCATGAGGAATCCATGTACATGGTTTAAGATCCTTCTTTTTTTTATGATCCCTTGGGAAAATTTTCACTACCATATCTCCATGTTAAACATAACTGCATGTCCCTCATTACAGTGGATGGAATGAGTTGTGTCTTATCTCTGTTTCGGTTGGAATGAGTTTGAAATATAAATGAAATCAGTTTACAAATGGAAATTATTTCATTTAAATGGTTTTAGATTTCTAAAATGGATTCTAAAAGAGAAAGTGTTTTTGATTGAATGATTGTTATATGTATGGAATTAAAAATAGAGTTTCATGGTTAAAAACCTTTTAATTCCATATGAAAATTTATTTATATGCAGGTATATGTGGAATGTGTAGTTTGGAACATGTGGATGTAAATAGATGAACACATATGTGATGGTTCATAGGATGTCACGAGTGGGTATTTTAAATCAAAGGCTTGGTAATGTTTTTCTAAGGTGATTTCAAAAGAAGAAAATGAATTCAAAAATTGGTTTTGTTCTAGAATGTGGATTTTGTTTAGTGAATTTTTTATTTTATTAATGAAATTGTGCCTAAAATAATGATAATATGATAAATTATAATGTTCATGGGATTTTTGAAAATAGGTGTTTTGCTTTTTTTGGTATGATTTCAGTTTGTAAGCCAGTTACTTTGGCTAAAGATGTTTCTTCTGATTCTATTCAGTAATGATGGTGACTCTATACTGGTGTTTCTAGTGTTGTTCAGAATATGTCCCCCAGAAAATCCCCCAAAATTTTCAATGATTCAAGCCTATTTTAATATTCTTATCAATTTTTTTATATTCAATATGGTGATTGAGATCCATTAGAGCGAGTATAGGGTCTTGAGAAAGTGGAGTAAATATTTAGATCATTTGGAACTCTTAAATCCATGAGAGTTATTACTATTATAGGATTGTTTGAAGGTCTCTCCTTGGATTAATGATATTTGTTTTCCCCACCATTGATGCATGATTCAATGGTGTGGGAAGGGTTAAAGTCTATCTTTGTCTGATATTTTATAACTGAGGAGGTGAAAACTAGTAAAAGGAAAGAGCTCATATGTATTTAATAGGGCTATATGGTAGATAATTCCTATGATGATTATTTCAAGAAGATTGTCTCCTTTTCCTCTGATATGGTGCCATAGAATATTTAGAATACATTTCTTTCATCTGGGGTCTTCAACCAGAGACCAATGAGTGAGTTATCTCCTATAGGGATCTTCGAGAAAGTGTTTCCCAATGAGGAGGCCTATATTATAAAACATATGTCTCTAACTCTGAGGCATCTAATGATTCAGTATCTAGAGATCCATCCACATGTATCAGAGTGAAGATCAGACCCAGTCACACGTCACCAGGGGTTTTTGAAACATTGTCCTAGTTTTGTTCCCCTTGTTGGGGAGTAAAAATTTATAGTCATTTTGCAGTATCTTTTTCTACTGTTGGGAGTTCATCATTTAATTTTAATATTATGATGAAATTTTTATCATAATTTTAGTAGTTTTGTTTTTCTATGTGTTGATCTATGAATCATTAGTTCTTCTTTGAATGTTCCTAGACCTTTTGTGTGATAGTATTAGTTGTTGTTGTACTTTTTTTGTGATATATACCCTTTTGGATATTGTTGTTAATAATTATGTTTGGTTTTTTGTTTGGTTGATCTTATTTTGTGGGTTAATCACCTAGATCTATGGTTTTGGGATGGTTTGGAATGTTTCTAGTTTGGATGAGGGTGGTGTTTCACTCATTATTTGTAGTTTAGGTTAGTTATGTTCGGAGTTCCCGGTATCGATGGGGGTGTTTTTTGGATAATGTTGAAAAAATTGTGTTTTTCCTCCATTCTTAGGTCCTAGTTTTCATGGTTTCCCTATAGTGGGGTTTTTTTGTATGTTCTGGTTGTGTTTTATTGATTTTAATGTTCCATTTATAGTTGAGTTCTTTTGGTTGGGAGAACCCCCTCGATTTCTCCCCTCATTATTATGTCGGGGTTTATTCTTGTTAGGTCAAGTGTCACATGTCGGAAGAAAGGTCATGTCTATATTCATTGTTTCTATCAATTTTGATAATTCATATATTAGAGATATGGTTATATTTTGGATGGGTAACATTAATGGGGCATAAAAAATCTATGGCTGGGAAAATTAACACACCCTGACCACGTATACTCCTTTGTTTTATTCATTTCATGATCAAAGGTATTTTTTGTTGAGGTTTGAACTGATCCATAGTTAAAATTTTCAATTTTTTCTTGTTTGGTTGAATTTTGAATCTATGCACGGGTAGAGCATTGTCATTGGAAACTATGCAGCCAGGCCTAGATTCCTATGTGGCATGTACTGGTGTTGGATAGAAGCTACAACAATATTTGATCACGATAATTCAAATAATGCTATGGAAAATTGAGGGATGCCCCCTCCCTGGGGTGGATGATCCCTACTTCATATTTTTCACAAGCACCATACAATAGCTCCTATGTCCTTTGGGTGTGATGGAATCGTCCCTCTAGGGGCCTTAAACTCAACACCGATGGCTCTTACAAGATGGGAGTTTTGAGAGGGGGTGGGGTTGTCTGAGACTCTTGAGGTTTAGTCCTCTTGGATTTGTCCTCCAACATGATATATGGTTCCTCTATTTAGTTCAAAGAAAAATAGATGCTTATAGGTATCAACCATTTCCACCGTCAAGGACTAATATTATCTTAAGTGGAAAAAGATTCAAAGATACTCCATGATGCTCGGAATGATTTTCCCCCCTCCATGTTCGATCATCTATATAATCATAAAGTGCAAAGTCATGATCAATAACAACATCAATGTTCTACATTCCTGAAATGATACTAACATAGTGGGGGATTACCTCGCATCGTTGGATGTCCTTATCCATGATCATGTTTGTCTCCATGATATCTTCTCTTTCAAACCTAGTGGGTTCAATTTGATTATATGGGATTCCCTTGTCCTTCACCATTCAGGCCCCCAGAGACTTCATGGCTTCTATTTTTCTGGTTTTCTTATTTTGGATGCCTTTTTTCCTTATAATAAATATGAAATATTGTAGATAAGTCAAGCTATGTTGGTTGGTTGTGTGTTACATATCATCTTGGAAAAAATCTACTGCATGGTTCGCACAATGTTTGGTAAACAGATCAAGCAGCCCAGAAATTATATATATTAAAAACCTTTTGTCCATACCCCTTATAAATATCCCAAAAGTAGTTCTCTCCCTCATTCGTCAATTTTGGTGAATGAAGGGGTACCAAGAACACAATAAATATTATTTTCCCACCTCAATTGGTTCCCTTCATATAATTTATGGTATGTTGTTAGGGTATTGTGTATTTTAATCACATCTCTATTCTTCCCTATTTATTTTCTTGGTTTTTCCATGGGGGTACATCTTAGAAAAAACTGAGAGATCGTTCTTGATCTGGGTCCTAGTGCACTCTTGATTCTAGGGTGTGTGGTTTTTCCATGAGGATTTACTCTTCCATATCTCGATGTTCTTTCTCATCTTCACCCCATTGAGATAGGTGTCTCCATGATTTCCATTTTTCATGATTTTTGTTAATGCATTTTTCTTTTAATAAATTTACAGACATGACACTCACAATTATGGTACCTTTTTTGGTTTATTGTGGTGTTTTCATATTGGTATAAATTTGATAAAATTTATTTTCAAATATATTATAAAAATATTTTTGTATATTTATGCATTTAATGTTTTTAGTACAGTTTCAATTGTTCATTAAAAATAAAATTAGAAACATTGTCATATACTTCCTTTGATATAATTTGTTAAATTAGTTTTAATTTATAAATTGGAAGTGCATGTGTTTTTTATTTCTTTTTATGTCTTGAGGATTGTAGTTAAAAATTTCTTGGAATGATTATAATGGTTTTGAAAGGGTTGTTTATGATTTTTCAATTATATGGTTCTGTTTGGTGATGATTAAAAAAAATAAATTAGTTATTTTTTAAATACAAATGACTTAGTGGTAATCCTATTGTTAGTTTACGGGTTATATTTCATATTGTCACAACCATGGGTGAAAAATGTGAAAATAATAATGTGAATTAAAATGTACGTGGAAATCAAAAACACTTTTCTTTTATAAGTTTCATTTTCTCTCCTTCAACATTTTTTATTAAAATTGTCCCATAATTTTAAAATGTGGAAAGTGCTTCTTTGATTTATTTAAATATGAAACTTTAAATATGATCCTCATGGTTTGGCCCATTTGGACTTGAAATATGTTTTGGTGAGAGATTGAAAAGTGTAAAGGCCCATTCCACATTTTATATTTAATTTTTTTTGACACTTTGAAATAATGTGAAATCAAATTTTTTAATGTATTTTTGTTTTGGAATTGTAAGATTTTTTTCACTTAATATGCATTGGGTTTTTTTAAAACCTAAATGTTCTATATTTAAATGGAATTTTATATTATTTCTTGAAATGGTTTTCAAATATGGTTTGACATGATAGGATAGTTGGAACTTGTAAATGATTCATTTTTTGATGGGATATACTATTATGGATTTCCCTATATGGTTTATTTTACAGGTAGTGTTTGTGTTTCATGTAGCAATATTTATTGACAGTTTGTATGGCGAGTCACATGTATAATGGCCTCATACGTACATAGTGTACTTACTACCATGGGTCGAGTGATGTTTACTAATCAAACCCAAATAGATGGGTTGTTAACCCCTGGAAATGTTGAGATTCTAGCGGTTGTGTTACTCGATTGGTCAGTTGAGGGAGGATAGTTGGTTATATAGATTAAAGAGATTCTCATATGCTGGCAGGTGGTATAAACTAAGTACACCGAGGGGATACTCTATGGAGGGTTCAGAAATTCCCATGGATACAAACAATAATTTCATGTTTTTTTATTCACATGATTTTCAGTTTAATGTTCTTGTTTATTGTCAACATGGCTCTATAACTGGTTAATTTGGATTAAATATAATTGGTAGGGTCATAATTTTCATAAAAAATATTATTTTATAATTTTAATTCATAATGAATAACATTATGCTATAACTGTATGATTAACAGACACTTTTCCAGAAATATGACCAATATAATATATAAATCAATGAATGATTTAGAATGATACTATCTATGTTTTTAATATATATTTTTTGTGAACATTTCTATAAAATATTGTTTTTAATGAATATAAATATCTCTTTTGATATTAATTAAATTATTATCCTAAAATAAATTTAATTTATATTTATATTAAATATATAATTACAATAATATTATATGGAACACCGATGTAATATTTCTATATTTTATAAGTAAATACAAAATATGGTTTTGTAAATATTAAAATAGATATAATATTAATAATTTATAAATTCCCAATGAATTCATAGATATATATAACATATTAGAGGTGTTTGGAAGCATTATATTTAAATTCAACCTTTTTCATGTTATATTTTAATATAATTTTAATGAATAGTGTTAGAAAAAAATTTAATGATATTCTATCATAAATAATATTTTTCAAATGAAATAAAATACCTAATAATATATTAAACCAAATGAATGAAATATTTATATTAAAATTATACCTGAACCATATTTTTGTTTTCTTACATTGTTAGTGACATTATTAACCCTTAAATGGAAGAAGAATGTAATATTATGATAATTGTAACAGGTGTTTATGTTAGGTTAATCAAATGAGATATGGGGTGAAAATGTTATCCATGAATGTCCCAATTTTAATGTATTAGAGGATTTAAACCATTACTCATATTAACATAGATTCTTATTAATTTGGATCTATCTCACTACCAAAATTAATTTATATTGATTTAAAATCATAATAAATATATTGAGTTCCCCTCCCCTCAATTTCCAATGGGATCCTCTCATTTCTCTTCATCACACCACATTAAGCCTATAGTAGGACCAAAATATTCATATTTATATCCTCAACTTCCCTAGAGTCATTATATAATAAATTATTTTCCCATATGTCAAACAATATAGACCATTAGTGGAAATAAAAATGAATTGTATCAAAGAAGAGGTAACATCCCTAACAAATCACATTTTTTTAAATTTTCATTATTCTAACAAAAAAATTTATAATATTAATAAAATAATAAATTTTATTTCTCAAATATATATAGAATTTATAATTATTATTAATACACCATTAAAAAACTCTTTTCAAATAATGGTAAGTGTATGTATATCTCGTGTGTATGTACATCTTACCATATCCACATATTAATAAAAATCGGTTTTCTCCACCAAATTTTATTGATGGGTATTGTGATCGGTCTAATATTAATATATTATATTTATTATACAATTATACTTATTTAATGATAATATTATTTCTACATTGTTATCATCCAATGTATTGAGAAATGAGATTGTTGCTCCATGTATGTTTGGACTAGAATGCCCACGATAAAATGTGATTTTTCAATTATTTATATTAAACAATAATTGTAATTAGGATGTATATTTTGATTACATATGATATATTTGTTATAATAATAATCCTATAAAGGTTAATTAATATATACATTTCTTTTATTCCATCTATTAAAAAAATAAATCATTGATATTGCGTATGTATGACATGTCATCTCTATAAATAGTGTAATTCATTTTCTCTTTCCTAGAATTTTTTGGAACATTATTTATATAAAATTAATATATATTATATTTATACCATGGTTAAATTTTTGATATCATGGAAATATAATTAATGGGAAAGTGAAAAACTACCAATCCAATACATAGAGGAAAAACAAAGTAATTATCACCCAAAATAATGATTTTGTTAATGAATTGTTAATAAACATGTGATATAAGGTAATAATTAAATTATATATGGGTTAATATATATTTTTATGTTTCTAGAATAAGATCTAATATAATTATATAATTATTATAATGGTTTTTTGAAAATGTATGAATGAAGTTAGGCCTTAGGTACATGATTTAAACTCTTACTTTTATTTCAGGGAGATGTATATCAATTTCACAAATTGTTTCATTTGTGTGATTTAAATACTTTACCATTTACAGGATATTACATAAATACATTTTTCTGCAATTTTTTTTATTTATTCATGTGGATTATGATTCATATTTTTTCAATTGGTAAGGCATTGTCTTATCAGTTTTATTTCTATGGTACACATGCCTTATACACCACATGATTCTTATTTGTTTTGTATATACAATCTATGAAAGTTTTTATGATTATAGTCATAAATATTATTGGATAATATATCAATCAAATTTTATATCTTTCATAGTACTTGCAATTAAAATGTTATCAAAGTGTTATGAGGTTTTTTGTTATAGTTTCATTAATTATTGCGAATTTGTATGATTACATTTAGATGGTGAAATATTATGATTTATATTTCATGATAATAATATATTTTATTATACTATGGTTATTTCTTCAAAACATATATATAAATATATCATAAATTATATTTCCTCACATTATGTAATAAAAATACTAAAAATATGTTTTTATGGAAAATCAACTTTATTTCCCTCTTCTATTTAAAAAGTGGTTTCCGCTATATCCAAGATTACTAAAAATGATTTAAATATCAATTATAATACACTAAAATTATTATATAATGTAATTTTTAACCTCAGTTTACATTTTACAAAACTATTTAAAAAAGAAGCTTTATCCTATATTTCAAATGAGGTAATTTTCAATTTTTTAAAAAATGGGAAAATAATATTTTATTATATATTATATGGTATGAATAGAGTTTCCCCACTTCATTAGAACTAAAAATTTTTATGTATCCTTTATAAATTTTCTTCCATAATTTAAAATTAAATTTTTACCATAATAAATATGAAATTTTTAAAATTTACGATGTTCCTTCAAAATATAACTATTATTTTCATCAAGAATATTTTTAAAGATAATTATATTATATTTCCATTTATGAAGTACAATAAACATTATTATTTATTAATATGTAATGAGTAATTGATAAAATTATACCATCATTATTATTTTTATGGAAGTATTATTATTAATATTTTTAATTATTTTTATGAATCTTGATTCATTTCATTGGGTTATGCTATAATAATATAATGATTTTTTATGAAAAGGGTTTTTTTCATGGATAGTTCTATGATGTAATATTTATAGAACCCATTGTATTTAATGTATTTTCATCTAATGAAATTTTTATGATCTTTTAGTGCACATATGAATTATTTTCATTATTTGATTGGTGTGACAAATATATCCCCCCAACCCACAAGTTAAATATTGATATCTCATGAGATTAACATTTCTAATGGGGGTGTGATCTCAGTTCAATATTGGTATGTGTCACCTATTATAGGATTGGGAGAAAACCTTCACTAATATATTGGTTTTATTGGTAGACTCATTCCTCCATAATTGTATTGTAAATGATCCTTGACTTCTAAAAGAAAGATTTTATATTCTTATGTTTATTCCACAACACTATATCTTATGCCTATATTATGAACTAATGGACAATGTTCATTGAATTTTTTAATGATTCATGTCATATAAATATACATTTTTATGATATAACACGAAATTATGATATATGATTTGAAGGGTATGGTTTTAAAATCTTATGTTTATGTTTTCATAACCTTTATCTCATGTTATAATTATACGATCATTGATATATAAAAGTTTTACCGTTACTAAGCCCTAGAGTACCATTTATTGTGTTTATATTCCTCAGATATATAGAATGATTTATGTATGATATGTACATAAAGGGTGTCAGCTAAGAAGATATTTGTGGAAGATTATGTAGAATTTTATGAAGTATTTTTTTTGTTTCCCATAATCCAAAAATAAAAGACTTAAATGATTCTGGTATGGGTCATTAGGATATTTAGTTAATATTCATTTATTTAGTTTTAATAATATTTTATTAAAAGAAATGGTTGTTATAGTCACCCCCTAAAATAGAAAATAGTTTACCCCCACCATATTTATTTCCATTTACCACTTCATTAGAGAAAACTTATCTACTTCGACCATCAGATACATGTCGTTCATCTGGAGCCATTAACCTTATCCTATTGATATCTAAACTAGATTTCACCAGATCTGTTATTCAACCCAACTAGGTTAATTATTATGGTTTCATATACCATGAAGATTATATTCTATTTTCATCACATATCCATGGAAGTGAAAGACACAATATGACATTCAAAACAAAGGTCATGTCAACATAGATGAACACTCCCTAATTAAAGAATAAAATGGTACCATGAACAACTGTCACATAAAATTTCTATCTTCCCTATAATAGTTGGTGTACAATCCCATAACACAATTTCACACCACTATACTCACACATATATAAGTTACATATCACTATGTACAAGAAGTTCTTCTTCCATAGAATTTCATTATTAACATACCAAAACAACCTTATAACTCCACATCATTATTTTCCACCTCCACAACGGACATAATTGTTCCCTAACTGTAAGTCACATGAAACAATCCTAAAATCACATTTACATTCCCTTGTTTTATAACTTTTCAAACTTAACCACTCGGTAATAAACCACTAGATGGAATATTATAAAGTGTAATCAACCAATACCATGACCACATTGGTAATATAACACTCATTAACCAATAGGGCTATGTACTCAAAAAATAATATCAATTCGATCTAGTCTTGATACTGAAGCACAATATGTGAAACCTCATAAAGTAAAGATTTTACCATATAATTTTACCCACATAGTAGACAACATGTGTATTGATCCAATCATGATTTTGAAACCAAACATGCTACCTCTTAGACACCCAAAATATAGGCCAACCCCTCTCATGGATTTCTCTCATTTTCATGTATCCCTCACTTAAAAATGTATGATTCACAAATAAGGGCTTATCAGTCACCAAAATAATCCTACTAGTCTTGTCTCATATTAGGGTTATTAGGTACATCATACCTTCCCATATGTTCCTCCTCCATGAACCATAATTCTATTTATTTTTAGTGCATAAGAAACATCCCAATTCAATCATTCACTATTACATGACATATGACAAGCTTTATAGGTCATTATAAGAATAGTATATCAATTTTATCTAATTATCATATAAAATTTAATGTGTTGAAACATGAATACAAATCTAAAGTTATAAAAGTTTTCAATTGAAATGTAAATATGATATTACCCTATAAGTTGTAATTAGAACTTAATTTAATTTCAAAAACATCAAAGGAAATGATAAATAGAGGAATATAGTTCCCTATTCATTTAAGGAATCACCTTTCAGAAATTAGAATTTTTGGTCTTGATCCTCCATATGTATCCCCGTATGATAATTCTACCTCGGTGGGAACTGAACGAACATAGGTATCTGTATACAGTGATATCCCCTCATGATTCATGTTTACTAATTAATGATTATGTACCAATCAGAATCACATTTAATGATCTTACTAGATAAATAGTAATTATGTTCAGTTATATAATATATCATGTTAATGTAGTTATTCTAACTTTAATTATAAAAATTTAATTATTTCTCTTAAATATCCAACATTATGGAATAAAATTCACCTAATAGTCTGGAATAGTTATGATTCATTCATGATGTAATCATTCCGATGAACTAAGGGTACTTACAGCTCCCATGTTGAGGTAAATGAATCATAATCACTATCACCAAGTGAAATCATGACATATTCTACTTGTAATATCATAATTGAATGTAAAGAATGTGATTCAAAATATTATAATTGCACCAAGAATCTACATGGGATAACACTAATTGGGTTTTTAACACAAAATATAGTCATACTCATCATTAATAGTAAAATCACACACTAACGCACCTAAATCATGTATACCATATCTGATAAAAAAATCAGGAAAAAAATCATACCACTATATTCCATGAGATAAAATCACATCATCAACCTCTCCCAATTTGGAAAAATGAAAACATTTATCATATATCTCATTGATAAAAAATCCATGTGCTTCCCTATTGATGATAATAATATAATATTGGAACAACACAACTCAATTAAATCAATCACATATTCCCCATAACATAGAATTCTTAACAGGAAAAGTGTTTCTTATACACTAGTTTTATACAAATTTGAGGATCTTACACACTCTAAATACACATTTCCATGATGTCCCAAATTATAATACAAAAAATACAATAAAAACTTTGATACATCATTTTTACATCTTTCCTCATATCACTCTATGATTTGTAAACACACCAATTCACCATAAGACCTCAGGTGGACCACATTATACAATAGAGGTTGATGAGTTATAGTCATTTGGGGTCAAATGTGGTATTATGTTGAGATAATACACCCATTTCATAATGAAAAAATATTAATTAATAACCATGAATCTACAGATCACACATAATCTAATCTTGAATAAGGTAAATGTGAATAACAGTAAATAATAAATGAAATTTAATAGATTCCTGAGTAGCTATGTGATATATTAAACAAATAATATCCCTTTAATACATTCTCAAATACAATATATGTAATTGAAATTAATAAAAAAAGGTTATTCTTCTATCTCTGATATGTAAAATATACCCTATCCCCCAAACACCGTCATGCTCCTCTGGATTAATAATAAAACCGCCCAAAGGTAGCCCTTTCTGATCATGAAACCACATGCCTTATCCATTATATCATGAATATGTCCTCAACCAAAAATTAGACATATGGACCACAAGCTCACCAATGATAATTCAAACTAGTGAGAAAAAAATCAATATAGTCCAACCATAATGGAAAAGTTATAACCGTCTATCGTAAATTCATCCTAATGTAATAAGCCGAGCTTAGCATATACATAATAGGAATAAAAATAAATAAAATAATACCACTATCCAACCTTTGGTACATAACACTAAAAAATTAATATGGTTTATCCAACACTAAAAATGTACCTAAGATGGTTAATTATCCAAAGGGTTTACATTTTCTAGAACTAGAATCTCCCAAAGTCAACTCCAATAAATATATATTAGATTTACCTATATCAACATGAAATTATATATATATGGGATCTTTCTGGATCAATGGAATCAAATGTCTTCTACTAAATTCATGATTAACTAGTTTAACCTAGACAATAACTCATGATTTGGTTATCCTATACAATTTCTAATTCATAGAACCGTACCCATAGGCCATAAATACTCAATAAACTATAATGAATTCATAAGGGGACAAACCATGACAAATTCAAATGAAATAGTATGCTGATTAGAGATGAGATCTTAAAATCATTAAATAATTATCTCAATAGCCTATTTTCAGTCATCGTGGGGAAATGAAATCATGGAAAATCCACTCGGTCAAATGGAATATCCTATCAATTATTCAATGGGGTCATCATAAATATAAATACATCACAAAATTTTCTTGTTTTTTTGGGAAATGAGGCCACATAAAAACCTCTTAAATCAGATGGATTTTATTATGCTATCAATCCTTTGTAATTTGATAAATATGATGGGTTATTGAGATTCCGCTGAAAACTGCTTATGTATCCCTTGTACAATGTGGAATCATATAGAAAATAAGAATTTTAGCAATAGTCCCATACTATATTGGCTCATGAGATCACTAAGAATTCAATGATCTATAGAGAGGAATCATGTAGATACAATAGAATCCAATATTTATAGCATCCATTATTATATGTCTTATTAATATGAATCATATCATGTCCTATAGTAATAAAAACCATGGAATGATCTAACTTTAAATTGATATGAGGAGTTTTTTTAATCATTTATGGTCATCCATATATGCTTGAACAATAACAAGATGAATTCATAAATAAAAGAGATATGATATCATAATGTGTAATAATATCACCACTTCATTAACACCAAAGGATAAAATGTTTGGTATGGGTTCTAAGGTGATTCCCACTACCATATATACCCAATTACATAATGTACTCTCTCGTGATAGTTCAACCATAACCTGAAATATTAGGACCCCCTACGCCAAACATAATAGAAAAATCATATTTTTGATCCTGTAGGTTTACATGTAAGTGGAGGTATCCCTATTGGGACACCCTAGGTGAACATGTAACCAGATCCATCTCATTGGTAATATTTATAAACAATACATAATAGTAGGCACCCATTTTGGATCCTCAGAAAGAATATGCATGAGGTTTAATACCACATGGGACCCTCTAGGAAAGGTAATAAGAATAACCACCCTCACGTGTTCCTAGATCTCAAAATATGCTATTGAGATCATAGTTTATATAATTTGTAATGGATCATAAAACCTAGTTATAAAATATCACATTTGACCTCACCTAAAAGTTAAAAAATCACATGGGATATGGCCCCAAAACGATCCTCTTTTTGAGTCACTCTTGGTTGGACAAAACACCCAACCAATCCATCTTTTCGAGTCACAATTCTAGATCATTAACCCATGAATGTCCCAATATACACACATTGATGACTATGGAGATCTCACTCGAAGTCCTCCAACAAGTCTTGAAACCATATGATGGGTATCACCATATATTATACTATAGGGACCCCTGATTCCATTATTGAAATAAGACCCTCTCCACTAAAGTTCAATTACCTTAAATCCCATATAAAAAGTAATAAATTCAATTAAAGGGTTAAAAAATCATTATACATGAGGAGAAATACACAAAATAGACTCATATTTTGTTTAATTATATCTCTAGTGTGAAAATCACACAGAACATTAGAATGGGAAGAAGGGTATATTGAAGAGTGTATACCCAAAATCTTGATCCCTCCCTATATACATCTATATGGTGTAGGTATACCTAGGGTATCTCAATATACTACTATATGGTCCGGGAATACATGGGGTCTATTTGTGTACTTCAACATTCCTAGGACACAATTTTGGTTTCTTTGTGTACCAATACACTATAATGTCCCACTTAATTGTGTTTTCACCACATGTAACTAACCACATGGTCATGTACACATATAGGGTTTGTAATCTGATTACTTGACTAGTAGTCCTAGAACTCAATACGATATGATAATTTGATATATATAAATATACTAATACAATAAATATACTCAATTGAAATAGTTTTTATTTCTATAAATCATCATTCCCAAATTAAAAGATAAAATAATGTATGTTTTTCAAATCACACATCATACAATATAGATTTTATATCAGGAAACCCATATGAACCAGTAAAATCCCCCGAATTCATAGATAAATTATAGAAAAATCTCCATGATGTATTCAATAGTAATTATAGAGATTTAAAATATAAGAAATATATCAATGAGAATTTATAGTCAAAAAATAAAAACAATACTTTTTCCAAGTGGAAAGCATCGAGACTTTTGTTTGATTTGTCCACAATAGTTGAAAATTTTGATTCAATATCTCCCATTCTCTAATATAGAAGCCCCCTCTACCTCTATTCTTATATCCATCCACCTCTTCAAGTTTCTCAAATGTGTGATATAGTAGAATCACCCATTGGTATAATGTTAGAATCTTATGTATAAGAGGACACAAATTATAAAATGGAAAATGAAATGAAAAATATGAAAACATAAATGAATATTTTAAGAGAAATAGTCCCAGTAGTGTACTTGAATTTATTACTCAAACAGAGAAAGAAATTAATTTGGGCTCAACAGTGAATTTAAAATATAAATATGTTGATCCTTCAAAAATATATCACCATAAAAATAGATTCAATAATAAATATTCAATGAAAATAGGAACTGGTATGAAATTTACCAAATCCTAAATAAGGTTAATCACTTTCTTCCAACACCAACAATGTGGTCAAATTTTTTGTCCAAAGTCATCTTCTAGGGGAAAGTTCCATTTTCCCTTCCAAACATATGCAAGTAAAAAAATTAATTAATACTCATTTCATTGTCTAGAAAAATATGGGTCGTTAGAATACATATGATCTACTAGGAATATGGTATAATGATTCCATCCATATTATTTATCTAGATGGTTGATGTTATAGATGTTGGTATTTTCATGACACCCACTAATATTCAATGAGAAATGAAATGATTATATGATTAATGATTTATAATAATTTATAATTCCTATGGAAGTATTATAATTATGTGATGGGTGGGATAAGAATTATATTAAACAGTAATTCAATTAGAGAAGACTTATATATCGTAATGTAATTATGGTAAATGTGTTTATGTGATCAGTACACTATGGAAAAAAGTGGTGATTTCGGATCTTTAACGATAGGGGAAATAATTAGAGACTCTTGATCCACTACGATATACGAAACATGTGGTGAATCCTAATCAGAAATGATATTAGAAACTAGAATCAATTAATGATCTAGTATGATATTATTAAATTTATAGTTAACCATGATATATGATATAGTTTCTATTAACAATTTGGTGACACAAGAAAATGTTTTTTATAATCTAATTATATAGTTTGTTATTGGTTTATGATGATTCCTCTATCTTGTGATTCATTTATTTTGATATGAGAATGATTTATTCCATAAAAATATATTTTATTAAATATTTGGTATGAACATTTTAGGTTTTGATAATTATTTCAATTTATAAATTTATTCACTATGAGATATGCATATATACTGAGTAAAATTTTATGATCCAGGACTAAGATGGGGTTAGATTCCAGGGCCAAAAGATGCTCATTTTTATATAATAATAATACTGAATATATAATTTCACACATTTATAATTATTATAAAATAATGTGAAAACTCAAAAAAAGACCTATATTATAAATGTAATACTTTCTTTTAATCGTAAATATTATTTTTACCCTATGTGAGATATAATATTTTTCAGTGATAGATGGTTTGATAATGTCTTATCGTAGACACACATATTAAAATAAATAATTTTTTAATTTTTTTTAATTTATTAATTAATAGAAAACTAATATACTCTTTCAATATATCTTTATATCCAAATCGTAGAGTTACTTACATAACTAAATGATTGGGTGGAGGATCCATTGGAGTAGATTTTGGAGAACAAAAATGAATCGAGGTTCATTTTCTCTAGTGGTGCTCATTGATATCACCACCAATGATAATGATGAACAATCTGTTTTAGAAATCATTCCAACTAAAGGTATGGAATTTTGTTTTGGACGAATACTTTCTCCATTGATTATCTCTCGATGTAAGATAATCAAATCCACTTATAGATTTATTTTTAGGCCATTCATTCTTTCGGGTCAATGTTTATCTTGTGGAGATTTCGGGTAATTGATAATGTCATTTATTAATTATCTTCATCCATTTTATTAATGAAAATTAATTTAGTACAACCCGATAAATGTATGAGGTTCTCTCTTATTTTTTTTATTTCACGAATGTTTCATTAGATGGTCATCATAGATAATCATTTTTTTATCATAATTCAATTATTACATTGTATTCAATCATTGTGTAACCATTTTTAAATAAAACCTATTGATAAAATGGTTCAAAATAATGATTTATGGAGCATTAAATGTTTTAATACAATGGAAAATCATATAAAATTGATTGGGTTATAATTTTTGGAATCTTATTTCATTTTTTATTATTTCAATGATGTGGTTTTATAGGAGTCAATTTACCTAAGAATCAATGTCTAGAATCTAACCATTAGTGATGATAAATGTAATGACTAAAATTTTATAAATAAAATTTCCCCCTCTATTTTAATTAAATTTTTATTATATAATATTGTTTTATAAAACACATCCCCTTATATCAATTTATTTTATCAGGTTTGAAATATTTTTAGGAATCTTTACTAATGATAATATATCATGTGAATAGTGATCATATGATTGGTGTAAATATAGTGTTTTATCGATTCCAATTTACACTTAAAAAAGAATTTATTGCCTCAACTATTAGCATCATACCATATGAATTCCATTTGTCAGATATTTTTTAGGAGATATAGTTACTAGGATTTTCCATTAAAGAAATCCAATTCTAAGAACCAGCAAATTAAGCCTAAGAAACACCATTTACGGGAGAAGTTCATGATCATCGAGGTTATTGCCCAAACCATGTATATTGAAACACCACATTAATGGATCACCATTGTTTCCCTGAACATTTGGGTGTTTTTAAGTTTAATTAATGGATATGTACAAATACCCTTGAAATTTGAATCTCTGCACTATTTTTTAGAATATAATTATTACATTTTCACCATAATATTATAATATTAAAAATGATTTTTATGGTGATTCAATAATGGAAAAAATCATATTTTTTTACTATTCAAACTCAATAAAGATACTTATTTTGAGTAATTAATGAAATTTTGAAATAAATAACATTTTAAAAAAAATTATTAGTTTTTTTTATTAAATATATATGATGATAAAATTTTTATTAAGGAAAATGTAATTTTTATAAGATATAGAAAAAATGTTAGAGTCAAAAAACCTATAATTTCTCAGTAATTATAGATATTTATTATAAAAGAGAAAAACCCTGCAATTAGAAAATATTTAGATAAAATTAGTATTATATTTTGCATAAAAATGTTGAAATTATCCAATGATAAATTTTCATAAATTTCCAAGATATGTGAAAATTTGTGTAAAAATTAAATGTTGTAAAAATATAAATTCCATATTATGAAATCATAATGACTCAAATGTGATGAAATAAATACTATAGATGGGATCTTGTACAAAATATATGTTTTACCTTTAAATAATAGTTTTTATGATTATTTTCTTAATTTTATAAATCCATTAATAATCTTCCAAAACCATTACTGTATTTTAAAGTTCTAAAATAATTTCTTTAAGATTATGAATAAATTCCACATAAGAAGGGGTAATTATTTATTATTTTATTCCATTTGAAGAATAAAATAATGTAAAAAACTAAAATTTTGACGAAACAAAGGGAAAAACCATAGAAATGGTTGTGGTTTTGTTATATTATTATATATAGTCTGAAACAAAAGTTCTAAAAATGATAAACAATTCCCCACTAATTTAAATTATAAACCCCATGAGCTCCCATTTCACTTCAATTAAAATAATTTTAAAACATCCTTACTCATTCATACACTCTCTAATGTCCTTCTATGTTTTTCCCAAGATCCCAAGAAGATGCTTCCAAGAATTTTTTGTCACACACTCAAGTATGGGATTCAAATCTTCTCTTCATTATTCATGTTATGTTATTATATTAGTCATTATATTTCTAATTTATAAAACTAGGATATTTATTTTCATATCTTTATTACAACTTATATTATTTCCAAATTATTATACACTGATTTCAATTTCATTAAACCATTTTGAAAATTTTTATGTGATGCTATTATGATGCTGAAATTTCACAATGATTTTCCATAATAGAACAATTGTGTAGTTAATACTATTCCCATTTCATATCAATTGTGTTCGAATTTATACACATGTGATTATTTTACATGGGACATACATGTATTTATTTTATACTTCATGATAATGGAATAAATTATGTTAATGATTGAATGCATGTTTTATTATCTATATGACACACTTAAGAAACAGAATGAAAGGAATGTGATCGTTGCACCGATAATTATATATAACTCCAATAAATCAGGTAATTTTTAGCCTCATTAGATGTCATGTATAGACATGGAGAGAAATTTATTCCTTTTTGGGACTTTTACATCAATATGACTTAGAATATATCATTGAAATATGATTATGAAGCATTGTTTTATACTGCTTCCATATTTACCATGTTCCCTTTATAATTATAACGCAATATCATGTCTCCCTATTCATTTTAATTATTATTAATCTATTTTAATCATCATATTTCCTAACATGTGTACTTTTTTCTTGTTATGTCATGTTTATTCAATTATAAGGATTAAAATTACATATCTTTCATACGTATTTCCCTAGGTTATCCCATACAGATTTATATATGAAAGAATATTATGAACATGTTAAATAGTTTTTTAATAATTATGTTTTATTCATTATTTTAATTTTTATGTAATGTACCAAATTCCCAATGACACTATACGTACAAAAATTATAGGTTGTATTAATCATAACCATATGTGATAAATCATGTATTGATGTATAACAAATAGAAGGTCTCTTATAGTTTGAATCAATGGAAAAGATTAGTTATTTTTAGGATTAGTATTAAAAAAATATAAATGGAAGACATAAGGATAAGATTGTATAAGAAAACATCCCTAAATTTAGGTATGTATAGTGTAATTGGTTTATAATGGAAATACATATATGGATATATACTAAAAGTGGAAATTGTTTTTGAACACATGTATCTAGGGGTAACAACTCTGTCACGGTGCGTCGGTCCTGACTCAAGACCACATGGTACATGAAAATGGGCCTTACTTTTCATTTTATTTGATACTCATGGGGGATATTATTTGGTAATATCCCAAACTCGTTTTGAACCAATATTAAGGGAACAAAATAAAATTCCCCTACGAATATATATTTAGAAATAGTTCATGGATAACATAGATTGAATCCAATAAATTCATAAATCATGGAATCAAATATATTTATATTTTATTCCATCAATATCCTGAAATTTATATATATATTTTTTAGAAATTAAAATACTCTTCCTTAATTTTTACACAATTCTATCCAATTCATTGAAATATGAGGAATCAGGTAAACAATTAATGCATCAGAAAATGTGATGACATCCCTACAAAGTTTCCCATCCTTATGGGAATAGGAATTACAAATTTTTTGATGATACTCTCTCCACTTCCTTAGGTTTTTAAAAAAAACATTGATCCAAAAGAGCATCCACCCCCCCCCCCACTAAAAATGAACAAGATTCAATTGAGGGATCTGGGTAAAAATGGCCTCAGACATTCAATGGGTCATTTGGTCCTTTAATCGTGGACTAGTTGATAAAATAGATTCATAATATCATCTTCATCCTTCAACGCTCTAGAAAATAGTAGGTTATATTGGTTGTCTATCTTATAGAGGAAAAAGATGAATAGTGGTGGAAAATGATCTTGAATATAAAGATCAGGGAAGAGATTGAATAGATGGGGTGGAAATAATTCCATAAAATGCTTTTTGATAATTATTTTTCTCACAATCTTAGTATTAAACTAGAAATGGATTTCCCTTCCCTCTTACAAAAAAATGAAAAATATGTCGTGGCATATGTGGAATACATCACAACACATTCATGATATGCCTTTAACGTTTTCATTAGTCCATAAGGAAAGGATTACCTCTTCTATGGTGGAAAAAATACTAGACTATGAATAGCATTGTAGAAATGTGATTCTGAATGCTATGAGGTAATTATATGATATGCCCTTAAATTCAAAATGGAAACTGGTGAATCTCAAGGGTATCACATGGATAAGAAGTGGAACGTGGAGTTTAATATTGGAAATCTAGTGAAAAAATATATTGGTTCCATGAAATTTCAATATCCATGTTATACATGGTGTTGAAAGAGTCTCCCCATAAATTGCCTAAGGTAGATAAGGAAATTAATTAATTGGGTGAATGAATGTAACCTAGATAGAAATTTCCTATAAGAGAAACCCACTAATGGGATGGAGGAAAAGAATGCTCCGATTAACCATCATAACATTGGTTATTTCATCGACCATAAGGAATTAGGTATCTTTGGAAACCAATGCACTAAGAGAAGGGTTTTCAGAGACAAATAACCGGATATTATAATGAAATAGATAGCTTTTTCCATCACATCCACTATAGTGGATCCCAAAAATGATGTGGTGTTAAGTACTCTAGTTATTCATTCAATAATATATAGCATACTTTTTTATATTCATTATATGTATTCATTTATAACATTAATGTTTGGTATAAAAATTTTAAGGCCACAGACAATTATATAAGTGTAGTTATCTATAATAATGGAAAATCGTGTAATTATTGCAACCCATGTATATAACTCCTACCCTATCAATTTTTTTGGGGGAAAACATCCCAAAAAACATTTTCATACTCCTTTAAGTGAAATTTGGTGCAATTTTTTGTAAGGATTTCTTTTACCTCTATAGAGAGAACCTGAGTTTCTGCAATAATGAAATCACACTTTATATTATAATTTGACCCCTAATTTTATACAAGTGTAATGAGGAGGATGAATCTTCTTTAATACCGACATCCATATATGAGATATTATTTCCCTATAACCAAGCATATGAAGCTAAAATGAATATGTCTACGAATGGAAACAACCACAAAGACATGCTCGAGTGAGGGAATACACTGATGTGTTTCTCGATGAATTATGTCATCTTACTCTTAGTAGAGATGTTGAATTTTCAATTGAGCTTATATCAAGGGAATTTCTATTATCCATGACTATAACTATAATAGATGTTGTCAAACTTGAGAATCTAATGAAAAAAGGTAAACCTATATAAATATTTCATATGCCTATGAGATTCTCTATGGCGTGAATGATTCCTCTTTATATAGAATAATGATGGACCATGGTGGATTTACATTAGTTTTCTTTGAGCACAATAAGATCATGATAAAAAATATTTCATCATCCATATATTGATAAATTTATAAATTATATTCATGGATAATTGTACTCCTCAGAGGTGGATTTGTGGTTTGGATATTATGATGATATTATGAAGAAGGAGGATATACCTGAGGCTACTTTTTGTACAAGGTATGGGCAGTATGACTTCATATTAATGCCATTTAGACTCACTAATACTCTAGAAATATTCAAGGACATGATGAATTGAGTATTTATATATTTCATAAATAAATCTATAATCATTATAGAGGATATTCTAACATTCCCCAAAACCTTGGAGGAGCATGAGGAGATTCTGAACATTGTTATAAATATAGAGGGAATGTATAGTATTTATTCCAAGTACAAGAAATGTCAGTTTTGGTCGAAACAAGTCTCATTATCCAAGAATATAATCAAAAAAAATTAGATATTTTTATACCCATCAAAAAAATGTAATGAATGGATGGATGAGTCTAACTTATACGGACGATATATGTAGCTTCTTTGGTTTAGAGGGGTATTATCATTGATTTTTGATAAATTTCTCGCTATTTTCAAAACATTTAAATAATATAACTAGAAATGGATTCAAGTGTTTTTTGGAATGATGAATGCCTAGAAATAATCAATGACATAATGATAAGGCTTATCACTTCCCTTTATCTCACAATACCAACCAATAGATTTTCTTTCAGGGTTTTTTGTCATATTTCAATGAAAGGACTTAGATGTGTGTTATTGTAGAATGAAAAATTGATACCCTATGATTAAAGGTAGTTTGATGTTGAAATATAGAACAACCTAACTCATAATATATGGTTGGATCCAATGAACTTCACATAGAAAATATAGATGTATTATCTCTTTAGGGGAAGTGTGAGATATATATGTATGAAATAATCCTGAAGTATATATTCACACATAATGAGTTAGATATATTCCAAAAATGACAGTTATAGATGATGAATGAAAATTATTTATCAATTAACAACCATCCTCAGAATTCGAATAATATAGAAGATTTTATATGTATTAAAAATATTGAAATTATAATCTAGATCAGAATTTTGATTGATCTAACCTTCTTATATTTGGAGAGGATGGACAATAGAATCATAAGAAAAGTATTATCATCAATCATTTATAATATTATTCTTCAATTGTCTCTTATGGAAAAGGTATATGATTCTCAAAGGGAGTATGTGGGAATTAAGAAGAATGTGTCACCTATAAAGAAATTGAAATCCTCAGAGTTCAATGATAATTATGAAGGTTTAACGAGATTTAGGTAAAAATAATGTGTACCATCAAATCATGAGTTAAAGGAGGAGCTGATGGACGGTGCACATAACTCAACCGTCTATATCCATCATGAAAGAACAAGGATGTATCAAGATACTCAATAACACTTTTGCTGGGACAATATGAAGGAGGGTATCGTGGAATATACATTAATATTCTAGGTATGTGGTCTAATGAAGGAGGAAATAAAAAATGATAAGGGATGATGCAACCACTACCCCTAACTACATGGAAATAAGAAAACATCACCATAGAAATTGATACTAGTATTCTGAAAAATCAAAGTGGGGTAATGATATATGAGTTATGGTGGATCTTCATAAATATTTGAGACTTTTCATTATGATTTTAGTGGAAATATTACTGGATATATATGAAAAAGATATACATTCAAGAAGTGTAGAGGCTTCATGACGACCATTGTCGATTATATCTAATAGAGATCTCAGTTTAACCTCCTTGTTATGGATGATTTTTCAACCTTCTATAAATAAATATTTAAACTTCATCATGTCTTATCACCGTCAAACTGATGTCCAATATGAGTGGACTATCTAAACACTTGAGGACATGTTGATAGCATGATTAATTTCTATCAAGGGATAATGGAATCAACATCATTCACGAATCAATTTCTTATAGAATTTCAGTTTCCACTCAATAATCCTATTGGATCCCGACATAGATATTTAACGGAAGAGGTTTAGAACACATGTATCATAGGATGAGGTAGGGTAATAAAACCTAATGGTCCTAAAATGGTCAATGAAATGGAGGAAAAGGATAGGGATGTTCCATATCCCATCCTGTCTTCTTAGAGTTGATAAAAGAGTTTTAATGAAAATCGTCAATTAGACATAGATTTTGATGTTGGACAAATGGTATTAATCTAGATATCTATATAGAAGAAAGTTATGAGATTTGGGAAAAAGGGAATCATTAGTAATAGATACATCGGCCCCTTTGATATCCTTGATCGAATCAATGTGGTGTAAAACCGACTATCACTCCTTACTATCCTACTTTATGTAATTGAATTATTCCATGATTCCCACTATATAATATACATACTATTCCACTAACATTGTCATGAACAATCTTAAGGGGCCCGTGAGTGACTATCCCAAGGCCGCCTTCCATAGGCCAGGGGTTGGAGACTAGCACCTAAAAGATTTTCCCGAACAAGTAAGGCGTTTCCTTAGAGATCTGTACATACTCAAAAGGGGAAACTGATGTAAAAACCCAACCAAATTAAGTTATATCCACAATAGTAAAGAACAACCACAAGTACAACTATAAACTGAAAATATTGGGTAGGAATACAGTCCCATGAAACTGAATAAAAGTAAATTGTTGTCTTATATTTCCTAGAGATCTACCTAGAGGGTAGTTTCTGTACGTCTGAAGACGAAGAAGAGGATATTGACTACACCAGTTGCACCAAGCTCTACAAAGTCTCAAACCTCCAAAGACTACCTTGGAGTGTCAGTAGTCTTCACCAGACACAGACATGCGGGAGGATCCCATGAAAGAGTGAGTATAATCACTCAGGTGGGGAACCTGAGACCCATGATGGTCTCTAAAAAATACACAAAGGAAAACACCAAAAGATTCCCCACAATGGTAATATCACAAGCATGATCTAAATAATGAAGGACAAAGAAAAACTGATAGCTCACTTTAACGGTATAAATTCAAGGTTACTGGGATAGAGATGACCCGTATAGGTCACTATATGCGGACCTAAATTGGTCACTGTATGTTGACCCGTATTGGTCACTTTATGCTGACCCGTATTGGTCACTGGTACTGACCCGTATTGGTCGCTAAATATTGACCTGTATTGGTCATTTGTGATGACCCATATTGATTGTTCGTGCGGCCCATATTGGTCACTATATAGAGGTAGTGATGATTAGTCATAAAACTAGATCATCCTACTCTAGAGTTTCTGATGTTGACCCATATTGGTCTCTATTCTTCATCATGTCATAGCCCGCTAATGGATTCTTGCACGAAGCATGCCTAGTCTATGGAAGATTATGCTTTTCCTTCCATTGGTCATATATCAACTGGCACAACGTCCCATGAAGATGTAACTTGACGATCTGTCATGTCATGAGTGTTCCAATGCAACAGAAGGTGTGTCAAGAAGACACTCAGTCTGTATGTTATTGGAATTTTAATGCCGAGGGCCTGGTTGAATTCAAAATCAATCTAACCTGGCTATACTCAAAATTCCTTTAAATCCCAAGTGGAGTATGTCAAAAGGAATTCCTTGCTCCATGGATCCCATAACCACACATGGTTCTTCAAACGGACGTCGGTTTCACATGATTTTTCCCTTTAAGCGTTTTTATGCCCTGAGGGGGGTCTGAACAACGCAAAGGATCCATTTTACTCCTTTAATTGGTGGTGATTCATGGTGCCACCATGTCAACCATGAGACCCACTAAAGTTGGTTCTAGTCCTTCTCAACCATTGTCGCTTCAAAGTCGCGTCCATTCATCGCGGTGCACGTCGGTGCACCATCTCAGCCTCCGTCTCTAAGTTCGACCATTGTTAGCCGCCCGTCTAACCACCGTGACACTGACTAGTGCCGCTCTTCCACCATGTTCGGTAGTTGGTAGTCCCCTCCCTCGTCCGTCAGTGCCGGTCGTCGGCACCGGTTATTCTTCCACAAGACACTGGGTGAGCCCTAGTGGTATGTTCATCATTTTGGACGTGCCTACGGTCTTCTTGGGATGCCACCATTGTTTCAATGTCCTCCAATATTCTGTGCCTCCACATTTGGTGTTCCTCCATGCAGATTGCACCGAGGAAAAGATTAGACGAGGGCCCATGCCATGTTGGTTATGGTCTGAACCCTCTATGTTAGTGTTTTAAATAAGAAAGAGATTAAAAATAATCAAAATAATGAATAATCCCTGAATTTAAGACCCCACAATAACAACCTACATGATTTGACAAGATGTGGATCAACCTGTTAGTCAGTTGGTCCACATTCATTATATGTCTCAAGAATGAGAATAGTGGGAACATCAAAGCATGAAAACCCCCTACCTCGAGATTCATTGGGGGTGTCGCAATTATGGAGGGATGAGCCTCCTAGTTGGATGGAGTCATCGATGCTCATTGGTCCCAAATTGTTGCCTCCTGAGCTTCCATCCTCTATTGGTGGGTGTTGCTGCAGGACTTCAACAAAGTTTTCCTGTTTGAAAAAATTGTGCCAATACCCCACCTTAGGCTCCATTTAAATAGGAAGGGGAATGGTGAGTAACACATGATAATTTTAAGAGGTTTTTAATGCTGAATTTTATGAGGAATTTAATGTTGTATTTAATGAGGTTCATTAAATGAATTAATGAACCTTTTTTAATCCTCAAGGGTGTAGTTATAGAGTTGATGATTCACCCCATTAAATAGCTTGAGAAGTCACTGGTCATGCCACTACCGCTCATCCTTTGGAGACAAAGAAAATAAAATAACTATAACATGTAATTTTATTTTTATTTTAAAACATCTAAAAAATAACCTTTTCCCCTGAACTACTATGATCTAAGTGAAGCTTCCATTGAGTGAATCATTGCGCTACAGAATCAATGGTGTCCTCATATTTTTAATCTGAGACCCTATTCAAAAGATAGAAAATGTCTGCCACATGTTTTTTGAATGTACCATAAAAAGAGTTCAAAAATTCATTTTGGGCACACTGGGCCTCCGAATCACGCACGGTCAATTTTTACAGACTTGTAAAAATCCCAAATAACTAAACAAATTACATGACTTTTTTTGGGTCTTTACATTCTAACCACATTGGGAATTTATTTCCAATAAATCCAAACATGGATTCTCAAACAAAGACGGGTATTGGGAACACATATGTGCCACACACTCCCATGTTCTCTCTAAAATATTCTTGTGCTGCCAAAGAAAACGCACCAAAGGTATCGACCACCCATGAAGGATCTAATCCTGTAATTCCTCTATCTCCACTGGGTACTTCAAAAAAGTCACCCCGTTGTCAATCTCCACCTCGCCATGGTCGATGGCGTGAGATTGGTCATGCATGTATCTTCTTAGTTGGGTTTTTTTGTATGACATTTTGCACCCTCTCAAATTGTGGAGGCAGTTCCAAGAGGTATTCCACCTTAAAAATCCTCAAAATTATTATGAAGGGTCCAATAAACCTAAGTGAGAGTTTTCCACCTCATCCAAATCTATTTATTCCTCGTCGAGGGGAGACACACAAGAATACGTGGTCCCCCTCATGGACTCTAGTGGTCTACATCGCCTATCATCATAGGACTTCTGTTGGCTCTGTGTAGTCTTCATCCTCTCTCAGATGACCTGCACCTTCTCAATGGTATCATATACTATCTTTGGGGCCACAAATACCTTCTCTTCTGAATCCATCCAGCATATGGGTGATCCTCACAGTCATCTGTAAAACACCTCAAAAGGGATCATACCAATGATTGATTAATAGCTTTTGTTTTACTCAAACTCCATCAAGGGTTGGTGGTCCTCCCAACTATGACCAAAATTTAGGACACTTGCACAAAGCACGCCCTCCGTGGTCTGGATCGTCCGCTCAGTCTGACCATCTTTCTATTGGTGAAAATTTGTGCACAAGTGAAGATGAGTCCTGAAAGCCTCCTACAATCCTTTTTAAAATCGGGATGTGAAGCGTGCATCACAGTCATAGACTATCATCGAAGGACCCCCGTGAAGTTGCATGATCTCCTGAATGTGGATAATTCCCAAGATCCCTACCAAACCCTTCTCTCAAATAGTAAGGTAGTGGGACAACTTGGTGAATCGATCAATGATCACCCATATGGTAACATACCCTCTGGACATACATGGTAACCTCATCACAATGTCGATCGATTTCCCTTCCCACTTCCACTCTGGTATCTCGAGGGGTTAGTTCAAGCCTTCTGGTACCTGGATCTCGGCCTTCACATGTGGGCAAGTGAGGCATCTATAAAAAAACTCCATCACAACATTCTTCATCCTTAACCACCTGTACTAATGTTAGAGGTCCCAATACATCTTTATCACAATTAGATGTACTTCCAAGGGGGATTTATGGAACTCACTCAGCACCTCCTCCTCTTGCGCCACTGGTACATTTGTACACCCTATAAAAAGGATAGTGTTCTCCCCACCTTCAGAATATCCATAAAGTTCATGGCCTAAGGATATCTGAGCACGTGTAGTCTTGCAGTTGATGTCTAGGAGTTGTACCACCCTGACTCGCTGAAGGAGGGGAGTGGAAACTACCATTAACTGGAGGTAGACTGTCTCATCTATATCCACATAGAATATCTGAAGGAAGGATAACTTCTCGGAATACTCATTCAGAAGCGGAAACATGACCACTAGATAAGTGCATATGCCACTACATTCCCCATCATAGTACTATAGACTATCTCAAAGTCATACTTATGGAGGAACACTAACCAACAACGTAGTATTAGATTTATATATTTATCTGTATTGATATATATGAGAATCTTGTGGTCTGAGTAAATAATGAACTACTCACCCATCAGGTAGTGTCACCGCAACATTAGTGTGAAGATTAATGCTTATAACTCCATGTCGGGATTCATATCATTCTACTAATGAGGCGTCATCTGTCATTATCCATAAGAAATCATTGCCATGACCCATCTTCTGGGGCCCATGTCGTGACTACCCCAAGCCCATCTCCATAGGCCAGGGGCTGGAAACTAGAACCGAAAAGGCTTATCCCTATAATGGAAAGCTATTTCCTTTTAACCTATACAGACACACAGTCCATGAAAACAACTAGAAGCAACCATGATGTAAACTACTATAGTAAAATTTTTCTGAAAGTAAAGGGGATGGAATACAAGCCAAACTGTTAAGTACATGTATGACTAAAAAGTAAAAATACAACTAAAATGTGAGAAATAGCTCATTATCATCAACCAAGGATCCTATGTGAAGGGTAGGCACAACTCATGATAAAGAGTCCATTCATCACGTCACACCAAATGGTACACCTCTTAGCACCATACAGACCTGGATCCCTAGACCTCAATCAATGTTGTTCATTGTCTGCACAAGACACAATAGTATGCGGGCATATCTCGTGCAGGGGTGAGTATAATGATACTCAATCGGGACCCTGAGAGCCCCATAGGTCTCATAGTGTTCCACAAAAGTAAAACCACAAAGAAAGTCCTCCATCTTAAGCATGATGTTTTATAAATCAACTCTACTTATGTATATGCACATACATATTCCTAAGATATCGAGACATACTCATCCCATACATGATGAAATAATACCATGAAGGTAATACCATGAAGGTAGATGTACCACACAGGTAACAACACAAAGATACAAGTACCACAAAGGTAACACCAGGAAGACAACACTATGAAGATAGAAGTACCACATAGATAATAGAACGAAGACACCACTACGAAGGTAGAAGTAATGTTGGGCAATAATCCCTCAATGTAACATTGCATCATTTTTGGGTTGATTTTGTTTGTTGAAAAAGTAGGTTTCCATGGTGAATTGTCCATTTCAAGAGATTTTGTTGAAAATCAATGTTGACAAAGAACCATGACAAAGGAATGGACGATCTGTAGGCAGAAGAAAAAGAGCAGTATGGTGAGGCACCATTTTCCAATGTTTGCCAAATTTTTGGGGTCCAAAAGTTGGAGTTTGGTGAGCATTGCGAAAAGTGTATTTCCATGAAGATAATATTTTAATATAAAAAATGCTTGAGTTTTGCGAAGATAGACTTCATGGTTTGGATTTCACGAAGCCCAGAAGAATGTTGACGGTGATCCTTCGCAATCACGACAAGATTCGCAGATGAAAGTGTTTAATGTAAATGCGAGGAAGCTTCTCAGTAGTGGTGTGAAGTAAATGACAGAACACTATGTGATTACAAAGAGATCTTTGATCGGAAAATGGACATAGTGCTTCATGATTTTGAGCGAATTACGGAGGGATCTTCAGAGCATCGCGATTTGAGATGATGTGGCATTGACTTAGGATGGAAGGTTCGAGGGTATGTGGAATCGCCTATAAATAGGCCTCGAACCCCTTAAGAGAATTAGAGATAAGTTTCAGAGAAAATATTTTTCTCTCAGTTCATGAAGGTAGTTTGCAAAGGCAGTGTTCATAAAATAAGGAAGGGGATTCGCGGCAGCTCATCTAGCTCCATGAAAGTTGCGAGCATTGCATTGGCTCAATGAGTTTTGTGAGGGAAGTATCTATATGATGACATGATCATCGCGAGAGTTCATTGCGAGGCTGCATCATGAAATGGAAAGAGCTTCGCAAAGTATACTTTGAGCTTCACGAAATTGGGAGCCTGGAGAAGTAGGGTTCTTTGCAAAGGTATTTCGAAAAGAATTGCCTAGTGTTCAGAGGTAAAAGGGTATTCATCTGAAGATGAAATTTGGACTTCAATAGAGTATCAATCAATAGTTTAGGATGCATGTATTAATGCAAATGAAGAGACCTACAGGTCTATAAACTGTGATTGGATCCCTTCCAAGTGTAGTGAGCCAAGGAAGATGAAAAAGGTAATTATTTCTACTACCAGTGAACAAGTGAGATAAAAATAGAGAGTGACCCTAGGGAAGCAATGAGCTGACCCTAAAAATTGTAAAGGCAGTGAGACTAGGTATATAAGTTATATTGCACGAAAATCATAGGAAGTGAGCTTTAGTGGATTTGTTACAGTGGCACATCGTCGTTGTATGCACCTTGGACGTAGCCTTGGGAGGGTGAACCAAGTAAAAATCGTTTTTTCAGCCTAGTTCCTTCCCTACATTGCATCTAAAGCATAACCATCAGATAATGATTAATATAATTGACCAAAATATACACATAAGAGATAAAAAGTGACCCTTATAATATAGAGGTCATGATCTAGTGGGGCAAGAAGAATTTTGAAATAGAATATCCATACCTTAGATTCACCCCAACTCTCAGGGTATCTAGGCCCCCTTTGGTCCTAAAAATAGTTATCATAGTGAAGGTTTCTTTTATCAGACTTGTTTTTTCTTACATGTGTTAGTCGATTTGTGTGGTTAAAGATTATATATGTTCATATCTAGGTGCTCCATGAAAGAGGTAATAATTTCAAAGAATAATTAGAAGTCTTTTAAAATTCCCCAGTGTGGAAGTGTCAATGGGAAGAGTGTGATTCAGTTAAATGAATCATGTAGTAAAATTCAAACCAACGCTATAAAAACACCGCTAAAGGTGTTTTTTTGTTCTAGTGAATCTTTGAATTAATGATTTGGATGCATTAGCTTTATGGTGAAAGGTGTGATATTTATACTTATCATAAAAGTTTAAAGTATATTTTAACACAAAAGGAGATGAATATGTGCCAAAAAAGATGGTTGGAGATGGTTAAGGATTATGACTGCTCAATTCATTACCACCATAAGAACGAAAAAAAGGTGGAAGATGCATTATGTTGGCAAGACCATGCTAGCTTCCCCATGATGAGGATCACAAAGGATCCAATATTTATTTACTTACAATGAATGGATGTTGGAATTTTAATTAAATTAGAGATATCGTATCTTTCTAAAATGAATGTTCAACCATCTATAAAAGTGACGATCAGAGAGGTAGAGAAGGAGGATTTTGGGATTCAAAATAAGGTGAGAAATATTCATGAATTAATCTTTGATTTTGATGGGATAATAAGGTTCAGGAAGCGTGTTTGTATTCCTACCATACAAGAATTAAAGAAGGAGCTGATTTATGCAGCTCATAGTTCTTCATTCTCAATTCATCCAGGAAGTACAAATATTTATAGGGACCTGAAAGAGTACATTTGGTGGGATGTCATGAAAAGAGATATCGCTGAATATGTCTCTCGATGCTTGGTTTGTTTGCAAGTTAAATCTGAGAGAAAAAAGTATAAATGGATGTTACAACCATTACCCATTCAATAATGGAAAAGGGAAAACATAACTATGGACTTTGTCAATGGACTTCCCAAAACATCCAAAAGAAACAATGCTATCTGGGTTATAGTTAATCGTCTTATGAAGTCGCACACTTCATTATTAATAGAGAGGACTTATCTCTTGATTAGCTTTCCATGATATATGTAAATGAGGTTGTATGATTTAATGGAGTACCACTTTAAATTATATCTGATAAGGATCCTAGGCTTTCCTCAATGTTTTAGCAAAGTATTCATCATTCACAAGATACATAGTTGAGTTTCTGCACTTCATATCATCCTCAGACAGACATTCATTCTAAGATGAAAGTTCAATCATTGGAAGACATGTTTACATGATTCTCTATTAATTTCAAAGGTGATTGGGATCAACAACTACCTTTGGTGAAATTATCTTATAATAATATCTTTCACTCCAATATTCAGATTTCTCCTTATGAAGCTCTCTATGGAAAGAAATGCATATCTCTAACTTTCTGGGATGATGTTGGGGAAAGAAAGCTATTAGGACGTGATCTTGTTAATGAGATGGCAGAAAAGATCATATCTATTCAACAACACAGAAGATTATCTTAGAGTTGTCAAACAATGTTATACCAACAACCGAAGAAAAGACCTAGAGTTTTAATTAGGTGACAATGTGTTCTTATGAATATATCCTTTGAAGAGAGTAATTTTATTTGGAATGAAGGGAAAGATGAGACCTTGGTATATTGGTATTTTCAAAATAATGGATCGTGTTGGGATGGTAGCTTACCAATTGGAACATCAAACAAATCTCTCCCATGTTCATGATGTGTTCCATGTATCTCTTCTGAGATAGTACATACCTGATCCTTCAGATGTACTAAGCTCAGAAGTTGTACCGCAGGGGAAAGATCTTTCTTATGAAGAATAACCGATATAGATTCTGGATCATAGAGAAAAAGTTCTATGAAACAAGAGCACTCGTTTTGTTAAAGTTTTATAGAGGAACCACCAACTAGAAGAAGCTACATGGGATCTTGAGGATATAAGGAGGGAGAGGTATCTTCATCTATTTGTTATGAAGTGGTGAATTTCAATGGAGAAATTCATTTTAAGTGGGGTAGAATGTAACTCCCTGAGATTTTATGTGATATATATATATGTGTGTGTGTCTGTGTGTCTGTGTGTGTGTCTTATGTGATAAAAAACACCAAAGGAATCTTTCACTAAACATAATACTCACTTGGCTTTCATTATATGCAAGAACAACATTTATCGATATCTTGCGTTGTACGCAATACCGAGTTTCACAAACTATGATCTATTATTATTATATTATGAACTAGTAGTTATGAATAGTATTAACCGAATTTTGAATTTTATAACTTTATAATTCAATGTACACATTTTCTAGAATGAGATATTAAATCAAAATCAATTTTTTGATAAAAGATGTATTTTAAAAAAATGTAGTTTTACCTCCTTTTGATGGCGCATCCATTTTACATATAATTTTTGACAAGTTTATAAGTATAATTTTACAAAATATACTTCTTATTTTAAATTAGGATATAAAATTTACATTTGATAAATTCTTGATACTTTTCTGATAACTTACATATTTTGATGAACAGTAAAAGTAAGCTAAATTTTTCTTACAAAAAACTTTTTTCATGAAGATAATTTATAGGGTTAAATGATATATTTTAATGGTTTTAAAGAACAAATATGATATATTTTTACCATCTAATATAATGTATGTCATTACCATTATTTTTACATTGAATTCTTTTGTAAAAAAATTTCAATCTTTGACAATGTTTTAACTTTTAAAAACCTTTTTTCTTAACAATGGGATTAATTTTAAATTAATCACTGCAACTTATTTGTTTTGAATTTTGAGAAATTCATTCCATACATGGATTCTGTGGGTCCAAATTATGTTAATAGGATACTTTTATTATGAATTGTAACTACAATAATTTTTATTTACTATAGTTAAATGGTAAATCAGGTAATTTAGGGTAAAAATATGATTATAAATTTACCCTAAGACCTGCTAAAATTATATTGGATGAATAATAGATGACCCATATCACGTAAGGGTCCAAATAGTTTCATTTCATGGACTTTTGACCATGAAAATAATATAATTATTATTAAAACCAAAGTAAGTGACAACATGTCACTCTCTTGTATCTTATACGTGTAAGAATTTTAAATTAGTGATAAAACTCATAAAACATCGAATATAAATAGTCTCTAGAAAGAAAATAAAATTACCTACATCATGATAATTTAATTATAATTTTTAGGGATTAAATAATTATCATTAATAACGACACAATAGTGATGTAAAAATTATTTTATTGATTGAAATATCAAATAAATGATTTTAAAAATATTAAAATAAATATTATATGAACTAATTAATGTTGTCCAAAACATTTCTAGATATATATGACATTGAATATATTCTCTGTGTGGATTTTATTTAAATTCAAATAAATGAATAGTGTAAAATTTACTCTATTGATATTTTATAAAAATAAAATATTATAAAATTTTTTAAAAATCACAAAAATATTTAAAAATTATAAGTTTTAATTTATATGGTCTAAAATTTCATAATGTATCCAATGATGGACAATTACCAACACATAAGTAATTATTTATAGCAAGTTAAAATTAATTAATATTATTACGACAAATAAAATTAAATTGATTAAATAAGGATAAATCAAGTTGATAAGATTTGAAATAAATTCCCAACATGACTAAATATTATTGGTTAATGATATTACAACCCTATATAATCTAATATTTTAATTTTATTAATTTTTGGAGGTTTTTATGTGGGGTTTGAGTTTATTATAAATTAATATTTTAGAGGCCTCCAAGAGTGCCATTATCCTCTCTTATAAAAGGGAACCTCATCCCTCTCCACCTCACAACATATTGAGCATTCAATAGCAGCCAAACCATTTCCATTTCTATTTTACACTTCCCTAGAAATATAATAGTTGTCCTGGTATTCTTTGTAGACTAACATTAGTGCCCTAGGTATAGGTTTAGAAGAGGCGCATCAAAGAAGAGGTAATGTCCTGTACCGATTCTTTCATATTTATATCTTCTTCTAATTCCACTTATTTATTTGTTTCATTATAAATTAATAAAATCAGTATCACTAAAATTATGATATTTTATTATAAATATGAAACAACCCTATTTCACATTCTATCCATCCTACAGAAAACAAAATCACCATGCGTGCATACCTAAGAAATAACGTCTCCATGCCATGGTGTAATCTGTTTTCCATTACCAGCTTACTTGGATGGGTATAATGGTGTAAATATAACAATATACTATTATTATAACATGATAATAAATATTAGATATTCTATCATCCACTCCAATACCATTCAATAATTAAGGGAACGATATCACCGCTCGTGCGTACGTAAGACTTACTGTCTCCAAGGTGTGATGTGATTCGTTCAACATTATCTTCATTAAACCATGATTATATAAATGAATTGAATGAATAATTCTGATATATTTTATACTAATACCATTCTATAAATTATATATCTATAACCTAAAAATAGGAATATGAATTTATTTGACAAAACATGAATATGAAAATAAAGCAACGAACACCCGAATAACAATTATCAATGAAATATTAACAATAAGGAGATAAGAATATGACCATATATGACATCATAAAAATTTATATTATTTTGGAATAATTCATGGAAATTATTTAAATCATTATATATGAGGTTCAAATACGTATAGAGCATATCAAACCATATGAAAGGAAAAATCAGGAAATCTCATTTTTATCCGAGATTGTTTATACTTCAAAATTTACTAGGGAATATTTATCATCCACATCCATGTTTTCTCAATATGTAATATTATTTCTATCCTCCTAAACTTTTTTAAATCCAATTGTATCTGTTGTTGAATTTTTAGTATATGATAAGAAAGGAATCTTTTGTCGTTTTCAGTACAAGATACTTTTTGACTTTTCCAGCAAAAGTATGAGAAGAATGATTTTATCATGTACGACATGAATGTATTTTTATGATTACATATAAAATTATTTCCATGATGATTCCTTTACATGTATTCAAGTTTATTTTCAATTTAATTTTCTTAGTCTAAAATTGTATTACATGTTGAGAAAGGAAATTTTTTTTCAAGTAGACGGGATATTTTCCTCAAGAATGGAGTTCAAGTGTTTTAGCAAAATTATTTTCCATATAAGATAATAAAGGGTTATATTTATATCCCTATTATTACATTGATATGATTATGTTACGATGGAATTATGATTATTATGTTCTTTGATCTAATATGGATTATTTTATGATGGCATGATGTTTAAGAATCCCATTTTTATTACATGGGATATGCTATGATATATGATTTATGATTTTGTAGCACACATAAGAATGGTTTCATTATGATATGGGTGGGACCTATATCTCCATCCAATGCACTGGGAAATGATTTATATCTCATGTATAGACATGGCTAGAATGATAAGTTAATCTGGTTTAGTGATATAGGACTAGAATGAGGAGTGAACTCAGTTCAGTAATGGACTTTTTCTGCTATGATTGTCTTGGAAATGAGTCTTGACTAATATGAAATGATTTTCTATGATTATGAGTGTATTCCACAAAGTTTCATGTCTTTGTTTAGGAATATTGGGATTACATCTCACTACTATGATTTATCCCATGTCGTGATATTATGATCTCCTTGGAGGATAAGATTTTCCAAATGTTATATTCATATGAATATGATATGATTGATATTTCCTTGGTTTTCCCTTTCTGAGAATTTAATCTCACCCTTTATATGTTTTCTTTTCCCCAGGTCTGGAAGAAGGGTATTAAGTTGGATAAGCCAAAATAAACTCTAGATATGATGAAATAAATGGGAGACAATCTAGATGGTTTATGAACCAATTGTTTATGATTCACAGTTTCTAAAGACACTATACATATACCGTCCAATAATGGTTTTGTTATATGTTTTAATAAGTATGAATCAATTTTTAAGTAATAAAAATTAATGTAATGTATGGGTTTTTATACATAATAATTTCATATAATTAAAAAAATACATCAAATAGTCAGGTCTTTACAATCACTGCATCACCCTGCATCATGATGCTACCGAGTCTGGTCCCTGATGCATCACAATAAATTGCGTAGCCAATGAACTCCTCCGAAAACCTCAGGATGGGAGTGGTGGTCAAGCTCTTCCTCATCTATTGAAGGATCTACTAGTATTTCTCTGAAAACAGAATGTGTTTCTCATTCTTTATCAATGTATTAATTGGTGCTTCAACACGAGAGAAATCAGTTACGAACATTTGATAGTAGCTTGCTAATCCATGGAGGCTCAACACCTCAGTACCACACCTGGGTATCTCCAAAAGAAGTACTACCTTGATCATTTCTAGATCCACTATAAATCCCAACTCTATGATTATGTTTCCCAAGAAGTGGACCTTCTGTATCGAGAAATCACACATTGAGAGATACATATAAAACTGGTTCACTTGGAGTTTGTCCAGAACTATCCTCAGGTGTACAACGTGCTCTTCCTCAGACGTTGAGTACCCCAAGATGTCTTCTATGAATACCACCATAATGAAATCGAGATATAGATGAAATATCATGTTCATGAGCCCGATTATAAGAACTAAGATCTTCTTTTCTGGTATGTTTTCCATTTCATAATGTATTTGAGAAAAATAGGAAAATCTGAAATATTTTTCAAAGTACATGCAGTGTACTATATAAGTACATGCCATGTACTTTGTTACACCTGGAGCCTAAGTTCTTGGCAGTGTATGACCACACACATGACCATGTATGGGTGACATGGGGCACTCCTAATGTGGAGTACTTAAAAAGAAAGTACACGCCGTGTACTCTAAAAGTACATGTTGTGTACATTATTTTTTTTCATTAAATTCACTGAGGTCGCGTCTAACCCCCAGAAGAATCTTATTCTAAATTCCGTTCAGCCAAGAGAAACTGTACAGTGCCCGAAATTCCCCAAACCCCCGAGCCTCCTTCTGTTCTTCAAATCGACTATCGTCAATTGTGTTAGAACCACATCCTTAATCTCTTCCTTCTTCTTGAGTTTCATTCCCTGATTACCCATATTTCTCAAGTTATCATGGGTTGAACATTTTATGCATTTTTATGATCTATGATGTTATAAGGCGATTCAAGCCTTGTGGATCAAGTATAACAATATCCTAACATCAAGGTAGGTGGTTTGTGCCTTTCCGTTGAATGTCCTTGAATATTATGTGCATATTCCACCAATAACCGTGAATGGGGTATTCTGTTTTTATTATTTTACCACTTATGTATTCCTGCCATGCTAGTATTCCTGTGTAAAGGATGTATGAATATGAGCATGGTTGAACTGTAATACTTTAGAGGTTCTTCCCATGCTTGTTCTGTTTATGACCGTTTGGTCCTGTTTTTCTTTGGCTATTTTGTGTGTTTCCATGTCTGTCGTAGTAGGATGGAGAATTGTTTTCTTAAATGCTTGATATGTTGTATAAATGTTCAGACAAGTAGTTCTGTATGTCTACTTTGGCCATATTTTATTGTTATGTTGTTATCCTACACAGGGCTGTGAGAACCGCATGTAGTAGACTATAAGGGGATATACAAAGTGTTCTTCCTCAAAGAGTCGTTGATCTTTATGCTATATGGGGATTGAAAGAGTGAGTATCCTCAGAGAGCTTAGGATTACTTAAGGATATAAGGGGATAGAATATGATACCTTCCTTAGAGAGTCCTTGAATTCTTTAGTCTATATAAGGATAGACCATGTGAGCTTCCTCAGAGGGTCTCTATTTTGTTTGTTTGAATCAACTATTACCATAGGTTATAAGAGGGAATGACTATGTGAGCTTTCTCATAGAGTCTATGAATGACCTAGGAATAAGGGGAATTGACTGAGTGTTCTTCCTCATAGATTCCTTAACCTGAGGCTATAAGGGGAATTGACTGTGCGATCTTCCTTAGAGAGTCCCTGACCACCCTAGACTGAAAGTGCAGTTGACTGTGTGTGCTTCCTCAGAGAGTCTTTATAATTCTGTATGAACAAACCAGAAGGGTTAGGGTGATTGAACTGCCCAAAGGGTTGTTGGTATTTATAGGTAGTATTGGAGGGGATGGTTTTGAGTACTTCCCATAGGGTTACCTGTTGTGCTTTGCTTCTTGTTAGCTGTTTCTTGACTGTGGAACTATAGATTGTTTATTATTCAGCATGTTCATGTTTAATGTTTTCTATACTTTTACCTGACATATATTCACTGACTGTTAGGCAAATATCTTCGAGTGGTTGCCAACTGGGATTTAGTCATACCCTGTTTGGGTCAGGCTTTTGGGCCCAAATAGATTATGTGGTTGCATGAATAGACAAGGGAAAGCGCCCTTAGACTTCAGGTACATGACTTTTTGTGGAGCTAGAGAGCATGGGATGAATCTTAAGCTTGTGATTCTAGGAAGCTGTTTACCTTCCCTTTGTAATTTTTTTTAAAACTATTTGTATTTCTAGCATTGTGACTTGTTTGGTTTTTTTCCTAAACATATGTATCATGCATAATATATATATGTATGTCCTCCTGCTGTTTGACATATTTAGTCTTTTGCTGTTCACTTGTGTATGGATTGCTTACTGCTTCCACTATTATTTATTGATTGTTTTTTTTCTTCCACTGTGTACTCTACCAATGAGGAAATAATTTCCCCACTATCATACCCAAGTCCCTCGCTGCTAGTCGTAAGCCTATGATGTTCAAGGAAAAGCGCTTGAGGCCATGTGACTAACCGGGTATGGGGCGCCTCTAGGTGGCTTCCAGAATCGTGATTTTACAAAGTGGTACCAGAGGAATTATATTCACTTGACATGCTGTTTGGAGCCTATAGCCAGGGGTAGGATGGAGTAGGTACCTGGTAATAAGATGTGCCTGAGAGTAGATAACCTGTGTACAAGGAAAATCCATACTACCTCGTTTGTTCCAATTTTACTGTTTGCAATTTTATAGTCGATTTGATATCACCATTGGATGATTCACATGCTTTGTGCTATTACTGTTGTTGTTATTGTGGTTCTATTTCTGTCAGAACCCGATGAGATTAGGGTATTCCATCTCATGCATCATATGAGAACCTGTTAGAAATCACATTCCATGCATTATTTCCATGCCATCTAGGATGCATTAGCGATTTCATGTTGTTGTGATAGACGTTGTGTAGATTTTTCATACTGTTGTGATAGATTCTTTGATAGAATCCCTACTTTTTATAGGGAATTTTTTAGTATAGTTCATTGCTTAGAGGGATGCCAAAATTTGGTTCTTGAGGTGTTATGGTCCCTCATGGACTGGAATTTGGTGGATCATTGCTTGTTTTCCTTGATATAACTGGTATGAGATGCCAAACATTGATTCAAAAGCGTATGGGCCCTCACGGATCGAACATTGGCACCTTCTGCATTCATTTCAGTGTTGTTCTGTGCTCTAGAGTAGTTTCTGAGGCTTATTGTTCGGAAATAGCCAGAATACATGCCGTGTAGATTTGACTACACGCCATGTGTTCTTCTGTTCGACAAGAAACTATTTGTCGAAAGTACATGTTGTGTACTTACATATACGCCATATTGTCACTAAACTATGTCATAGACTGTGTAGGAAGAGACGTGGTATGGGTAATGTATTGTAGGAACATTCCGTGTAATAGTTTATCATGTCATGTAGTCTAAAATAGGTACACCGGCTGTGTCACAAACAACACAGGTCGTGTTATCTTTTCACATACACGAAGTGTCTTAATTTTTACACACCCTGAAGTATGACCTGGGTACCTGGCCATGTCACTAACATCACTGGTCAGTGTTACCTCTTATCATACACGCCATTTCCCCTGGAACACCCCATGTAGTGTCCATCATGTATTCAGTTGTGTAACTAACAACACGGGTCGTTGAAACTTGTCTAGTACACGCCGTGTCATTCGTAAACATGTCGTGTCGTATAGGATTAAAAGGACCATGTGGGTTATCTTTGTAAAGTGATTCGAGCAGGGGAATATATTTCAAGTACACACTATGTGTGGTGACAACATGTCGTGTGGTTGGGGTGTTACACGACCAGTCGTGGAAGAAGTACACGCCCTTGTGAATGGCTTAAAAGAACAAGTGGTGTAGTGTTTTTACACGCCGTGTAGTCATGTTCTGTAAAACATGAATTTTCCTTTTCTTGATCCCTTATTGTACTCTTATGTTTTGAGTTTTTGATAATATTGAATTAAATGTGTTTGTTTGACCTTACAGAGTCATGCCACCATGATGTCCTCTGGTTGACCTCCAGTTGTATGGCAGTGATCAGACACACGATATGGCTGATCGGGGACTTCTTGGGGATCCTATTGTTTTTTCATCCTTGGAACCAGTGGTTATACTAGTTACAGTGTCACGACCCATCCTCGGGGCCCGTGCCATGACTACCCCAAGCCCGCCTTCCATAGGGCAGGGGCTGGCGACTATCACCAAGGCGTAAATCCCGGTAAAAAGGGAAGGCATTTCCTTTGTAAAGTAAACAATCACACGGAGTACAAGCGGACGAAGTAAACACTAAGTAAAAACTGAGTACAACAGTAAGTGAGGAAAGTAAAAAGGGGCTGGAAATACAAGCCCAACTGTAATGTACAACTCGAAGGGAAAACAGAAACTGAAAAGTAAAGCTGCTACGCCGAGCTGTCCACTGGAAATCCCACCTGAAGGGTGGGTACAGATAGCTCCTCTGCTCCTCGGGTCCCACCGTCCGCTCCGAGTATGTCCACCCAGTGGTCCACCATCGGGTACCGCCTCGTCGTCACGTCAACCTCTGGGTACCGTCTCGTCGTGAGGTCCTCCTGCAGGTACCATCTCGTCGTATAGTCCACCTCCAGGTACCGTCCAGTCCTCGAACACTCGGCCTCTGTCAGCACTGCCCGCCGTCTACAACCAACACAACAAGGTGCTGGCATAGACCGTGCAGGGGTGAGTATAACGATACTCAGTAGGGACCCCGAGACCTTCAAGGTCTCACTAAACCAACAAGGATAACCACAAAGAAGATCTCAACAGATAACCTCTACTTAGGTATATGCACATACATATATCTATGTTATCAAGTAACCCATCTCAATCATGAGGAAACACAAGGATTGTGAAATCAATGGATAACCACTACCCGGGTATATGCCCATACATATACCTAAGTTATCAAGTGACCCATCTCAATCATGAGGTAAACACAAGGTCAAAAGTCTCAGCTCAACCAAGATTTTCATTATTGAAACCGTAACTGCTGAAGAGCTCCGTCTCTGGAGTGTACAGTGGTCCTGTCACGACTCCGAGGTACTGCTCACTAATCTAAGACTGCTGAAGAACTCCACCCATCGAGTACTGCGGGCCAGCTGCGAGAACCAAGCATATAACGACCCACACTTTACATACATTGTTAATACTTCAAAATTGAAGCACACTTATTACAACATATGACAAAACCACAAAGGACCGTATAGGTATAGTGTCTTTAGAAACTGGGAAACATAAACAACTGGTTCATAAATCTTCTACAGTGTCTCCCATTTATTTCATCATATCTAGGGTCCCTTTTAGCATATTCTACTTAATATCCATCTTCCTGACCTGGGGAAAAGAAAACATAAAAGGGTGAGCTCAAATGCTCAGCAAGGGCAAATAAAGGAAATAAAAATCATATCATATCTTTATGAAAATCAAAACCTGCAAAAGAGATCATAATATCTTAACATGGAATAAATCATAGAAGTGAAAATGAGATCCCCAAAATCATAACATAAAACTTGAAACTTTGTGGCATGCACACATAATCATGGAGATCATTTCTTGTTAGTCATGACTCATTGCCAAGACTATCTTAGTGGACAAAGTCCCTTTCTGAACCGAGTTCACTCCTCGTTTCAGTCCTGTATCACTGAACCGAAATAACCTTCCGTTCCTGCCATGTCTATCTCATGAGATATAAAATCTTTACCCAATGCATTGGAGGGAGATATAGGTCCCACCCATCTTATAATGAATCCTTTCTTATGTGTGCCACATAATCATACATCATCGCATAACACATGTAACAAAAATGGGATTCTTGAAACATCATGACATCATAAATCAATTCATATATGATAAAGGAATTCATAAACATAATTCCATCACAACATAGTCAAACCAATGTAAAAATATGGATAGAAACAGAACCCTTTATTATCTTAGATGGAAAATAATTTTGATAAAACACTTGAATTGAATTCCTGAGGAAAATATCCTTTCTTCTTCAAAAACATTTTTCCTTTCATAACATGTCATACAACTTTAAAATAAAAGAAGTTGATTAAAAATAAACTTGAAAACTTGTAAAGGAAGCTTCTTTGAAGTAATGTTTTAAAAACCCATTCATGCCGTATAAGTTAAAAAAACATTCTTCGTACTTTTGTCGGAAAAGTCAAAAAGTACCTCGTACGGAAAAACGACAAAAGATTCCTTTCATATTCTTTACTAAAAACTCACCTAAGGGTAAAATTCGATTTAAACTATTTCAAGTGGATGGAAACAATATTACATATTGAGGGAACATGGATGTGGATGATAAAATACACCCCAGTAAATACTTACGAATAAACAATCTCGGATAAAAATGAGATTGTGATATTTCCCTTACCTTAGGTCCGATTTGCTTTGTTCGTGTCCGAAGCTCCTGTATAATGGTTTAAATAATGTTATTGACTTATTCCATAATCATACATATTGATATGAGATCATATATGGTCATATTATTAGCTTCTTGTTAGTAATATTTCATTGTTACTTGTTACTCGGGTCTTTATAACTTTTTGTTCTTATGCGTGTTTTGTCGAATAAATTCTTATTCTTATCTTTAGGTTATAGATAATTCATTTCCAGAATGGTATTAGTGTAGTATATACCATATTCATTCATTCAATTCATTTATATAATCATTATGAAATGAAGATCATGTAGAACGAGTCGCATCACATCGTGGAGACGGTATTCCGTACGTACGCACGAGTGATGATATCGTTCCTATGATCGTGGAATTGTATTGGAGTTTATATATATATTATTTCAGTATCAATATTACTTAATAATAATCATATATAGTTACTCATTACACCATTATACCCATCCTTGTAAGGTGATGGTGGAAAATAGATTACACCACGGCGTGGAGACGGTATTCCGTACGTACGCACGCGCGGTGATTTCATTTTTCCGTAGGATGGATAGAAGGTGAATTAGGGTTGTTTCATATTTATAATAACATATCAGTATGTAAGTAATACTGATGTTATTACTTCATCATGAAACAACTAAAGAAGAAGAAGTTGAAGAAGAAAGAAATTGAAAAGATCGGTAATGGATATTACCTCTTCTTTGGAACGCCTCTTTGAATCCTCCACTTAAGGAACTAAGAGTGGTCTTTGGAGAAGACCAGGACCTCTAGGACTATTCAAGGGAAGTGGAGGGGAGAAAAGGGCAGGGGTTGGCCGAGCTTGAGTGCTCAATTTGGTGTGAGGAGGAGGGGGAGGAGGTGCCCTTTTATAAGGGAGGAGAGGGGCACCTTAGGAATATCTCAAAATATTATTTTATATTAAAGTCAAAATCGGTTTATAATGGTTCCAAAGGGTCTTATTTCGAAGCTAAAGTGGGGATGGGTCGAAATCCTATCATCCAATAGGATTTAGACAAGTTTAGGGTATTATTTTAACCTTATCAATTAGATTTAACTCTAAGTTAATTAATTTAACTTTTACCGTGTCTTTTTGTTTTCTTTCACTATATGGTTAATACACTTACTATAACATGCCAAACGAACCCCAAATTGTTTATTATTAATATATATATCCTTATCTAAGTCATTTGGCCGAACCTTAGATTTTTAGGAATAAAATAACAATTAATAATATAATATTTGATTTAAAAACTATTTTGTGTCAATTTTGACACTATTTGATATATGATTTGTTTGAAAGTCATAACAGAATTATATGTTCGAACCAAGTTGATTAAATCAATACTAATATATCATAGTAACCTAGAAAATTAGTGGAATTCATAAAAAGTCTCAAATTATATTTATTTTGGTGTTTATAACATCAATTATGTCAATATTTCATTAATAAGATAATTACTGCATCATCATTATGTCATAAATAAATTAAATTATTTAATGTCTAAAAATTACAAATAAAATATCATCATGTAGGAAATCTTTTTAGCTTTCTAATGAATATTTACAATTGAATTTATCTTATGTATAACCCCATATTAAAAATGATTTACTTATTAAACTTTGATTTTAACTATTTTAACCCTTCTTTAAATAAATTAATAATAAATGTCCTAATCTAATCCAAGTGGGCCTAAATGGTCATATTTTATTCCTAAGTTTGTTTTTGGTCGAATTACACTTGTCCAATAGAATTAGGACATGTGTTAGGGTAATAGTAATATCATATTTACCCTTAGTTACCCTATTTACTATTAACCGCGGTAAAAAAAGTAAAAAGTTACTATTCACCAAAAAATTATTTTCACCTCATTGAACCACATTTTAGTCCTTGATATTAACCGTGTCTCTCGGATTTTCGAAATTCCATTCACAGAAGCGGTAAAATTAAGTTTTATGCAAAATTCAGTTTTTAACCTACCACTTAGTGGTTTCACTATTCATCAAAAATTGAAAGTTTTCAGAAAAATACCAAAATTTCACCCTAGGCTAATTTCGATATTCTGAGTCCAAAAATGAAGTCCATTTTGAAAAATAAAATTTATAAAATTTTAAAAAGTGGTTATTACTATTCATAACGGCTAGTTTTAATAGCATATTGTTGTTTAGTGAAACTCGGTATTGCGTACGACGCAAGCTATCGAGGAAGGTTGCGATTGCGTGTAAAGCAAGCCAAGCAAGTGTTGTGTAGAAAAAGATTCCTTTGATGATTTATATAACATAAAAGTCTCGGGTGTTACATTCTACCCCCCTTAAAAAGAATTTCGCCCTCGAAATTCGTCACTTTGCAACAAACAAATGAGGATACTTCTCCCTCATCATATCCTCAAGCTCCCATGTAGCTTCTTCAAGTTGGTGGTTTCTCCATAAAACATTCACCAAGCGAGTGGTCTTGTTTCGTAGGACTTTTTCGCTACGATCCAGAATCTCTATCGGCTGTTCTTCATAAGAAAGATCTTGCTCCAGCGGTACAACTTCTGAGCTGAGTACATGTGAAGGATCTGGTATGTACTTTCTCAGGAGAGATACATGGAACACATCGTGAACTTGAGAGAGATTCGGTGGAAGCGCCAATTGGTAAGCTACCTTCCCAACACGATCCAGTATTTCAAAAGGACCGATATATCTAGGGCTCAACTTCCCCTTCTTTCCAAATCTCATAACCCTCTTCCAGGGAGATATTCGTAAGAACACTTTATCACCCACTTCAAACTCTAGGTCTCTTCTTCGATTGTCGGCATAACTTTTCTGTCGACTCTGAGCTGCTCTTATGTGTTGTTGAATAGATCTGACCTTTTCTGCCATTTCATCAACGAGATCAGGTCCTAATAGCTTTCTTTCCCCAACTTCATCCCAGCAAGTTGGAGTCCTGCATTTCTTTCCATAGAGAGCTTCATAAGGAGCCATTTGAATACTGGAGTGAAAGCTATTATTATAAGAAAATTCCACCAAAGGTAGGTGTTGATCCCAACCTCCTTTGAAATCCATAGAGCAAGCTCTCAACATATCTTCTAGGGTTTGAATTGTTCTCTCAGACTGACCGTCTGTCTGGGGATGATAAGCAGTGCTGAAACTCAACTCTGTATCCAGAGTATGCTGAAGACTTCGCCAGAACTTCGAGGTAAATCTCGGATCCCGATCAGATATAATAGAAAGTGGTACTCCATGCAATCTTACCACTTCCTTTACATATATCCTGGCAAGCTGATCTAGAGAGAAATCCTCTCTAATAGCAATGAAGTGTGCAGACTTTGTAAGACGATCAACTATGACCCAGATAGCATTATTGCCTTTGGATGTTTTAGGAAGTCCTGTGACAAAGTCCATAGTGATGTTTTCCCATTTCCATTTGGGTATGGGTAATGGTTGTAACATCCCCTTAGACTTTTGTCTCTCAGCTTTAACTTGTTGACAAACCAAGCATCGAGAGACATATTCAGCAACATCTCTTTTCATGCCATCCCACCAGAAGTACTCTTTCAGGTCCCTATACATCTTCGTGCTTCCAGGATGAATAGAGAATGAAGAACTATGAGCCTCATCCAGCAGCTCTTTCTTTAATTCGGGGATGGGAGGAACACAAACCCGATTCCTGAACTTTATTATCCCATCACAATCAAGGTTGAATTCAGGAACATTTCTCACCTTCTTTTGTAACTCGACATCTTCTTTCTGTGCCTCTTTAATCTTCACATGTATAGATGGTTGAACATTCATTTGAGAAAGATAAGATTTTTCCCCTTCCATTATAATTCCAAGATCCATCCTTTGTAAATCCATAAATATTTGATCTTTTTTGATCCTCATCATGGATAAACTAGCATGGTCTTGTCGACTTAATGCATCTGCCACCTTGTTTGCTTTCCCAGGGTGGTAATGGATTGAGCAGTCATAATCCTTAATCAGCTCCAACCATCTTCTTTGACGCATATTCAACTCCTTTTGTGTGAAAATATACTTTAAACTTTTATGATCAGTATAAATATCACACCTTTCACCATAAAGGTAATGCCTCCAAATCTTTAATGCAAAGATTACCGCAGCCAACTCCAAATCATGTGTTGGGTAATTTTGCTCATGGATTTTCAACTGTCATGAGGCATAAGCTATCACCATATCATTTTGCATAAGAACACACCCCAATCCCTTCTTGGATGCATCACTGTAGATCACAAACCTTTCTCCACTACAAGGCAGTGTGAGCACAGGTGCACTGGATAACCTTCTTTTCAACTCCTTGAAATTCTCTTCACATTCCTCTGTCCAGACAAACTTAACTCCTTTCCGAGTCAACTTGGTGAGTGGATTAGATAATCGTGAAAAATCTTTTACAAAACGTCGATAATATCCAGCCAAACCAAGAAAACTTCGGATCTCAGTTACTGTGGTTGGTCTCGACCATCTTTCGATAACCTCTGTTTTTGCTGGATCCACAGATATCCCCTCTTTTGAGATTATATGACCCAAAAATGCAACTTTTTGAAGCCAAAATTCACACTTGGTAAATTTGGCATAAAGCTTCTCTTTTCTCAGGGTATTCAATATAATTCTCAAGTGATCTTCATGCTCTTCCTTGCTCTTTGAATAGACAAGAATATCGTCTATAAAGACTACCACAAATTGATCAAGATAGTCTCTAAAGACTCTATTCATTAGATCCATGAAGATAGCAGGGGCATTAGTAAGACCAAATGGCATCACTATAAATTCATAGTGTCCATACCTTGTACGGAAAGCCGTCTTTGGTATATCCTCCCTTTTGACCCTTAATTGATGATACCCTGAACGAAGATCAATCTTGGAAAAGTATTGAGCTCCGCGTAGTTGGTCAAATAAGTCATCAATGCGTGGGAGAGGATATTTGTTCTTGATAGTGATCTTGTTAAGTTCTCGATAATCAATGCAGAGTCTCATTGATCCATCTTTCTTCTTAACAAATAGAACAGGTGCTCCCCAAGGTGACGCACTAGGGCGTATGAATCCCTTATCAAGATTCTCTTGGAGTTGCTTCTTCAATTCCTGCAACTCAATTGGGGCCATTCTATAAGGTGTCTTTGAAATAGGCAAAGCACCCGGTACGAGTTCTATTGAAAACTCAACTTCACGATTTGGTGGAAGACCCGGCAATTCCTCCGGAAAGACATCATCAAACTCCCGTACAATGGGCATATTCTTAATCGTGAGTTTCTCACCAACCATTTGAGATAAATAACCTTCATTTAGTGGTATCAAGACCCATAAGATGGAAGAAATTTCCACTGGAAGGTTATATTCATCCTTGCATCGATAGACGATCGTGGATTGATCTGGAATATGAAATGTGACTTCCCTTCTTTGGCAATTGATATGAGCTCCATGTAGAGAAAGCCAATCCATGCCAAGAATCACATCAAATTCCACTAAAGGAAGGATCACAAGATTTGCAGGAAGCACTTTCCCACAAACTTCGATCGGAGAAGAATTATAAACTTTTGATGCGATTGATGTGCCATTAGGTGTTGTCACAGCTAACTCAACATCTAATTGTTGAGGTAATATGGTGATACCCTTAGAAAAGTCTTCAGAAATAAAAGAGTGGGTGGATCCAGAATCAAATAAAACATTTGCTACTTTAGAATGGATGGTAAGTGTACCTTTCACCACATCGTTATCGTACTCCACATCGCTGATAGAAATTGCATGTGACTTTCCTTTGTCTTTAGCCTTAAGATTTTGTTGACGTCGACCATCATCATCAACCCTTGGATTTGGGCATTGATTGGCATAATGCCCCATCTCCTTGCACTTGAAACATTGAAGTGTAGTAGGTTCATTCTGTGTATCCCTTCCTTTGTTTGCATCATTAGACATCTTCTTCCCATTATCACGGCATTCAAATGCCCGATGACCTTCCTTTCCACATTTAAAACATTTACTTGTCCCTTTAAGACAACTCACTCCATGTTTCTTTCCACACATTGAGCATAAGGGAAAGTTCATCTTCTTTTCCGTGTGCTCTTTAGATTTTTCTTTGAATTCCATCTTCCTCTTCTTATCAAACCCATGTGACTGATGGGTTACTCCAATCTCCATCTCGACTTTGAGAGCACATCGAACGATTTCCTCGTAGCTATTGAAGTCCCTTATGGCTAACGCCCTTCGAAGACTTGGTTTTAAGCCACTAAAGAATCGATCGATCTTACTCTCAGGTTGGATAATAATACCAGAAGCGTACCTTGCAAGTCTTGTAAAATTTGCTTCATAGGTACTAACAGATTCATCATCCCTTTGCTTCAGTTCAAGAAACTCTTTCTCCATCTTTGTTCGGAGAATACGAGGGAAGTACTTATTGAAAAATAAGTTCTTGAACTCGTCCCATTCCATAGACTCAATTTCATCCCTTTGCCTCGTATTCTTAACAAGATTCCACCATTGATCCGCATCTCCTTCCAAACGATACACTGCTAGGATGACTTTATCATGCTCAGAACATTGAAGAACTGAAAATATCTTTTCAGTAGTACTAATCCATTGTTCAGCAACTAATGGATCAGTAGACCCGCTGAAAGATGGTGGACGCTGCCTCATGAAGGATTCAACAGAATGTTGCTCCCTCCTTTGTTCATTTGGAAATCATGCATGATTCATAGCTTGAGAAAGTTGTGTGAGCATGGCTACAAGATTTTGCATTCCAGCTCCCATATCGTTTGGTTGCTCAGGGGGACAATCATTGCATTGCCCATCACATTCCGCATTAACACGGTTCCTTCGGGTTCCAGCCATTGACTAAAACCAAGAAGAATAGTGTGAGCAACACTAATTATAATAGGAAACCACATAATTCAAGAATAAAATTTTCATGCTTATGGTCTTATCCTAGGTTATTCATGGCCATTTCTAAGATTGTGTTCTATGCTTAGACTTATTCTTAGGGTTCTTACTAAGGCTTTCACATCCTAGTTTCCAAAGGTTGACTATACCTTTCCTCTGATACCAACTGTAGCGGTCTAGAATTACTTCCAGTGGACTACAATTGATACCTATCAGGGCACTCCATGGGCGGCTACACCCCCTGGGCGGGACACACCACCATCCCCAGTGGCAGCCATTTCCTCATGAAGCCCTTGGGCGGAGAGCCATGCTTCGTCCAACGCTCACATGTGAGAGTTCCCAAGGATCGGATACATTCCTACCTCCTTTGCCTCTGATACCAACTATAACGACCCACACTTTACATACATTGTTAATACTTCAAAATTGAAGCACACTTATTACAACATATGACAAAACCACAAAGGACCGTATAGGTATAGTGTCTTTAGAAACTGGGAAACATAAACAACTGGTTCATAAATCTTCTACAGTGTCTCCCATTTATTTCATCATATCTAGGGTCCCTTTTAGCATATTCTACTTAATATCCATCTTCCTGACCTGGGGAAAAGAAAACATAAAAGGGTGAGCTCAAATGCTCAGCAAGGGCAAATAAAGGAAATAAAAATCATATCATATCTTTATGAAAATCAAAACCTGCAAAAGAGATCATAATATCTTAACATGGAATAAATCATAGAATTGAAAATGAGATCCCCAAAATCATAACATAAAACTTGAAACTTTGTGGCATGCACACATAATCATGGAGATCATTTCTTGTTAGTCATGACTCATTGCCAAGACTATCTTAGTGGACAAAGTCCCTTTCTGAACCGAGTTCACTCCTCGTTTCAGTCCTGTATCACTGAACCGAAATAACCTTCCGTTCCAGCCATGTCTATCTCATGAGATATAAAATCTTTACCCAATGCATTGGAGGGAGATATAGGTCCCACCCATCTTATAATGAATCCTTTCTTATGTGTGCCACATAATCATACATCATCGCATAACACATGTAACAAAAATGGGATTCTTGAAACATCATGACATCATAAATCAATTCATATATGATAAAGGAATTCATAAACATAATTCCATCACAACATAGTCAAACCAATGTAAAAATATGGATAGAAACAGAACCCTTTATTATCTTAGATGGAAAATAATTTTGATAAAACACTTGAATTGAATTCTTGAGGAAAATATCCTTTCTTCTTCAAAAACATTTTTCCTTTCATAACATGTCATACAACTTTAAAATAAAAGAAGTTGATTAAAAATAAACTTGAAAACTTGTAAAGGAAGCTTCTTTGAAGTAATGTTTTAAAAACCCATTCATGCCGTATAAGTTAAAAAAACATTCTTCGTACTTTTGTCGGAAAAGTCAAAAAGTACCTCGTACGGAAAAACGACAAAAGATTCCTTTCATATTCTTTACTAAAAACTCACCTAAGGGTAAAATTCGATTTAAACTATTTCAAGTGGATGGAAACAATATTACATATTGAGGGAACATGGATGTGGATGATAAAATACACCCCAGTAAATACTTACGAATAAACAATCTCGGATAAAAATGAGATTGTGATATTTCCCTTACCTTAGGTCCGATTTGCTTTGTTCGTGTCCGAAGCTCCTGTATAATGGTTTAAATAATGTTATTGACTTATTCCAGAATCATACATATTGATATGAGATCATATATGGTCATATTATTAGCTTCTTGTTAGTAATATTTCATTGTTACTTGTTACTCGGGTCTTTATAACTTTTTGTTCTTATGCGTGTTTTGTCGAATAAATTCTTATTCTTATCTTTAGGTTATAGATAATTCATTTCCAGAATGGTATTAGTGTAGTATATACCATATTCATTCATTCAATTCATTTATATAATCATTATGAAATGAAGATCATGTAGAACGAGTCGCATCACATCGTGGAGACGGTATTCCGTACGTACGCACGAGTGATGATATCGTTCCTATGATCGTGGAATTGTATTGGAGTTTATATATATATTATTTCAGTATCAATATTACTTAATAATAATCATATATAGTTACTCATTACACCATTATACCCATCCTTGTAAGGTGATGGTGGAAAATAGATTACACCACGGCGTGGAGACGGTATTCCGTACGTACGCACGCGCGGTGATTTCATTTTTCCGTAGGATGGATAGAAGGTGAATTAGGGTTGTTTCATATTTATAATAACATATCAGTATGTAAGTAATACTGATGTTATTACTTCATCATGAAACAACTAAAGAAGAAGAAGTTGAAGAAGAAAGAAATTGAAAAGATCGGTAATGGATATTACCTCTTCTTTGGAACGCCTCTTTGAATCCTCCACTTAAGGAACTAAGAGTGGTCTTTGGAGAAGACCAGGACCTCTAGGACTATTCTAGGGAAGTGGAGGGGAGAAAAGGGCAGGGGTTGGCCGAGCTTTAGTGCTCAATTTGGTGTGAGGAGGAGGGGGAGGAGGTGCCCTTTTATAAGGGAGGAGAGGGGCACCTTAGGAATATCTCAAAATATTATTTTATATTAAAGTCAAAATCGGTTTATAATGGTTCCAAAGGGTCTTATTTCGAAGCTAAAGTGGGGATGGGTCGAAATCCTATCAACCAATAGGATTTAGACAAGTTTAGGGTATTATTTTAACCTTATCAATTAGATTTAACTCTAAGTTAATTAATTTAACTTTTACCGTGTCTTTTTGTTTTCTTTCACTATATGGTTAATACACTTACTATAACATGCCAAACGAACCCCAAATTGTTTATTATTAATATATATATCCTTATCTAAGTCATTTGGCCGAACCTTAGATTTTTAGGAATAAAATAACAATTAATAATATAATATTTGATTTAAAAACTATTTTGTGTCAATTTTGACACTATTTGATATATGATTTGTTTGAAAGTCATAACAGAATTATATGTTCGAACCAAGTTGATTAAAGCAATACTAATATATCATAGTAACCTAGAAAATTAGTGGAATTCATAAAAAGTCTCAAATTATATTTATTTTGGTGTTTATAACATCAATTATGTCAATATTTCATTAATAAGATAATTACTGCATCATCATTATGTCATAAATAAATTAAATTATTTAATGTCTAAAAATTACAAATAAAATATCATCATGTAGGAAATCTTTTTAGCTTTCTAATGAATATTTACAATTGAATTTATCTTATGTATAACCCCATATTAAAAATGATTTACTTATTAAACTTTGATTTTAACTATTTTAACCCTTCTTTAAATAAATTAATAATAAATGTCCTAATCTAATCCAAGTGGGCCTAAATGGTCATATTTTATTCCTAAGTTTGTTTTTGGTCGAATTACACTTGTCCAATAGAATTAGGACATGTGTTAGGGTAATAGTAATATCATATTTACCCTTAGTTACCCTATTTACTATTAACCGCGGTAAAAAAAGTAAAAAGTTACTATTCACCAAAAAATTATTTTCACCTCATTGAACCACATTTTAGTCCTTGATATTAACCGTGTCTCTCGGATTTTCGAAATTCCATTCACAGAAGCGGTAAAATTAAGTTTTATGCAAAATTCAGTTTTTAACCTACCACTTAGTGGTTTCACTATTCATCAAAAATTGAAAGTTTTCAGAAAAATATCAAAATTTCACCCTAGGCTAATTTCGATATTCTGAGTCCAAAAATGAAGTCCATTTTGAAAAATAAAATTTATAAAATTTTAAAAAGTGGTTATTACTATTCATAACGGCTAGTTTTAATAGCATATTGTTGTTTAGTGAAACTCGGTATTGCGTACGACGCAAGCTATCGAGGAAGGTTGCGATTGCGTGTAAAGCAAGCCAAGCAAGTGTTGTGTAGAAAAAGATTCCTTTGATGATTTATATAACATAAAAGTCTCGGGTGTTACAAAGCACTCCCATGTGCCGCTACAACCAAGCGCACCTCTTTCGTGGGTCTGCCGCTACAACCAAGCGCTCCCATGTGCCGCTACAACCAAGCGCACCTCTGTCGTGGGTCTGCCGCTACAACCAAGCGCTCCCATGTGCCGCTACAACCAAGCGCACCTCTGTCGTGGGTCTGTCGCTACAACCAAGCGCTCCCATGTGCCGCTACAACCAAGCGCTCCTCTGTAACACACCGAGTCGTTCGATCAGCAGTCGTCGGGTCTCAGCCAGCTACACGGTCTCCGTACTCCGCACGCTCGTCACTGGGAGGGTCCGCTCCATGAGCTACAGGTCGATACTACAAGTATCTCAAAGTCCCACGAAGAAGTATCTCAAAGGACCGCCACGTCATAGGGGTCTCAACGCAACAGACGGCGCGTCAATCGGACGCCCGGTCTGTGAGTTAATAGCCTTTTCGTCCCAGGGGCCCGGTTAGTTTCATGAGCGAACCAAACCCGGCCGTATCTGAACTGTACCCCGAACTCTCATAGGGTAAACTCATAGGGACCGTTTCTCAACGCGATCACCAATGTCGCTGACGGTTGGTCAAACAGACGTTCTGTCAGAAAGATATCAGCTTTTCCGTTCCAGGGGCCCGGTTGGATTTTGGTGCGATCCAACCCGGCCACTATCCATCTGCATCCAAAACTCGGGCAGAGGATTCCAAATGTTCTGTATCGTCAATAGGAACGCAACACAAAAGACGGCGCGTCAATCAGACGCCTGGTCTGGATGTTATTGGCTTTTCCGTCTCACACCCACCCTGGGAAACTTTCCAGGAGGTCACCCATCCTGATCACTACTCTAGGCCAAGCACGCTTAACTATGGAGTTTTAACCACCTAGCCTCCCGAAAAGGAAGATGTACCTTGAGTATAGTATACCCAAATGACCGTCTCGATCCAAGGATCGCGTTGCCGCTGACGGCGAGTCGTTTGGAGGCCCGTAGCCCAAGATACGGGCATTTGACCAAAAGTGGTCCGAAACTGGGGGTCAGGGCCCGGGCCGACCCGGCCCGCCCCCCCTGGTCCGACCCGAACCGGGTAGGCCCGAACCGGGTCGACCCGACCCGGTCCGGCTGGACCCGGCCCGGCCGGCGGCGCGACCCGGCCGGCGGCGCGACCCGGCCGGCGGTGCGGCCAGCGCGTCGTTCGGGTGTCGCGCGCTGGGGGCAAAGCCCCCCCCCCTTTGTGAAACCGCGGCCCCTTAATTGGGGCCGCTTGAAGACCCGGCTGTGGGAATTAATTCCCCCGGTCTCTACTGCCCGGCCGGCCCGCACTGGCCGGCCGGTTTTGCCACCAAGGACCGGCGACGGCCGGTCCTTCCTTCGCCGACACCGGCGGCCCGGTGCCGGCCGCCGGTCATCTTGCTCCGCCGCGGCCCGGAACCGGCCACGGCCTATGCCGTTCGGCGCGATGCGACGACATCGCTTCCCTCCGCCGCGGCCCTGCTCCAGCCGCGGCGCCTTTGACTTTCTTCGACGCGATGCGACGGCATCACGTTCTTGGATTTCTTTCCACGGCGCGGCGCAATGGCGCCGCGCGTATCTTCCACAATAAATCTTGTGGTGCGACGACACCACGTTTTCTCGTATCATCCTCAAGATACCATCACAAAAAACAAAGGAGGAGGGTCGGCCGTGTTTGTGCGGTCCGACCCCCTCGCGTTATTCAATAACAAAAAGGGTTTTAATCCACGATTATCACCAAGTTTGTATTCACGAACAATTAAATAAATAAACCCCTACCTCGATTCAGATACGGTGCACGTCAACAACCCGCGGAAGACGAGCGTCGCGGAGGTCGGTCGTCGCGGGGAAAGAACGTCGACTCTGTTGTCGTCAAGGTGCGTTCGAAGGGGAAACGTTGTTGGAAGAAGACGTCGCGTTCTTCGGTGGAGATGTTCTTCGTTGGAGGTGTTCTTCACGTTCTTCATCGATGTTGAAGAAGAAGAAGACTTAGCCTTTTCTCTCCCAAGTCTCCACCACAAGAACAACTGACCCCAAAATAAAATAATCCTCCCACTTATTTTATTAACCCAATATAGGTTTTGAATTTCAAGAGTTTGAAAATTCAAAACCCATATTTAACTCACTTAAGTTATTAACATAAGATGTTATAAAATTAAGGAGGTGTTAAGTTATCAAAACTTAAATGGGGGGTTTAGAGGGGTTAGGAAAGTTAAGGAATTTGAAGAGGTGGGGAGGGGTTTGTGTGTGCCCCACCCTTTCAAATATCCACACATGGGAAGTTGGATGGATGTGGTCCCACCACCAACTTCCCATGGGAGAAGTTAACAACTTAACATGAAATAAAATTGATTTAACAATTTTATTCACATTTTTAATAAAACCCCAAAAAATTAACTTCTTCTCCCGCACAAACACAACTACAGTAAAGGTTCCCTTAAGCGATTACCGGCGTTGCGAGTTCATCGATGCAATCAGATTTCAATTCCGAGCACCGGTTCAAAAGATAGAAATTCCCGCTCGCTCGTTCACTGAACGTACCCGAGCCAAACTTCGGAAATTAATTCCGGGCACACCGGGCCTCGGAATCAGGCGCCGTCAGAAACTGCGTTCTTGTAAAATTCCAAAGAAAATTAAGAAAAAATTTTCCTTGAAATTTCCGGGTCTTTACATTACTCCCACCTCAGGGCTTTACGTCCCCATAAAGCTTCAATACAAACTAGGGTCACAAAAGCGGTACAGAGCACACATCTGAGCCTTCCGCTCCCATGTGCTTACCTGGAGGTTCCGTACTGCCAAAGAAAGTGCACCCGAGGAATCGATCGTCCTCGTAGGATCTGCTCCTGTCGATCCTCGATCCCCACTAGAGCCTCCGTGAAAGACACCCCATCGCCATCGCCCATCTCCTCGTGGTCGATGATATGCGTAGGGTCGAGCACGTATCTCCTCAGTTGAGATACGTGGAAGTCATCGTGCACCTGGTGCAACTGCGGTGAATGGGTCAAGCGGTAAACCACCCCGCCTACCCAGATGGGGACCTAAGAAGGTCCGCTGAACCCTGGAGATAACTTGCCGCCTTGGCCACATCTCCGTAAACCGTGTCGAGGTGAGACCTGTATAAGAACGTGGTCGCCATCCTCAAACTCCAGATGTTTCCAATTCTTGTTAGAACAAGAACTCAAACGACTTCTTCCACGAGGGTAAGGTTGGTCGATTCAAGAGTAATCGGTCGTACCCTCCCGTGAAAGAGTTTATCCTGTGCTGCCTGGGGTTTCCTTTTCACCGACCAAGGAAAACCCATCCCGACATTTTCCTAAAACCGTCAATTTGAGTATGAACAGTTATTTCCCATTCCATACTCAAACTAACGTCGTAAGGCCTCGACGTTGTCACCAAGAGATTCCAACCGAAACTCTCTCCTAGAGGGTTTGACCACACCGTCGGCGTAAGTGTGATTATCAAGTCTCCTCCTAAGGTATCTCCAGACGTGAGGTTCAAGTCCACGGCTTACCAGAAACTCTAGGTCTGGAACAAGATTTGTGAAAGCAAGAAATGATTCACATCGACGTCCGTTAATACAACATCTAGTAGTGGACACAGACTGTCCCTTGAATCATTTCTAGAGCCATTGGGTCACACTCCTTGACCGCATGCCGGCGCACTCTTCCTCCGCCCTCCACCTCCCTGAGCCTGGTAGTAATAACTAAGGCGGGTGGTTGTACCATGTTAGGATGTACACCAACTCATGCTACTCTCCTAGCTCTGCCTCCACGTCTACTGCTTCGTAGACTCATCTCTCCTTTAAGCTTCCTCTTCTTAACACGCCCGAGTCTCTATGACTGGCATTGGTTTCCTGTTTCTTACTGCACTGAGCAGTCTTCATCCTCTATTGGATGTCCTGGACCTCCTTTAGTCTCACAAGAGCTGCTATGATTTCTTCTTTGCCGATAAGAGAAACCCGGTCTCATCCCCTGGATGAACCACATTCGTTGCCTAATATAGTCAATCCTGACATGAATGATGCATTCATGCCATGGATGACATCGTAAGGCCTCTACGTATCTACTAAGAGATCCAACTGTCACTCTCACCTCCAAGGGTCGAGTCACACTTTCGGCATCAGTGTGAGGTCACTGGGTCCCCTCCAGTAGATATCTCGAAAGTGAGGGTCAAGCCAATAGTTTAACAGGGACCACTCAGTATCAACCAAACAAAAGGACAGGAAAGCAACAAAGATAAGTGTCTTTTTATTATTGCAGCTCATAGTACAAAGACACGAATACAAAGAAACATGGAACTAGAAGTACAAAGGACGTATCCACTAGTACCTCTCCTGCCCACCTGCTCTCAGAGCTCTACTGCCTTGTCCACTGCTCGGCTGTTACTCAAGCACTCGCCGCTGCTTCTGTCTCGGTGGCTCCTCCAACACCCGCTGATCAATCGTACGAGGAGTCGGACAGTCACGTGCCAGGTGACACTTTCCGCCACAGGAGTAACATTGTATGTTTCTGGCACGTTTGGATCTGACCCCACCTCGGGTGCCCCGCACCACCGGTCGTAAAACCCGAGATCGTCCAACTGCTAGTCTGGTCCTCCTGGACCTCTGCATCATCTGTCTACTGCCCACAGATGACTCGGATACTGATCGAAAAGCACGCGGAAAATGCAGAATCTCCTGTACACGCTCGGGGTGTAGAGATACTGGCACAAACTCCACCCTTAAGACGGTCTCGAAGTCTTCCCATGCGAAGTTCATCTCATCGCAAAACTGAAACAAGTGGCTCCACCACCTGCCTGCTGCTGCCTGAAGGAGGCTGGTAGCAAAGATCACCATGAAGTCTTCCGGCGTCCCCACTAGCCTGAAGACTCTCACCACATCCTCCAGCCAAACCTCAGCTGCCTGCGGGTCCGTATCTCCCCGGAACCTGGGTGGCCTCTGGCGCTGGAACTCGTGCAGCATGCTCAAGCGTCGTGCATCGCCTACTGCTGGGGCTGGTGGCATCGGTGGCCCAACAGGTAGCAGTACCGCTGGTGCCTCCGCTGGTGCCTCAACTGGGATAGGGCCCTGTACTGAGGCCTCGTCGCTCAACGGGCTGTCAGTACGTACCACTCTCGGGGCTCTAGCTGGTCGTCCGTGAAAAGTCATTCTGAAAGAAACATCGTGACACGGTCAAATGTTTATACCTGGTGAGATGACCTGGTTTGAGCTGTTTTAAGGGAAAACCTTTGAAAACACACACGTAATTAGTGTTTTCGTGCACAAAGTCAGAAATCAGTTGTCAGGGTCCTGGTGTATGGATACGTCGGCCGCCCGCACCAACACTGGACTCCCTAAACTGAAAACCACACTCGGTACTCTCAACACTATTCCTTCACAGAAAGAAATATCAGAGTTATAAGTTCTGCGGTAGAACCGAACTCCTTTGATACCAATTTGTCACGACCCATCCTCGGGGCTCATGCCGTGACTACCCCAAGCCCGCCTTCCATAGGCCAGGGGCTGGCGACTAGCACCAAGGCGTAAATCCCGGTAAAAAGGGAAGACATTGACTTTGTAAAGTAAACAATCACACAGAGTACAAGCTGAAGAAGTAAACACTAAGTAAAAACTGAGTACAACAGTAAGTGAGGAAAGTAAAAAGGGGCTGGAAATACAAGCCCAACTGTAAAGTACAACTCGAAGGGAAAACAACAACTAAAAAGTAAAGCTGCTACGGGGAGCTGTCCACTGGAAATCCCACCTGAAGGGTGGGTACAGATAGCTCCTCTGCTCCTCGGGTCCCGCCGTCCGCTCCGAGTATGTTCGCCCAGTGGTCCACCTTCGGGTACCGCCTCGTTGTCACGTCAACCTCTGGGTACCGTCTCGTCGTGAGGTCCTCCTACAGGTACCATCTCGTCGTATAGTCCACCTCCAGGTACCGTCCAGTCCTCGAACACTCGGCCTCTGTCAGCACTGCCCGTCGTCTGCAACCAACACAACGAGGTGCGGGCATAGCCCGTTCAGGGGTGAGTATAACGATACTCAGTGGGGACCCCGAGACCTTCAAGGTCTCACTAAACCAACAAGGATAACCACAAAGAAGATCTCAACAGATAACCTCTACTTAGGTATATGCACATACATATATCTAAGTTATCAAGTAACCCATCTCAATCATGAGGAAACACAAGGATTGTGAAATCAATGGATAACCACTACCCGGGTATATGCCCATACATATACCTAAGTTATCAAGTGACCCATCTCAATCATGAGGTAAACACAAGGTCAAAAGTCTCAGCTCAACTAGGATTTTCATTATTGAAACCTTAACTGCTAAAGAGCTCCGTCTCTGGAGTGTACAGTGGTCCTATCACGACTCCGAGGTACTGCTCACTAACCTAATACTACTGAAGAACTCCACCCATCGAGTACTGCGGGCCAGCTGCTACAACCAAGCGCTCCCATGTGCCGCTACAACCAAGCGCACCTCTGTCGTGGGTCTGCCGCTACAACCAAGCGCTCCCATGTGCCGCTACAACCAAGCGCACCTCTGTCGTGGGTCTGCCGCTCCAACCAAGCGCTCCCATGTGCCGCTACAACCAAGCGCACCTCTGTAACACACCGAGTCGTTCGATCAGCATTCGTCGGGTCTCAGCCAGCTACACGGCCTCCGTACTCCGCACGCTCGTCACTGGGAGGGTCCGCTCCATGAGCTAGAGGTCGATACTACAAGTATCTCAAAGTCCCACGAAGAAGTATCTCAAAGGGCCGCCACGTCATAGGGGTCTCAACGCAACAGACGGCGCGTCAATCGGACGCCCGGTCTGTGAGTTATTAGCCTTTTCATCCTAGGGGCCCGGTTAGTTTCGTGAGCGAACCAAACCCGGCCGTATCTCAACTGTACCCCGAAATCTCATAGGATAAACTCATAGGGACCATTTGTCAACGCGATCACCAATGCCGCTGACGGTTCGTCAAACGGACGTTCTGTCAGAAAGATATTAGCTTTTATGTTCCTGGGGCCCGGTTGGATTTCGGTGCGATCCAACCCGGCCACTATCCATCTGCATCAAAAACTCGGGCAGAGGATGCCAAAAGTTCCGTATCATCAATAGGAACACAACACAACAGACGGTGCGTCAATCGGACGCCTGGTCTGAAAGTTATTGGCTTTTCCGTCGCACACCCACCCTGGGAAACTTCCCAGCTGGTCACCCATCCTGATCACTACTCTAGGCCAAGCACGCTTAACTATGGAGTTTTAACCACGTAGCCTGCCGAAAAGGAAGATGTACCTTGAGTATAGTATACCGAAACGACCGTCTCAATCCAAGGATCGCGTTGCCGCTAACGGCGAGTCGTTTGGAGGCCCGTAGCCCAAGATACGAGCATTTGACCAAAAGTGGTCCGAAACTGGGGGTCTGGGCCCAGGCCGACCCGGCCCGAACCGGGTCGACCCGACCCTGTCCGGCTGGACCCGGCCCGGCCGGCGGCGCGACCCGGCCGGCGGTGTGGCCAGCGCGTCGTTCGGGTGTCGCGCGCGGGGGGCAAAGCCCCCCCCCCCCCTTTGTGAAACCGCAGCCCCTTAATTGGGGCCGCTTGAAGACCCGGCTGTGGGAATTAATTCCCCCGGTCTCTACTGCCCGGCCGGCCCACACTGGCCGGCCGGTTTCGCCACCAAGGACCGGCGACGGCCGGTCCTTCCTTCGCCGACACCGGCGGCCCGGTGCCGGCCGCCAGTCATCTTGCTCCGCCGCGGCCCGGAACCGGCCGCGACCTATACCATTCGGCGCGATGCGACGACATCACTTCCCTCCGCCGCGGCCCCGCTCTGGCCGCAGCGCCTTTGACTTTCTTCGACGCGACGCGACGGCATCGCGTTCTTGGATTTCTTTCCACGGCGCGGCGCAATGGCGCCGCGCGTATCTTCCACAATAAATCTTGTGGTGCGACTGCACCACGTTTTCTCGTATCATCCTCAAGATACCATCACGAAAAACAAAGGAGGAGGGTCGGCCGTGTTTGTGCGGTCCGACCCACTCACGTTATTCAATAACAAAAAGGGTTTTAATCCACGATTATCACCAAGTTTGTATTCACGAACAATTAAATAAATAAACCCCTACCTCGATTCAGATACGGTGCACGTCAACAACCCGCGGAAGACGAGCATCGCGGAGGTCGGGCGTCGTAGGGAAAGAACGTCGACTCCGTTGTCGTCGAGGTGCGCTCGAAGGGGAAACGTCGTTGGAAGAAGACGTCGCGTTCTTCGGTGGAGATGTTCTTCGTTGGAGGTGTTCTTCGCGTTCTTCGTCGATGTTGAAGAAGAAGAAGACTTAGCCTTTTCTCTCCCAAGTCTCCACCACAAGAACAACTGACCCCAAAATAAAATAATCCTCCCACTTATTTTATTAACCCAATATAGGTTTTGAATTTCAAGAGTTTGAAAATTCAAAACCCATATTTAACTCACTTAAGTTATTATCATAAGATGTTATAAAATTAAGGAGGTGTTATGTTATCAAAACTTAAATGGGGGGTTTAGAGGGGTTAGGAAAGTTAATGAATTTGAAGAGGTGGGGAGGGGTTTGTGTGGGCCCCACCCTTTCAAATATCCACACATGGGAAGTTGGATGGATGTGGGCCCACCACCAACTTCCCATGGGAGAAGTTAACAACTTAACATGAAATAAAATTGATTTAACAATTTTATTCACTTTTTAAATAAAACCCCAAAAAATTAACTTCTTCTCCCGCACAAACGCAACTACGGTAAAGGTTACCTTTAGCGATTACCGGCGTTGTGAGTTCATCGGTGCAATCGGATTTCAATTCCGAGCACCGGTTCAAAAGATAGAAATTCCCGCTCGCTCGTTCACTGAACGTACCCGAGCCAAACTTCGGAAATTAATTCCGGGCACACCGGGCCTCGGAATCAGGCGCCGTCAGAAACTGCGTTCTTGTAAAATTCCAAAGAAAATTAAGAAAAAATTTTCCTTGAAATTTCCGGGACTTTACATACAGGCACCCATGCACAGTTTAGGGAGGGTTTCCTAAGGATGATGGAGACCTTTTAGGGAGCATATCCCAACAACAACATAAAATTCCTTTAGCGGCGGTTTTGTAGTGGCGGATTACAAAACCACTGCAAAACCTTTCATTAAAAAGATTTAGCGGTGGTTTATTAAAATCCACCTCTAAAACCATTTAGTTTTTTACAGCGGTGACACATCCCCCCCCACCCGAGCCAACGTTCTCTCCCCCTGAACCCACGAGGTTCTCGCCCTGACAATCACGAACCCTAGCTCCGGTCCCCTCCGCTGCCCTACCATGCCACCGGTGACCTCACCGCCGGTCACTGCTGAGCCCACTTCTCCCCCTGACACCCGCGACACTGGCTTCTCCCCCGACCCTATCGAGTTGGTACAATAGGTATGCTCCCCTCCCCAGCCACTGGTGGGATCATCCTACTACTGTGGATTTTGTGTGTGTAATGGTTAGAGGAATCTTGTGGAGGAAAAATGCACAAGTTTTTATGTAGTTTTATTATTGTTGAGTCATTTCCATAATTTATTGTGGTTAATCATCAAATTTGTATGAATTCATTTAATGGATTGAATTCATATATTTGGGTTTTATTTAGAAATGAGCTCAGAGGTATTCCAAGAGTGATCTATACCCCATTTCTTGAAGTTAAATTGTGGATACATAATTGAGGAGATATCCCCAAAGTATGACTAACTGGATTAATATGGATTAATTATTTTAATTAATTATTATTTCTTTATAATATATGATTTAATTTTATGAGTTAGGGGATTGAGATGGTGCTGGTTCCTAGAGATGGCTTTGATGTGGATGGAATGAGATTTCTTAAGGGGATAACTCTATGGTCAAGGTAGTTTATGACTAATATTACCATAGGAAATGGTTATGAATTTATTGTGTGGATTGAAATTTCATGTAGGAGGGTATGTGACATGAATGGGATCCATGAGTTATTTACTATAATAGACATGAGGATAACGATTCATGTTGGGTTCATAGAATTCCCTTTAGTATGAATCACTAATTATACAACCATTGATGGCTATGTTATATATGTGAGAGGCTTAACTATAGGTAAATTAAAACCCCAATAGGGGGTCCATCATGTATTTATGGGTCATCTTATCTATAATGGTCTTGTTTTAGGCAATTGATTCTCACCCTAAGAAATGTCTAGGGGAGAGGCTATGGGATGGTGTTGTAATGGTCATCTATGGTATGATAATCTATTAGAAAATATGAATGACCCAGTATGGAACCAAGTTAGTTTTCTTCACTCGATGAGAAATACAAATGAACTATTTCAATAATGATAGGTTCTCCAAAAATTATGAGTTGGGAATGTGGCCATTGATAGTCATTTATCCCTTAGGTACGGGTGAGATACCTAGGGAATACAACCGTAAGAGGTGTCATTATCATTCACATTAATCAATTTGCACAAAATCAATATATATTCAAAATTAGATAAATCATGTCAGTAATAACATACCAATCACAATGAAACCACATTAATGATAGTAAGGGAATAACTACTTCCCCTAAATTTTCTTCTAATTAGTGGTCAAATTCTACTAAATTCAGTGCTTGATATCCCTTGTTATAAACCAAATTCAATATGACATCATTGATAATCTTGTCTATGACTTGGAAACCTCTTTTTTATTATAGAATAATCCCTTTTATGTATTTCTAAATTCAACAAGTGACTTTACATCAGAATGAAACTCATAGATCATTTTTTCCAGAAAAAAGTGGTTTCTTCACACCTCTTGCTAATTCATGAAAATCCATGACACGTTTTGATCATATTTTATATCAAATGAGACTTGAAATAATCATTAAATTAATTATTCCATGAATTTTATGGATTTAATCAGTTCTTCCTTTAGTTGAATAACATGTACTTTATTAGCACATCCACCCCATGGACCATATCTCCCCATAAATATTGGGCCACTTCAAAAAATGATTAGAATTATTTAATTTAATGGGAGAGGGGAACCTCCACCTTTCTTAAGTTGATTAATGTGGTTGGAATTTTTTCACTCACCCTAATCTCCCAATTCAATTATAATCTTTTGTGGTTGTACTACTTTATAAGACACCACTAGTGGGTGATTTACCATATGTATTGATATAAGAAAACATTATGTAACATATTTATATATTATTTCAACTATTATATATGAATCTCTTTCCCTATTTAGTAATTGTAATGTGTTTTAATTTTTTTTAGTATTGTGTAGGAAAAATGTGATATAAATGGATAAATGCTGGATAAAATTACCACGGAACGCACTTTAGTATATTAAGGGTTTGAATGAGTTTTTAGATTTTGCAATATCTAATCGATCCATTGAAGGGAGAATAAGATGTCCATGTCCTAAATGTAAATTTAGAAGATGGTTAGAGAGATATGAAGTTTATGAACATTTAATATTGAAGAAATTCCATGGTCAATATTTTCGTTGGATTTTTCATTGAGAATCAAATGTTACAGAAAGGCAGAGCACTGATTTCAATCTATAGAATGACCTCCCAACTTCATCTTCAATGGAAAATAAAATAAAAAACCTTATAAATGATGCATTTGGGACTGTAAGAGACCACCATAAACATTAAAACTTATCAGAACAACCAGAAGATGGTGCTAGAAATTGCAATGAGAGAAGTGATGTTTTTTAGACAGTAGGACAACCATATCAGGATTGTAACATATCAGTGGATCGTCCTATTGATTCTGTGGAGACTACAGTATGAGAAAACTTCACTGAGGAAAATAAGTTCCATGATTTAGTTGACGATTAAAATCAAGAGTTGTATAATGGATGTTTGAAATATTAAAAACTATATTTTATGCTGAAGTTTTAACATATCAAATGTCTACGTGGGATTACAAAAAAGGAAATATACACGATATTGGAATAGTTACATGATGAATTTCCTGAAGAAAACATCCCTGAGTCTTTTTATGATATGAAAAATGCTGTTAACTGTCTTGGTCTGAATTATAAAAAAATACATGTGTGACCCAATGATTGTATGCTTCATTGGTGAGAGCATTCAAGAAGACAGGATTGTAAAACAATTTCTTCTTCTAGATTGTAGTCAATGGGTGATGTTGGAAGTCTGAATCAACATACATTCATGAAGAAGAAGAAAAGGAACACAGCTAAAAAGGTTTTTCATTTCTTTACATTAAGGCCTCACTTACAAAGATTATTCATGTCATTGAAAACTGCTGAACACATGAAGTGGCATTTAGTAGATAATAAGAATGATGGGTTAATGAGAAATCCACGAGATTCACAATCAAGGAAGAAATTTGATTCATTACATCCATATTTCTCAGCTGATCCTTGGAATGTTCTATTGGGATTGGCTACCGATGGATTAAACCAATTTGGGACTTTGAGTACCAGTTATAGCATTTGGACAGTTGTTTTGATCCCTTAAAATCTACCTCTGTGGATGTGTATGCAACAAATGTCTTTTATCATTTAGATTTTTATTCCTAGAAAACAAATTCCTAGAAATGATATTGATGTATACTTGCAGCCTTTAATTGATGAATTACAGGAGTTGTGGAGAAACGGTGTTGATACATTTGATTATTCTTCTAATAAAATGTTCAAAATGCACGCTGATTTAATGTGGAATATTAGTGACTTCCCTGAGAAAGAGAATTTATCTGGTTGGAACACTTACACGGGCTTGGCTTGTCCAGTTTGTAACATTGATGTGATGCATATTGAGAAGAATGTCTATGAAAATTTAATTTTCACATTTCTTAATGAGAATGGGAAGTCGATGGATCATCTCAATGCTCACAAAGACATACAATCAATGAACATAAAATGTGATCTTTATCCAGATGAGAAGGAAAAGTATCCTCCAGCAATTTTTGCAATGAAAAATAGGGGTAAGGATACATTCCTTTGAATTTTTAAAAATTTTAACATATCTGATGGATATTCGTGTAACATCTCGAGGTGTGTTGACTTGAAGAATCGTAAGATACATTGATTGAAAAGGAATGATTCACATATTTTGTTATAACAGTTACTACCATTGGCATTGCGTATATTATTAACTGAAACAATTACTACTGTTGTACTCCAACTCTGCACATTTTTCAGACAACTCTATGAGAAATTTGTACATCCGTTTCCTCTTTTCATCCTCCAGGAGAGGTTTGAATTGACCCTTTGTGCAATAGATATGATCATTCCTCCATCGTTTTTACTGTAATCATGCATTTAACTGTGTATTTGGTTGAGGAAGCTAAATTAGGAGGCCCCATTCATTATCGATGGATGTATCCAATTGAGAGGTACATTATTTATATGTTTTTCAGTTAGGTAAAAAAATTTACAGTTAATTAAATCCATAATTATGTTTATTTTATTTCACAGACATCTTGGGTATTTGAAATCATACGTGAGAAATAAATCTCAACTAGAAGGCTCTATTTCTAAAGGCTATTTGGATGAGGAGTGTCTTAAAATTTGTTCTAGATACATTGATGATATTAAGACAAGATTTATCAAGTTGGACGTGTTAATGACACATCGACTCAACATCAAATACATCAGAAATCAAAAATATTTCTTTCTATAGGATAATCAGTTGAGAGGACCTCAAATGTGAGACTGAAAAAATTGAAATTATTATAGGCACATAGATATGTGCTGTTGAATAATGAAATTTTAGATCCATTTATCGAAGACTTGAGGATAAAAACAAAGAGACGAATGAGAGGCAGAACACGAAATGTGAAAGATATAATAAAATCTGTTAATAAAGAGATTGTAGAATGTTTTTCACGACGTGTATGTTCTTAAATATTGCAATAAATATGAATATTAATTTGACACATATATTTTTTAAATCTAATAATGTATATTTATTTTTTTAGATCATAAATACTGATACTCGAGTAGAGGTGTCAGAAGATTTGACGTTTCTTGCTTGAGGTCCTCTAAAACAAGTTATAATGTTTGACGCTTACAACATGAATGGATTAAAATTTCGTACAATCAATCTAGAAGAGGGTTTTATAACAAAGAATAGTGCTATATTTACATTTTCTGAAGTGGAATACTATGTAAAGCAGACTGATATTATTGAATTAAACTACCATGGGCATTTTGTTGTTGTTTTATTCAAATTCAATTGGGTCGATTTTATCAGGGGTGTTAAAAGAGATTCCTAGCAATTTACTTTTGTAAACTTCTATCGCTTGATGGATGTGGGGGATCGTGAACTGCATGATCCATATATCTTACCATCATAAGAGAAAATTTTATATTATTTTAATGATATTGTGGATGAAGGGTGGAGTGTGGTTTCTCTTGTAATACAAAGTGATTTGTATGATATGGGTGATGGAGAGGAAGATTTATCCTCTGAAATTGAATCTCATCCACAACATGAAGCAGAATTATTTGTACATCATGATATTGAATGAATTTTTCTAGAAAAGATGAATGAAGGTTAAAATGATTTTATGTACAGTTATTTATTCATTCAGCAACCACTTATTTCATTTATGCAGTCATTCATTATCATTGTTATGTATATTTTGTTTGATAGTACTGGGCATCTATTATCATATTTTTTCTGTATAATTTTTTTTTGAAATATATGTTCTGAACATAATTTTATTTTATTAAATGACATGAATTCCAAGGAGGAAGCAATACATTATTTCATCCACTACTGCGACAGATGATGATTAATCTGTCTCCGTCCCTACGGAATTTGAGCCACCAGCTGTCTGCCCACATGTACCATCTCTCACACCCTCTGTGAGCGTCACTATACCATCTCTCAAACCATCTGTTCATGTCCCTTTAGATGCTAAGTCGTCGACTTCCCCTTTAGCAGCCCCATTATTCCGGTGGTGGCGCGCCACTTCCAGTTCATCACAGATATAATGGAGGGTCACTGTCATAGTTACAAAATTTAATGAAATAAATTTAATGCATTTTGTTTATAATAATTGTTTTCTCATTGAAGATGAAAAAAATGCAGCCATGGAGAAAAACATAAAAAGTTCATTTGTTTGGAATATATATGGTGAGAATATAGTAATTCCATTTGATGCTTATGGGGTCCCTATGGATGACGTCGCAAGGTTACTTCGCCAGATTATAGGCAAGCTGGCAGCGGAGCCCATTTCCCTTCCTATTAGTTATGATTATAGGAGACATATTCCTCCAAGATGGAAAAATGAAGTTTTTGATTCCCAAATAATGGTAATTTTATTATATTATGGTTTAATTGAATGCCATTTTACTAATTTGTGGAAAATAAATATCGGTATATAGTTGTTCTTTCACTTTTCTAGTTGCTTATGTGATAGCACAGAAGTGGACATTGAAAAATCTTGGTAAGAAATGGAAATATTTCAAATGGAGATTGTGGTGTGATCTCAACGATACTTCTTTGACTGTGCAACAAATGTATGAGAAGCTTCCCAGTGGGGTACCAAAAGAACAATGGATGTTTTTGTTGACAGACATCATGATGAGAAGCAGATGGTATTGAAATATATATTATTATATTATCCTTATTTTACATTCATAATTGTATATGAAGATGAGATGACACTGAATACATTACTATTAAATTACATTTTATTTATTTTAGGATCTCTTAAGAAATAATGTATCTAGTCAGACAAAGCGTGTCATCCCTCATACTGCGGTCTCAAATAGATTTTCTAGAAGCTGATCGTCTCTGGTAATCTTTTAATTAGTTTAAATATTTATAAGACACTATTATCTGTTATTGAATATTTTATTTATCTTTTCTTAATGCAGTCACAATGTTTAGGGAACAAAGCATCCCAAACTAAACTGTGGTTCGATGTTCACAAAAAATCATATGGAAGCTTTGTTAATGATCCTTCCAAGGAAGTTGGGTTATGATTTCAATTTTATATTATAATAACTTATTATCTATTTTTACTTTGTTAATATATATTGCTATTTGATTTATAGATAAAAATTATAGAACTATGGGATGCTAATCCTGGTCAGTCCTACCCAGTCCCCAGGATGACCCGGTTGCTAATGTTCTTGGAAAGGATAATCCTGGTAGAGTGCACAGGATGGGATTGGGACTCGTACCATATATGGTTTTTAGCAGGCCACTGGGAATGGAAGCTGCATATACTCTTGGATGTAGTCATCCCATATCCAGAGATGCTAAGAAAGAGATTATTTCTCTACGAAACATAGTTCACGAGCAGCGGGATCAGATTTCCGTATCGCAGAAAGAGTTGACTAAAATACGTTAGCAGATGAGCAGATATTCCCCCGGTGGTACTGTATCGACTGGTGGTGAGCAGGTAAATCACAAAAATTCAAAATCATTTAGTTTTCAATATTTTATTGGTTTTATGTTTAAATATAAATATGAAACACAATTTAATTTTCAATATAATGTTATTACAGGTGGTAGTCGGAAGTGGAGATGGAGGGGGAGAGGGTGACGATATGAGTTCATCATCGGACATTGATTAGTTGTATTGTTGATATGTTGGAGGTGGAGAGGGTGACATTATGTGTTCATCATCTTCTTGTATATGCATCATCTGTGGCACATATTTTCTACCAAACATTTTCATGACCTAACATTTTCTTGATTTGTCATGTTTCCTTTATGCATTTTATTGATTTATAATGTTTCGTTTTATGTATTGATCTCTTGAGTGTGGTTTTGATATTTAGTTCAGGGGAGTGGGTAGGGTCAATTGGATATCTTTCCTTATAGATTGAGATCATAGGTTTCCATGATAATGTTGAGAATAGAATAGATAATAATACTAAAATACCCGTAAGAATTAAATTTTACAACCTAGTTTCAAGTCACCTAAAGAAGGTAATAAGAAGTGTCTAAGCTATCATAAGTCTTTATGTACCTGAACTACTTAAACATCCCATATTATGTATTTCCACCTAGAATAATTGTGGGTCATATAGAATGAAGATATACACACTTTAGTTTATAGAGTACTAAACCATTGTTTCATAACAAATTTTTTAAACCCACATCACCTCTTAGAAAAAATATCAAGGATTCCAACCACATAAAGTTATAGGAGTGTCACCTTTTGGTGTACTAACCCCATTGGAGGACCCAAATCTCATTTAGAAAACCACATTGAAAGCAGTGTCACATATTTCCCAATATAGATGACCTACATGTCATTGGTGAGAGGGTACCAAGATTTATGATCCATTATATGGGGGAGCCACACCTTGTCAGGTCCAAGATAGATTTGATTATTTTCCTTAACTTGGAGGACCCAGAATTTTATTATATGTGGGAGTATCCAGTGTTGTTAAATGTGTGCACCTTAGAGACCCTTGGCGAGAGGTGAGGAGAGGTGCAGCTGGACTACCTTTTCACAGGTGGGGTGAGGAGACCTCACTAAGGTGCGCCAAAGGCGCAATCCTCACGCACCATCTTAGGAGGCGCTAAGGCACAATGTGCTGTAATGGTGTGCCCCTTGAAATAATAAAACCAGACATCCCTTCTAATAATATGCAGCGGTGAGGGTGGAAATTGTGGCTACAGATATAGCAGATAGGGGCGGCGGAGATCGGGGGCGACGATATTGGGCGTGGCAGCAGAAATCAGGGTAGGATAGAAATTTGGGGAACAAGCGGAAATCGGGGCACATACGGGGGAGGTGGAGATTAGGGCAGGAAAATGGAGATTGTTGGTGGGTGAGGAAAGTCTGCCGAAATCATGGTGAAACACTAGAAATCGGGGTAAGTTCAATTAAATAGAAAATTCAACATATTAATAAGAAACATAACATACTATAAAAACATCATTCACCAGAACCTCACTACCATTACAGTTGATTGAATATATTAATTTGTATTTGTTATTGAATTTATGTTTATTAAAAATTTAAATATTGTTTCAAATTTTATATAATTAATTATTCACACATGTGCCTTATTTGTGCCTTGTGTCGCGCGTTGCGCCGCGCCTTGCGCAGCATCCCCAATCGGCCTTTGGTCCTTTTTGAGCCACGCGCCTTTAACAACAATGGGAGTATCAAGCCCTCTAAAGAATGTAGGATACGCATGACTTATAATCAACAAATTTCCAACGTAGTAACCAACCCCGTGTATCCTCCAATACTCTTTCCCATACCTTATTTTTAGACCTATAGAGATAAAGAACAAAAATGTATTTAATTTCTAAAAGTTTCACCTCTAATTCCAAATAGGATCATAACACTGTGATATATATGGAAAATTGCATCGAATGGACTACTCACATACCAATATCCAAGTCTCAAGATGGAAAATAGGGAAATACTATAAAATTACCAATATATGTAATTTACTACCATATAGACAACATGTATGTATCAGGTAATAACTAGGAGTTCCACTAATGACCTTATAGTGTGAATTCAACCTCAGCTGCATGTCCTTGTGGGATGATCAATTTCCAGGACTTGTGATTTAGTTAGGAATGTATCTCTGATTAACACAATCATGTTATACTAATATATATGGTGTGTTATCCAATGATACATGAAATGTGAACCAAAAATTTTACTTAGTGTGTATATCCATTACCTTATTCATGTTCCTAAAATTATACACAACATGTACCCCTACCGATATGACATGTTTGGTCAGGAAGAAATCATCTTGGTGCGGCTTGTGGTTTCCACTATGAATTTTAAAGATCAAAAATAAATTAATGTTGTTATGTGTCTACCAATTGTATGATGATGTAGATATGATTTCATGTTTCATAAAAATTTAATAATTTTTTAGATTCTATGTAAATTCTTATTTAGAAATTGATCATGCATGTATAGGTTGAATAATGACAAACACCTTTGATAATGGTGTGTCTGATTATGTATTGTCTAGTCTTATGAATAAAATATGTTCCATGAATTATGAAGTGATAAGGAATATGGGAATAGTATGTGTTTATGTGGGAAGACATGGATATGTATTCAATTCATGACCCATCCTACCTGGCCAGATCATGATACGACCCATAAAACATTTACTATAGAGATTAGTTGGCTCAAGATGGAGACATACCATCACGTCCAATATTGATCACTATGAGTACACAGATCCATGTGGCTGCTATATTCTTGTAATTGCATTTTTTTTCAAGGGACTGGTACAGTAGATGCAGAAGCTTCTATTTTGTTTTGTAAGTATGATTTTTGCGGCGGTTTAGACCACCGCTAAATGTCATCATTTTTAAGTTAATGGCGGTAATAACCACAACTAAATGTCAGAATGTTTTCTATTAGAGGTGGTTTTAACCGCCACTAAAGTGGCCCGTCTTCCACGCCATGTTTTCGGCTATTATGAGGCTTTTAGCCACAGTTTTCCCGGCTAGGGGCATATATTTTTTTAGTGGTGGTTAAAACCGCAACTAAAAAATAAAATCCCCTGGCCGGGAAACCCGCTGCTAAAAGCCTCATATCCGTCGAGCACTTCGCTATCTATGTCAGATTCATAAAACCGCTGCGAAATGTCTATATCCACCGACAATAATGTCCTGACACACAATTTGACGATAGTTTTTTGGAAACTGCCATAGATGCATATAACGACAGTTTAAACCGCCACTATACCCTAAAATAACCACCGCTTTTTTGTATAGTGTCCCATTCCCTATCGATGGAAAATTTTGCGTAGGTTTTTCAGTAGTAGAATCCTCCCACCTTCTTTGGGGAAGGAGTAACTCATGCTTCAGAGTCATTTCTCGAAACCACACTGACGATCTTTGAGCATCTCAAGGTTCCACTAGAGAGGAGGGTGAATTTTGCGACCTACATGCTCCGAGACTCTTCCAGGAGGTAGTGGGATGTCATCTCTCAGGCGGGACACCATCAGAATTTGGATTTAGAGGAGTTTTAGCATATATTCTACGATTACGTCTACCCAGAGACCTTGAGGGCCAACTGAGCCCTGGAGTTCATGAGCTTATAGAAGGGTACTCTTTCCGTGATGAAGTATTCCTTTAGTTTCACGGAGCTAAAACGTTTTAGGCCTATCCCAATAGGTGATGAGTTGTTCCTAGCTAGGAAGTTTGAGGATGCTCTCTTGCAGGAGATCCATTCTCAGGAGAACATCTTCAGGTTGACTTTGATATCCTCAATCATCAACTAGGAACTGATCACATAGCACAATATGAGGGATTCTGGAGTAGTGATCTAGAGCGGTTCGCCAAATAGAGTTTGTATTCCTCCTGCGGATAGCAGGAAGCGCCGCAGGGAGATTTCTAGAAGAGATCATAGAAGGTTTGATGCACCATATAGTAGCCACATGGTGTGCCACCAGTGCAGGAGGAGCGGGGATATGAGGCCACATTGCCTGAGAGACCCAATAGAGTGCCAATCTTGCAATAGGATGGGCCATCTCCAGCCTTTCTGTTAGTTTTTTCCTCCATTAGCTGGAGACAGGGGTTCTTCTATGAATCCACATTTGATATAATCACCACCAGTTTCTCAATAATATGGAAACTGGGGTTCTTACGGCTGTTCAGGCTGAGGTTGAGGTTGTGGCCATGGTGGTCAGTAACCGATCTTTCAGTGACATGAGGGTGGATCAGCTCATAGTGGTCAGGCAGGGTCATAGAGCTGTGGTACAGGTCAGGTTTTGGTAGTGAAGCAGACCCTATAGAATCAGGATCTCGGACCCTCTACAGTTCGACGTACGATTTTAGTAGCATCGGTTTTGTCTTCTACACTTTTGGACAGAGGGGCTTCCCATAGAATCATCTCTATTACTATTGTGTAAAACCTTGGATTCTTAAACTTTTCATCTACTGATATCTTGACACTAGAAACACCGTTGGGGACTACAGCTGTTAGTGTATGTCATTGTAGAGAATGCTCTCTTGAGGTTGCGGGGTGTCAGTTCTTATAGGACCTCTATGTCCTAGAGATTATCAGCTATGATGTAATTCTCGAAATGTACTGCTTTGTTTTATTCAAGGAAATCATGAATTTCTATCATCACAGGGTGAGTTTTATATCCCTAGAGGGTGGAAATTTTCTTCAATGGGGCGAGTGGGATGTCCAGGCGAGTCGAAAAGGACACTAGCATCATAGCTGAGGAGGAGTTACAACCCAGATTGCTAGTTTATATATAGATGACCAGGGGACTTCATAGTTAGACTTCCCTCTAGTGGTGGATCATTTTAGGGATGTCTTTTTAGAGGACTTTTCAGGTTTTCCTCTAGAGAGTGAGGTATAATTTTCTATTGATCTTGTGCCAGGAGTGGCACCGATGACCATTCCTCTTTATAGGATGGCAACACCTGAGTTTCAGGAGCTCAAGAAGTAGTTGGAGGAGTTATAGGCCAAGTGTTTCATCCAATCCAGTACTTCTCATTGGGGTTCTCCTGTCCTGTTTGCGACAAAGGTAGATGACACCCTCAGGCTTTGTGTGGATTATCGGAAGCTGAATGAGTTAATGGTCATGAACTGATATCCTTTTGGAGGATTGATGATCTCATTGATCAGCTTCGATGAGGCAAGGTGTTCTCAAAAATTGACTTGAGGTCCGGTTACCATTAGTTTCACGTTAGACCATATGACATACCTCTCACAGCTTTCAAGAGTTTTTATGGTCTATAAAAGTATAAGGTTATGTCGTTCAGTCTCACAAATATGCCAGTAGTTTTCATGGATCTAATGAAGCGAGTGTTCCATCCATACTTGGATTTCTTTGTGGTGATTTTCAGGGTTGACATCTTGGTGTACTCCCACACTCGATAAGACCATGATACCTATCTTGAGATTGTCTTGATTACACTGAGGGATCGTCAGTTATATGTTCTTCCCCCAATGTTCAACTTATGGATGGATCATATTCACTTCATGGGTCATGTTATCTCATAGATAGGAGTATCAGTAGTCCCAGATAAAGTGAGGGAAGTAGTATCCTAGGAGTAGTCGAAGAACTTATTTGAGGTAAGGAGGTTCCTAGGGCTGGATAGATACTACATATGCTTCATACCTGACTTTTCACGTTTCCCAGCATAGGTGACAGGTCTTACTAAGAAGGGTGCGATGTTCTTGTGTTCAGATTCTTGTGAGTCAACCTTCGAAAAGATGAAGGGTAGGTTGACATCAGCATCGATAATAGTCTTTCCAGAGACGAGAAAGAGCTATACTATTTACTACGATGCTTCAAGTATTGTTCTGCAGGCTGTGCTAATGCATGGAGATGGAGTCATTGCGTACGGGTGTCAGCAATTGAGGCCACATTAGAGGAATTACCCGACACACGATTTGTAGTTGGCAGCTATTGTTCATGCCTTATGATGTTGGATATATTATCTTCTGGGAGTGAATTTTGTGGTTTTCAATGACTAAAAAATTATTCACTACATATTCACTCAGCGTGATTTGAAACTGAGAAAGCATAAGTGGTTTGAGTATCTTCAGTGATTTGACTTTTATATTTCCTATACACCTGGAAAAGGAAATACAGTGGCTGACGCATTGAGCATAAGAACTTAGATACAAGATGTTCAAGAGTCCAATAGTGAGTGGCAGCTTATGGCTATGTTTTCTAAGATTCATTTGGACGTTCATGACAGACATGGGAAGACTTTTCAATCTTCTGTAGCTATTACCTCTACATTTCTCAATCGTGTATGGATGAGGTAGATATCATACTCAGAAAGCCTAGTCTTATTGGAGAGTGTGTTGAGAGAGGACGGTCTTCCTTGATGGACAGTAGGCGAGGATGATATCTTGAATTTCGAGGGACGAGTATGGGTTGTAACAGACAAATGCGTGGACAAGATGCGGGATTTTCAATCCTCAATTTGGGCAGTTCATCCTAGATTCCCCAAGATGTATCATGTTCTACACTACCAGCATTGGTGTCCAGTTATGAAGAGAGATGTTGTTGGTTTTTTCATGAGGTGTTCCACTTGTCTGCAGGTGAAAGCAAAGCATCAGCGACCAGCAGGTCTTTGGCAGAAGTTACCCATTCTAGAGTGGAAGTGGAATGATGTCGCAATGGACTTCAGGATTAGTTTGTCGAGGTCTCCTCGATGGAATGATGCTATTTGGGTTGTCATCAATAGGATTACGAAGGTTTCTCACTTCTTGCCGATCAAGGAGTCATTCAGGTTTCATGAGTTGGGACGGTTGAACATTGGAGAGGTTCTACACCTACATGGAGTTCCACACTCCATTATTTCAGTCAGGGATGCATGTTTTTCTTCTCAGGTCTGGCAGGGGCTTCAATAGGCTTTAGGTACACATATTCTTTTGGGTAAAACATACCATCCCCAGACAGATAGACAGTCTGATCGTAATATTTATGTGCTTGATTATATGCTTCGATATTGCATTATGGGATTTGGAGGTTCTTGGGAGAAGCATATACATCCTGTGGAGTTTTCCTATAATAATTGTTTTCATGCATCTATTCAGATCGCACCTTATGAGGATTTGTACGGTAGCCCATGCTGATCACCCATATGTTGGCTAGAGGTAGGAGAGGCAACTTTAATGGGTCCTCTTATTGTCGAGGAGACCATAGAGCATATAGAGTTTATTCAGAAGAGGATGGCTACTGCATAGTCTTGTCAGAAGTCTTATTCTGATCAGCGGAGACGACTTCTAGAGATTAAGGTTGGGGATCACGCTTTTCTACGTGTCACAATGAGTTTGGTGCACAGAAGGATTACAAGATAGGGTAAGCTTTCACCAAGGTATGTCGGGCTGTTTGAGGTGTTGGAGATAGTTGGGTCAGTTGCCTAACGGTTGTAGTTACCTTAGAGTTATCAGGCTATGCATGACATTTTCCATGTTTCCCATCTCCAACATTACTTATCGGACTCTTCTCATTCCATTCATCCTTTGGAGGTTGAGATTGAGGTGGAATCATTGTTTGAGGAGAATCCTATCTAGATTGTTGATCGTAGAACAACGGTTCCCCATGGCCAGTCTGTTCCTCTGGTGTAGGTGATATGGCAGCACGGGCGGGTACAAGATGATACGTGGGAGAGGGAGACTGGTGTATATGTATAGTGTCCCGAGCTCTTCAGGGTTTCTTCTTCTATGCCACACTAGGGAAATCCGGGGACAAATATCATTAAGGGGAGAAGTTTTTAAGAACCCGGATCTTTTTTTTCAGGTATGTTTTTCATTTCTAGTCGGTTTTTAGAAAAAGAGGAAAATCTATAAATGTTCAATGTACAGGTCGTGTACTTTATAAGTACACACTATTTAATTCATTACCACTGGAGCCCATGTGCTGGTTGTGTCATGACCACAAACACGACCATTTAAGAGTGAAAGGGGGGCCACTTAAAGAGAAGTATGGAAACAACAATTACATGTTGTGTACTCTAAAATCACACTCCATGTACTTTGTTTTTTCACTAAACACACTGGGGTTGCGTCTAACCCCCAGAAGCGTCTTCCTATAGATTTTATTTGGCCCAGATAAACCGCACGGTTCCAAAACTTCTCTAAACCCCTCGAGCCTCCTTTTTTTTCTCTGAATCGACCATTGTCAATTGCGTTAGAACCACAACAGTAAGCTCTTCCTTCGTATTGAGTTTCATTGCATGATTTCCAATCATTCTCAAGTTATCATGGGTTGAATGCTTTATGCCTTTTCATAGATCTATGATGTTCTAAGGTGATTCAATCCTCATGGTTCAAGTATACCAATCTCCTAACATCAATGTAAGTGGTTTGTTCCTTTCATTTGAATGTCCTTGAATATTATGTGAAAATTCCACCAATAACATTGAACAGGGTATTGTTTGTTTAATGTTTTACCATTGATGTATTCATTCCATGCTAGTATGCCTGTGTAGAGGACGTTTGAATATGAATATGGTTGAACTATTATTCTTCAGATTTTCTGCCCATGCACGTTCTATTTGTGACTGTATGGTCCTATTTTTCCTTGGTTGTTTTGTCTGTTTCTATGCCTGTTGTAGTAGTATGGGGAAATGTTTTCTGATATGCTTGATATGCTGTAGAACTGTTTAGAGATATAGTTTGGTATGACTACTTTTTCTATATTTTATTTCTATTTCGTTATCCTACACAGGGCCATGAGAAACGGGTGTAAAAGACTATAAGGGGATAAACCAAGTGAGCAACCTCAGAGAGTCTTTGAGCATTAGTCTATATGGGGATTGACTGAGTGAGAATCCTCAAAGAGATTAGGATTACTTGGAGATATAAGGGGATAGACAGTGAGAGATTCCTCAGAGTGTCCTTGACAACTTTAGACTATACGGGTATAGACCGTGTGAGCCTCCTTAGAGAGTCTCTATTTTGTTTGATTGAATCACCTATTACCTTAGGCTATATGAGGGATTGACTGTGTGAGCTTCCTCAGAGAGGCAATTAATGACCTGGGCTATAAGGGGAATTTACTGATTGTGATTCCTCAGGGAGTCCTTGACTGTGGGGATATAATGGGAATTAACTGTGTGAGCTTCCTCAGAGAGTTCCTAACCACACTAGACTGTAAGGGGAGTTTACTGCTTGTGCTTCCGGCGAGAGTATTTATAATTTCATATGACCATACCAGAGGGGTTAGGCTGAGTGCACTGCCCCGAGGGTTATTGGTACATGTAGGTAGGATCAGAGGGGATGGCTGTGAGTACTTCCCAGAGGGTTACCTGTAGTGATTTTCTACTTGTTAGCTGTTGATGGACTATGGAACAGTGGATTGTTTATTATTTAGCATGTTCATGTTTTCTATTTTCTTTACTTTTAACTTCCATATATTCACTAACTTTTAGGCATTGATCTTCGGGTGGTTTCTTAATAGGATTCTGTCTCACATCCTGTTTGGTCATGCGTTTTGGCCAAAATAGAGTATTTGGTAGTTGGAATAAAAAAGGGCAAGTGCCCTTCGACTTCAGGTACTTGACTTTCTGTGGAGCTAGAGAGTATGTGTATAAGCTTATGCTTGTGATGCTGGGGAGCTGTTTATGTTTCTTTTGTACTTGTTTTTAGTACTATTTGTATCTCCAACATTGTGACTTGTTTGGATGATTTCCTAACCATATTTATCATGCATCAAATATATATATATATATATTTTATTCTTCTAGTTGACATATTTAGTCATTCACTGTTCATTTTTTTATCGATTTTTTACTGCTTATGCTATTGTTTATTGATTGTTTTTTTCTTCCTCTGTGTACTCTACCAATGAGGGTATAGTTTCCCCACTATCACATCCAAGGCTCTCGTTTCTAGATGACAACCTCTAGTGTTCAGGGAAATGTTCTTGAGGCCATGTGACCAAAAAGTTATGTGGCGCCTCTGGGTGGATTTCGAAACCGGGATGTTACACCCATGAAAACTTCTGGTGAGTTGGCCAGGCTAAAAGGCATCACCATGAACTCGTAATGGCCATACCAACATCTGAAGGATGACTTTGGTAAATCCTAGTCCCGTACCCTGAGGTGATGATATCATTATTTGAGGTCTATCTTTGAGAATGAATCCACTCCTTTCAACTGATCAAACAGTTCAAAAATCCTCAGCAGATGATACTTTTTCTTCACAGTCACCTATTTTAGGCTCTAGAATCCCACGTATAGCCTCAAACATCCATCTTCCTTCTTGGAAAACAACACCGGGGTTGCCGATGGAGAAACACTAGGCCCCAAGAATCCCTTCCTCTGTAAGTCCCCCAACTGTATCCTCAGCTCCCAGAACTCCGCAGGGGCTATTCGATATGCTGTTGTAGATATCAGTGTTGTTTCGGGGTACAAGTCAAAGAGGTAGTCTACCTCTCTATGAGGAGGTAGTCATTTGACATCTTCTGGAAAGACATCCTCATACTAATCCACTACCGCCGGGAACTATGGACTCACCTCATCCACTATGTCAAAGGTCATTAAAGCCAGCTGATATATGACCAGATGCACACTCCTGAGTGAAAGTACATCTCATGCTTCTCTGTTTCCCTTATAACCGACAAAGGAATACTAGCCACCATCTCTGTTCATACATCGCACTATACATCACAAGCAGTCAATCTGTGCATGAAATAATAATATCCAGTCAATACATAGGTTGACATCGTAAGGCTTTAAATCCACTATTAGATGACCCCATCTGAGACTCACTCCTTCAAGTGTAAGATCACACTATTGGCACCAGTGTGTATCCACTGAATCTCCTCCCGTAGTAGTACCCAAATGCAAAGGTTGAGCTAAAATTACAGCCCAAATCTCAGAGTCCCAAACTAAATCCACGTCATGGAAAGAATGGATTGAACCTGCGTCGATAAGCACTACGTATAATTTAGAGAATATACAGATCATGTCACGTATCATTTTTGGGATGTCAGGATTATGATCCTCTACTACCCGTAGTTGGTCCTATCCCCATCCACCATCTCCCAAAACTTGTGGTGGACCACCTAGGGTGGTGATGGTAGGGCCTGGTGAACCCAACCACCTCTCGCTTCATGCATTTCTCCACCGCCTTGCCTGCCACCCTACAGACCCTCATGCTCCAGCCACCGCTGCAGCCTAGGAGGCTTCTCCACTATCTGCAAACCATCTTTTCAGTGACTTAGAGGGTCACGAGATCTGTGAACCCGTCCCCCATAGGAAAATCCACTCACTCCTCACTAGTGGCTCCCTCTGCCTCTCGAGCCTCGCACGTCTGACCCTTCATCCACTTGTCACACAATGGAAGGCCTATCCTGATTGGAATTCTACAACATCCATCTATTTCTAGCTACAAATTATTCTTCTACCTTTCATCCAATAGGGTCTCTCACTGTTTGTGCCTACTCGGCAAAGAATATTCCTATTAGCAAATCTCGCTCTATCACCCCAGCCTGCGTAGGGATTCTATGAGAAATTCCCGCAGCTCCGATCTCTCATCGGATCCCCTTCTCAAAGGTCTAGTCCATAATGTTAGGGTCTCGTACCATGTCGGTGGAGTATTGGGAGAGGTCAGTAAATCTCGTTGAGTATTGAGCCATAGTCTATCCACCCTACTAAAAATGTAGTATCTCCAAAATATAGACGGAAGGCAGTGTCATTGGCACGAACTCCACCCTATAAAGTTCTCAATGTCCATCTAGGTGAGGTTCGTCTGCTCATGCACCTAGAGCATTGAGCTTCACCATCATCCTTCTAATCCCTGAAGAAGTCTCGAGGACCAGAACACCATCTACTCGATGGGTGTCTCTACTATGAAAAATACCCACAGAACCACCTCAAGCTTTTCCTCTACTACATGGGGGACTGTCATTCCTTAAACACTCAAAGGAATCTATCTCTGGAACTCATGAAACATGCTCAGCTGACATGCATGATCCATTGGTATCATATGCTGCTCAATGGGTGGTGGTGCTACAGATACACCACCAGAATGTTCCATCACTATGAGTGGTCCCTGTAATAATGCCTCTTTCCTTGGTGGGCCACTTTTATGATCTATAACTGGAATCATTGCTGGCTATCTTCACGGATGCATCTTGTAAGAAACAAATGTTACATAGTCAATAAGTTATACCTTGTGATTAGACTCATGAAATATCAAGAAAACTTTTAAAACACTAGAAAACTATGTTTTCATATACCAAGTCAGAAAATAGAATATAGGGTCCTAGTGTATGGATACATTGGTCCCCACAGAAACACTAGACTCTATCTACTGAAAAATGAAATCATGACTCTTTACATCGTTGCATCATTAAAAATAGACTCTTCGTTCTTCTGTTAGAACCAAACCTCCCTCTGGTACCACTTTATCAAGACCTTTTCTATGATGCTTGAATGTGAATACCCCAATCTCACCTTCCATAAGCCAGGGGTTGGTAACTAGAACTATATGGCTTTTCTCAAATAAGGAATGCATTTCCTAACATATCTGTAAACACTGAAAATGGGAAACTGATGTAATCAACCAACAAAAGTAAGGAATAACCATGAGTGTAATGTAACACCACAATTAAAACTATAAACGAAAAATAGTGGGGCAGAATACATGCCCTTGAAACTTAAATGAAAGTAACCAATTGTTGTATCTACCCTGAAGCTCTACCTAGAGGGAAGTATCTATATGTTTAAATTATATGAAGTGGATCTCGACTGATCTCACCACACCAAGCTCCACCATGTCCCGAACGTCCAAAGTATGCTTAGAGCATCAATAATATACACCAGACACCCATGTGCGGGTGGATCCCATGAAGGGGTGAGTATAAAAACTTAGTAGGGGACCCCAAGACCCCCAAAGGCCTATCAATAAAACCAAATAGAAAACATCACAAGAATAACCAAAAAGGTAATATCACAAGCATGATCTAAATCATGAAGCACAAAGAAAAATAGACATCTCACTCAAATGATATAACTTCAAGGATACTGGGATAAGGATGACTAGTCGAAAAGCTAGATCATCCTATATGTAGTAACTCTACTGTTGACCCATATCGGTCACTCCATGATGACCCATAAAAGTCACTATATTCTAAACCGTATTGTTCCCTAGATGCTGACCTGTATTGCTCAATGGTGCTAACCCATATTGGTCGTTAGATGCTGACCCAGATTGGTCACTAGTGCTGACCTGTATTGGTCCCTGGTGCTGAAACGTATTGGTTGTTGGTACATAGGTAGGGATGATTAGTGATACAGATAGATCATCCCACTCTATAGTTTCTGATGTGGAACCATTTTGGTCACTCTTCTTCTTCAGGTCACAGCTTTCCACTAGATTCCCACACAAAGCGTGCTGGATTTCCATAATATTCCTATCCTCTTGCCATCAGTTGTAATTCATATAGATCGAAGTCCCACAAAGATGTAACCCAATTATTTGTCATCTTATAAGGATTCCAACGAAACAGACGGTGCGGCAACCAGAGGCCCGATCTGTATGTTATTGGTAGAGTAGGGCCAAGGGCCCGGTTAGATTCGGAGTCGATCCATCCTGGTCGTACTCCATCTTTGTCCAAAACACATGATGAGTTTGTTAAAAGGTCCATCTCACTGCAAGGATCCCAATGTCATAGATATTTCATCAAACATACTTCTGATTCGCATGATTTTTCCCTTTAATCATTTGTGGGCCTGAGAGAGTGTCTGAGTCCAGTCCGACCTGGCATGGTCCATCACGGTTGGGCTAGGTCGTAGGTGGCTCGGCTCGCTGGGCCCCAGACCGGCCAGGCATGCCGATCGGTCCGGCCTGCTCGCTAGCACGACCCTTGCGGTTAACGCAGTCTTCTACACCCGAATGGATTAAAGGATTCATTTAATTCCTTAATTAGAGGCGCCACATGGAGCTGTATCATCACCCATGGGACCCGTAGTAGGTGGGTCCGAGCCTTTACCACTGTCGTGGCTTCGATGATGCGGCCCTTCAATATGGAGAGCGTCCGCGCACCACCTCCATCTCCAATGTCAGCCGCTGCGAACCACCTGTTCGACCACCGCAGCACCGAGTGGTGCCGCTCTTCCACTACGACCAGCCATTTCCAGATGCGACCCTCATCCACAGACAACGATCACCAGTTTTATGCCAAATTTTCTTCCACGTGCCACCAGGTGAGTCTCACTGTTCCGTTTATCCTTCAAAACAAGCATATGTTTCCCTTGGGATACCGTTTTCATTTCATGGACCACAAATATGCATTTTCACCACATTATTTGCTTTTCCATGACGAACAAACTAGGAACATGTTTATCATAGAGTTCGTACTTTGTTGGTTTGGCCCGTTCCCTCCGTGTTAGCATTTTTAACAAGTATGAGATTAACAATAATCAAAAAGGAAGAATAATCCCCAGATTTAATACCTCGCTAAAAACACCTTCTTGATTTGATGAGACGTGGATCAACCCTTTAGTCGGTTGGTCCGTGTTCACTATATTTTTCAAGAATAGGAAGAGAGGTAACATCAAAGAATGAAATCCCAATACCATTAGATCCATTGGAGGTGTCTCAGTTGTTGTGGAAGGAGCATCCACGTTTGAGGGAGTCATCGGCGTTCATCGATCCTGGATCATTTCCACCCGAGCTTTTGTCCTCTGTCGGTGGGTGTTTCCACAAGAAATTTCTAGAGTTTCTTCGTTTGAAGAAGTCACTCCAAAACCCCACCCCATGCTGTATTTAAATTGGTGGGGGATGGTGGGTAACGCCTGAGGAATTTAATCTTTAATTTAATCAGGTTCATTAAATAATTTAATGAACCTCTTTTAAACCTCCACAGTGGGGTTACATAGTTGTTGAGTGAATCCATTAAATGGCATAAAAAGTCATCGGTCCCACCACTTCCGCTCATCTATTGGTGAAAAACAAAAAAAATTAACAATTACATGTTATTTTACTTTTCATTTAAATTACCAAAAACTAACCTTTTCCCCCATCCCACTACAGTCAAAGTGAAGCCTCCCTTAAGAAAAACCTGGTGCTGCAGATTCAACGGTGTCCTTTGATTTTTAATCCAAGAACCTTTTAAAAAGATAGAAAACATGTCCCACGCGTTTAATGTGCGTATCGTAAAACAATTAAAAAATCCATTCAGGTCACATCGGGCCTCGAAATCACACACCGTCAATTTTTGCAGACTCATAAAAATAACTAATAAATAAAAAAAATTACATGGAAATTTTCTAGGTATTTAGAAACATCTAATCAATCTAGAGGTGGAACCATTGGAAAATGATATATTCTATGAAAAAAAGCTGGTTAATATCAAAGATCATAGAGGAAAATATCTAAAAAATAAGACAATACATCTCATCAACATGTTGTAGGGAAACCAAAAGATTGAATAGGAAGTGTTCTAGATGATGGATGTGATGAAACATAGTTAACCACATCTATTTTATTATGGAAAATAAAATTTCTTGGAATAATTTCTTTTAAGTGGAAGATTATAATGACATGAAATTCTATAAATAAAATATCCCCATTTGGTTTAATTAATATCCTTATTAAATCATACAAATATAAAAAACACATTTACTACAGTAGATATTTTTTATATATTTCAAAATATAATTAAGAATATTTACTATTGAGTATAAAATCATTGAATAGTGATCACATGATCAATATAAATATATTATTTTTTACAAATCTAATTTACAAAGACAAAGTAAGTGATGGCCTCAACTTGTAGGTTCCCACCCTATCAAGACCATTTATCAAATCATACGACGGAGATAAAATCACTGGGATTTTCCGTTGACCATGACCACGATGATATCAAATAACATAATCATGATTGAAACCTTTTACGATAGAATATCAAGCTCATCAATATTGTGATCCATGTAATATGATTATGAAAATTATTCTTTATAGAATTATGCATATTTTCTAATCCTATTATTTTTAATTTATAAATAATTTTTATATTCATCAAATAAAACACAAATAGTATTTTTTGTAATATTCAAATTCAACTACGAAAATTATTTTAATGAATTAATGGATTTTCAAAATAAATATAATTTTAATAAAATATTTATATTATTTATTATTTATTAAATATAACCGATCATATTAATTTTATATAGTCAAATATAAATTTTAAATGGTTTCAATGAAATATTAATGTAATAAAAACTCATAATTTTTTAATTAATGGGGATATTTATTTCAAAATTGAAAATAAAAATATTTAGAAAATAATTTAGTTAAAATAATTAATATGTTTTGAATCAGGACATGGAGAATATCCCAACATTATTATTTCATATCTTTCTAAGACAACCAAATTTTTGTGTAACAATTCAATACCACACATATATACTTTCTATATTATTTCATCATAAACAATGAAAATGTGATATAATAAATTATATAAATGGGATACATGGAAAAATATAATTTTTTCCGTAAAAAAATTTGATTTTATGTTTATTATGATATTTTTATAATGGATTTATTAATAATCCAAAACCAGTCATATATTTTAATATTTTAAAATCATTTTTTAAGAGTATGACTCACTTACACAAAATCAATGATATTATATAATAAAATTCTGAACCCGGAGATATTATATAATAATAACCAATATCAATTTTCTGAAACCATAGGAAAAATACATTTGACGGTTTTTGGTTTATGTTTATTTTTTTATATAGAGTCAAAAACCTATGTTTGAGAAATGGTGAATAATTCCCCACACATTTCCTATATAAACCCAAAAAATATCTAATTTCTATTTACTCAAAATCCTTGGATCACGTATTAAATCTCCCCTCCCCTCTATATTTACCTTCCATGGTTCCCCATTTCATCAAGAAGCTCCATCCAAGCATTTGGATCAACACACTCAAGTCAATGATCCTCACCTTATCTTTTTCAATCATGTTTCTTTATTAGATTATTCCATATACAACCATTTAATAATGTTAGGATATGTAATTCCATATCCTCATTACATCCCATTTGATTTTCAAATGATTAGTGACCCATTTCCCTCTCATGAACCAATTTTGTAAATTTTTAAATGATTCAATCATCCTTCCTAAATTTCACTGTGATTTCCATGAAAAAATTGTATAGTTAATACAATGCCCATTTCTTAACAAAGTTTTTCAACATTATAAACCTATACATATTTTATGTGTGAAATAAATGTATTTAATCAAAATACATTATTTTTTATAAATAATGACGATGAATGAAACCATTTTATACACTTATATGGAAAAATTAAGCATGAGAATGAATGAAAGTGATGGGTACACCTAGAATTATATTATTCTCCAATGCATTGGGAAATGCTTAGTCTCATTACATATCACATTGAAACAGGCAGTGAACCTAATTCAATTATTCTATTCTTTCCATCATGATACCTTGACAGTTATACATGACATTTGTTTATGAACTAGTGTTTTATGTTTTTTTCCACATTTTCCATGTTTCATTTATTATCGCCTTACTATATCAATTCTCATTGTTCTTGTTTATGATTTTTAATATCTTAATATATTCCTATTGTATAAAATGTATTATTATCTTCATTTCATTACTAGTTCATTCAATTACTGGTCTTTTAGGTCTCCCTTTTTAAGTATGTCCATATGTTATCCCACACAGTTTTAAGTAAAATTTAATATTATGAATATTTTGTAGAGGTTTTCAAAAAATATAATGGATTCCTTGTTTTATATTGTTTTGTAATGTACCTAATTTCAAAACACACTATACATATTTATCCTCCGGTTTTTATTAACTATGTTATTATATAATAAATAATATATTAACATGTAATAAATAACAGGTTTTTTAAAATAAGAAACACTATATCTATGATTATCAGCATGATTGGAATGTAATATAGGGACATGGGTGATGCAGGAGAGATATGAAGAACATCCATGGAAATATAGAGAAATTACAAAAACATGACATATATTCTTAAATATTCATGACACGAACTTCCACTTCGATGGCGATTGGGTGTCATGGTAGTGAAAAATATCATAGGTTGTCTTACATGTGTCCCACACCATGTGACCCAATAATGAAAGATTGTCATGTATCCCAGAGGGTTTATGGGACCAAACATGTGTAGGAATGTGGACATGGACATTGTACAGTAGCACAACCATAGAAAATTGGAACAACCAGATGTACAGATGCATGTCCAAATGTACATGGGCATGGGAAGGGGGAATGATGAGATATTGTTCGACCATTACACACTATGTCTCCTTAATGTATATAACATGTATTGGTAGAGTTATATTTTTTATGAGAAATAAAGACACAAAAATACCAGGGGATGATATGAAATGTCATGTAACACAAGTACACACCATATAGTTTTTCTAGGGAATAATGAGGACCTCATTTTCAATAATATTAACCAATTTTGGTTGATTTTGTTCCATTTATCTATCCTTAAAAGTGTATAGAGTAGAATTATGTACACATCTGATTATTTTGATCTTATATATGGGTATGGTTTTGGATAGAATTTTTGGTATCACATTGTGATACTATGGTGGGGTCCTCTATCATTTCATTACACACCCAAGGCGTGATTTGGGGAATCATCTTAACCATGTTATGTCAGAAAATGAAAAATTGACTGTATGTTTATTTAATTTATCATGTTCAATTTCTGTGATAATTCAAATGTATGGTCCCCCATCTATGTATTAATATATTTTTGGATCCAGTATGAACATCTTTTTTGAGGTCCTTTTCAAATGATATCTTTGATGTGTTCCACTTGTGAAAACATTGATCATGGAGCTTGTCCCCCCTAAGGATCAATACCATGAATCCTCCATCAAAATACTATGGCTGGTAGTGTCGATGAAAAAATCACAAGAATGGGATTATGTTATGAGTATATCTATGTTTTACTCTTTTTATATCTATATATAATATCCTGGTTGACATACCTTGTGATGATAAAATGTTTAGTCCATTAATTCTTTTTGTTGTTATTTAGTGGCGTCCTACTGAATATTTTTATACTCACACTTTCATGGAATATTCCTACACATGTCGAGTCTTATGAATATGACATTATATTTCGATGGAGTGTTTAGAGGACCATGAGATGGTTGAAAATAGTTTAGGATAGACATATTGTGCTTAAACATTATTGTTTCATATGAATACATCCCCCTTCTTATGAGTCGTTTTGACTTCTCTTTGAGTTCTAGTGGGCATGTATTTGGCCCCTTTTTATGAATTCATGCACTTTTATCATAATATGATTTGGGATTTATGTTATACATTTATTAAAGAATCATCTTGACATTATTGTTTTGTGTTTTAACGGTACATTGAAAAATGTGGGTGATTATATGTACTTAACCTATCCCATATAAAGTTTTTATCTTCATAATTTGAATTGGTCTCTAGATCTTATCCAATTATAGGTGGGAATAGTGTGTCACACTTGGGTTATCACCATCCACGTGGGACTTGGTTTTATGGGCCATGACATATTGGTATTATATGGAGGCTTTATCAGTATAACCTTAGTTTTGGAATCATCTATCTATGATATTGGATTTAAATTTATGGAAAATGTCTTAATTTTTTTGAGAATGTCATTTAGGAAAGGGAATCTAGTGAAGGTGTTGATGCTGCTGTATACATTCACCAGTACCCAACCAATCTAATTATTGACACAGAATATAGAGGCACTAGATTTAGTAAAATAATTTTTATATGCATCATATAGGAATGTGTTGCGTTTAGATATCCATATTGAGTTAGATAACTAGATATACTAATTTAATTTGGTATATCATTATTTCAGTTTTGGATTCCTCAACGAATATCGATTTATAAGACTCTATAGTAGGATCATCATTATGGTTCACTAAGAGATGAGTATTTAGTATTGGTCCCCAAAAAGTAGGTGGTATCTCAGGGTGGTTTTCTAGTATTTCCACATGACATTAAGTAGAAGAATTCAACGTTAGTACCAAATAATTATGTGTGTAAGATGAGTGTCCTTTATTTGTTTTAGAGGTATTCTACTAATATTTTTTTGTATTCCATAACTTGATGTAGTTGTGGATTTGGTAGAGGTAGTTCCCCTAGTTTTCCACCTTGTGAGGACACATGTAGTTAAGATGGAGGTCATAATGTCCAATCATCCTTACACATACAAAGGGTGATAGTGAAGTCTAATGTTTCTGTCACAAAATTATAATTATCTATCTTGTTTATATTCATACTGTCACTTATAGATGGATTCAGTCTATCAACATTTTTTATTTTCACACACCAAGGAGGTACTATTGTAACCATAATACTAAAAGAACGTGAATGATTATTCATCAAGATTCAATGACTTATCATTATAATCATTTGTATGGTTAAAGATCCATTTTTTCAAGAATGGAATTTTTAGTGTGTTCTACATTATGATATTAGGGATTAATTGAAATAAATTTCTATTTTTTATAATATTTTACTTCTGAAGAAATAAGATGTGGGGGAGATAATTCTTTGTTAAATGACATCTAATATTGGTGATAATAGTGGAACATAGTATATGAGAGCTTTATCAATCGTATATGATGGAAGGAATAGGAATAAAGACCTATGAGACACATAAAGAGTCAAAGTCAAGACATATAATCTATGACTCAGGGATATTGGTATGTTCTCAGTCATCCTACAGAGTGGCATTATTTATATTGTTTGGATCTGGAACAACTCACACCAGACTTTATGATCCATCATATTAATTGTATATATGTGTTCAATATGACTCTCAAGAAGAGATAGTGGCTCGAACATGTTGTTTTATGTGAACATTGATATGTCAGAGGATCTAGTAGAGAATCTAAAGGTGGCATATGTTTTTTTTTCAATTTCCACTTGCAATCTCAGGTAGTTCGTGCTAGGATTTAGGATATTGTGGTCTTGTAAAATGATATATATTGGACATAGTGGTCTATGGAATCATATATGTAGGAATTATTAGAGGTATTATATGATTATTATATACATCCACATTAGTATTGATGGACACCATTGTGGAAATCACTTTTCTTGACACCTATCTTGTTCGAGATGTAGATATTCCTATTAATTCATGTGTTCAACCCTTTATCTTGGATACTCCTACTAAATGGGATAAAATTATCACACATATATACAAGTGGTGTTCTCTAAAAGTTGAAGAAGATATATTCTTGTGGGGTATCATTAATGTTGTGAGGAGTTATTATGTTCTCATCATAGTTAGGGACTCAATATGAAAACATCGTTTGATGATTGATATTTTTAGTATGAGGATATGGTGAATACATGATAATAGGATGATTTTTTCCTTTGAAAGTGACATAGAGTCCCATGAAGTTCATGATGTGATCATATTTTGGAAGGTACAACAAAGTACACATTATTTGTTCACTCTTACCCATTTTGTAGTGGATTCTATGGGATTGCAGTTTCCATTAGTTGTAGAGGAGTATATTTATGTGTTTACTAATGATATTTTAGTCATAGTTTCCCACTGAGATATATAATTCAATATATACATTCAACATGGGACTGACAGATTTCAATGATAGTGTGTTTGATGTCTCCAATAGAGCTTCCCAATAAAAAGTTGTAGTTATAGGACTTAGAGAGGAAGAACTTTTTTGTAACTAGTGATTCCCCCCCGAGAACCACTAGCATTGTTCCCTAAAGAATATATATTGGTTGATTTATGGTTTTTTAGATTGAAATATCATAATCTAGGTTACCATAAATAATAAGTGACTTATACGAAGGGTCAAAGACATCATTAACCATTTAAGAGGTCCAAGATATTTCAGAAATATTGACCTCAGGTACGATGATCACTAACTCTGCGTATGTGACATAGAAATACCGATTAAAAAACTTATATGCCTATCTAAAAATTAATAGAACATAGTGATTAATTTTCTAATCAAAAATACATATTAGTGTTCATGAGAATCATTAAACAAATATGCGATCTTTCAAATATCGATTTTTTGTCTTCATCAATGACATTATTGAGTACACATTATCCATAGAAGATAAACCAAGATTCTTAGGGATGGTCCTTGACATAATACAAGAGAAAAAGAATAATGAGAATTTATTAGTGTTTCATTCCTTTATTTCTTATCTCCACTTTTTGAGAAATGTCATCTCACATGTGGGTACAGTAGTGGAACTAAAAATGGATGATGTAGTGTTTCATTTGGATCCACATAAGCGTGGGAAGGAGGAGCATAGATTCATTGGGTTCAATAGATACTATTGGATATTTTTACACATTTTTATATGACATAATCTCCCATAAATAGTTTTACCATAAAGTTTTGTCCTTTTATATGGTTGGAATGATCGATGATGTATTTCCAAGAGTTGCGATAGTGGTTGATGAGAACCTGCATCTTGAGACAACTAATGAAGGGTGTCATGTGTGTAGTGTTTTAAAATTCCACTGAGACCATACCTAGTTTTGTTGTTCTAAAAAATTATGATTTTATTTCCTATTATCCCAATACTTGATACCATATGCATATAGCTATGCGACCTACAATATTGAGCAGGCAGTGGTTTTCCATATATTGAAGGTGTGGAGACACTACCTTATGGGTGAGAAATTTATTTCCTAGTCATAACATTAATTTCCTAGTATATATTTTCATATTAGGATCATAACATGTGAAACACTTGATGGATATAGTTCTTATGGGATTATGTCATTGATATAGTCTATAATATTGGGAAGGGGAATATGTTGGAAGCTGTTCTCAATCGGAGATATTGTTCTCAGTTGGTGGATGCATTGTCATAGAGGTTATCCTTTTATGGATAACTTTAGTGGATGAGGATGGTTCGTCCTAACACCAACTGATGATTTTTATCCCACCCCTTAAACATCTTGTTGGGGAGTCTTATATCATAGATACCAACTATAAGACATTGCTTACTTAGATATACCATATATATACTCATGATGTATTTTATGATGGTAGGGAGAACACCATCAATTTTAGAGGGAGTTTATTGTATTATATATATTTCATATGTAATTTCTATGGGTGTTTTATATACACCCCTTTATGGAAAATTTAGTTTTGTAAATAATTTACTTGTACAAATATTGTTAGTTTCGTTGTATTTGTATGTATAAGTGTGTATATGATTATATCTCTTAATGCATCACTTTTTAGAAAGTGAGGGATGTGAACCAAGATCCATGATTGTTATATTAACCAATTTAGGAACCATAGTGTATGTAGGATGACATATATATAAGGGTTTTTTTAGTGTTTACCAAGAAATAATAGAGAACCTGAGGGCATATAACTGATTGTAGACTTACTCACCATGTTATCATACTTTCATGATATCTTATAGAAGAGTTCTATTGAGATATTGGTATTAAATTATGTGAAAATCATAGATTTTATCTACAATTTTTTCTTGATGACCAGTATAGATCACTATTCTCTTTTCAGGTAATGATTTTGTATGATTTTTTTGGATGAATTTGGGGATCAGTAACATTTTGTTATTGTATTTCACCACCAGACTAAAGACAAGAATATGTTTACCATTTGTATTATTACGGATATGTTGCGGTCTTCAGTGTTGGAAACTGAAATCTATATGGATTATGACCTAATATTTGTTGAATTTGAATACCACAATAACTACCCTTCCATCATCCGTATGCAACCATTCTAGGCATTATATAAGATACATTTAAGGTCACCATTTTGTTGAACTGATTTAGGTGAGTCATCACAAATGGAACCATTTATAGAGTGATAAATAAAATAAAATGTTATGATTATCCATGAGTGGATGATGAATTACTATAAAAATCATACGTTTATTGAGAACCAATGAAATAGACATGAAGAGTTTGAAGATAGATATGATGTGTTCTTAAAGGTCCCACCTCATTGTGGGATATAGATATTTTTTTGGGCTGAGAATCTATAATCAATATTTGCTAGACCCTTCAAAATATATCATAGGGTTAGTGAAGTGTTATACCAGTAGGTCATAAATCCATAGTAAAACAATATAGAAAATTTCATCCATGTGTCTTAGATATGGAGGTATAATCTTGTTTCATCACAGCTTATGAAGTATGGATTTCTAGACCTCATGGTTAGAGAAACATATGAAAGATCATGTTTGAGATTTAGGGTAAACATGACAAGGTATGTGTAGGTGAGTGATTATATTTTTTATTGCTTTAGGGAGGCATATTAACCATCATGAGAAAATATTGGAGTGGGAGAAGTAGATGCAGTCCTCGTTTTCTCACCTATTCAAGTAATGTTTTTCATTTTTAGGAAGAAAATATCTAAGGTTGGGAGAATGTATCATAAATATTTATCCCATGTAATATATTTTAATATATTATGTAATATTAAAAAATCTAGCAACTAATATTTTGTAATATTAAGAGGCTTGAACTATCTTAGTGTAGATATAACAGAAATATTAAATATATTATTTCATTGAAATTTATTGTTTTCGATATTATGTAACAAATTAATAACTATGTATAATGTTATAAATATCATATATCTATTCAATATGGAACATTATTGTTAACATATGTGTTAAATTATATGTGTTTTATTTTAAATTTTAAGATAGTGTTATCTTGGGGGAAAAATAAAAAAATTAGTTCTTTTAATTTATTTCTTATATTGCGGCCTAATATTCTCTGAAAAATATACATTTGTAGATATATTATTTGATTAGATACATATCCCTAATTTTTTGAGGAGGAAAAATTAGTTTATATCATATAGAATAATATCAGATTGAGGACTATGTTATTTCGGTGGAGGTAATGGGTATAACTAATAATGATAATGCAAGACCATCATCATCTGTGATTAATACAACCAAAGGTACATTGTCTGATTATCATAGGTTGTTTTTCATATTGATTATCTTATGAAGAATATGAACCAAATACTTAAACTAGATTATTTTTTTTTCATTCATGGTTGATTTTGTGGTTTATGATTATGGGGAATTGATAACATCATTTATTTTTTCACATAAATATACATTTTAAACAACATCTAACTAGTGTAAACCAAAAAAATGACTGAGGTATATTCCCCTTTGAGATTTATGGATTTATTTTCGATTTCATCACAAGTTCATCAATTATAATCCCATGGGATGGTGGTTCATGAAATACCCAGCATTAAGTTTTTGGGCAACCATACATCGGTGCAACATATTGATTATAATGATTAGGGGCCATTTTCAATAGAGAGATTGAGGTGAGAAGACAATGTTACAAGGTTAGAGTTGGATTGGGATTGGATTTGTGTATTCATATTGCTATTTAGCTTGCGGTAATTATGTTTTTAATCAAGAACCAATTTATTATTGAATGACTAGTCATAATATAGAGACCCCACAATCTCTTACATTACTATTACATAATCTTATTGCCAATAAATGAAAAAGCATTATATGATGTTTTATGTAAAGGAATTGAATGTGGAAATTAATAAAAATAAAAAAACATATATTATTGGTAAAAACCACACATAGTTTTGATCAATTCTAGGATCATTTTCACACATAAAATATTTACATAATAATAAAATCATCATTGTGAGAAAATATAGATTAATGTGAATGCATATTGCATATTATCTCTCGAGATACAACTCATTACCCAATGAATTATTATGCTATATAATATTAGGTTCCATCATCACATTATAACTTATACATAATCATGTATTTTATGTAGAACTGATATCAATATTAGTAATAAAGTAACCCATGAAAAGGAAATGTGTTTCATGAGAATTTCATAGATCATACATTCATGCATAATTTCTGGTGTTCTCAGAAGAAAATGGGAGTAACATAATTCGTTTAGTAATAATCAATCTTTATATAAGAATAAACATTGTCAATTAAGGAAAAATATTTGTTTTTAAAAGAAGAGAAATTTTGGGAAATTAATTAAAATTATGATAAAACCAAGTTGGAAGAATTTATATCCTCTAAATAAATATGGATGAATTAGTAAATGAAATTTAAGGAACATTAAATGAATATCCATAATGAAATTGGAGTGAATGTGGGAAACACATGAAAACAGAGTTGGGTTCAAGTATCCCTTAACTTAATTTTTTCCTAATTACATCACCTTTTCAACTGATGAATAACAAAAATATATTTATGAAAAAAATTATCTAAAATTAAATTGGATTCATTCATGAAACTATTTATATCTTGAAATAAATTTATTATATTTCATATGTTTTTATGGAATCGATGTGTTTTGATTTATTATTTGTCAAAAAAATTCCCTTTTTTCATTACTTTTCTATTTTGCAAAATTAAAATAGGACATTAGCATAATTATGTGGAGAGAAATAAAATAAAATTAATTACAGCTTTTTTTGTTATATATTATAGATATTGTTATTCCATGATGGTGGTTATAAGAATAATATTAGTGATGTATCCAAACATGGTTAATCTTCTCTCAAAAAACACTGAAGCGACCCATTTCTAATGTTTCTTAAATAGTACTTTTACATGTTTTATCTTTATCTAGACATCATTAACACCACTTAAATAATTGAATTAACCTAATATTTTGGGATATACATGTATAAAATATTTTTCTATTAAAAATAAAAATTATTTTTCCAAAATAAATCTTCTTGACCAAGTAAAAAGGGTATTTATCACAACAATTACTTGATGATTTTATTAGAGTATATTCAACTATTTTAGCACCATATGTTAAAAAATAAGCTTAATTGGGATTGAAATTTTATGATATCATCTACCATATTTTATAAAATCGTTAATCAACTATTTAACTTTTGATGTTATATAATTATACCATTCATCAGATTACACAGAATGGTTTCTTATTATGTTTAACAATCGGGAGAGCTTATTTATATTTTGTATGTATATGCTGTTTATGTTTCACCCCATTTATATGAGGAGTTAATTATAAAAATAATGTTACTGGTAAGTTGCACTATAGCCCCTCAATGCATGGATAGGTCTCATGTGACAAATCATATATGGACGTGGCCAAGGCCTTCCACATTTATATTCAGATATGTTTTTTGTTAGGGACATAACCATTTATTTTCTGATTTCTTAGTTGAGGCTTCAATGACATGTTTTATATATCAAGTAAAATTCCTTAAATAATTATGATATTTATAATTGATAAAACACATTATTATTCAATTATTATAATCTTCATGGTTAATAATCATTCTCATGGGACTTTTTATAGGGAATTATTCCTCCATATTATTTCCCATCATAATATTCCAATGATTATATTATAATTGAATCTGTTTTTAGTTAATCACATTACAATATTGTATATTTTTATATTTGATTCTAGTGTATTTATTACCCTTACTGAGCATATGATATCACCCATATCATATGATTTATTTTTCTATAGGATGAAAAGATTTTTATTATGAATGACTTGCTGGTATAATCAAGGAATTTATGTGTTCTTCCAATGGAGTTGCTATATTGTTTCTTCCAATTAATGTAACAATGTAAAACATATATCTTTATATGGTTTCCAATTCTACTAAATTATTTGGTCCTTTGGGATGAGAATTATTCTTTATATTATGAATTTAATTTAGTAAGGCACTAGCTCTAGGCTACGAGTGTAAGTTTATTTATAGTTGGAATCAATGAAATTTTAGAGGAAACCCTGGAAACTAGATTTAGAAAATATAGATTATGGGAAATAACTATATGATATAATTTGATGTTAGATATATAATAACATCCCAGAATTTTGGAAAGGTAGATATTCTTTGGCTCTTCCTAGAAATACCTATCTTTCTGGATACTAAAATTGGATGTGGATTAGAGACATATATATATAGGGGTAATAAATATTACAAGGTTCATCAGACCTCACTGGACATACCATGGTACAAAACAATAAGCCTTACTATGATTATGTTTTGACACACTCAAGAGATACACATTGGATTATTTACATTTTCATTACAAACCATTATTAAGTATTTAAAAGCAATCACAACCCCAAATAAAGTACATTTATGATTATAAGACTAGCTATGCATAAATTTACAATTTATGTAATGTGTTTTTCTATTTTAAAATTATGATTTTTGATTCATAAGATAATTTAGTGTGTTCCTTTATTTATAAAAGGAACATAGTGGATGGAATGTAAACCTTATAAATTAATGTATTCAATTTAGGTATTTCCCTCCTATTAAAGATAATGATGTTGGATAGGGAAGTGCAATTTGAGATGAGAAACATATAAATATAATGGGACAACTAACTCATGTTGTGAGTAATAACTATACTCCCACAGATTATTCTAATCCACAAAGTGGTTTAACAATGTTTGATGTCGTAATGTCACAAAAAATTCCATTATTTAATTGGAATATAAACCCATTTGTATCTTAGAAATGGATTATATCCTTATAGATGATATTTCTCACTTTTCGGAAGTAATGAAAGGGGTAATGTTATCAAGGAATTTTATCATCTCATATAAGATTCTAATTAATAGTGGTAATTGATTAAAAAAAAGGATATTGAAATTAATAACTGGTAATGGTAGGATTTTATGGAAATTTTCATGGAAAAATATTTCCTTTAGGAACAATGATACAATTCGAGATTCTGAGACCAAATGTTGATGAAAATGTTTCCCAGCATAAAGCCGACATTACAAGGATATCATGTCAAGATATGTATTATGTATGTAATCCAATGGTAACGATTTATCTATTATCTGATGGTTTAAACCAATTTCTATTAAGGGTTCTGGTATCTATAACTTTCTTGTTATATGATGATATAGTCTCACATGCTATCAGTACATATAATAAATACTCTATGTCTTATGACATTAATGGAATGAAATCTACGAAGTTAACGGTAGAGAAAGAGTCATATAATGAGAAAATGGAATGAATGATTTTCATACATATAATAATTGTGGGAAGATACATCCATGTACTTTTCTAAAGGGAATGAGTATTTGATAAAAGTGTGGAGAGAAATTTCACCATTCTCATGAATGTATGAGTACAAAAGATTCTATAAATGTAAAATTATTCAATATTCAAGAGATGAGGAACTACATAAATGAATTAACCATGCATTTTGGAAATAAGGATCAGAAAAAATCAAAGGGGTTTAGGATATGATTGTGCTGGTACTTAAGTCAAAGTGAAATAATTAATGTATTTGTGTTTTTTGATTCATGATTTATGTTATTATATTAAAGATATATAAATAATGAGTTATATAAGTATTGTAATAAAGCACATATCCATTATATATTTACAAGAATATATACGTTCATTGTGTTTTTAAGGTTATCAAGGTATTTTCTATGGTTGATTAATAGAAACATTATTCAGAGATTGTTATTCTGAATTGATTTTAGAAATTTAGTAACCTTGCATTTAAATTTTTTGTTGTTGAATGTGTACAAACATGTTTTTATGAGTTTTTCGATTAACTGATTCTAAAATGTATGATGTAAAATATTTGAAATTATTTTTTATTGATAACATATGATAACATTCTTTGTTTCAGTAAACACTCAAATGTTGATAAAATGACATTAAGAAAATATGATTTGTTAAAAGTACTCTAGGAATGAAATATTCAACTTAAACATATTATTCCTGGGTTAAGGTATGAATTGATAATATATCACATCCCTACCATAGGATGGGATTACGATAATGACGTGGAAAGCAATCATTTTATTTTATTTTCTCAAGATATTATCTTCATATTAATAGAATCTTGATACTCATGGAATGATAATTTGGAAAAATGTGTTATCATGTTTTTTTCTTTCTGATAACACAATGGTGTTTTAACCAATCACAATATTTATGGTCTTGGGATTGTTAAAGTTATATCGACTAAGTTCTCTATCACTCTCCATTCGAACATGATAGTTGAATTTCTCTTCATTTTCAATGTCACCACTTTCCACTAATTATTTCCACCCCTAAATCATGGTTTTGTGGTGACCTAGACATTTATTTTTCCCTCTTATTAATGTTATATTTTATTAATGTTATTTATGATGTAGGATTCCCACAATATAAATTTGTTTTATCAAAATAAGATTTTCAAAGTATAATTTCAAATTTTGAGTAATCAATTTAATAAGGGTGGGGAGAATGTAACACACTAATATTTTATTTTATATCTCTTTTAAAATTTAATTGTTCTGAAAAAATGGTTTCACAAAATACAAAGCTTAAATGTAAAATGATATACAATTATCTATCATTATTTAAAAATGATTCTTATAACATCGACATTAAATTGAAGGGAATAAATAGTATTAACCAAATTTTGAAATTTATATATTATATATATAAATAAATGTTTACAAATACATCCTAATGATTTTATATGCATAGGATAAATATGAATCCAATTTTACAAATTAAACATCTATTTTGTATAAAGGCAATTTTATCACCATTTAATGGAGAACTTCTTTTAAAATAAATGTTTGCAACTTTTATTAATTATATATAAATAAATAAAATTAATTTTTTAAATTGTTATTTTAAAATGTTTTAGGGCGATGTTTTTGGTATTTTTATGAAAATATTTATTTTTTAGAGAATAGTGAAAAATACTCATTTTTATTAAACATTCAATTTTATTAAATTAAAAATATATTTATGAATTGAATTTTAACTCAAATCTAGAATTATAAATAATATTATTAAATCTTATTAATGGAAATATAATATAATTATATTATATAAAAAGTAAATAATTTATTAATAAATAATAAATCAATTGTTACTATTTTTGAGAAATATAAATGTTTATTGATAATTTTATTAATAAATTAATTATTTAATAGAAAATTTATTATCATAAAATAGATTCACAAATTAATATTTTGTTCCTTATGATTATAATATATTTTTATTATATTTTAATTAATTTTGGAAGGTGTCATAAAATAGGTTAAAATTTTAATAACAATGTTTTTCAAGCCAGTGATGATTTTATTTAAAAATAAAATTTCACATATTTAGAAAATAATTTTCAGAAAATGGAGTCAATTTTTAAATTCAAAATTTTGTAAAGTGGTCTCGGTGAAATTTTGATATTTTTATAAAATAATGGATTTTTGTGAATAGTTAAATATAACAATATACAATATTTATCCAATATTAGAATTATTGATTTGTAGATGATTTCATGATGATGTAATACTATAATATCAATCTATAATTGATTATTTATTTCATTTAGTTATATGGTTCCAACTATTGATAGTCCCGATCTAAAATAATAATCTAATGTTTAAAATAATGAAAACAACCCTCTCTTATAGTATAAATACCACCCCCACCCCCTCTTATCCTCACTCATACAAATACTTGAATCTTGTCCAATTTATAGTTAATCCCTCCCATGAACATCTCAACCATGTTCTTATTTTTCTGGTCTCACCATAATATCATTAACATGAATTTAAAGGAGGCTCTTGAGAAGAGGAATTCAAGAGGTAAAATACCCTTTCATTTTTTAAATTATCTTTCAATTTATTTTATTTTATTATTCTTTCATTACCTAATCTATTAAAAAAAACTTGATAAGTATTGTATATAATATATATATATATATATATTTAAAATTTATTGTGTTAATGAGATATATAAAAACAATTATTTTCTCTTCCCCTCTTTTTTAAAAAAAAGAAAACGTTGTCTCTGAGGTATTAATTCCCCAACTTTGTGGATGATTATTCTTTCGTTTTCTAGTACAATTTTCAAGTATGGTCATAAAACCATATATATTTTTAATATATATTATAATTTGTATGTTAAAACTTATTTTGAATTCTCTAACTATTATATATACATAATAATAATTAATAAATCAAAACTAGTTTTTGATTATTGAAAAAGCACCTAAATAATCCAAAAAGTTATCATTAATATTTAAATTACTGAATCATACCCATATCTAGAAACAATGATATATTAGACCATTAATTATTTTATAGTTCCATCAATAAAATATAATTTCATTTCTGGTTAACTATTCCCATTTCACTTATTCTTTCACACATGTATTAAAGTGAACTGATCATGAAAAACAAGGATATGACACTTCTAAATTATGAAATTGAAACATATTACTCATAAAAAAGACCATAAATGAACATACTAAAAATTGAATAATCCAATATTTCTTATATGTTATTAATTAAATTATTAATGTGTCTAATTTCATTATTTATTATTTTAAGTACATTTGAATAATGTTATTGGATATAAAGAATGAGATTTCCCCTGATCCTTTATTTTTCATTCGAGTTACACTTTCTTGGTCATTACCCCATTGTAATTATTCATTATGTGTATATAATTATTTTAAATATTTTTTATATGTTCCAAAATATTTTATCTATATCATTTAATCCTTTTTATGGGGAAATACATGTTTTATAATGTTCCCAAATAAATTCTTTTATATTAGCTGGCCCGATTAAAGGGAACTTCACAATTTCATAAAAATTTTAAAATACACATCAAAATATCAATTAATATATATATATATATATATTTAATAACTAATTTTATCATGAAAAATTATCATTCCTATTTTCAGGTTTTATGTAATCAATTAACAATTTCTCCACTCTGAATACTACTTTATATTTTCCCTTAAGCTGTACTGAAGTGCTACATTTATAATGTTTCCTACAATTATTTTTACTTGTTCTAACATAAATTTTACACCATTTATTCCACAAAAATAATTTCATTATCATACTTTTCTAACATATATATGTTTACAATATGTTTTTATTGAAAATAAATATAATTGTTTCAAAAATATCTCTTCATTCTAATATATAAATGGTGTTTTCTCAGGAATTATATGATGGTTTTATTAGATTGTTTTATTATATTTCATCACCCTCTATTTATTTTTATTATTAATTAGTATTTATCTTTTATGATATCATCAACCATATTTTTATTAATTTTTTATAATCAGTTTGGCTATGGAAGTTCTATTTTGATACCATTCACCATATTAATCAGAATGATTAATGATTATGTTTAATAATTATTAAAAGTAATTTACATTTAAAATTTATATATTGGTTATGTTTCAACCCATACATTTGAGTAATTCATTGTACATTTTATGTGATGTTATGGGCATTATATATAAACATGATTCATTGATAGGTTTCAGGTGGCAATCCAAATATGGAAATGGTTGAGGAATTTCCCATTAATATTTAGATATGGATTAAGATAAGGCATTATCATTTTATTTTCATGTATCATAGATGAGGTCTCAACGATATGTTTCAATTGTATATAATTTTTCATTCCATCACTACGATATTAGTAATTGATAGTACATGTGATTATTAGACTAGTAGAATATCAATGTTTTTGTTTTATTCTCATATGACTATTTATAGGGAATTGTTTTTTCAAAATTTATTCCTTTCATAATATGACCGATATTATATATTAATTGTATGTGTTTTTATTTATTCACCGTTATATATTATTTATATTTATATTATTTTCTTTGGGACATATTACTCTTCCTATGTATCTGATCTCACTGTATTCTAATGATTTATTTTTCCCCAGGAGGTGGATATATTTATTATAAATGACGTACATGGATAATATGGTAGTTTATGTGTGTTTTAAATGTACATTCTATATTTTTTTCTTTTCAATATGTAATATAAAACATATGTTTGTATATGTTTTCAAATATAATAATATATTTTGTCCTTTTGGATATGAATGCTTTTTATTAGTACCAATGTAAAATGTAAGGAACAGTATTTAGGCTTATAGGGTCGGGGTATTTACATTCCACCTTTTTAATTATATCATCCATCTTGAATCACCATCTTTAATTTCATTTCACTATAGCCATGGAAACTTTCAAAAAACTTCATCTCTACATTTTGAAAAAACTGAACGACTTATTCATTACTCCCAATTTCTCACATATCTAGAGCATTTCAAAGGTGTGGTTTTAAGCCAGTAATGAATGTATCAATTTTTTATCGTTGTTGATAAAAAAACATGTAGTTTATCTTGTATTCCATGTAAAATTTAATTTCTTTTCATTGAATGATTCCCATTTCATTTTCTATAACTAAACTAATTCTCCCATATCTTCATCTGAAGAGTTAGACATAAATACTTATTAAGAAATAATTTTATAATGTCTTCTCAATCATTCTTTACAATTTCAACCTTCTTGATGGTGTTATTTATCAATACCCACAATTGGTCATCCTATACCTTTAAATGATAAATGGACAGAGTCACCATATCCATATAAAAACATGAATCACAAATACGATATTATACATTATGATGACCCACTATTATAAAACAAGTGTTTCAGGTGATATCATAATTGCCGTTTTTTGTTGGCTCATAAAGGATTCGATAACTAGTTGATTCGTTTTATGTAAACAAGGATGTTAAATTTTATTTATGTTATTATTTATAGCCTAATAAATTTATGTAAATTTCACCATGAAATTTTAGACACCAACTCCCAAGATATTGGGGACGTCATTCAAGAAATCACTACACTGCCCCTCACAAGGGTTGTTCACCTTATTTCTAATGGTTACCAACCTTATCTAAAATTGAAAAATTGTTGGAAAAATTTCAAAATTCAACTTGTAGTAAATAAATAAATATTTACTTTTTTTAATTAACTCTAAATCTATATATTATCGGATCCCTATTTTTAAGATTTTATAAAAAACCATTTCATCGGTGATTATATATAATTAGCCACATACTAAGTGTTTTTACTAATGTTATCTAATATTAATTCCAAAATTAATTAATCAGTACTCACATACCAACAATAAAGACACTACCATTACATACATAACTATTACATCATATAAATGTTTATCAATATAATATCAATACAAAACCTGGATAAAATGATTTCATGTCTTATAAAAATTAAGACTATCAATAACTTTTACAAACAAATCCTAAACATTTATATAAATCATTTTTTTTACATCTAAGGCTACCATTTTCCATAGTATATGTAATAACTTGAGGATATACACCCCATAATGGGATGTGAAAGCATTATGATTAATATGATAGAAAATATCATGAATTAATATTACATGGGTGATCATAATCATAATAATAATAAAATAATCATTGGTTAATAAACAAAATCAATAGAGGAAACATTATATAAATGAATGGAATGTAGGAATCAATAAAATTTAAAGCATCATGTATTAGTGGTCAAATCCACTCATAGTTGTGATCAAAGAAAGCATCATGTTCACTCATAACATATATGCATAATCATAACATCATCATTGTGAAAAATATATATAATTAGGTCAGAAATATGTCACCTTATCTCATAAGATACATCACATGACCCAATGAATTAGAGCACAATATATTTTTTGTTGCACTCTTCACATCATCGCATTTACATAATCAAGCACTACATATAGAACATATAACAATATTAGACATAAAATAATCCATGGAAATTAAATGGGTTTCAATAGAATTTAATAAAAAATACATTCATGAATAAAAAATTGGGTTCCTAAAATAATAATGGAATCAGAAATTTCTATAAGAGTCGTCAATAATTACTATAGCGGAAATAATCTCACGAGAAGTAAAATTTGTGTTTTTAGAAAGAAGAGAATGTTTTTAAAAATATTTCAATTAGTCATAAATCACCATAAGAGGCATGTATATCCATGAAAATAATATGGATGAATACAAAAACTACATTTATAGAACATTAAATTAATATATATACTGAATTTGGTGTGATGGTGGGAAAACCAAAGAAATGGATTAGGGTTCAATAATCCTTGAACCTTAACTCATGCATAAATAACTCAATTTTTCACCTCTTGAATAACAAAAAAATTTAAAAAAAGATCCAGATGTGAGTTAGTGTCATTTATTAAATTGTATATCATCTATAATTATTGAATTATAATTATTAATTTTATTGATGAAATTGAATTATCATGGTTTCATTAAGAAAACGGTGCAGACCATGTGTTACTATCCAATGGTCACAAAATTTATACAAATAAAATAAAATAGTATTCAAGATGGAGATGTCAGAAAATCCCAGGGAAAATACACTTTTCCAAATAAATCATAAAATAGGTGAACATCATCAGTGGGACTGAAGGCCACCAACCCTGACTTTCATATTTCATCCTCTCTGTCACGTCTTAGGATATTTCCAAGCATCCTCATCTCCATTTGGTCTTTACTGTCCTCTAGTTATATGAATATTACCATATTAGATCTCTCTAATGTCTTGAAATAATATCTCCCTACATTTTCTTCAGAGACCGAAGTGCTCCGAAACATATCATGAAAGAAATCCCAACTACTGGATCTATTACTAATGTCACTAATACTCAATAAATTTTTCGCATATTCTAACAGATTCAAGGTACTAAAAACCTATTCATGATGGACTATAATAATAAGAGAAATCTCCAAAGTAATTACTGCATTACCCCTAAAGAAAACAGCTCCATCCTTTTCTAACATTGGTGGGAGGGGAGACTAAACCTATTTCACATTTTTATATTTATAAGAGTTTCTTTCCATCCTAGACTGAGTGTCATATATCATTTGAGTATTACATACCATATTAGATTAATCACATTGTTCTTCAATAATGGATTGAATTCCTTCTACATGTACATAATTAAAGGAAACAATAACATTGACATTGTCCATACGACGATCGTAGACCTTTTTTGTATAGAAATATATGGAGATCTTGCCATCTAATTTGAAGATAACTGAACAAGTGAAAAAATTTATGTAGTCTTTTAAAAGGTAATTTTTTGCACCCTTCCTTGACTATAATGAACATATTGGTGTTTTGTCTCCTAGTGATCATGTGGCTTAACCCTATACTCCCCCAAGATAGCAGGGTGGGTCACAACTAGCATTATTTCTGGAAGAAATCAGGATATTTTTTTACCATGGGTAGAAGACCCCATATTAATCTTGATTTTTCTCACATTCCTACATTAAAAAATATCTTGCACCCTAAACCTATAAAAATTATAGAATGTTGGGATGGAATCATGTTCAATTTTAACTAAAAATTTGTAACCATTGGAGAACAATATTTCACATTCAGGTAAATTATTCCACATGCCCACATTGACCAAACCTTTGCGAAGTAACCAAATATTCCATGAATTGTATTATAATCCATTTTCTGATGGAGACAAATGCAAGGAACTATATTATTCAAAATTAATGGATTCCAAAACACCAAACAGGATCCATGGATTCTCAGAAAAACCTGAGAATTTGATTGCTTCTGTAGGTATGAGATAAAATTTAAATCCCAAATATAAAATTGAAAACATATAGGTCTAAGAGAGAAGCACACATTGCTCCATTACTTCAATATATATTTAGTAGTTTAGAATAGAAGGTGAAATAATCCTCTACCAATAGGGAATGTCCTATAATCTGAAAACATTAATATTAGAGAGTGCCTAAGATTCATCTCCTCAGTTTCCAACATCTTATCAACCTTTGATGGGATTATACTTCCAATAAGAGCGAATATTTAGGCCTCAAGATGCTCCTTTATCACCATAGGATGCGCCGTTATAGTAAATCTTCCATCAATAAATTTTGAAATCTGGGATTCCCACGTATGGGGAACAGACTCCTTGAATGAATCAAGGTCATCACAAAAAGAAAAATAGTTTGATCATTTCAAACATTCCACATTGTAGTCCAAACCATTTCTTGATATGCCTGACCCCTCAATATTTGAAACAGTGTATCAAGGAACACTAGATCTGATCGAGCATCACAATATCTTGGTACCATAACCAGGGGATCAACATATGGAAAAGAAACATTAATATTGTTGAACCAGGCATCCAAACATTGCTATTACGAGAAGCCTGAGCCAGCGATGTTCCATGCAAACCCCATGATTCAATGCCTTTAGGTAATGCCCACACCCCAGGCGAAAATTCTAAAGAACAAGCTGATGTCTGATCTACAACCTTCGTCCTACTATCATCTTCCCCAATAGATTTAGGGTTTCTAGAATCGATTCCCCATGATCCGCAATCCTAATCCATCATATTCTTTGTGGTTTTTAATTTTTCATAAAAATATATGGTTTTTTCCATATCACTATTTTTTTAAATTTAAATTATACATTTTTTAATTTATTATATAAAAATATAAAACATGTAGTTAAAAAGTTATAAGTTATATATAATCAATATTTTTCATCCACAACGGTTGTTATATGATTTTTTTGGTAATGTCTTCATCGGGGGTTAACTAAACTTTAATGACACATTGTCGAATGAGCAAGACTAGGTAGTATGATGTTTCTAAATGTCATATATTTGATACATATTGTAGGTTATAAAAATTATATAATTTTAACAAACTAAAAAATTAGTTTTTAGAATTTTGTTGAAGGGATTTATGAAATTAATAATGATAAGAAGAAAAAAGGGAGGAGTTAATAGAGACTTACTCTTTACGTGGTGTGGCTTCTCTTGCACGACACTATAACCCCAATGATAATTGGAGTATCATGGCTCCAATTCATATTTATGTTTCCTATGATTCTTTATTTTTAATATTTTTGTAGTGATTTGAATTTATAAAGGATGGAATGAGTGGTTTCCAATGGAAGGGAGAGGGGTTATTTATAGATGAATAATGGGTTATTTTTAGAGTAAAATATTAAATAAAATATTATATCAAAGGCGAGAATTATAATAGTGAATTTTTGAAAATATAAATCATATATTAATATAATATAATGTGTTTTAAACTAAAAAAATCCTTTCTAATTTGAATTAAATAATTTTTTAAAAATAAAGTGGAAAGTGAGAACCATTTATAATTTATGAAATCACATTTGACTTTAGGTTTTGCAATATAGTTTTTTCGTGTGGAAATGGAGTTCATTTTTTTAATGATTCATTTTTATAATTAAATATATGATTTTGGAACATGATTTTCTATAAATGTTTTTGTAATTAATACATCAGGAATGATTTAATGTATGTTAAACTAGATACATGAAGACTACGTTTTTGATATTTATTGAAAAATTGAATTATATCAATAAATTACTCGAAAATCTCTGGGAAAATTTTAATGTGATTATTTAATAAATGGAGTCTATTTTATCAAAATAAATTACTTAATAAGAAAAACTTAATTTTTTAATTAAATAAGCATTTATTAAAAAAATATTAATATTGTAGATGGTTTTATGACACATTTAAATATTAACTAAGGAATCATAAAATAATATTAAAATTATATGAAAGAAATAATTAAATTATAGATTTTATGAAAATATATATTCATTAAAATAATTATATAAATTATAAAATTAAAAATAATCAATAATTTTTTTAAAAAAATACCAACACTAAAATTATCATTTAAAAATACTAATTCTAATTATACCATATTCTCATTTTTTGGATGGTTAAATTTTATTTATAATTTCATTGGAGAAGTTACTATTATATTAGATATATCAATATTCCTAATGGCCATTATAATATTCTAAGGGATTAGTTACTATTCCGTCGGTGTATATTCCATAATTTATAAAAATACAATTTATTATATTATCTATTCATTTTGAATGATTATATTATGTCATATATTTGATTTTATTTTATTTCTGAAATTATTGCAAGATGGTAATTTTAATTTATAAATATTAGGGTCAGAAGATAGAAACTGGCCACTAGTTAATGAGATTTATTCAACATTAGATTTAAATTTTTTTGAATTATTGGCAGTAGGTATAGTATCAAGGGAATTATTGATGAGAAGCAACAAACGACATGGGATTTATGGAAAGTTCATGAATATATAGAGTGTGGTTTGATAAAAAACACAATGTAGTTTCTAGTTTTTAGTAATAGTGATTCTATATATGGAAAAATATCACTTGTCATATGACATGTGTCACATTATCTATGACCCAATACTAACATCTTGGTGCCTATTATAGAGGGTACATTAAAAGTGACATGATAGTACCAAATGCGATTTACTATAGTGCATGGGAAGAGAGAGAAGTTAATGTGAATGAAAAGATGTAGAAGGCCATAGGAAAGCATGATTATCAGTGTCAAATTGACCATTACACATTGGGTATCCAAAGAAGACATTTCTTATAATTAGATAATTACATGATGTGTGATATGGTATGAAAGATGTAAACATGGGGAAGTAACACATATTGTGTACAAAATTTAATAAAGTGTATATTTTCCATGGTCGGTTGAGTTCAACCATTTCATCAGTTTAGACTAGTATTGATTGAGGGTGTTCCTACAGTCTGTCCTTTTGAGAGTAGTATGTGGAATTACATCCTCAAAATTGTATTGTGATCCTATATATATGTTTGTTGTTATATTGTGATTGTATTTTAATTTCATATAATGAGGGTGGGATCCAATATCATTTCATCACTATACCTAGGTGGGGTTTTGAGGAATCATCATATCCAACATACATGGGTATATGATCCCATATATGGAGGTTTATTCTATATAGAGTTTTTCATGGCCATCATGAGCCTTAGTTGTAATATCCTATAATTGTATCAAGATCCTATGAAAACCAGTTAGTACATCTATTGTGAGGACAAATGAGAATGAACTATTTGATTTTCTTGATCAGTGATAACATGGCTCTTTGAGTTAGTTCTCCTAGACAAGTGTGACATTAAGGACTCATGGAAAATTTAATGGAAAGTAGTATAAATGAGTCCTTCAAGAGACATCGAGTCTATAATGATTATATACAGGTTTTATATTCTTACAGTTAAGTCAAAACTCAATATTGACTAACCTTTTTATAATGATGTGACTACTCACTTGATGATTATGGTGGGTTGTTTCATGGTGTCCCATTGGTTATTTTTACTACTAAAACCATCATAGGCTCTGTTCATATAAATTTTTTCTTATGTATATGATAGGGTATTTTCCAGAGTCTTAGGGGATCCAAAAGTAGTCATAGAAATCTTTATGGATGAAAAATCAGTGTTCACACTATGTATTTTATTCCATAATATCACCATTTTTCTAAGTAGGATGAGCTCTCTTTTTTTAGTTTTGGAGGTCTTGTATTTTCCCATTTTTATTCATTCCAATACATGTATCTTTCTCTGATGTGGGATATATATTATTCATGCAATAAAATATTATTTGAAATTTACAACTTAGAATTTTATGGGTATTTGGAGATGGCTGTGTTTGTATAGATGGTTAGGATAAGGCCACCCATGCATGAGATTTTCCTAGTCTATGTTGGTCACGAACCCCATGGATATTGGATGTTGTCTTAGAGTTTCAAAATCATATTCCCACTAGATAGTTTTATATCAATGTTTCTAATTATTGAAATGATATTAAAAACTTATTGTAGAAACCTTCACTTTTCATACAATAAAAATATATAACTTTCATGGAATACATAAAACATTACACAAATAGAAACACAACGAACATACTATTATAGTTCTTCTGGAGACATGGAATCATAGAAACTGGTATATAAGTAACATATATTATCACTGGCGAGGTTATTTAAGACTACCACCCTTTTGAGACACATTAGATATAAAACATATCTTAATAACATGGGGAAGGAAACATTAAAATGTGTTATATTTGATGCTCAAAAATTGTAAAATAAGGGAGAAATTTAATCATAAATGGGGAATTATGGGAATTATAACATGATAATGTATTATAAGGTCATACCTTGCAATTCATAACATTAGAAACAAGAATAATTAGATAAATCATGGTAGTTCATAAGACATGAACCATAAGGATGTAAATAGCAAAAAATCATGAAGAAATATCATAGGAATACAATATTTAATTGTGGCATACATAATCATGGAATATCATTCTCTACATGTCAAGATGAACTACTATAATTTATCAATGCACTTCATGGGAACATAAACTACTAGGCGGGACACACAACCATCCATAGTCACATTCTGTTCCTTATAAGGTATTGGGTTTCTCCATCATCCCGTAGTGGATTGGGTGTCATCATCTTACCATAGGGGATCAAGTTTCCCCATCTTCCATATTCATGATTACTACACCTACTGGGCGAGACACACCAATATCCCAAGTTTCATTCCTTTCCTTGAAAGGGATTAGGTTTACCAGTCCTACCATAGTGTATGAATCCCTTCGACATGACTCAAACCAATATATGATGACATGTTAATATTTACCTAATGTATTGGATATATATATATTGGTCCCTCCCAGATCATAATAATATCATTCAAATTTATTGCACATGCTAAATAAAACATTCATTAAATCATAACCCATAACAAGATGTCTGTTTTAAAAATATCATGTCATAATTTAATGAAATGAAATGGGTGTTAGAAACATTTCATCATATCATAACCTATGGAAAATTGATAAGTATTACAATAATATAATTGAATCATAACTAGTTAAAATAAGTGGGTTACACAATTATAAAACATGGGGATGAGTAATGTGTTTCATACACACAATTCCCTTAAAACATAAACCATTTAGAGAATGAATAAGAATGGAACGGTTGCATATTTTTCCATAAAGGAATATGTCATTCCAATGTATGTTATCATAGATGGGAAAAAAATTAAATATATTTTAGAAACATTTCATGGGGAAAATAATCATTCTTATTAAATTTTTTAAATCATAAAAACTTTTGATATTATTATCATTAAAACATATAAATGAATCTATGAAAACATATATTGAAAATTTTCTATTGAAATATTATAGAACAAATGTATTGAAATAATAAAAACATTATTCCTGGAATTTGTTTTCATGAAAACCTATAAATGGAGATTGAAAACATTTCAAAAAATATTTCTCTAAAAAAAATATAAATGAAGCATGAAAACATTTTGAATAACATTTTATTTTATTTTAAAATGAAAAATTATAAAGAAGAACTAAATACTTATTGAAAAAAATTTCCTTTAACAAATTCATGAATAACTATAATAAAATAATGAAATCCTATTGAAACTCTTTTTTTCTTCAAAACGTATAAAAGCTTCTTAAAATAATTTCAAAAATCCTTTCATTGAAAATAGATTAAGGAAACATGAAACATTTTGAAAACCACTTCTCCTTTAAATTATATTGTAAAGAGAAAAAGGAAACTCACTAACCATAAAAATAATTAGAAATAATTTTTAATTGGAAATTATATGAAATCCTCATCTTTGAAATCATTTTTGAATGCCTGGTTCTTCATGTTCATGGTATATACCTCCAAAAAATAAAATCAAGACAAAACTTCTTTATTGATTAGTTAGTTATTGAATCATAAACCCCATGAATGCGAGATCATAAAATGGATATATAAATACACCTAAAATTAAGGATAAAAATCATAGAATATATTCATGGGAGGTATATTAACCACACATAAGATATGATTGGGGAAAGAAGGTATAAATATCTAAGAAATAAAAATGAGAATAGAAATATCCTTTGTGACACCCCAAGCTTCCATGGTACGTTTTCCATTGAATAATACATAGCTTGTGTTGTACGCAACATCGAGTTTAAATGCACCACAACCAATCAAACTACCCATTATGAATAATAAAACACAATTTATTAAATTTTTTATATTTTATCATTAAAAATGGACTTCATTTTAGGATTAGGTAATTCAAAATTGACTTAGGGTGAATTTGTGGTATTTTCTGACAACTTTAAAATTTTGATGAAAAGTGAAAAACACCGCGTAATTGTATAAAACTGAATTTTTAATTATATAATTAATTATCTTATTATAAAATAATTTCAGTAAAAAAATATACAAAATAGCAATATATGTTCAATATAATTCACTGGAGTCACTTTCTAATAACCTTAGATATATAAAATTTTATTGAACTTTTTTCATCTTTTACCCACCTCCAAGGAGCATTTGTAAATTCACATAAAACATAAGTTTACCACTTTTCTATGTTTAATATAAAAAATCTGAGAGTCACAATTGAAATCAGTATGTTTAATGTGGTTCAATAAGGTAAAAATAATTTTTGTTGAATAATAACTTTTTACTTTTGTTTACCATAGTTAAAAGTAAATAGGGTAATTTTGGGTAAAAATAATAATAATATTATCCTAAAACATGTCCTATTTCTATTAGAAAAGTGTAATTTGAACAGAAAAAACATTAGGAATGAAATATGATCCTTTAGTTCCACATAGATTAGTTTAGAACATTTATTATTATTTTATTTAAAGAAGAGTTAAAAGAGTTAAATTAAATGTTTAATAACTAAACCACTTTTACTACAGGGAGACACATAATATAAATTAGACTATATATATACATTATAAATCTAAAAATATTACCTATATAGTGATATAGTATTTATAATTTTTATAAATTAATAAATTTAATTTTTTATGACACATTGATGACGCAATAATTACCTTAATAATGAAATATTATAATAATTGATTTTATAAATATCCAAACAAATGTAAATTGGGAAATTTGAAAATTTAAACTAGTTTTATATGTTTATATTTCATGTTTGGATTGAAAATATGAATTTATTTCGAAGTATTAAAGTTGTTAGAACTTAAAAAAATCTTTTATTAAATAATATCAAAATTGACAAAATTGAGTTTTTAGAACAAATATTATATTATTAATTGATATAATATTTATAAAATATAAAGTTCTTCCAAAGGACATATATAAGGATATATATATAAATACTTTATGACATGGTGTTCTCTTGGAATTTAATAGTATGTTTATTAACATATAATATAAAAATACAAAGAGACGTGGTATATGACAAACTATTTAACTAAGAGTTAAATCTCAAATATAAGGTTTATATAACGACATAAACATATCTAAAACATATTGGTTGAGAGTTTTTAGTCCTATAACCACCTTATAATTTAAATAATTCATTTTGGAGCAATTATAAAACGAAAATTATTTTATTATAAAATAATATTTCAATATTTTCCTAAAATGACCCTCACCTCTCTTATAAAAGGGATCTTCCTCATCTCTTAATTTTATACCTCCAAATCCTTTTGCCTCACACAACCCCTTCCAAAATATCCTCTCAACAGTCTTCCCTTCATCCTAGTTTCCTTCATTTAGTCCGAAATCCAACTTATGGATCTCTATTGATCAAATGAAATAGTAGAACCTGTAGAAGTGGTAAATATTTCATCACCTCTTTCATGATCTTTTCTTCTTCCACATCCTCTTTATTTGTTGATTCTATTCAAAAATAATTACTCCAGTATATTCAATACATTTTTATATTATTATAAAAATATTACAACCATATTCATTATTTTTTCCTTCCTATAAATGACAAAGTCTCCATACGTGTGTACATACGAATTACCGTCTCCACGTCTTGGTGTAGTTTTTTATTCAAACACTTCATCATTTCGATTGGTATAATAATGAGTATAAATGATTTAAATAATAAATATAAAATTATTATTATTATTTATATTTGATATAACATCATATTATATATGATTTTAATATCAAAAGAATGATATTGTCAGTCGTGCGTACGTACAGATTACCATCCCCACAAACGTGATGAAATTTATTCTCCATCGTATCCATTATGGAATAATTTTCATTTGATGTTTATTAAAATAATGTTTAAAGACTTAATATCATTATTAATATGATTAATAAAGAATTTATCCATAAAAAACAATACATACATAACAAAGCATATAAATAAAAATGAATCAGTTAACACCTGGAACGATGATACTACTGAAATATCATTAAAAATGAAATTTTAGAAGATCATAGATGATATCATACTAATGTACATACTTATTGAATAATTTAATTGAAATTATTTCCCCATTACACAGGAGGTTAACTTACCCTCAACAAATGATAAGTACAAGGTAAAGGTTAGCTTCACAATATCTTTATTATCTGAGGTTATTTTAAATGTGAGTATCTACTAGGACCTCATTATCATCAACATCTGTGTTTTCTTAAAAATATATTTCAAAACAATTTTTTCTATTTACTACATAATGGGTCAATTTAATTTATACCCTTATTTTACCTTATATGTTTGGAAAGGAAACATTCCCTCATTTTCCAAATGAGGTACATTATGTCATTTTTGACAAAATTAAGGTAACAATGTTTTTCTAACTTATACGGCGTGTGTGGCTATTTTCCATGGTTATAAAAACACTGAAGCTTCCATTAAAATATTTTCAAAATATTTTCAAAATAATTTTTCTCTTTTATAATTATATGACATTTAAATGATTTCAAATAGAATCAGATATTTCTCTAAAAAATAGTTTTGATTTCATATATGTAAACATCATTTGATGGTTTGTAAGATTCTTTGATGTTGATTTATTATGATACAAAACTTCAATATTGTATTTATGGTTTTGTGACATGTTTGACTATGGATGTTTTATTTATATACCATTCGTGGTTTATGGATAATGTATTGACATTTCGTATTTTAGTTTTAAAAGAAATGATTATGTTATGTATAAACCATTAAATATGTGGAATGAATTGGACATAGTAAAGGACGAGTGAAGCCCTATATAGATCCTCGATGCATTAGTAGGTCTTCTGAGACAAACTATTGTTCTTACATAAGGCCTTGAAAAAATTGTATTTGAAGTCTTTGCATAAGGCCTTGACTATGTGGTTATGAAGTTTGTCATTATGCATTTCAATATTATGAAAGTGGCTATTGATATTTCATGTGATTATTCAACTAGTAGAATATCCATGTGAATAAATAAATGATATTATTTGATTTTATATTTTCCATATTATGCTGAATATCAAGTTTAAAATCATTTTTTAGTCTTAAATTCCCTTAAATGTTTATGTTTATTTATGAAAGTTTCCACTATATCGTTATCCTTATTGAGCATCTAATCTCCAACCTTTATATGTTTTATTGTTCCCAGGATGCGAAGAAGTTTATTATTACTGACCTATAAGGATAGTCTAAGGGATATGAGTGTGGCCTATAGAAACTATATTGATGTAGTTTTTAATTTTATAATGTAATATAAAACTTATTAATGTATCTATCATTTCCAAGGGCACTAAACTAATCAGTCTTTCAAGACGTGAAATTTATTTATCATTCCAAAGTTATGTAATAATGCACCGAATATGGGTGACTAGGTTTGGGGTGTTACAGTTGGCATCAGAAGATTTTTAGTACAAACCTTGGAAGATATATTTAGATAAACTTTGATTAGAGAACATTATCTTATGATACAATTTTAGGGTTTTTATAGAAGAACATCCTAAATTTTTGTACTGTAGAGATTTAGTGATTTTTCTAAGAAAGAAATCCCTATCTGGATAGGAGAAGGTAGAGGTGGTTCGGGCACATAAGTACCTAGGGGTAAAACCCGAAAACTCTTCTTTGAGCTAGACTCGAACAAGAATTAGTGCATGACAACGAGCCTTGCTGCAATCTTGGTTACGACACTCCTGGGGGATATGCTTAAGATAATTATTAGTTTCATTACAAACCAGTATGAAGGGTTTATGAGTATATATTTCTTCAGAGAAAACATTTTTATGATAATGGATTATATCCATGAACTGTTTAATTAATGATAGGTGTTTTACATGTTTGGAATTATCTATTGAAATTCATAAAATAATATTGTCTATTCCATTATTTAGAAATGGAGCATAGTTGAAGGAAGGGAAACCATATCAATGCAAATAATCCATGTAGGGATTGCCCTCCTACTTAATGTGAAAACTCACTAAAGTTATGAATAATTACCTTACCTGTATAGAGCACCCTGATCTACAACGCGGATGATCAATGTCATAATTCTTCATGAGGCAACAAATACCAACATTCAATGGGAGTACAAATACATTAGTAGCTGAGAAATTTATTAATTTTCAATAGAAAATATTTCATGCATTGCAGAGTAGCGAAAGGGAAGAAGTTTTCATAGGAGTATATCACCTCACAAGAGATGCAGATCAATGGTGGTCATTTATTCAAAACATAGATGAAGATTATGAAGTATCAAATATGGAATACAGGGAGTTTAAAGAATTTTTATTAGAAAAATAATTTCCCTATGACCATTGAGAGAATATGGGAAGACAATTTTTGAGTCTGAGGGAAAAAGTGGATGAGAATGTCACAAAGTATGAGGCTTACATTATAAGGATAGCATGGCATGCTGCATATTATATACGTAAACCATGAAGTAAAATTGATACTTTCATTGATGGGTCAAAACCATTTATCCATCAAGCAGTAGTCCCACAATAATTCTTGTCATGCGAAGACATTGCCTCTTGTCCTATCATGACAGAAAATGAATTATCTATGACTTACGACTTTAAAGAAAAGAACGAGAAGAAGAGATCTATTGAACACACAGTAAATGGAAATAAGGCGAAGAAGGGAATAATTAAATATACATCATGTAGTAAATGTGGGAAGAGACACCCCGATACTTTCTTGAAGGGAATTGGAGTCTGTTACATGTTTGGTGAAAAAGGCCACCAGGATCTTGATTTCAAGGGGAAGAAAGAGGATTTCAATTTTAAATGCTACAATTTTAGAGAATTTGGGAATAATGAAAATCAATGTCATAAGTGCCAAGGGAACAAACCTTAGAAAAGCCCAATGGAGGAAGGCCAAAAACATGTGATCACTGCTGCTGAAGTTGATGCTCTGAAAGATGTGGTGGCGGGTAATTTAATGATTTCTTCATGTTTAGCCAATGATTTATTTGATTATAGATCTTCTTATTGTTACATATCTTCCTAGTTTTCTACGAAAATTTGATATTTTCAATTTGATATAACACAGGAGTTATGAGTCAAAAAACCTAAGGGAAGTATCATCGCAACAATGATTCGTGAATAAGTTCCCATTATGGAATATAAATGTTTTTTATCTGTTGATCTAATCGCCACACCCATGATTGAATTTTATGCAATCCTTATTATGGATTGGATTTCTGACCATGATGCGAAAATATATTGTAAGAAGTAGGGGGTTACAATTTTCGATGATGATAAGAAGTACCTTATCTTTAGAGTAGAAACATCACCACCTGATTCTTATCTAGATCCACCCCCAGTATCTCTACTAAATTCAATTGTTGGGGAGGATGAGAATGAAATAATTATGGGTGGGGAAAATTATTTTGAATAGTGGATGTACCTATTGTGAAATAATATGTTCATTTGATTCTAGAGGATTTACAAGGACATACTCCAGAATGAGAAATTGAGTTTTCTATTGATTTAAATCACGGTTGAAGGCCTATATCGAATAACCCTTATAAAATGGCTACCGTGGAAGTAGTAGAACTAAATAAAAAACTAGATTAATTGAGTAATAAGGGATTTATTAAACCTATTTTTTCCCCATGGGGATCCCCTTTACATTTTGTTATGAATAAAGACAGATCTATGTGGTTGTGCATTGACTATAGGGTGATAAATGCTATAAAAAGAAAGAACAAGTATCCCCTACCTCCAATTGATGAATTTTTTGACCAACTTCATGTAGCTCTATATGTTTCAATGATTGACCATCGATCTGAATATCATTAGTTGTCTGTGAAGAAGGAATACATTCTGAAAACATCATTTCGAACCAGGTACCACCATTACGAGTTTATAGTAATGACTTTTGGGCTGACAAATTCACCATCTATTTTAATGGATCTAATGAATAGAGTTTTCAAGGAACATATTAATGACTTTTTCATGGTATTTATTGATGATATCCTGATATAATCCATAAGCTATGAATTTAATGAATATCACTTGGTCACTATTTTTAAATCCCTCAAGAGAAATGAATTACACCAGATGTTTAACACGTGTGAATTATAGATTTAGGAGATTTATTTTATTTTCCATATTGTCTCTAAGGATGGAATTTTTTTTGATCATTCAAATCCCATGGAAATCCAAGAATGTCCTGCACCAAAGAGTATAACTGAGTTACGTAGTTTTATTGGTTTGGCAGGTTAGTATCGATGTTTCGTCCAAAAGTTTTCCCAATTGGCTATCCCATTAACCTAAATCACATGTAAAGGGGTTTGAATTGTTTGTAACAAAGAGTGTGAAGAATATTTTGAACAATTAAAGATAATATAAGTCAATGCTTTTATCATGACTCTACTATCAAGGAATTATGGATCTGTTATTTATAGTGATGCATCAAAGAAAGGAATTGGTTGTGAACTTATGCAAGATGATAGGGTTATTAAATATGCATCACCACCACTAGAAATTCATTAGCAAAAAAATACTACTCATGAACATTAGTTATAAGTTGTAATATTTTATTTGAATATATAGAGACATTACCTCTATGGTGAAAAATGTGAGATTTATACTGATCACAAGAGTTTGGAGTATATATTCTCAAAGAAATGAACTGAACATGAGGAACAAATAATGGCTTGAAATAATCAAGGATTATGAATTCACAATACAGTACCACCTGGGGATGTCAAATAATGTGGTAGATGCATTGAGCAGAAATGATCACGGAGTTTTGAAAAAGATGAGAGTTGAAAGGGATACTATTTAATAGATCTTTTAAAGGTGGATATGGGAATATCCATGGATGGGGAAACATAATTTTTTTTAAAATGGTTTCTAAACCATCTTTACTAGAAATGATAAAATGTTCCCAGACAGATGATGAGGAATTTAAAATAAAATTAAAGCTGTGAACGATGACAGATTGATCAACATCATATATGAAGACTAGATTTTGAAATATAAGAAGAAACATTGTGTTCCTGATATACCTGATCTGAAAAAAAAATTAGATGATGCTCATAGATCCCATTTACTTATACACCATGATAGCACCATGATATATAACAATTTTATGGAACATTTTTTGCGGGACAACATTAAGAGGGAGATTGCTAATTTTTTGTCAATATGTATTTTTATTCAACAAGTGAAAGCTTGAAGGAAACAGCCTGGAGGATTCATGCAGCCTCTTCCCATAACTTATTTGAAATGGGATAATATTATGATGGTCTATGTCATGGGGCTACCAAAGACTCTTAAAAGAAATGGTGCAATATGGTTCATTATTGATCGTCTTACCAAGTCAGAATTTTTTTTATATAATAGAAGATTTACAACTTGAATTTCTAGGAAGACTCTATATTAATGAAGTTGTAAGAATTCATGGAGTACCCTTATTGATTGTTTCTAATCATGATCCACGTTTTAAATTGTGATTCTAGAAAAGTCTTCAAAAAGCCCTGGATACTAAACATAGTTTGAGAACTGCCTACCAACCTCAAATTGATGAAAAATTCAAAAGGACAATTCAAACCATAGAAGAAATGTTGAGATCTTTCTCAAATTACTTTCTAGGTACGTGGGATCAATATTTACCTCTAGTATAATTTTCGTATAAAAAATGCTTCCATTAAAGTATTCAAATGGCACCATATAAAGTGTTATATGGAATGAATTGTCACAAACCAACTTGTTGGGATGATGTTGGTGAAAGAAAACTCGTTGGCCCAGAATTTTTTGCGGAAACAATGGAAAATTGAAGGTATCCATACCCACATCAAAGCATCACATTGTAAAAAACAGACCTATTCCAATAACAGAAGGAAGCATTTGAAATTTAAAGTAAGAGACCATGTTATATTGAAGGTATCTCTATGGAAGGTTGTTATACGTTTAAGTATGAAGGGTAAATTGAGTCTCAGGTACATCAGAACTTTCGAAATTATAGAATGAATAGGAGTTTTAGATTATCGTTTGGAAATTCTTCCAAGTCTCTACATTTTCCATGATGTGTTCCACGTATCACTGTTGAAAAAATACATTCCTGACCAAACACATGTACTCACCTAGGAAGAATTATAATTGGAACCCGATCTGTCATATGGTGAAGAGCCTATGTGAATTTTTTACACAGAGAACATGTGATGAGAAACTCGACGACTCGTCTGGTAAAAGTTCTATGGAGAAACCATAAGATGGAAGGGGAAACATTGGAAACCGAGGAACATATGATGAAGAACCACCAGAATCTTTTTATGTATTAATATTATAGATATTTTTAGGATGATATTATTTTATGTATGGGAGAATGTAACACACCAAAATTCCATAGTATGTTTCCCTTTGAATAATTTAATAGCTTGTGTTGTACACAACTTCGTGTTCAAACACACCACAACTAATCAAAATAGCCATTATCAATATTAATATCAACTTTTTAAAATTTTATATATTTAATCATTCAAAATTAAATTCATTTTTGGTTTAGGAATATCAAAATTAGCTTAGGGTAAATTTTTGGTATTTTTCTAAAAACGTTCAAATTTTTTTGAATACTGAAAAACACTGCGTTATTTTTTAAAACCGACATTTTAATTAAAAAATTAATTATTTAATTTAAATTTATTTTAGGTCTAAATACACACCTAATACCTATATATGTTCAAAATAATTTATTTGAGTCAATTTGTAATAATATTAGATATATAAATTTTTGTTGAGCATTTTACCATCTTTTACCCATCTTTTAGGAGCATTTTAAAATTCAAATAAAATAAAATTTCAATGCTTCTGTGAGTTGAATTTTAAAACTCTGAGTGACACCATTGATATCAATAAAGAAAATTTGGTTTAATATGATGAAAATAATTTTTTGTGAATAGTAATGTTTTACTTTTATTTACAATGGTTAAATGTTAATAGGGTAATTAAGGGTAAAAATGATATTATTCTTACCCAACACATTTCCTAATTCTATTGGATAAGTTTAATTTGAAAAAAAACCACCTTGGGAAAAAAATATGATCCTTTTTGTCCAATTGTATTAGATTAGAAAATTTATTATTATTTTATTTAGAGAAGAGTTAAAAGAGTTAAATTCAAAGTTTAATAACTAATTCATTTTTAATATATGGTTATACAGAATATAAATTAGACTATAAACATTTATCAAAAAGCTAAAAATATTTCCCAAATAATGATATTTTTGTTATACTTAATAGAAATTAAATAATTTATTTTATTTATGACACAATGATGACACAATAATTACCTTAATAATGAAATATTAAAATAACTGATATTATAAATATCTAAACAAATGTTAATTTATACTTTTAATGATTTAAACTAATTTTTCATGTTAATATGCCATTTCAAGATTGAACATATGAATTTAGTTATAAATAATGAATTTTTTAGAACTTTAACAAAAATCATTTATTAAATAATTCCAAAATTAACATAATTGACTGTTTCAGACAAGTATTATATTATTAACTTATATAATATTCCTAAAAATTTTAGGTTCGACCAAAATACTTAGATAAGGTTATATATATTGATAATAAACAACATGGGGTTATCTTGTCTTGTTATAGTATTTTAATAAACTATATAATATAAAAACAAAAAGTGAAATGATAAATGACAAAATATTTAACTAAGAGTTAAATGTAATAGATAAGGTTAATATTATGAACTAAACCTATCTAAAACCTATTAGTAGGGAGTTTTTCGACCAATCCCCACCATAGAATCTAAATAATTCATTTTGGATCCATTATAATATGAAGATGATTTTTTTATAAAATAACATTTCAAGCCTTTCTTAAAGTGACTCTCACCTCACTTATAAAAGGGCGCATCCCCTTCTCTTAATTTCACACCATCAAAGCCTTTTGGCTCATCCTTCCCCATCCCAAATATCCTCCCAACTGTACTAACTTAATCTTAGAGGACTTCCTTTATATATAATGCCAACATATGGTGCCCTTTTGATCAAATTAAAAGAAAGAACCCAAAGAAGAGGTAAATATTTCATCACCTCTTTCAAGTTCTTTTTTTCTTCCACTTCCTCTTCATTCATTTTTTCTATTATAATAAAATAAAACCATTATCTTATATATAATTTTATTTTATTATAAAATTTTTACAACCATATTCATTATTTTATCTATCCTATAAGTGAAAAAGTCACCATACGTGCGTACGTACAGATTATCGTCTCGACGTCGTGGGGTAGTTTGTTATTCAAACACTTCATCATTTGTATGAGTATAATAATGAGTATATTTGATGTAAATAATATATATAACAGGATAAAGATTATTTAGATATGATATACCATCAAATTATATATGATTTTAAGATCAGAAGACTGATATTGTCGCTCGTGCTTACGTATGGATTACCGTCCCCACGAACGCGATGAGATTCATTCCCATCGTATCCATTAAAGAATAATTTTTATTTTATGACTATAAAATTTTTTTAATGACTTTATATAATTATGAATATAAATAATATAAATCCTATTCATAAAAAACATTACTTATGAAAAAAATAATATAAAGGAAATCAAATCAGTAAACACCTGAAACGATGATAATACTGAAATATCATTAACAAAGAAATATTATAAGATCATATATGATATCATATTAATGTATATGGTTATTTTATAACTTCTTAACAATTATTTCACTATTATATAGCTTTTTAACCTACCCTCTACCAAGGAGAATTACAAGTTCAGGGTTAATTTCAAAGTCTCTTTATTATCTGAGGTTGTTTTAAACACGAGTATATACTAGGACCTCTGTATCATCCACATTTGTGTTTTAATAAAAATGTATTTAAAAACATTTTTTAACCATTCACAACATAATAGGTTAATGTCATTTATACCCTTATTTGACATTATATTTTTTCAATGTAATCTCTCAGTCATTTTCCAAACATGGTACCTTATGACCTTTGCAACAAAATTAATGTAAGGATGTATTTTTAACTTATACGGCTGGTGCTGTAATTTTACACCATTACAACATCATCGAAGCTTCCTTACAAGCTTATAGGAATATTTTAAAATAAATGTTTTAATTTATAATTATATGAATTTTAAAATATTTCAAAATAGAAATAAATATTTTCATAAAAGATGTTTTAATTTCATCTATGTCAACATCCTTTGATGGATTGTAAGATTATTTGAAGTTGATTTATTATGATACTAAACTTCTGTATTGTTTCGATGGTTTTGTGATATGTTTGACAGTGGATGATTTATTTTAAACCATTCATGTTTTTTTGATAAGTTATTGAAATTTTGTATTCTACTTTAAAAAAATGTTATGTTTAAACCTCTTTATATGAGGAATGAATTGGACATATTAATTGATGGGTGGAGCCTACTACTGCTCCTCGATGCATCGTTAGGTCTCATGAGACAAAGTAGTGTCTCGGCCTAAGGCCTTGAAAAAAATCTTATTTGTATTTTTGGAACAATGTCTTGACTATGTGTTAATAAAGTCTATCATTATGCATTACATCATTATGATAGTGGCTATTGATATTTCATGTGATTATTCGACTAGTAGAATGTCAATGTGAATAAATAAATGAAATTATTTGATTCTATTTTTGTCATATTATACTGAAGTTCATGTTTAAAAGGATTTTTTGTCTAAAATTGTTTTAATTTTTTTAATTACTTATGAAAGTTTTTGCTATATTGTTATACTTACCGAGCACCTGATCACACCCCTTTCATGGTTTTATTTTTACTAGAATACGAAGAAGATTATTATGTCTGACCAGCAGGGATAGTCTAAGGGATATGTTTGTGGCCTATGGAGACTATATTGTAGTAATTATTCATTTTATAATGTAATGAAAAACTTATAAATGTATATAGTAATTCCAAGGCTACAAAACTAATCAGTCTTTTGAGACATGATATTTTGTGATCATGCCAATGTTATGTAATAATGCACTGACTCTGGGTAACTAGGGTCGGGAATTTATATCCTAACCAAATGTATTGACTCAATTCGTACTCATAAAAACTGATGTATAATAAATATATGTTGAATAATTTTTTTAAAGAATAATTTTCTTATATCTAATAGTATATGTTTTTTTATTGTGAATTTATAATACCTACTTGTTAACAATTTTATGTTACAGTTTCACATCGGGTAATAACTGCTTTGTTCTTCACATGTTTATTAGTTTTTTTTATATTTCATATTTATAATTATATAATGATATGAATAATTTAATCCATGATATAATATTATGTATATTTAGTATATGTGTGTTTTAAGAATATATATAATATATATACATTCATGCGCGATGTTTCCATTTTATTATCGTATTCAATGAATGTTTGTAAATGAAATATATGTTTTTATACATATAATATAATTAACATGGCTTATTGTTTTTATATATATTATATATTATACCCAAACACCTCCATAATAGCTTCCATGGAGTATGTGAAATAATCAAATCGAGTTGTGGGGGTGGAAGTGCAAAATTCCTCAAACGAAATTATTGTATTTATATAATGGAAATTATAAATATATTTATTGTAAAAGAATAAGAAAATATTAAATAAATAATAGAAAATATATATCATCTATAAATAATGTTTCCATCATGATGTCCATCCATTAATGGGGTTAAAAGAAAAATTGAACAATAATCATTTTGTGAGGCAGTAGTTCTCCAAACTGATAAATAATATGTTCATTACCAATTTGATGAAAGTGTGAGTAATTTTCATTAGATAAATTTTCATAAAAAACATAGTATATTTATGATACTTTAATTTTTTATTATAATTAAATAATAATATAATAGGGGTGGATATTGTAAAATAAGATAAAAGATCGTGAAGAAGTTCACTACC